>CM040121.1:274157675-274757675 GCA_022559845.1 Amorphophallus konjac | reverse complement strand
CAACAAATTCCTCACATAGAGTTAGGTTAGTTGATCCAAAGACAATATCATCTACATAGATTTGCACAATAATAATTTCAGAATTGCATACCTTTGTAAACAATGTTTCGTCAACCTCACCTCTTGTGAACTTCTTTTCAGTGAGAAACATACTAAGCCTGTCATACCAAGCTCTGGGAGCTAGTTTCAAACCATAGAGAGCTTTATTCAATTTATAGACATGGTTATGATAATCAATGCATTCAAAGCCTCGAGGATGCCTAACAAACACATCCTCCTTTATTTCTCCATTTAGAAAAGTAGATTTTAGATCCATCTGCCTCAATGTTATTCCTAATGAGCAAGCATAGGGCAGAAGAATTCTGATGGCCTCTAATCGAGCTACAGGGGCGTAAGATTCTTCGAAATCAATACCATATTCTTGGTTATAGCCCTGAGCTACCAGTCTAGCCTTATTTCTAATAACCTTCCCTTGCTCATCTATCTTATTTCTAAAAACCCACTTTGTTCCTATGACAGTGCCATGGTCAGGTGGAGGAACTAAGTCCCATACCTTGTTCCTTTCAAACTGATTCAGCTCCTCGTGCATGGCATTGATCCAATGCATATCTTTAAGAGCACTGTCAATATTTTTGGGTTCTATATGAGAGATCAACACAAAAGAATCTAATTCATTTTTAGCTCTAAAGTGAGATCTGGTCCTAGGAGGATCATGTAAATTACCAATGATATTTTCCAAGGGATGGTCTTTATGAAGTATAACGTTGATGATTTGATTACCTTGGTTCCCTATTACCTCCTCCTGAGCATCAGGTTGTTCTGCATTATTTTCTGCAGATTGAACCTCATGATCTTCACCTTCCAGAATATCTTCATCACTCTTTTCCCTGCACAAGCCATCATTGGATTTAGTTTATGAAGAATAGTGTAACTGGCATGGCCTAGTCTACGATACCACAGATATGCCAAGTCATCTTTATTTACAGTGAGACAGAGGTTAGAGTGAGCAATGTCATCTAAATCTACCAAGTAAATGTTGTTCACTCTCTTGCCAGAAAACTTAATGATATCAGAATCAGGCTCATAGATGTTACAGGTATGAGAATCAAACATTACTCTATGGCCTTTATCACAGAGCTGGCTAATGCTAAGTTGATTATATGCAAGTCCTTCGACCAACAATACTTCATCAATGCAACAGGTAGTACACTTACCTACCTTACCTGATCCAATGATTTTTCTTTTGGTGTTACCTCCAAAGGTGACCCGTCCTCCACTTTTCTCGACAAGCATATAAAATTTTGCTTTATCCCTAGTCATGTATCTTGAGCAGCCACTGTCCAAGTACCACATATTGTGCTTGGCTGCCAGGCATACCTGCAATGACAATTAAGCAAAAGAGTTTGGAACCCAAGAATGATTGGGCTCCAGAACGAGAGAAATAGTGTTCAGATATGACATTAAATGCTTTGGAATCCATATCTGTTTGGGGATTGTTTGTTTGGTGGATTTGTTTACTTTCTTCATATTGTTGTTCTTCTTTTCAATATTGACAGTTTGAATCTGTTTGTTTCTGTTCTGTGTCCTGACACTATTGTTATTAGCAGATTGATCATTTTTGTGCCAGTCCCTAGACCCATGAGCATTCGATGTAGTATAACTAGTGGTAGTCTTAGGTTGAACATAGGAAGTGTGTTTCTTGGGATTCCATGTCCCGGATTGTCTAAACCTGTTTCTGACCTGAGATCTATAATTCTGAGTGGGATTCAAGTGATTTTTAGACCTCCTTTGAACTCTATCCCTTCCAGACCCATTGAACTGATGTGACTGAGCATGATAGTAGGTATAATTATTCTGAAATCTGGGACTATAGAATGGACCTTTGTGACTCCCATTCAAGTCTTGTCTCCTGAACACCTTTGACCCACTTGAAGTGTGCATGGACATAGACTGGTTCTTTTTCTCATTTTTCTGGGGAGCCCTGGTGAATTTAGTCTGGGATTTAGATGCATGTGAAGGTTGACCCCTAACTTGAAATCTTCCTTGAGGTTTGGGGATGTGTGTATCAATATGACTAGACTCATCAAATTTCTGTTTGCCCTTGTTTTTAGCACTGGGCATTTTATAATTTTTAGACATTTCTGGAGGGTTTTCGCTGCTCATTTTGATGAGAGGTCCTTTTTCCTTTTTTAGCTACAAATGAAACAGTCTTGATTTCAAAGCTCTTCTTGGAAGTGGGATTAAAACCTAGCCCCTCTTTTCTAAAGTTGACCTTAGTCCCCAAAAGGGCATTTAGATTTTCAGTCCCTTGGGTCATTCTCTCAATAGTTTGCAGTTTGTCCTTGTTTTGTTGTTCTAGGTTCTCTACACTCCTTTTCAGCTCTGTGTTCACTCCAAATACAGCATCATACTTCTCATTCACAATTTTCATTTCATTTTCAAAATTCTGTAATCTAAGTTTCAGATCATCAATGACATTCTTCAGTGATTCATTTTCTTTCTTAGCATCAATCAAATCAGATTTTATTTCATTAATTTCAGTACAGGACTTCTGTAAAACATTATTTTCAGTTTGAAGATAGGAAATTTTATCAGATAATGTGGTATCATTCGTGAGAGAATTAACTTTCCTTTTTAAATGCCTATTTTCCTTTTTCACACCATCAAACTTATCAAGGAGTTCTGCACATGCATCCTCCCAGTCAGAGATAGAGTAATTCTCAAAGGGAGAGATTACCTGATCATCTTCATCATTCTCATTGTTCTTGGCCATTAAGCAGATTTGGCTTCGCTCCTCTCCTTTTTCACTTTCAGATGTGCAGCTGTGACTTCCCTCATCCTCGTCACTCCAAGTACTGATCATGGCCCTTCCTTTATTATTCTTCACTTTTGGCTTCTCCTTTTGCAGCTCTGGACAATTTGCCTTCAGATGGCCAGATCTCCTGCAATGATAATAGACGTTAGTATCATTTTATTTGGCATAATTAGATTTATACCTTGAATGTCTTCTGTCACCCAGATTGTTTCTTCTGAATTGCTTTCCTTCTTTTCTCAAAAATCTTTTAAATTGACAAGTCAGCATGTCAAACTGATCATTCTCAATTTCTGATCCAGACGAGCTACTTTCATAGGATGAATCCTTGCTGCTAGATGCTGCCTTCAAAGCAATGGGTTTCTTCTTTTTCTCTAGCTCATCTATCTTTGGCAGGTTCATCTCATATGTCATGAGTGAACCAATCAACTCATCCACCTTGGTGTTCTTCAGATCCCTAGATTTCTCAATAACTATAGCCTTGGTGTGCCAAATGGCAGTTAGAGAGCGCATAATCTTTCTCACTATCTCATAATCAGAATAGGTCTTGCCAAGAATTCTGAGACCATTGGTGATGATTGTAAGACAAGCGTACATTTCCGTAATGGTCTCATTCGGCTTCATCTTAAATGCTTCATACTCAGAAACTAGCAGATTCGCTTTAGTCTCTCTCACTTGTGAGGTTCCATCTTAGATAACTTCCAGCTTATCCCACATCTCCTTAGCCATAGAGCATGATGATACCCGGGAGAATTCTGTGGGATGAAGGGCACACTGGATGGCGTTGATAGCACTCCAGTTCAGTGTTGACTTATGGATCTCTTCTTTTGTCCATACTCCTCATTCGGATGTAGCTCAAATGGTCCCTTGCTCACGACCTTCCATATCTCGTAATCCTTAGCCCTCAGAAACACTTGCATACTATTTTTCCAGTATGTATAGTTGGATCCGTCGAAGTACGGAGGCTTGGTAGTGGAGTGTCCCTCTATTGTCATCCCTCTAGCATCCATGATTGCTACCTCTTCAGGATGTTAGTCCCTGCAGAAGAGTTAGGCTCTGATATCACATGTTGTGGATCTAGAGGGGGGGTGAATAGATCAATAACCTATTTAAAATTCTACAGCAGCTAGTCTAGTGCGGAATTAAATCAAACTACTGTAGGACAATCAGAGAACACATAACTTCGGTCATAGCAGATCTTAAGTGAATTGGTAAACAATTGATCCTATGCATCCAATTAACGAGTGCTAAAGCGAGGACAGAGATAGATGCGAATCACAACACAACCACACGAGAGACATAGGGTTTTTAGGTGGTTCGACCTCTATCCAGAGATCTACGTCCACCCCACACTAAAATTTAGTGTGGCTTCACTGCTGATTACACAGCTTCAAGACCGCTGATCCATAGCTTTGGGGAAATATTCCCTACAACTGCTGAGCGTTATAGCTTATGCTCACCAGAGGAATTCTCCTCTGCCGCTGAGGCTTACAGCTTAACCTATCAGAGGACTCCTCCTCTGCCACTGACACGCAGCTTGTAAAATAAGTTTTCAAAACAAAAATAAGGAAAGGACTGAAAGACTAAACACAAATGTAGCTCTTAGCAAAGAGCAATACGGCTCTGGTTCTGAACCACGAGATCGAATCACAAAGACTCTCCAAAGCTCTTCTCACTAAGCTCTCACAGCTCTCTCAATTTTTGCTGGCTTTTACTCTGCTTGATCGTGCTTGCTCTTAAGCTCTCACTGCTTCAGTCTTCTTCTCTTAATTTCGCAATTCCTATTTCTTCTGAGCGAATGGCCTCTTATTTGTAGACATCAGAGAGATGGGCGCGTGAGAACCACATTTCCCGCCCAAGCTTTTTGTCCAGACGTGAATTTTCACAAGGCCACATGGCAGCATCAGAATTTGAGAGCTTTCCACGTGGCATGAGCAGAGCTATGTCTTCAGCCTTGGATCACGTGCCCTCCTTAAAGTTCAAAAAAACTTGTCCTGTCAAACTTGTAAACTACTCAGTCATCATCAACTAACCCGACAGATAAAGGAGTTGCACAGACTTGATAGAGGTATAGGAAGAACGTGAACATTTTATAACAGTAAGGCTAAAAGTGCACCGACTTTGTGTGTGCAAGATGCCAAGGATACACCGACCCAAGGTGCCATAGACGTATCATGTACAGACCTTGCATGTGCAAGGACCAAGGATTGCACTGTGTGCATAAAAGAGATGTGCACTGACTCTGAAGTGAGTAATGTACTGACCTTCATGGTTCCTAAGGAGATGTGCACTGACTTTACTCAGCAATGTAGAGTCATGCACTGACGTAATAGTGTACGAAACACTTATGCACAGACTTAATAGAGCATTAGAGCAGACATGCACGGACTTTAGTTGACTACAAGGTAAACATGGTCAAACTCTTAAGTGGTTTTATGGCAAAAGTGCTCAGACCCTAGATGCGAGCAGACAAGGCTAGCCTCGAGGTAGAAAGTGCACCGACCTCAAAACATGCTTAGACGTAGACATGCACGAGGTGATGACTTATAATGTCTAATGCAAAACTTGCATCGAGGCAAAAGATGCACTGACTGTAATCCACATAAGACGCAAGATAAAACAGACACATGCACCGACTCTAAGTATGCATGAAAGTAACACTAGCATAGACGTTGAACATTGAATTGCACAGACTTAGTGACAAGCATGCACCGACATCAACAATGAGATGCACAGACTTAGTTCAAGCAAACAACATATGAATCGACCTAAACAGTGAACTGCATCGACCTTGACGCTTAGTAACTGAATAACGAATGACTTGCACCAACCTTATAAACATGCAGGCTCATGTAAACAGACAGTTTAATGATATATATATATATATATATATATATATATATATATATATATATATATATATATATATATCTGACATATAAAATATCATCAAAACACACAACATTTTCATGATCAAGATTAACTTCAACAAAGTCAGCATTACTGTTGCCATTCAATCAAAACACTTTCAGCACACAGCAGTACACAGACTGCTGATCAACTCCAGAGAAGACCCAACAAGAAGATTGGGGACCCACCCTATATAGACAAACTTCTTGGCTTTTTGTCTTGTTGCACATTCACGGCCTTTCTATTACTGATAAGGCCAAGGCTATATTGGAGAGACCTCTCTTTATTGCCTTCAAGTATGTCGATGGATGGGGTATGGACCACCTCAGCTTGTACTATTGTCTTTCCACTCATGGCCATGGGGACCTGGCACTTCTGGCCAAACATTGTGCTAAAATTGGTGACATTTGCTAGCTGATTCGGGAGGGGGCCTCCAGGAACAAGGAACCCTCCTTGTATTATTGGGCCCTCTCTCCATTGTATTCAAGCCCGCCAGGTATATGCTGTTTTATTCTTGCTTGTTCTTTTACTTATATATGCGTCTTATTCACATAGTCACCACACGAACGTGTTGTTCCTCTGCAGATTTCCCGGCCTCTAAAGTAACCCTAGAGTATCGGTCTTTAATTACCAAGGCCCAGAAGCCAAGCTACTTTGAATCTTGACTCGCTGCCCCGACTACCACGCCTTTACCCACCAGGGGTTCTCGGAAGTGGGAGAGGTCTAAGGTCAAGGAGGCAGTTTCTCGGGCTAAGAGGGCCCTGGCAAAAGTCACAGTGGAAAAGAGGAATGCGCCTGCGGAGACTGTCATTTCATTGCCCACTATTCCAACCTTCAAGGAGTTCGAGATGGCACAGGAGCAAACGATTCCTTCAATAGGTATATCTCCCATGAACTCCTTTTCAAGGTGTAACCTTGGGGCTTTATCACTTCTGCCTCTTTCATTTAGGCGCCACAGTTTCCTCTATCCCAGCCATCGAGGAAGCAATAAGTAGTGGCGACGCGAAGGAAGTTGGGGGCGATGAGACATCCGTCGTTCCGATCACCATGGACTTTCCTTCTCCAATGCCTAGTCATGGCAATGAAGGTAATATTATAGCACGCGGGACCTCTATTACAGGCACCTCATTTTGCTGCTTTTCTTCTTACTCATCATTCTTATCTGTTTAATCATTCAGATATCGTTCCTTTGGAACCTGCTGAGGTTCCTCGTATAGCATCTCCTGCTCAGAGTACCTGGCCAACCCGACGGTGCTCCGAACGGCTGGCCGTATTGGCCACTAAGAAAGTCTCTTCAGGGGTGTCTCTTGATAGTTCAGTGCGCTTGACAGGCCCTGGCACGACAACATCGGAATTAGCTAAAAGTTCTTCTTCGGAGGAGCTTGTAGACTTTGAACCCTTCAGCGATGAGGATGAGCAGGATGTAGGGTCAGAGGCTAGCACTCCTTCCCTATCCTACGGAAGCGACTTTGCTGCATTCAGCCCTCCCCGGCTAGCATTGGTCCCTTCAGGCGCACTAAGTCCCAGGCGGGAGATTTCCTCAGCCTTGACGCGGCCAGACTTAGAAGCACCGGGGGCCGCTGGTTCAAACCTTGTTCCTTTGGAGGTAACCCCTGCACTCTTTCATGTGAGCTCCAGTCATGTCTTCTAGCATTTATATCTGAAGGTCTGACACAGCTCTTGGTTTGCCTCCCTTGTTCCTTTTCTCAGGAGCCCGTGATTTCAGTGGGGTTGAATTTGCCAGCAATGATGCTACCACTGCCTTCTCCCCTTTTCAAGCAAAGGGGACGGCCTTCACCCCCATTGTGGGTATGATGCCCATATTGAGGCCGATTGCTTTAAAATTCCCAGGCGGACCCGGCTCTGTGTTGGACACAGGTGAGTCTCCGGTAAAATAACTACAGATCCAGTCAGTGGAGTCTGGGTCAGAGCCAACTGACATGGCTATTAATGAGGGTGCATTAGGGGCGGAACCTGAGGAAGAGATGACTGGGGATGCAACCACCTTAACAATCACTGTCCACACTGGATTGGAGCAGTCAGTCCCAGTGGGACAGCACGAACCGACTTCCTCAGAAGGTGTAGGAATTCCTGAAGAAGTTGACAGTGGGACAACAGTCCTGCCATCTGTAGCGGAGTCTGAGTCGAAGCAGGCGGCCCAAATTAAATGGCATGAAGAGCCTCCTCCGGAAGACATAGAGCTCCCGAGAGAAATAACCGTCCTATCTATCACCCCCGGGACCGAATTGAAGGAAATGTCAGAACCGACGGGGCAACTAGAGTTTTCTTCTGAAAGTGCGGGCTTCGAGTCTGTAGATTTTGTCCCTCAGTTAGACGGAGGTCTTGAAGTGCTTGCCTTGACTGCTATCGACTCCGTCGTACAGACAGAAGAGCGTATGACACCCCTTGTATCCCTATCGGCACTGCCTTCATCTTCTTCGGAGCCCATTGATGACCTCTGGGCCGAAGTTGATAGCAGAGTAGAGTTTCATCTCCCTGATCCACCGTCACTTGGCTTGAAGTCTTCAGACGAGATGGTGTGATAGAACTTGGAGATGCTCAAGCAAACTATGCTAGCTCGTCGGGACTTACGCCCAGCTGAGGGGGGTGGTTGAGTCCATATCACGCACCCTCATAGCCTTCGGTTGTCCCATGCAGGACTGGGCACCGCGAGTAATATTATTACTTAAGTATGTAAATCGGCGAAAATTTGTTGAGCACGGCTTGAGGGACCAGCTGACTGCCTTGGCGCTTCAACGACAAGAATGCCATACCGCTATGCGGGCTTCCACAAAGCTCATTAGCGAGCATAGGAACATCATTGAGGGAGCTGCTGAGCGAGCTTACTTCTTGCGGCAACGAATTTCTGAACTCCATGCTGAACTGGCTCAGGCTGAAGAAGATCTAGCTTGCACATAGCAACTAGAGGTGCGATGCTTGGGTGAGGTCGAATTAGTGGAGAAGCGTGTTGGCTCTCTTCAGGAGGAGTTGCTGAGGCTGGAAGCTGAGGAGCGCCGGTTGCAGGACTTAGCTGTCCATCCCTCTATCGGACTTCCAGCGCTCGATGATATCTTTTGCCATCTAGGCCAATGATGTATATTTTTCTCTTTTTGTTTTCTCTCTTTTTTTTAGTGCGTATCAGTACAGGAACTTCATGCACCCCTTCCATGCAATGATATTTTCTTCAGTCTTGCCTTACATACTTGTGCCGAGCCTTAGCTGTGTATTTATTTTTCTTCCCTCCCTAATGTGAATGGAGGTACAAGACTAGCTTCACCAATCTTGGGGTGTGTTAGCTGCTAGGATAGGAGAGTGCTCACGCCTTCAGGGAAGGGGCGAGGAGTTCGCTCCACTGCCACGCTATGTCCCCCTGAAATCAAGGTTAGGCTAGATTGAGTGGAAAATATTCTTTTAGGCCGATGCCAGAGCATTATTATATTCACCGGCTGAACGAATATTGGGGCCAAGAGGTAGATTCTTCATCAACAAGGACGAAGGGTCCAAGTTAAAGTCTTATTCACTGATTTTGTCAATGATGACGAAAATCAGGGTATCGTCGACATTGGGTAGAATGTCGAAGCAAAGAAGGGTCTTTTTCTTCATTACCGAGGACGAAAGGTCCAAGTTAACGTTTCATTCAACTGATTTTGCCGATGATGATGACAACCAGGGCTAGTGTGTTCATCGACATTGGGCTAAATGTCGAAGCAAAAAGGTGTTAATATCATTAACAAGGACGGAAGGTCCGAGTTAAGGTTTCGATCACTGATGTCACTGATGTTGATGACGATCAGGGTGGGTGTATTCATAGACATTGGGTTAAATGTCGAAGCAAGAAATAGTTTTAGTATCATTAACAAGGACGGAAGGTCCAAGTCAAGGTTTTGACTACTGATGCCACCGATGCTGATGACGATCAGGATAGATGTATTCATCGACATTGGGTTAAATGTCGAAGGAAGACATGGTTTTAATATCATTAACAAGGACGGAAGGTCCAAGTTAAGGTTTCGATCACTGATGTCATCGATGCTGATGACAATCAGGGTAGATGTATTCATCGACACTGGGTTAAATGTCGAAGCAAGAAGTGGTTTTAATATCATTAACAGGGACGGAAGGTCCAAGTTTAAGGTTTTGATCACTGATGTCACCGATGCTGATGACGATCAGGGTAGATATATTCATCGACATTGGGTTAAATGTCGAAGCAAGAAGTGGTTTTAATATCATTAACAAGGACAGAAGGTCCAAGTCAAGGTTTCGACCACTAATGTCACCGATGCTGATGACGATCAGGGTAGATGTATTCATCGACACTAGGTTAAATGTCAAAGCAAGAAATGGTTTTGATATCATTAACAAGGACGGAAGGTCCAAGTCAAGGCTTCGATCACTGATGTCACCGATGCTGATGACGATCAGGGTAGATGTATTCATCGACATTGTGTTAAATGTCGAAGCAAGAAACAGTTTTAATGTCGAAAAAGGCGGAAGGCCTATTCCGATTGGACTTTGTCGTATAAGTGGTTTGCTTCCAATGGGACATTTGGGGGTGTTCTGCTTATGAGGATGTCTTAAGGGAAAGTATTTTTTTTATTCTCATTCTTTCCCTCTTCTCTTTTTTTTTCTTTTTTTAAAAAAAAAACCACATTATGGATGCAAGCGCCCTTTTTGGGTTTTCACCGGCATCGGCCCCTCTTGCTTTTGCCCACGCGCCCTTTCAGGTTTTCGCCTGGCGGGGTACCCGATTTTGCCCGCAGTGCCCTTTTTGGTTTTCGCCACAGCTGGGTTATTGCCCTTTTTACCCTTGTCCTAATGAAGGAACAAGTTTGGCGGGGCACATCTATTTTAAGGCCCATTTTTTTTTTGAGATGATAGCTGGGAACAATAGGTAATTATCGGCTCGGACACAGAGTCTTTTGCCGATAGAGGGTTTATTCGTTGGCAAAGACGGATGCCAACGCAAGAGACAGAATCAGTGATGATTCAGGCGTAAGGCCTGCAACATTGTGCATATATGAATGGCTAGGGCACGAAGCCTTGCGCCGAAGAAGGATTTATTCGTTGACAAGATCGAATGCCAACGCAAGGGATAGAATTAGCGTCGATTCGAGCATAAGGCCCGCAATGGCAATACTGTGTATATATGAATGGCTAGGGCACGAAGCCTTACGCCGAAGAAGGGTTTTATTCGCTGACAAGATCAAATGCCAACGCAAGGGATAGAATTAGTGCCGATTCGAGCGTAAGGCCCGCAATGGCAATACTGTGTATATATGAATGGCAAGGGCGTGAAGCCTTGCGCCGAAGAAGGGTTTATTCGTTGACAAGATCAAATGCCAACACAAGGGACGGAATTAGTGCCGATTCGAGCGTAAGGCCCGCAATGGCAATATTGTGTATATATGAATGGCTAGGGCATGAAGCCTTACGCCAAAGAAGGGTTTATTCGTTGACAAGATCAAATGCCAACGCAAGTGACGGAATTAGTATCGATTCGAGCGTAAGGCTCGCAACGGCAACATTGTGGATATAGTTGGCTAGGGCACAAAGCCTTGCGCCAAAGAAGGGCTTATTCATTGGCAAGGGCGAATGCCAAGGCAAGGGATAGAAATTTCATCGATTCGGGCGTAAGGCCCGCAATGGCAATTATTATGTATACCAGACGGCTAGGGCACAAAGCCTTGCGCCGGAAAAGGGGTTTATTCATTGGCAAGGATGAATGCCAATGCAAGGGATAGAATTAGTGCCGATTCAAGCGTAAGGCTTGCAACGGCAACATTGTGGACATAGTTGGCTAGGGCGCGAAGCCTTGCGCCAAAGAAGGGCTTATTCATTGGCAAGGATGAATGCCAAGGCAAGGGGTATAAATTTCACCGATTCGGGCATAAGGCCCGTAATGGCAATTATTATGTATAACAGACGGCTAGGGCACGAAGCCTTGCGCCAGAAAAGGGGTTTATTCGTTGGCAAGAATAAATGCCAAGGTAAGGGATAGAATTAGTGCCGATTCAGGCGTAAGGCCCGTGATGGCAATATGATATATAAGCTGGTTAGGGCACGAAGCCCGTCGCCGCTAGGATGCGTATTCACAAGCACAGGGTTAATGCCTATTCAAATTTAAGGAAAGGGTTTTCTTTACTCTCACGAGCGTAAGGTCCATCGAGGGTAGTATTCAAGGCAGGTCTCCCTTCATCCATACGGATGTAAGGTCTGTTGGATGCCTTGTAAATAGTGTTCACGGGCATGGGTTTAATACCCGTGCAAAGATAGGGTTTTCCTCTTCCAGATGGACGTAAGGTCCATTGGAGGCCATATCAGTAAGATTCACGGGTATAGGGTTAATACCCGAGCAAAGGAGGAGCCTGACTAGGACTATGGTTGGGCCATAGGTGTTTTAGTCTTCAGGCGTCGGCACAGCTGCCCGGTATAGCTTCATATGCCTCCCATTGAGAGGGGAGAAATGGACTGCGCCCTTGTGATCTACAAGGACGTAAGCGTCTCCTTCATAGACCCGATTGACAACATACGGGCCTACCCAATTTTCAGTTAATTTTCCCTTGGAGTTGGCTGCCATCACTTCTCTTCTCTTGACCATAATGAGGTCACCTTTCTTGAATTCTCACTCTTTGACCAGCTTATCAAAAGCACGGGCCATGCGAGCTTGGTATAGCTGAATGTTTTGTTGTGCTCGGAGTCACTTTCCTTCTAAACCGGCAAGCTCCTCCAATCTTATTTCTACATTGGCTTGCCTGTTGCCGGCTAGACCGTGCTGAATGGCGACCTGCAGTGATGGGACTTCCAATTCAATTGGTACCACCGCTTCTGACCCGTACACGAGGGAGAACGGTGAACAACCAGTTGGGGTTTTATAAACTGTACGATAAGCCCAAAGCGCTTTGTACATCCTTTCTTCCCAATCACTTTTACTAGAGTTAACAATTTTCGCCAGCAAGGGGCACAATGTTTTATTGAAAGCTTCTGCAAGCCCATTAGCTTGCGGGTTGTAGGGAGACGAAGTCCTCCAATCAATTTTGTATTTATCAACCAACCGGTATACCTTCTGGTTCCTCAAATGGCTGCCATTGTCAGAAATGATTCGACTGGGAACCCCAAACAAGAATATTATATTCTGGCGGAAGAACCTTGCGACCAGCTCCCCCGTTACTTCTCTTAATGCCACCGCTTCTACCCATCTGGAGAAGTAGTTTGTGGCCGCCAAGATGTACTTGCATCTAGAGGAGGAGGATGGCAGAGGACCCACCACGTCCGTGCCCCATTGAGCGAACGGCCAACTTGGGATAGTGGGGTGCAATGGTGCTGGAGGCCTCTGATAGCCACAAACTCGCCGTTGAAAGTGATAAGTGGAGTCGATCCCACGAGGAGGAAATAACATTTTGGAATAAGTTGGAAAATATCTTTATGCTTTGAAAAGTCGAGTTTTGAGTGAGATTAATCTAAGGAAAAATAAATTGCATGAAAATAAACCCACTAAAGAAGATGAGAGGGGTAAAGAAAAGAACTTAGAAGAGATAGAAAGAGAAACTAAGATAATCACAATTTACAAGGATGAACTTTTATTAAGATGGAAGTGAAAAGTACACTCTATGAAAATGAAAATTACAACTCATAAAATAAAGAAAAGGGGAAAGAATATAGCCAAGATGAAGATGAAGATCACCGCCTAATCGTCATGCCGAGCCTTGGAGTGGATCGCCCCACCTTGGAGATGGACGCCGCCAAGAGGACCAATAGAAGAGAATCACCGCCTTGGGATATTTGGATGAAAATAGAGGAGGGAGAAATAGATAGAAAAGGAAGGGAGCTAAAAAAATAGTAAAACAGAAATAATATAAACGGAGCAAGATTAGAAGTGAAATAACTTTGAAATCATAGAGATTTAGAAAAAGTGGTAGAAACAAAAGTTGAAGATCAGGAAGAGAATAAAAAGTTTTGTGAAGAGTGTAGAGAGAGTAGAAGATCAGAAGATGGTGAAAACTAGGGAAGAACAGAAGTGTGTTGCACGGATAAATAGTAACATGATAAAAAAAATAGAACTTTGGAAAACTGAAAATAACTTAAAAACAAAGAAGAATTATAGGAAGATATAGAAGAAGAGATTTTAGATCTAAGAAAGATGAAGAACTTTTATGAAGAGACTAAGGTAAAACGAAGAACAGAAGGGCATGAAAATTTGAGAAGAATAGGGTGTGGAACCTCAGATGAACAGTAAAAACACAGGATAGTACGTTGAGAAATGGGAAATAACTTCTAAACCAGAACGAATTAGGTGATGCTTTAGAAGCAAAAGTTGTAGCACACTTAAAAACAAAGAACTTTTATGAAGATAGTAAGAGACGAAAATGACTAGAAGGGGGAGAAATATGAGGAAGAACAGAGAGAAATACTGGTTCATAGATGAACAGGACAGCACAGTGGAAAACATGAAATAGCTTAAAAACTAGAAGGAATTATAAGATGCTACATAAGAAAAAGTTGTAGAGAATAAAAAAATGAAGAACTTGTATGAAAATAGTAAAAGGAGAAAATGAACTTACGTGAGAGAAACCGGAGACCTAAGGTTGGAAGAGAAAGAGTGAAAGATTACCAAAAGAAGAACTCCCTTCTCCTCCTTGTCATGAGCTATTTATAGGAAAAGTTGGGTAGATGGAGGGTGGAGATTGTATCAAAAGGAGATTGATGGCTGGGATTTAAGTGGAATATGATGCACGGGGAAGAGGAAAAATAGGTGGGCACCCCCTTTCTTGGACTTTGGGCACCCCATTTCCTAAGGCTCATCATGTCTCTCCTTTATTTCAAACTTTGAATTCAATTTTCCCTCCAACCAAAATATGTGTTTCTTTTCCTCAATTTCAAAATTTCAAAATTTCTTTTCCCTCCAATCAAAATATGTGCTTTTGACTTGGTCAAAGTGGTGGTGACAGTTTTACCCCCGGCTTCTTTTACAATTACCTTCGGTATCCTGCACACACATAATTATAATTTAGTCCATAAAAATTATCATAATGTGCATATAAATCTCAAATGCTCATGGTTATGCAATGAAGAATTAATACTCATGGCCCTCAACTTCAAATTATTAAATAAAATAGTCAAATTAATCAATTTACGTGAAAGTTCCAATTTAAATGCGGAGTTGAGGTTAACTATGAAATATGCATAATTGCCTAATTATATGCACATAAAATGGTGTTCATGCGATGAATTATCATAAGAAATAGACACTTATCACACCCCCCAACTTACTCATTGCTAGTCCCTTAACAATGCCAATAAATTAAAATTTAGGACTAACAAGAGTTTGTAAAATTTATACTCTCATATCCAGTTCTCCCTTCATAGAATCAACCAAAGATTAGGAATCTGGAATCATTAATGCACACTAGCCTTATGTAGGAATTTAATAGTACATGATTAAGAATTCAAATCAAAGCTCAATAGCACTTGTGCATGTGTAACTACCAAATCCACAGCTTAGACAATTGTATCCCTCATTCGCTATTCCAAGCAAATGCCTTTCAACCCTGCACCTCTTAGATCAGAACATTAAGTATATTAGCTTTTTGTATGCTTTATTGCTTTGTCCCTTTGGGATCTTTTATACCACACATGATGCTGCACTACCCTTCATTGCTCAACGTGAACCTTGACTTTTGCCTTAAGAGAAGCAGACCCAGTTTCACAGATCCAAGTTTTCTTTTCCGTTTTACGCGAACCTCAACATGTCTTAGGTGAAGTAGGCCCGGTTACTAAGACTAGGGACATTTTTCATGGTATTTTTTTTCTCTCTTTTTTTTTTGCCATTACACTTATTTGATAGATAATTTGGCAGAAAGCTTTGTAAAAAGATCTCTTTTCTTAAGAAGTACAGAATATCAGACAACATACCAAAAATAACATAGAGCTTGTCTTGCTTGTTTCATTAGTGTGCAACATGAATATTGTTTCTTTTTTTTTTCAAAGTGCACATGAACTTTAAAGGGATTCTTATATCAATTTTACATGGCTAGATTGACTAAATTTTACATCATCATTCTCCCTAGTCTTTTCTATTCCAGAATTACTTTTATTTTAAGCATGAATCATGAAACTCAAAATGGGGTTTACATCTTTCTACTTTCATGCGATGATGACATGCACGACAGAACTCCTATAAGGTTGTACTATATGCATCATGAAAATTTCTCTCCCCCCCAACTTGAATGACATTATCCTCAATGGCATATAGAATTAAAAGTAATAGAACAATGTATCAATAAATAACTAAATTTTACATCATCCTTCTCCCTAGTCTTTTCTATTCCAGAATTACTTTTAATTTAAGCATGAATCATGAAACTCAAAATGGGGTTTACATCTTTCTACTTTCATGCAATGATGACATGCAAGACAGAACTCCTATAAGGTTGTACTATATGCATCATGAAAATTTCTCTCCCCCCAACTTGAATGACATTGTCCTCAATGGGATGTAGAATTGAAAGTAATAGAATTGAAAGCAATAGAACAATGTAGGAAAGAGACAACCGGATATGCGGGATGAAACCTCCATCAATGTCATGGACGGCGACGACTTCCTCTCCTTGGCCTTAACCTGACTACTAAAATACACTCAAACAAAAACGTCAAAATAAAAAAAACCATGGGTTGCCTCCCAGAAGCGCTAAGTTTTTCGTCTTCAGCCAGACGCATGAGAGCTCACGAAGATTTTATTCCAGACCACTTAGGATAATAGATTCGTTTTGCAACTGATCATTTTCCAAATAAGATTTCAATCTTTGACCGTTGACAGTGAAAAGTTGACCATTTTTAGGATTCAAAATTTTGACGGCACCGTGGTCAAAAGCTTTGACAACTACAAACAGTCCATCCCATCTGGACTTGAGCTTTCCAGGGATCAAGCGCAACCTAGAGTTAAAAAGCCATACTTTCTGATTTGGTTGAAAAGTTTTCCTTTGAATATGCTTATCATAGAAGGCTTTCATTTTGGCTTTATAGATTTTTGAATTTTCATAGGCTTCATTTCTTAGTTCCTCCAATTCATTGAGTTGTAGAGCTCTTTGGGCCCCGGCTTGAATGAGATCAAAGTTGACTTGTTTGATGGCCCAATATGCTCTATGTTCAAGCTCTACAGGTAAGTGGCAGGCTTTTCCAAAAATGAGGCGATAAGGTGACATGTCAATGGGAGTCTTAAATGTAGTTCTGTAGGCCCAGAGTGCATCATCTAGTCTCTCGGACCAGTCTTTTCTATCCGGCCGAACTGTCTTATGCAGAATGATTTTTATCTCCCTGTTGGACACTTCTACCTGGCTATTAGTTTGGGGATGGTAGGGGGTAGAGAGCTTGTGAGTGATTGCATATTTGCGAAGCAGAGTTCGGAATTGAAAATGAATAAAGTGAGAGCCTCCATCACTAATGATAGCTCTAGGACAACCAAATCTAGAAAAGATGTGTTTCTTCATAAACTTCATCACAACCTTGTGATCATTTGTCCTAGTAGCAACAGCTTCAATCCATTTCGAAACATAGTCCACCGCCACCAAAATGTATTCATTGCCAAATGAAGGTGGAAACGGTCCCATAAAGTCTATTCCCCAAACATCGAAAATCTCTACTACCAGAATGGGACTGAGCGGCATCATATCTCTTTTTGAATTGTTTCCCACGACTTGGCACCTTAAACAAGTTTTAAAAAATTCGTAAGCATCTTTGAATAATGTGGGCCAATAGAATCCGCTCTGTAACACTTTCGCCGCTGTTTTCTTTCTTGAAAAGTGTCCCCCACAAGCAAGATTATGATAGAAGTTCAAAACAGATTGTTGCTCCTCCTCGGAGACACATCTTCTTATTGTTGAATCCCTATGGTTTTGGAGATGGTTTTGATGATGTCTCACACTATAAATCAATCCTCTATGTTTAGATTAATGTTGTTTCATCGTGTGAGTAAGTACAGTTTATTTGGTTGTCAGATAAGCATGCTATTATGATTTTATCTACACTTTGCTTAGCTGGTTTTGACAGCAGTGGGTCGACCCAACCTTGCTGATGCGTCGACTCATCTGTTCTTTGGGATAACTCCTTCAAGTCTGTACATCGGGCACTTTCTAACTGAAGTCTACACACTGGCATTAGAATTCCAAGTCTGTACACTGCCCGACCAACTAAGTATGCACTTTGCAAAAATCAGTTCAGCTCAACCATATACATCCTTCCAATCCTCAACTCTATACATTGGAGTGTCAAGCTTAATGTCTATATATCGTCTCGTGTTTGCAAAGTCTGAACAGCGTCCGTTGTCAAGACTCCTTGAAGTTTGTACATCGGACTGCTTCTTTTAAAGTCTACACCTTGGCTCGTTCTCTTCTGTAAAGTATGTTCATTAGACTGTGGCAAAGTCTATACATTCGGCTCCTTGGGCAAAGTCTATACATCACATAGTCTGCACATTGCCTTCAGCCCAAGTGCTCAAAGCCAAGTCTATACAACGCCAACCCAACACATTGAACAGCTCTCCATGTCTATACACTAGACTTCATTTCTCTAAAGTCTATTCATTGTTGTTTGAATTGCAAGTCCATACATTGGAAACTCCTCATTTGATTGAGTCTGTACATTGAGCTCAACGTTAACACTAAGTCTATACACTTCTTTCTTGTTGCTGAAGGGAGCAGGGTCGACGCCTGAAGCTTAAAGCGTCCACGCATCAGTAGACGAAGCTTTCACGTCGTCTTCTATTACGTCAACGCCACAAGCAAGCAGCGTCGACGTAGCAGTTAAAGAAACAGAGACTCTTACAAGCGATGAAGCCTTCACGAAATCTTCCACTGCATCAACGCCATCAACAAGCAGCGTCGACGCAGCGGCTTAAGAGATGCCAATATAGAAATGTACACGTTCGTGCGTCAACGCCATCAACTGGCAGCGTCGACGCAGCAGTCCAAGAAAGGGACGACTTATCTCTGGATGCCTTCAAAATGTCAACGCAATATGCTGATAACGTCGACGCAGCTCGCCTATCTGTTGAAGACTTGAACACTGGACTGCCGATACCGTTGCGTCAACGCAATAGGCTGATGGAGTCGACGCAGCGGTTAAGAAGTTTGAAGATTTCTGATGACTGCGTCAACCCTTTGGAGCAAGTGAGTTGACGCCATCTAACTCCAGTTGCTGAGCGTACTGGTGCTGGGCACGTGATCCGAGGATAAGGAAAATGCCCAGATGAGGACACGTGGTCTGACAGCCTGCTGGATGCTGCCACGTAGTCCGAACTCTTAGGGCGGGAACTGTGGAAGCCACACGCGCGCTGCTGCTGCTCCAGGTATAAAATGGAGCCTTCGTCTTAAGATGAAGGTTGATCGAAGAAGAAGCCTGGAGAGCATATACGTCCTTCGATCCAGAAAAGGAAAGAAAAGTGCAGAGAGAAAGAAAGAGAAAGGAAAAGAGCAGAGAGTTCAATTTCTGAGAGGAGTTTGGTCGAGAGAGAGAGAGTGTGTGTGCTGATTGATGAATTGCTTCATTTGAAGCTACATTTGTATTGGGTTTCAGAACCGATTCCTTCTCATTGTTTTTCGTTTTCCACTTTGCTTTCGTTTATTTTTTTTGTCCTTCTATTCTGATCTGAATTGTTGTCCCTCCGGTGTGTGGAGGAAGGTAGTATTACTCCAGTTTCCCTCTGTGTTGCAGAGGAAGAGAGATCGGTGATCTCTGGTGGTGTTAGTGACTGGCTGTCATTAACAGTTTCCCTCCGGTGTGTGGAGGAAGGGAGAGGATTCTCCGGTTGTGTTCTAGCTGGGAGCTAGAACATGTTTCAGGTTCTGTGGGTAGCAGAACTTGATTGAGGGATTTGTTTCCCTTGGTGTTCAAACTGTGTGGCAGCACGTTGTTCGCAGACTGAGTCTGCATTGATCTAGCATCGTCTAGTGGAATCCTCACTCTAGTTGGAGTGAGGGGTGGATGTAGATTGCGGACTGCAATCGAACCACCTAAAAAACTGAGTGCCTCCTCTGTGGTTTGCTATTGTTCTCTACGCTCTTCATCTGCTCGGCTCTTTGCTTCCATGTGATTCGCTCTTCATTCTCATTTACATCCCTCTGTGTACGGTTTAAGGAGGTGCATTAGCAGTAGAAAATATATTCCGCTTAAGTTTCTACAAATTGGGAGTGATCTATTCATCCCCCCCCTTCTATATCACTCTTGCTACGCTAACACTTGGTATCAGAGCAGGTTTACGCCATGTGGACGAATGGTCAAGGAAATGGTGGTGGTCCTAGAACCTTCATGGCCGAAGGTCAATCCATTAGTCGCCCTCCTTATTTCGATGGTAGTAACTATCTGTTTTGGAAGAACAGGATGGAAGTGTTCATCAGAGCTCAGAGTCATAAATTGTGGAGAGTAATCACGGTGGGGCCATATGAGCTGCCACCAAACGAGGAAGCTTGGACAGATGATCATGTGAAGCTCTCGTCACTCAACTGGACGGCGCTGAACATAATCCAGTGTGCTGTTCACCCAGAGGAATATGCTCGTATATCTGCATACAGAACTGCCAAGCGAATGTGGGATGAGCTGCAATTGATCTATGAAGGTACAGCTCAAGTGAAAGCCTCGAAGGTAAACCTCTACACTTCTAAGTATGAAATGTTTAAGATGAATGCAGATGAGAATATAACCGAAATGTATGCCAGGTTATCCTTGATCACTAACACTCTTAAAGGGCTAGGGAAGGATCTTGCTGAGGCAGATATAGTCAGGAAAATCCTTAGATCTTTATCCCCGGCATGGCACACTAAGGCCATTGTGATTGAGGAGTCAAAAGATTTGACTGTCTTAACTGTGAATGAACTCATAGGATCCCTGATGACCTATGAGATGAATTTCCAAGGAGGTGGAGAAGTAAGTGAGAGGAAGGGTAAAAATGTAGCTCTAAGAGCTTCCCGCAACAAGGGTAGTAACAGTGGGAGCAGCAGCAGTAGCCCCGAGTCTGAGTCCGAGCTTGAAGGTTTATCAAATCTCGATCAGGAGGAGCAGGCAATGCTCACTAGACAGTTCAGAAAATTTTTGAAGAAAAAGGGAAAGACCTTTAGGAAGAAGAAGCCACAACCCTTTAACAAGAATGCTGAATTTACCAGTTACAGGGATAGAAATCCTAAGAAACTGACTTGTTTTAACTGTAACAAACAGGGACACATGAGAGGCGAATGCTCAGACCTCTAGAAGAAGGGTCCCTATCTTCAGAAGAAAAACATAAAGGTGCAGAAGAAGAAGAAGCCACAGGCGATGGTCTGCACATGGAGCGAGGAAGAAGAAGATCCCGAAGATGCTTCCTCAGAAGAATATGAAGATGGAATTTGCCTTATGGCAAACAGTGAAGAGGAGGTAATAAACGTTTTTGAAAATTTCTCAATTGATGACTGGGAGGATGCTTATGGTGATTTGTTAGATAAATTTAATTCTCTTAGCAAAGAGCACAGAGTTCTGAAAAGAAAATTTAACACAAATATTGAAGAACAAACTCTGGTCTGTGAGGAAAATGAAAAGCTAAAAGAACAACTAGAAGAAATGACCTCACTAAGGAAAGAGAATGATAAGCTTAAGGGAGAAATTCAAGAAAGTCAAAAACAGCTCAATGAATTCAAAACTAAAATGAAGAAAGCATGAATGAAATTAGAGTGAATTCAGAGAAATATGAAGCTGTGAAGAAAGTAAATGCTGAACTCCTAAAGAATTCTGAGTTTCTTCAAAAGGAGCTGGAAGACAAACAGAAAGTCTTAGAAAAGTTTGTCCAAGGAAAGACTAGCCTAGATGCTATACTATGGACTAGGGTCAATTTCAATAAGGAAGGTCTAGGCTATGACCCAACCAACAAGAGACCCTTGCAATTCAAGACCATCACCTTCTGTCCAGAGAAGGGAAAAGAAAAGCTGGACACACCATCCAGCTCAAACAGCTCTAAGGAAACTCAAAGTCCTAAAGAAAACATAAAAATCAGTACTGGACAACCATTTAAGATTGGAATGAACTTTATGAAGAATAACATTAAGTCCATTCACCAGAACACAAATGGTAGCTGGACCAAGAAAACAAATCAGAATAAGAGCTGGAATTATAACAATCAGATGGGTCTAAACAAGACCTACTGGAGGAATAACTTTCATGGTCAAAGATATGCCAATCAACAAGCCTACAGGAAATTTCCTAGGAATAGGAAGACCAATGAAAGGAATAGAACTCACTTCTCCAGTTCAGCTGGATTGAACTTTAATAAACCAGAAAGGAAGGTGCCAGAGAAAACCATGCTGAAACAAATCTGGATACCTAAACACTTGATCAGATATTTAAACAATGTCCTTGGACCCAACTCATCTTGGGTTCCAAATCACTCTGCTTGATATACTTGTGTAGGTCGGCCTGACAGCTGAAGACAACAAGTGGTACCTCGACAGTGGCTGCTCCAGGCATATGACAGGAGACCGATCCAAGTTCAGCAAGATAGAGATGAAGCCAGGAGGTCTGGTCAAGTTTGGAGGAAAGAACAAAGGTAAAATAATTGGAGTTGGCACTGTAGGTAAGTCTTCCACAAATTCCATTGAAAAAGTATTACTTGTGGAAGGGCTACAACACAACCTGATTAGCATTAGCCAATTATGTGACAGGGGTCACAGGGTTGTATTTGATGATAGCTCATGTAAAATCCTTGAAACAAATTCTGACATGGTTAAATTTGTAGCCAACAGGATTAATAATGTCTACATTGTAGACTTAGATGAGAAATCTGAATCCACTATTTGCTTATCTGCCAATTCTGAAAATGATGCCTTTGAATGGCATAGACGTCTAGGTCATGCTAGCTTTTCAACTTTAAATAAATTGGTCAAGCATGATTTAGTTAGAGGCATGCCTAGAATTAAATTCAACTCTATATCAAAAGCATGTGATGCCTGTGCTCTAGGCAAACAGACCAGAAATTCTTTCAAATTAAGATCTGAGCCATTGTCTTCTAGACCAATGGAACTCCTTCATATGGATCTTTTCGATCCAACTAGAACTCAAAGTCTTAATGGTAACAGGTTTGGCTATGTCATCATAGATGACTTCTCTAGGTACTCATGGATATTTTTCTTAGCAAATAAGAGTGATGCATTTCAAAAGTTTAATCTATTTTTCAATAAGGTCAAACAAGAAGGAAAGTTCAAGGTTAGTTCTATTCAATCTGATCATGGAGGTGAGTTTGAAAATTCCATGTTTACTGATCTTTGTGACAAAGAAGGACTAACTCACAGGTTTTCCTCTCCCAGGACACCTGAACAGAATGGGATCGTGGAGAGAAGAAATAGAACAGTGGTGGAAATGGCCCGAACCATGTTGATTGAAAGTAAGTTACCTAGAAGGTTTTGGGCAGAAGCGGCCAATACAGCAACCTACATAATCAACAGGGTCATGGTAAGACCCATACACAAGAAAACATCCTATGAGCTTCTAAAAGGTAAGAAACCAAACTTGTTTCATTTCAGAATTTTTGGAGCAAAATGTTTTATTCATAACAATGATAAGAAAGATTTAGACAAGTTTGAAGCCAAGAGTTCACCTGGAATATTCTTGGGTTACTCTGAAGTGTCAAGGGCATATAGGGTATTTAATGTATCAGATCAGAAAGTGGAAGAATCTCCACACATTCTTTTTAGTGAAAAGAAAGATGTTTCTAATGTTGAAAATCTTGACAGGGACTCCAATCATGGTGGAGATTTTCTAGAAAACCAACAAGAAGAAGAGAAGACTCAGCAGAATGGAGAAACAAATTCCCCAAATCAGGAAGGTCCAAGAGAAACAGGTGAGTCTTCAACAAATATTAGATTCCTTAAAGACCATCCTTTAGATAATGTCATAGGCAACCCTGAAGAACCTCTTCGGACTAGGTCTCATTTTAGAAATGTGAATAATGATGACTTAATTGCTTTGGTCTCACAAATTGAACCCAAATCAGTAGAAGAGGCCTTAGCTGATCAAGCTTGGGTCAATGCTATGAGTGAGGAATTAGGTCAGTTTGAAAGGAATAATGTCTGGGAGCTTGTCCCAAGACCAGATGGTATAAATATTATAGGAACTAAGTGGGTGTTCAAAAATAAGATGAATGAAGATGGAATCATCTCGAGAAATAAGGCCAGACTAGTAGCCAAAGGCTACTGTCAGGAATTCGGTGTAGACTTTGATGAATCCTATGCACCAGTTGCTAGGATGGAAGCTATAAGATTGTTGCTTGCCTTTGCATGCTCAAAGAACATTAAACTACAACAAATGGATGTTAAAATGCTTTTTTAAATGGAGTTATTAAAGAAGAAGTGTTCGTTGAACAATCTCCTGGATTTCAATTTTCTCCTCAACCTAACCAAGTTTTCAGGTTAAAAAAAGCCTTGTATGGTCTAAAGCAGGCTCCAAGAGCTTGGTATGAAAGATTATCTGAATTTCTGATCAGCAAGGGCTACAAAAGAGGTAAAGTTGATCAGACTTTATTTACCAAGGGCATGAATAAAGATCTCATCATAGTTCAGGTATATGTAGATGACATTATATTTGGATCAACTAGGCATGAACTATGTGATGAATTTTCTACCATGATGTCTGCTGAATTTGAAATGAGCTTGGTTGGAGAACTAAAATATTTTCTTGGATTGCAGGTACAGCAGCTAGAAGATGGGTGCTTCATCAACCAAACCAAATACACAATGGAACTATTCAAAAGGTTTGGCATGAAAAACTTAAAGCACATTACTACACCCATGGGCACCAATACATCATTGGATGCAGATGAGACAGGTAAAGAAGTAAATGCCAAACTTTATAGAGGTATGATTGGATCACTACTTTACTTGACAGCCTCTAGACCTGATATACAATTCAGTGTAGGAATGTGTGCAAGGTATCAGTCTAGACCTACTGAACTACACTTAGCTGCAGTTAAAAGAATCTTCAGATATTTGTGAGCTAGTCACTCTCTTGGTTTATGGTTTCCTGCATCTCACACACTTAACCTAGTAGCATACACAGATGCTAACTATGCAGGCTGTAAACTTGACAGGAAAAGCACAAGTGGCCATTGTGAATTCTTGGGTGGGTGTTTAGTGTCTTGGGGCTCCAAGAAACAACATTCTGTGACCCTCTCCACTGCAGAAGCTGAATATGTGGTTGCAGGGAGTTGTGGAACACAAGTCATATGGATTAAACACCAGCTTCAGGACTATCAAGTAGACCTGGGGTGCACACCTATTTACTGTGATAATACTAGTGCCATCAATCTTGCTAAAAATCATGTTTTGCATTCACGAACCAAACACATAGAGATAAGACATCATTTTATAAGAGATGAGGTGTCTAAGAATAATTTTGAACTGATTCATGTAGGCACAGATAATCAGATTGCTGATATATTCACAAAACCTCTGGATAATGAAAAATTTTCCACATTAAGAAGAGAACTAGGCTTATACAAATTGTCTTAATTATGAAGCTTGTTCTGGTTGTGAGGGGGAGTTGTGTCTATCTGATGTTTAGCCTTCTTGCATGCTGGTTTAAGGGGGAGTTCAGAATGCTTACTGGTTAGCATTCAGGAATGCTCTAAATAAAGGGGAAGCCTTGAGATTTTGCTGGAATATTTCTTTGAGGAATGCTATGTCTTAGGGGGGGCTGAGTTGTGATGTGAGAAGAGAAGTTCTTTGACAGATTCAAAAGGGTTGTCCAGATGTGTACCTTTGCTGGTCTTGCATGACTGATTTAGTGTGGTTCTCTCAGAAAGTAGAGTGTCACTTATCTCTTAAGTCTATAAGCTAGTGACTCTAATCTCCAAGTTAGAATCTTTCCTTTGGTACTCTCTCAGAGATCTGGACTAATTGCATAAAGTATATCTTCCTACATTGTCATTGATTATGGTTCAGGCCAAAAACTTGTATGTCTTGATATCTGACACAATCAACTTGAAATCTAGACTTCAAGACTCAATTCAAGAAAAGTTCTTTTTGGTATTGTCTTCAATCATTCTATCTTTTTAACTCAAGGGCTTAACTGAACAAACATGTTCTATTTTTTGATCACTGAGAAACTGGGAGCTTCATCAATGAAATGAATAGTTCTAACAAGTCATGAGGTGTCAAATGCTTAAAATGAATGAAAAGTCATGACAGAGCAATGGTGGCTTGCTGGTGAGTAGCTGGGGACTCTGGCCTCTAATCAAGGTGTTTCCTCATGTCAAAAGCCATAGTTACTAACTCTGCTCCTTAATAAAAAAAAAGGAAGGAAGTAATGAGGTACTCACTCTGAGTAACTGGGGATTCAGGCCTCTAATCAAGGTGTCTCCCTAATGTCAAAGGAAGTGAACTACCAACTTACTCATTGATCTTCTTGAAAATCATCTCCAACAAAAATTCCTTATTGTTATGCAACTAATGGATTGCTTGTCTTCAATACCTTGAGAACACCTCTCTGATTTAGTCTCTTGCTGTCTTGTGGAATAGTTGAATGATCAGCTATATCTGGCCATACTTGTGAACTCCTGCTCTCAATCATTCACTATGTATGCTGATAAACTTGTCTATAATTCTACTTCTCTATTGTGTACTGAAGTCCAAAGAATCCTCTCTTGAGATTAGAAACTCACTTATTCTCTTAAGACCTACTCGTGACTTTTTGCACTAAGAAGTTACTGCCCTCAGTCCTCATGTTTCCAGCACTGTCATACATTCTGCAGTTCTTTTTGCTGATGTCAAAGGGGGAGAGAAGCTTGCAATATCTGCAATTTCAGTGAGTATTGGTTTCAGTGAGTATTGGTTTTGTCTTGAGCTTTGAGGGGAGTCATGTTGCTTCATGCTGATATGTTTATGAGTTGTGGGGGAGATGATAGTGTGCTGTAGGGAATGTTTAATTCATCTGTATGAGCATGCCTTGAATGTATTTTGCTTGTTGCAGTTGGTATTAACTTCTTGTTGAAACTTGATATTGCTTGATTCATAGTGTTGTCATCATCAAAAAGGGGGAGATTGTTGAATCCCTATAGTTTTGGTGATGGTTTTGATGATGTCTCACACTATAAATCAATCCTCTATGTTTAGATTAATGTTGTTTCATCATGTGAGTAAGTACAGTTTATTTGGTTGTCAGATAAGCATGCTATTATGATTTTATCTACACTTTGCTTAGCTGGTTTTGACAGCAGTGGGTCGACCCAACCTTGCTGATGCGTCGACTCATCTGTTCTTTGGGATAACTCCTTCAAGTCTGTACATCGGGCACTTTCTAACTGAAGTCTACACACTGGCATTAGAATTCCAAGTCTGTACACTGCCCGACCAACTAAGTCTGCACTTTACAAAAATCAGTTCAGCTCAATCCTATACATCCTTCCAATCCTCAACTCTATACATTGGAGTGTCAAGCTTAATGTCTATACATCGTCTCGTGTTTGCAAAGTCTGAACAGCGTCCGTTGTCAAGACTCCTTGAAGTTTGTACATCGGACTGCTTCTTTTGAAGTCTACACCTTGGCTCGTTCTCTTCTGCAAAGTATGTTCATTAGACTGTGGCGAAGTCTATACATTCGGCTCCTTGGGCAAAGTCTATACGTCGCATAGTCTGCACATTGCCTTCAGCCCAAGGGCTCAAAGCCAAGTCTATACAACGCCAACCCAACACATTGAACAGCTCTCCATGTCTATACACTAGACTTCATTTCTCTAAAGTCTATTCATTGTTGTTTGAATTGCAAGTCCATACACTGGAAACTCCTCATTTGATTGAGTCTGTACATTGAGCTCAACGTTAACACTAAGTCTATACACTTCTTTCTTGTTGCTGAAGGGAGCAGGGTCGACGCCTGAAGCTTAAAGCGTCCACGCATCAGTAGACGAAGCTTTCACGTCGTCTTCTATTGCGTCAATGCCACAAGCAAGCAGCGTCGACGCAGCAGTTAAAGAAACAGAGACTCTTACAAGAGATGAAGCCTTCACGAAATCTTCCACTGCGTCAACGCCATCAACAAGCAGTGTCGACGCAGCGGCTTAAGAGATGCCAATATAGAAATGTACACGTTCGTGCGTCAACGCCATCAACTGGCAGCGTCGACGCAGTAGTCCAATAAAGGGACGACTTATCTCTGGATGCCTTCAAAACGTCAATGCAATATGCTGATAACGTCGACGCAGCTCGCCTATCTGTTGAAGACTTGAACACTGGACTGCCGATACTGTTGCGTCAACGCAATAGGCTGATGGAGTCGACGCAGCGGTTAAGAAGTTTGAAGATTTCTGATGACTGCGTCAACCCTTTGGAGCAAGTGAGTTGACGCCATCTAACTCCAGTTGTTGAGCGTACTGGTGCTGGGCACGTGATCCGAGGATAAGGAAAATGCCCAGATGAGGACACGTGGTCTGACAGCCTGCTAGATGCTGCCACGTAGTCCAAACTCTTAGGGCAAGAACTGTGGAAGCCACACGCGCCCTGCTGCTGCTCCAGGTATAAAATGGAGCCTTCGTCTTAAGATGAAGGTTGATCGAAGAAGAAGCCTGGAGAGCATATACGTCCTTCGATCCAGAAAAGGAAAGAAAAGTGCAGAGAGAAAGAAAGAGAAAGGAAAAGAGCAGAGAGTTCAATTTCTGAGAAGAGTTTGGTCGAGAGAGAGAGAGAGTGTGTGCTGATTGATGAATTGCTTCATTTGAAGCTACATTTGTATTGGGTTTCAGAACCGATTCCTTCTCATTATTTTTCGTTTATTTTTTTGTCCTTCTATTCTGATCTGAATTGTTGTCCCTCCGGTGTGTGGAGGAAGGGAGTATTACTCCAGTTTCCCTCTGTGTTGCAGAGGAAGAGAGATCGGTGATCTCTGGTGGTGTTAGTGACTGGCTGTCATTAACAGTTTCCCTCCGGTGTGTGGAGGAAGGGAGAGGATTCTCCGGTTTTGTTCTAGCTGGGAGCTAGAATAGGTTTCAGGTTCTGTGGGTAGCAGAACTTGATTGAGGGATTTGTTTCCCTTGGTGTTCAAGCTGTGTGGCAGCACGTTGTTCGCAGACTGAGTCTGCATTGATCTAGCATCGTCTAGTGGAATCCTCACTCTAGTTGGAGTGAGGGGTGGATGTAGATTGCGGACTGCAATCGAACCACCTAAAAAACCGAGTGCCTCCTCTGTGGTTTGCTATTGTTCTCTACGCTCTTCATCTGATCGGCTCTTTGCTTCCATGTGATTCGCTCTTCATTCTCATTTACATCCCTCTGTGTACGGTTTAAGGAGGTGCGTTAGCAGTAGAAAATATATTCCGCTTAAGTTTCTACAAATTGGGAGTGATCTATTCATCCCCCCCCTTCTATATCACTCTTGCTGTGCTAACACTTATTATTTGATCTGGACCCATGTGAAACAGCTCTGGGTCCTCCCAAAAGTAGTACTTAACCTTCGCAAAGAATCGATCCTTCTCCTGTCTAGACCACCCTTCTGGGATCTGTCCTACCGCTAGGTAGTTGACTATATGAGCGAACCAAGGGGTTGTTGTATGAGAGATGGAAAGAATTTGTTCATCGGGGAAGGAGTCGGACATAGGGGCACTTTCGGGAATTACAATCCTAGATAAGTGATCAGCTACAACATTCTCCAACCCCTTCTTGTCTCTGATTTCCAAATCATACTCTTGTAGTAACAAAATCCACTGTATGAGATGGGGTTTGGCTTCCTTCTTAGACATCAAAAATTTTAACGCTGAGTGATCGGAATAAACAATGACTTTCGCCCCTAACAGATATGATCGAAACTTTTCGAGGGAAAACACAACAGCTAACAATTCCTTTTCCGTGGTGGTGTAGTTCATTTGGGCATCAGCGAGGGTGCGGCTCGCGTAGTAGATCACCACGGGTTTCTTTTCAACTCTTTGACCTAGGACAGCTCCTACAGCATAGTCTGAGGCATCACACATGATCTCAAAAGGGAGCGACCAATCAGGAGATTGGAGAATGGGAGCTTGTGTGAGAGCCGCTTTCAAAGAATTAAACGCCTCTAGACAGGACTCATCAAGATGAAAGGGAGTGTCCTTAGCAAGCAATTGTGTAAGTGGTCGAGCAATGGTGAAGAATTTTTGAATGAATCTACGGTAGAATCCTGCATGGCCAAGAAAGGAACGGATCTGTTTGACCGAAGAAGGGGGAGGAAGATTAGAAATCAAATCTACCTTGGCCTTGTCAACTTCTATTCCCCTCTCTGAAACTACATGGCCTAAAACGATCCCTTCTCTTACCATGAAGTGGCTCTTCTCCCAGCTCAACACTAGATTCGACTCAATGCACGTTTTCAATACCCGATTTAAGTTTCCCAAACAATCTTCAAACGAATCACCAAACACTGAAAAGTCATCCATAAAAACTTCCAAGCATTCTCCCACCATTTCAGAGAAAATGGACATCATACACCGCTGGAATGTGGCAGGGGCGTTGCAGAGCCCAAAAGGCATTCTTCTAAAAGCAAACGTGCCATAGGGGCACGTGAAAGTTGTTTTCTCTTGATCTTCCGAGAAAATTGTAACTTGGTTATACCCGGAATAGCCATCCAGAAAGTAATAATACTTCTGCCCAGCCAGTTTCTCCAAGATCTGATCAATGAATGGGAGTGGAAAATGATCTTTTTTCGTGACTGAATTTAATTTTCTATAATCAATGCAGATTCTCCACCCTGTTGGTAATCATGTAGGAACTTCTTCTTCTTTCTCATTTGTTACAACTGTCAGCCCTAACTTTTTGGGAACAACTTGAGTTGGGCTGACCCACTTATTATCAGAAATGGGATATATGATCCTGGCATCCAACCATTTGACAACTTCTTTCTTCACTACCTCCTTCATACTTGGATTCAGCCGACGCTGCATCTCTCTGCTCGACTTGGCATTGTCCTCCAAGTAAATGTAATGCATACACATATCCGGACTAATACCCTTCAAATCTGCCACTGACCAACCTATCGCCCTCTTGTGCTCCTGAAGGACATCTAGGAGTTGGGATTCCTGAGCAGCGGTGAGGTTGGAAGCAATGATTACGAACAGAGTTTGGTTAGGACCTAGATAAGCATACTTTAAAGGATCCAGCAGAGGCTTCAATTCTAGACTGGGAGGTTGATCCAAAGATGGAAGAATAGGTTCAGCTTGAAGTGGAGGGAGTGGCTCTACTCTAGAGTAGGGTGCACTAGAAAGTGAAGAATCCTGGAGAATGCTACCCTCCTCTAGACATTTCTCATAAACTTCTGGACTTTCTTCAATTAGTTCTTCAAAAACATCAATGACACTACATTCCTCCTCATGGTCCGGATATTGAGATGCTTTGAACACATTTAGAGAAACCTTCTCTCCTCTGAAAGAAATATCCACCATCCCTGTGGCGCAATTTATATTGGCTATGGCCGTAGCAAGAAACGGACGTCCCAAAATGATAGGTGTGTGCTTTAATTCCTGGGACGAGGCCATATCCCGAATAAGAAAGTCCACCGGGAAATAACATTCATGCACCTTCACAATCACATCTTCCAATAGTCCCCTTGGAGTCTTTACAGATCGATGCGCCAGTTGAAGAAATATAGATGTGGGTTTCAACTCCCCTAGATCAAATTGCTCATATATAAAGGTGGGTAACAAGTTCACACTGGCTCCAAGGTCCAGCAATGTTCTATCAAATGTAATTCCACCTATATCACAAGAGATCAGTGGAGCTCTGGGGTCCTTCAACTTTTTAGGCAAATGATTCATAACAACTGCACTGACATCTTCGGACAAGCGGAGATTTTGTGTTACCGCCTTTGGTTCCCTTTTTGGTGTACATAGATCTTTCAAAAATTTTGCATACGCCGGCACATGTTTGATTGCATCCAATAGTGGAATATTGATGTTTACCTGTTTAAACAATTCCACTAGTTCTTCTTGTTGGACCGGCTTCCTCTTTTGAGCTTTTGGCTTTAATGCATCAGGGAATGGGACCTTAGGAACATACTCTCGGGATCCTTCATCAACCTTTGCTTTCCCTTTGTCCAGCTTATTTTCTCCCCCCTCTTGCCTCTTCTTTTCTTGTATAATTACCGGGTCCTCCTCTTCACTATCACTCTCCTCGTGGGCATCTTGACCCAAACTGCTACCCACATCCCTAGCCTGATAAGGGTCATTAAGAATTTTTCCGCTCCTAAGGCTAGAGATGGCTTTGGCATTCTCGAACTGAGGACCTATAGGAGGGGACAGCTGAGGTTGGTTGGGCTGATTGGGTTGAGGAAGAATGGGACCTCTTGGAGGGAAGCCTGGAGGTTGTTGATTGCGGGGGTTGGCCACCGGTTGGCTAGGGAGCTGGCCTATCTCTCTTCTCATGTTATTAGCAGCAAGTTGCCATATCTAGTTTTCCAACTTAGAAATGGATTGTGCTTGAGTAAGAATAAGTTGTTGGAGTTGTTCAAACTTGTCATCAAAAGTGGGCTGAGTAGGAGGTGGCTGATAATGTGGCTGATGGGAACGATGTGAAGGAAATTGCTGAAATTGGCCCTGAGAAAATTGAGCTTGAGGATATGTGGCCTGAGCTTGATGGAAAAGAGGTTGCTAGAATTGTTGATGGAGAAAAGGAGATGAATAAGAGTGATTTGGATTAGATTGACTTGGCATTGGAAAAGATTATTTTTGATTTGAATGGTGTGAGGGATGAGATTGGGTGGATGGGCTTTGATTGGATTTTCAAGAAAAAATTGGGTGATTTCTCCAGCCTGAATTGTAGGTATTTGAGTAAGGGTCGTATGCGGGCTTAGAGACATCTTGGGCAGTAAAGATTTGTTCTTGGATAAATGGGGGAAGTTGGACTGCTATGGGACACTCACTGACAGAATGGCTAAGGCTAGAGCATAAAGCACAAGTTTCTTCTTGACTGGGAGTTGAGAATTGTTGAGGTTGAGGAGCAGAAGATGAAGAAGGTTCCTGCCTATTCATAGCCAATAACTGGTCTAGCTTCTGAGCCACCATATCAACCTTCTCTATCTTCTAGGCCAGCGAATCCATTTTATTCAATTTCTGGGTTATGGCATTGATGTCCATCTTATTCTCAAACTCCCCTTGATTCTTGACTTCGTAAAGCCCGGCCCTCTTGTTTGATCCGATCATTCGTTCATATGATGACAGTGAGGCATGACTGATGGAGTTTTCACTCAACATTTCAAATAGATCATACGCTTCATCTTCACTCTTACTCATGAATGCTCCCCCACATGATGCATCCACCATTTGTCTATAATTCTCCGTTAGTCCCTCATAAAATGCTTGAACAGTTTGCCATCTTGACAGGCCATGATGAGGACATTTTCTTAATAGATCTTTCAACCTATCCCATGCCTCATGTATATGTTCTCTAGTATTTTGGGTAAATCAGGTTATGGCTCTTCTCATTATGTTGGTTCACCCTATGGGATAAAACTTCTTCAAAAATTCTTTTTATATTTCTGCCCATGTATCAATGATCCTACCCAAGGCTCCTAACCAATATTTGGCCTTATCCTTGAGAGAGAATGGGAAGAGAGTTAGCCTAAGAGCATCATTAGAGAAATTCTAAATTTTAAAAGTTGAGCAGATCGGAAGGAACTCATCAAGATGTTTGTAAGGGTCTTCATTGGGATTTTCATAGAAAGATGGCAACATTTGGATGGTACTAGACTTGATTTCATAATGAACCACCTGGTTCTGAGGTGCTTGGACATAGAAGGACGGTTGGTATTGATTGGGCAAGAAATAGTCCTTCATTTGCTTTGGAGGATCGGGATTTTTGGCCATTAGATTTTGGTGGTGAGGTCCTTGATTTTCGGCCATGAGATCTTGTTGGAGATCGTTCCCTGGATACAAGACTCTCTCAATTTCTTGAATGGGTCCTAGTAGGTTTGGATGTTGAGATCTTCTATCTTGCATGAACTAGGACGAAGAGAGAGATGAAAGAGATTTATTTATAATGATTTTTGTTTATTTATTTTTTTTTTTTGATACAAACTAGGACGAAGAGAGAGGAGAGGAGAAATTTTTTTTGATTTTTTTTAATGCAATCACAAACAAGGTGTCACACAAATTACCTAATGACCTAGATGTGACCTAGACCTACAAATTGGGTTTCACAAAATGACTAAAGTGTAACTTGAGTTCACCCTCAATATTTCCACCGGTCAGGTAAGGGGTGGGGTAGTGGGAGGCTCCCCTTGCTTTCGTAAGGTCCTAATTAAAAACCACTAGCCCGCTTAAGGCGTTTGTCATCCGACCGTCTTACCTTAGGCACCAGTTTTCACAAGAGGGTAAGCCCAAATAACACAAGAACCATAATGTGAACGTAGGGCCAACGTCTACTGGATTTTATTTAAGGTCTAGGTGATGCAAAGATGCAAGGGAATTATAGTTTGTTGCTAAGGAAGGGTGATGAAATCCCCACCTTATCTTGCTTATGTGTGTTGCCCTTAAGATACTTTGAAATGATATGCAACAAAGCAAGTTCAAACAAGGGGTTCTATGCAAGCATGGAAGTGCATGAGCATGCTATTAGAAAAGTTAGAGTACTCACCTTGCCTCCCGCAATCTTCAACAATGCAATTAAGTAACAAGAAGAAAATAAATAGGGATTTTTGCATATATACCCTCATAAATATCCGTATTTGCATATATACCCTTAATCTAACCATATTATCACGTATATTCTTGATATAGATGTACGTTTAACATATATACCCTCGCCGTAACTCCCGTCGACTGGGCTTGGGTTAAGCTTTGGTTAAATGGGCAAAAGACTAACCTACCCTCATCTTAAACCTCACACGCTCGATAGGGCTTGGGTTGGCGAGAATCCCCTCCCCTCCCTATCTCAGGGATCCCGTCGGATCCTCTCTCGATCGGGCGTGATCCGCTCTCGACGGCGCAGAAGCTTGGCGTGGCAGCATCGATTGGCCGTAATCCTCTCTCGACGGCGCAGAAACTCATCGTGGCAGCATCGATCGGGCGTGATCCGCTCTCGACGACGCAGAAGCTCACCGTGGCGGTGCCTTAATCGCTCTCCCCTCTCTTTCAACGGAACGTGGTGGCAGACGGTGAGTCTCACACGCTCTCTTTAGTACACAATCACACATTCACTCTCCCTCTGTCTTTCTCTTAGATTTTTATGACTGACAGCACTGCTTCTGTCCCTTATCTGTGTGGCCGAGGAGACAGTGGCTGTGGTCCCCTACAGACTCTAGGTCACATGCATGTGCAGGGTCACACAAGTGCAGTTGGTGAAAATATGCTTTTATAATATTCTCCTGGTTGGAACGTCACTGTGGTCCCCTACTGTCGTCTTTTAGAAGGTAATGTGAAAGTTAATACTACCCCAATGCTGATGAGTTTTATTTGATTGGGTTAACTATTGATTTAGGCATTCTTATTTTCTTTCTGTTCTTCTGTATACATGTATAGCAGAAATATGGCCGATTCATATACACTTAAATTGCATTATGGAGGGCATTGTAAGTCACAGGGTGATGATGGGAGAATGGTCCCCATCAGATTCAGACAGAAGTCCTATGGTTTTGAAAGGGACTATGCTAATTTGAGGGAACTTAGAACACTTGCTAGTCAAGTCACCAAGTGGGGACATGACCAGACCATTGACTTTTATGCTCTAGTACCGAATGTCAAACCCAAAAAATTTGTAAAGATTTCTTCAGATGAGGATGTCATGTTGTTGTTTGATAAGTACAGTGCTGACTTGAATATTAGCTTGTATGTCATCACACAATATATAGATGTGCCCTTAACATCTTCTCATCCTGGGATGACCATAGTAGTATCAAACACTAGAAGAAGGTCTAGGGCCAAGAAAGTTAACCGAACAGATGATGATGCAGATTGGAATCCTCTAGCTGATGACAGTGACTTTGTTGAAGTTGAGCGTGAAGGGAACAATAAGGCTGAGACACTTTTTAGGGAGGAGGACCCATCTGACAATGAGGTGTACACAGATGACAGTCATGGCAGTTTATATTCTTCAGACTCTGATTGTGATGTTTGTGTAGATGAAGGAGACTATGAGGGTACTCCTATTGTGAGGCATTTGCATGATCCAGACATGTCTTTAGGAAGTTTGTTTGAGAATGTAGAGGCATTCAGAATAGCCCTAGCCCAGCATGCAGTGAAAAATGAATTTGGGTGAAGTATAAGAAATCTGAACCTACACGTGTGACCGTAGTGTGTCGAGAAAAGAAGTGCAAATGGAGATTGCATGCTTCTCGTCTACCAGATGGCCACACTTTCCAAGTAAAGAAACTTGAAGCTAACCACACTTACACCGGCGTAAATAAGGCTGGGAACCATATGGCCACCCATAAATGGGTAGCAAGTAAGTGCATAGGGTGGCTAAGGACAGAAGGAGATGTGTCTATCAGGGAGATTTCAAGGAGATTGAATAGTCAATATCATATAGACATACCTTATCATCGGATTTACAGAGGAAAGATGCAAGCATTGGAGACAATTCATGGTTCATGGGAAGCTATGTATGGCAGAGTTCCAGATCTGCAGCATGAATTGCTGTTAAAAAATCCAGGCAATGTTGTTAGATATCAGACAGATGATCAGTCCAGATTTATGAGGATGTTTCTATCTTTAAAGGCTTCTATGGAGGGGTTTAAATTGGGATGCAGGCACTTAATAGGGCTGGATGGGTGCCACCTAAAAGGATATTTCAGGGGTGCTTTACTAGCTGCTACTGCCTTTGATGGCAACAATGAAAATTTTCCATTAGCCATTGCTGTTGTAGAGGGAGAGAATGTAAATAGTTGGACCTGGTTCTTGGATGGCCTAAAAGAGGCCATTGGTGTACTGGATGGCCTGTCATTCATGTCAGACAGGCAAAAGGGATTAGAAGAATGCCTCCCACTTATTTTCCCAGGGGTTCAGCACAGGGTGTGCCTTAGACATTTGTACAAGAACTATAAGAAGCAGTTTCCAGGTGAGTTCATGAAAAGATTACTTTGGAATGCGGCAAGGGCCTACACAGAGGTCAAATTTCAAGATTGCATGATGCAAATTAAGGATAATTCTCCACAGGCACATGCTTACTTGACATCACCATCCATGGGGGTATTGTGTGGAGTAGGGCAAAATTCTAGATTCAAACAAAGTGTCATCACATTACAAACAATTTGAGTGAATCTTTTAATGCATACATCTCAGATGCACGCTGGAGGCCCATTCTTGACTGCATTGACCTAATCCGGTCAAAATTGATGAAGACAATGCATATTAGAAGATCAAGAGCCGAGAAATGGAAAGATACTTTGGTGCCTAGGGCCAGGAAGTATATTTGTGTCATGACCAGAAAATTAGGTGGCTATCTGGTAGAGAAAGGGTACAATTAGACTGCACAGGTCACTGGGCCAGATGAGAGGGAAGTTGTGGACTTGACACAACGTACATGTACCTGCAGGGCTTGGCAGATAACAGGATTACCCTACTCACATGTATGTGCTTTTTTAGCAACAAGAAGGGGCACAAAATGGGAAGAGTACATTGACATATCTTATACAGTGGAGGTTTATAAACAAACATATGCTTTGGGCATCACCCCTATACCTGATAAAACATAATGGATTAAACTTGGAGTGAAAGTCCTACCCCCTAGTGTGAGAAGGCCACCCGGTCGGCCGAGGAAGAAAAGAATCCGAGACCCAGATGAGGAGAACATGATTAAAAAAGCCCATAAGTGCAAGAGATGTGGAGGATTTGGTCACCACGCAAAGACTTGCAAGAACCTAATGTCAAATATGGGTGAATCTTCTGCAACACAAACAAGGTAATACTATTTATTTCAGTTTATGTCATTTCATTCATTTAGCATGTACTGATGATTTTTCCTATAATGTAGGAGGCCTCCTGGTAGGCCCAGGAAGAGTAGAGGTGGTGGTCAAGCATCAACTCAGTCAACTAATTCACAGGTTGTGCAATACTGCAATTCTGAATGCTTCTATATTATTGAAAACTTTTAATATGTTGATGATATGTTATTATAATCTTCGGTTGTGCAAGCAGAAGGAGGCACAGCTATGGGTTCCCAAAGTACTGTTGGTGACTTACACAGTTTGTCTCAGGCATCCTCTTCAAGGGGTCGTGGCCGGATGGTGGCAGCTAGAAAGTTGTAGCTTATTGGATCTGTCAGTTTAAGTCTGAAATTTGTTGTATGTTTAAGTATTAGACATTGGTCAGAGAGTTTGAAAGCCCACCTTCTTAAGTACTTGGTGTATGTTTAAGTACCTCATCACTGAGTTGAAGATTGAAATTGTTAATGCAAGAATATGTGCAGAATATGTGTGGTCGGCTTGCAATGTATGAAAGTAAATTCCAGCAGCTAAGTGCACTTGGTTAAGTGAACCTGGTTAAGTGAACTTATAACAGTTAAGTGCACTTGCTCACATCATTTGTAACAAAGATAATTCCAGCAGTTTAGAATGTATGTTATTATGTCTTGAAGCTAATACTATTTATTTAACCCCGAACCTTTAGAATATATATTGTTGATAGTACTTGTTTTTGCATCTACAGTTGATGCTGGTGTTGTGCCCCTATGCCTTAATGATGTTGTGTAGTTTTGATGACAGCAACCACTATGAATGATGTGAGAGTAGAATATTGAGTCTATGCATACCTTGTTTACGCATTGAAAGTCGATGCGTGTTCATTATGCATACAAAGTCAGTGCATAGTTCACTGCTAAGTCTGTACAACTTTTGTTGATTTGAGCGTTTAAGTTCGTGCATCATTTCATCAGAGTCTGTTCATTATGCATTCAGCTCAAACTCTAGGGACAGCTTTGGCGTGTGCAAGGCTGTAGCAACCCTGGTAAAATAGAAGAAATAAATCTAAATTGAGCAAAATAGATTAAAGGATTTAGTAAATAAATGATAAAGAGCCTAAATGAGTAAATAATAAACCAAAATGAAAATAACGCCTCGTGGAAAGGCGCTAATACAAAAAAAGAAACGCCTCCATCTAAGGCGTTAATTTGTAAATGGACGCCTACATTCTTGGGCGTCAAATCTTAACGGCTAAAAATAAAAATAAGGAAAGAGAAAGAGACGCCCGCCTCAAGGGCGCTGTTTTGATAAGAAACGACGGCAACTCAAGGCGTCAATTTAAAAATAACGCCTTAACGTAAGGCATTAATTCCATCTGTGACCCATTCGAACCCGGACATTTTCCAGGGTAAGTTTTTGGATTAATACATGTTCAATCGAACATGGAAAGGACTCTATCAAGGAAAGACATGTTCTAATCAAACTCCAACCCTATTGGGTTCTGTAAACCCTATAAATAACCCTTCCTGTCGAACCCTAATAAGCTATTTGGTCGAAGGAAAGCTCTGCTGCTGCCGTGCGTGAAGAACATGTATTGTTCTTCTTCCCTTGCCTTCGGTCATAATCATGAAGAATATTGATGTTCTTCATCGTCTTTGCTGCAGGAAGTCTGCCGTAAGTAGTAACTCTTCTGCCTAGTTGAAGGACGGGAGGTTCTTCATCAAGACGATCTCTTCCTCCAAGAAGGAAGCTGTTTCTATAAGCTTCGGAAGAACTCTGTTTAGAACAGAGTATCATTCTTCTTCACGTTCCTTCACCAGAACATTCATCAACTAGGTTTTCTCAAGAACGTAGCCCAAACTAGTTTAATTCCATAATAATACCATCATGACATGCATGAATATAGTTTTATTATAGTTTTTAAAAGGGTTTTCTGTGGATTTTAAAAGAAGCGACCCTATCAAGGGCGCTAATTTAAAAGAAACAACCATGACCAGGTCACTAATTCCAGTTTTGACGTCCTGCATTAAGTCGTCAATTTCATCTAGTTATTAAATTACCCACGTTTAAAACTTTTATGTCTATCAAAACATGATTCTAATTTAATGCATGATCATAGTTGTTGAATCCTGCTATTTTTCTCTTCCTGACAGTGTGATTCCTTTTTCTGAAATTTTATTATCCTTGAAATTACCCTGTTCCTATTAATCCTAGAACATCTTGAATTAACGACCTGATGAAGGTCGTGCCTTACAGAACTAACGCCCTGAACAAGGGCGCGAATTTGAAAGTAACGCCCCTTTTTAAGGCGCGTTCTACTAAAATTCCAGAATTTAGAAATTTTTGCAAAATAGAAGAAATATGATGGACGCCTGTTGTATCAGTCGTCAAATTGTAAATAAACGCCCCTGAAAAAAAGCGTTAATTTCATTAGTAACGACTTCACCTAAGTCGCTATTTTCCTGGTTATTGTTTTCCACTGTTACTGCTAACCGAGGCTTTTGTATATATATAAGTATATTATCGGGCACTATATTCCCATTCCGTGAATATAGTCCCATGTTTCATGATGATTTATCGCATCGCCCTCAATTCTCGGTGATATACAAGCTCTCCATTAGACATTCCGTTCCTTTGGACTAGCGAGTTAGTCATAGAGACCTCCGTAAGACTCCTCGAGCCTTGGATTCCCTCAAGGTCGACTGAGCTGGTTGTACCTTAAAACCCCATTACACAATCTTTGCCATGTCACTCTATAGAAACATGGTATACCGGCCCTCATGTTATGCTAAGTGTATATCATGGGAATCTTCTTAATGGGATGAGGTTATCATGCCGTTGATGTGCTGTTCATGTGGACCTCAATTCTATATAAAGAGTGCATGTTCTTACTTGTCATGGTACCCGGGTCAAGGGAACCAATTCCACCTAGTTTTATCGATATTCGTGAACATGCCTTTATTATCATCTTACTATGTCAAGTTCAATATTTTTGGACTCTATTCTATCAAAGTTTATCTTACGTGTCTACAAGCTTTATTCTTGAAATTCCTTATTGGCTATACACAAAAGTGGATGTCAAAATACATGACCAATGCCTGCGCATTTAGGGCCCGATCTGGTCCTGGGAGGAGCACCCAAAAGTACTTGTACCCATGGGAGTTGAATGATCACGGTATGGCATTGTACCGAAGTGCATGACTAGCTTGATTGGACATTCCACAAATCTTGTACTTGACTTGACATGACATGACTTGCGTGACCCGAAAAAGGGTATTTATATACTTGTTTGCTTGGACGTGATAGCCAAAACTTTCGACATGACATGATGAATATATTTGCTTGAATATCTTGATTTCTACTTGATATTAGTACTTGAAAGTTCATGAATAGTTTACCATGTTAGCTTGTTGTTATACTCTCTATCTTGTCATTTTACGCGAGCATGCATAGCTTATTGCATTTGTGGAAAGATGTAATTACTTAAACCCATTGCTAGTTCTTGAGATATAATTTCCTACTGAGCGTTCGCTCACTCAGTTTTTCCCTACTTTTCAGGTAAGTCCGATGTCGAGACCCAAACGGACGGGGAAGGTCAAGAGTGAAAGAGATTAGAACTTCTCAAGAGTCAACTAGTCTTGTCTTTTCTAGATTTTCTAGATTCAAATGTTGTACTTTTCTTTTGGCATTTTTAAGGGATTGTAATAGGAGTACTCTTATGAAGGAATAAAAGGATTGGGTTATCTTTACTTTTGCGCATCTCTGATTTTGTGTCGAATACACTAATACTCTGATTGACATGATTGATATAAACTCGTCACGCATCTCTGGGTATCTTCCGCTCTCGGGGCGTGACAAAGGCTGAACTCGGTACAAAGGGCTCTTAATGCATTCATGAAGTCGGAGCAACCCTTGTAGCTGCACGTAACCTAGTCGATGCATCCTTAGTTGTTGCACGTAACTAAGTCGGAGCAAGTGTCAACCATGCGAGAGTTGAGTTGATGCAACTCCTGTTGCTATATGCGATTAAGTCCGTGCATTTGTGTATCTTTCACAACAAAGTCTGTACACTCTTCAGTAGCAAGTCGATGCATCTTTTACTCCATGCAAACAAAGTCTATACATTCTTTAGTAGCAAGTCGATACATCTCTTGCTCCATGAAAACAAAGTCTGTACATTCTTCAGTAGCAAGTCGATGCATCTTTTGCTCCATGCAAACAAAGTCTGCAAACAAAGTCTGTACATTCTTCAGTAGCAAGTCGATACATCTCTTGCTCCATGAAAATAAAGTCTGTACATTCTTCAGTAGCAAGTCGATGCATCTTTTGCGCCATGCAAACAAAGTCTGTACATTCTTCAGTAGCAAGTCGATACATCTCTTGCTCCATGAAAATAAAGTCTGTACATTCTTCAATAGCAAGTCGATGCATCTTTTGCTCCATGCAAACAAAGTCTGTACATTCTTCAGTAGCAAGTCGATACATCTCTTGCTCCATGCAAACAAAGTCTGTACATTCTTCAGTAGCAAGTCGATGCATCTTTTGCTCCATGCACACAAAGTCTGTATATTCTCTGATGGCATGTCCGTGCATTCATCTTCATCGTGCATACTTTCCTATATGCACACTGCATTATGTGCATCAAGTATGTACAGGCTTAGATCAAATTTTGATGAATGTTTAGGACCATCTTGAGTTAAATCTGTTGGGTTAGCATTCATCGATAGCTTTGTTCTTCTGTCTGTCGTCTGACAGCAGCTTGATTTAATTCCGCACTTGAAGCTGTTGTTGTTAAGTTTTCATTGGGTGTCTGATCTATTCACCCCCCTCTAGATCGTATATCGCATCCTATCAGCTGGTGCTACATTCTTCTTCACTTATCATTATAAAGGACAGCTAATGTTGTTGATAGTACTTGTATTACTTGTGGACAGCTCAAAAAAGCTTAAAAAACAACCACCAACACCAAAAAGACAAGTTCACTTCAACATCACATATAAACAGTTCACTTCAATATCAATCTGCCTTTCCCTCAAGTTATCTCCTCCCCAGGTGCTTTAAGGGCTTCACTATAAGCTCACCACTGTTAGATATCTATACAATCCCATCCTTCTGAGACAGGAGAAAGAGAAATTTTCATAGCATGGCCTAAAATATCTATGTTTTCCTTTTGGTTTCTTTCCATGGAGTTAGAAATATGTCATGTTTTAGAAGAAAAGCAGGTTGGGGACATTGGAAAAAAAAATAGACATTGTATTACTAGGAATATTTAACTTCTTCCCCGATACAAGGATGATTAAACTTGCTCCCCATTACATAAAGAGTTTCAACACTCTAGATATAATCTCCTAACCCAGTACAAAAATGGAATGTGTATATATTCCATTGTTAAAGTAACCTTCACCCTAGGTAGTGAAAGAAATAGAACAAGACTCCCAGCCCCATTAGGCACAAGAACAGTCTCTTCAGCGACACTTTCACGCATAATTCATTGGCTCTATTATTTATTGCCAGTGTCAGGTCCACATTCGCTTGTAGAATGTCAATCTTTCGCTCAAGCAAAATTAACTTCTTCTCGAGCAATGCCTCCATGGAATTTAACTGATGTTTCAGGTCGACGATATTATGATGTGCATCATCAACCCAGACAAAAAAACCACAACAATTGTCCTCCTACAAACAAGCACAACACCTTTTAATGTTAGTTTTAAATTGATGGTGTCGCAGTTCTCAGGGACATTTCATCAAACAAATTGTGAACCACATACCTTCCAACCCGCACACCGATAGAACCTTCGCCCTCTACTTGTTTCATGATACGAGATGCATACCCTGCACCTCTTTCGGAAAAAACATTCTGGAATATCGTAACACGTCACCATATTCAGTGAACGTCTCACACTAGATTGTCCGGTGCTTGTGTCACTCATCTTCTGCCCTCTTAGAGTCCTCTTCGTGGGTGGTCGGGTGAAAAGAAAGGGGAGCCAACGGTGTGATGGGGGAGCTGACGGTCTGATGATCTGATGGGGGAGTGAGGAAACGAGTGCCGACGGTGACCTGGGGTGGGCTCTGTTGCGAGATGGGGGAGAGGGGGAGCCAACAGTGTGGGTGCCGGCGGTGAGGGAGAGGGGGGCAGCGAACGATGTGGTGGGGGGGTGGGGGAAGGGGTGCCGGCGGTGAGGGAGAGGGGGCTGCAGTTAGAGGAAGGGGGAGGGGGGAGCCAACGGTGTGGTGGGGGGTGACCTGGGGTGGGCTCTGTTGCGAGATGGGGGAGAGGGGGAGCCAACAGTGTGGGTGCCGGCAGTGAGGGAGAGGGGGGGAGCGAACGATGTGGTGGGGGGGTGGGGGATGATGCGGGACGGACACGGGAGATGACACTATTAGGTGCCAACCTCGGACTCTAGATGAAGACGCGACCAGCAGCACACACCAGGGAGACACTAAGCCCGACACTACGAGCTCCTAGTGGCAAAACGTCGCTAACAGAAGTGCAAACTCACTCGTCGTCCCATGCGAGGGAAAGCGCAGACCGTGCGCGGTTAAGGAACTGGCGGAGGTCAAGGGTAGTCCGACTCAACTTCCGGACTCGGATCGAGTCACGGGACGGGTCACACTCACTCTCATAGCGGTGACATGGACACACGGGATAGTACCTACACTCTCGGCAGTGGCAAAAGACCGTATACTAGCTAAGCAAATGAACGCCAAGAGGTTCGGACCATTACCTCCACGCACCCGGCGTGGCGAAGACAACCCCGGCCGAATTATGGATCCCCGGTTAAACAATTTTACAACAGTACAATGATTTGACCCACTCCACGCAGGGAGGTAAAAGGTCACATGTGGGATCTGGGAATCACGCAAATCGGGTTGACGGGCAGCATCTTGATGTCGCCCGGCGGTGCCGAACTCCGCATTTTCGTGCTTTCCGAACGGCGGGTTCTGCGGGCCCGCGGGGCCCACGGACGGCGCTGTCCTCCGGATCTGCGGGGGTGGGACCCACTATGATGGGGACCCCTGGTGGCGCACCTCCACGGATGGCGGTCGGCCGGGAACACCGATCGGGGGTCGATCGGCCCCGATTCCCAAGCTTTGAAGTTGCTGTCCACGAGCTGAGGTTGCTGTTTTAGCAGCGCGCGCTCCGGCGAAAACGGCCCCTGCGATCAGCCCCGTCATCGGAATGCAATGAAACTAGCGCCGTTGGAAAGAGGATTCAAAATCCTTCAACCTAGGGCCATTGGAATCTTCTGAACCTCTACGGACCTGGGCTTTAACTATTTTTCAATCCTCTGTTGCACAGCTCCCGAAATATCAGATCAACATATGTGTTTCCTGTAAATGGCCATTAACCGCCTGCTTTCCATTGGAATCAGGCTTCGGGCTCTTCTTAAAAGTTGTAGGGAATCAAACCACGAAACTGGAACAATTTTTGGAATTGGATTTGGAGGTGGTGGCGATTTGATATGATTTTTGGAGTGACTAGTGGTCGGATCTGGGAACAGGTGGACAGAACTGTAGATGGGACTGAAAACGATTTTTAAAAAATATGAAATGGGCGAACCAGAAATGTATAAAAATTATGGATGAAGGGGTGGATGGAAGGAAACTCCAGTAAAATTTATGGGACTAACAGAAATCAAAAACTGGACCTAAGACATGAAACACAGGGCGGATATGAATCTGGACAGAACTCTGGCAGAACTGAAATAGAAGGGTGGATGAAAATCAAAAATTATGAAACGGGATCTGAATGACAAACCAAAATTTATGGGATATTTTTGATACCTCTAGAACCTCCAGTAAAATTCCCAGATCTATCTGAGCTCGTGGCTGAGACACAAATTTCGTGGAAGTTGCTGTGGTACTGCGCAGGCAGAACTCCGATGAAGACGATGGCGGTGCGGTGGCGGCTCGTGGCGGCGGCGGCGATCGTCGGAACTGATAAATGAGGCTTCACACCTAAGAATGGAAGCCTTCACAGCATCCAAGGGGGAGAGGGAGGGGAGAGGAGGGGGGCGCACCAGCCCTTTACTCTTGAATTTGTGTGAATCAAATGGCATTAATTCAAGTAAAATGGAAAATACACGTTTAAATACCTTACATCTCACATCCATCCACAACCATTGGATCTAGGGGATAGGAATGAAGGGCTGGGATGGCATGTGACACACACACACAAAAAACAATAAAAAAAACAAAGGGGGGGGGGGGGGCCCTTGGACCAAGGAGAGAGGGTGGACTAGGTGGTGGGGGTAGGTGGCCTCCCATGTGGACTTTTCTAGTCCATTGTCTCCCATGTGTCCATTTAGCATTCAAACTTCTATATGCCCCCATGTGGCATGTTGACTGACCCCACGTGGGACCCTAGGCTGAGGTGGCCCAATGGGGTGGGGCCTGGGGGGCCCGTGGGGCCCCCGGGGTCCGAATTACACATACGCCCCTATTACAATCAAAATGGCAAATCGAATGCAACGAAATAAATACAAATTAAACACACATAAAGTCTAACTAAATATAATAAATGGGGAGGCTCAAGGCAGAGTCTCCAGGCTATCTTCGAGCCAGATGGACGCTGAGGTGGCTCGTATCGTGCTCTGTGTGCGGTACCGGTGGCTCGGCGTATCGTGCCGATCAACTGCTCGGGTGTCTGCACCAGGGGAAGGGGTGTCGGCGGTGAGGGAGAGGGGGCTGCAGTTAGAGGAAGGGGGAGGGGGGGAGCCAACGGTGTGGTGGGGGTTGGATTGTCCGGTGCCGGCGGTGAGGGAGAGGGGGGCTGCAGTTGGCGGTGAGGGAGAGGGGGGAGTGAACGGTGTGGTGGGGGGTGGGGGAAGGGTTGCCAACGGTGAGGGAGAGGGGGGGGCTGCAGTGACAGGAAGGGGGAGCCAACGGTGTGATGGGTGGGTGGGGGAAGGGATATCGGCGGTGAGGGCTCTGCTGCGAGAGTTGGGTGAGAGGGGGGAGGGGAAGAGAACAATGACTGGGAGAGGGGGAGCCAGAGTGGGGTTTCCTAGCTGGCTCTCGTTATCTCTCTCTTCGAACAGAAGGGTGTTTTAGTCAAATAACACATGACGATGGCATATCCCACGGAATATTCGTCATCCGTCGACGGTATCAAACCATAAGGGCATAACCGTAACATTTCTTATACATCAAGGGTATACGTGATAATATGATTAGATTAAGGGTATATATGTAAATACGGATATTTATGAGGGTATATATGCAAAAATCCCTTTTTATTTTCATAGAGTGTACTTTTCACTTCCATCTTAATAAAAGTTCATCCTTGTAATTTGTGGTTGTCTTAGTTTCTCTTTCTATCTCTTCTAAGTTCTTTTCTTTACCACTCTCATCTTCTTTAGTGGGTTTATTTTCATGCAATTTATTTTTTCTTAGATTAATCTCACTCAAAACTCGACTTTTCAAAGCATAAAGATATTTTCCAACTTATTCTAAAATGTTATTTCCTCCTCATGGGATCGACTCCACTTATCACTATACTTGATTTTCCAATCTTTAAAAGTGAGTGAGTGCGAATATTTTGAAATTGTGGCACGACTTTTCAACGACGGGTTTGTGGCTATCAATTTTTGGCGCCGTTGCCAGGGAGGAATGATGATTTTTGTTTAAGAACTTTGTTTTCCTTGTGTTTATAAGTGTACTAATATCTCTTTCTTTTTCTTATTTCTACAGGTGAAAAAAATGAACAAGGGAACGCACTTCAAGAATTGAAGCTAAAAAATCAAAAAAAAGAAGAAGGAAAAAAAAGAAGCAGGTAAAAGGTAATCTCTCCTCCCTTTCCTTAGTCTTTTTGTCATTTCATTTCAAAAAAAAAAAAGAGAACGAGGGATTGCACATCAAGTAAGTTTTCAAACTTATTCATCTCATTTTGTGTCATTTCCTTAATGTTCTTGCATATTGTGGTTAGATAGGTTCACAAAAAAAAAACTCTTCACTTGAACTCAATAAAAATCTTTATTCCAAGAGTAGAAATCACACTTCTATGTTTTAGGTCATGCATCATTTAGGATAGTAATATGGTTAGATTAAGGGTATATATGCAAATATAGATATTTATGAGGGTATATATGCAAAAATCCCAAATAAAAATTACAACTCATAAAATAAAGAAAAGGGGAAAGAATATAGCCAAGATGAAGATGAAGATCGCCGTCTAATCGCCGTGCCGAGCCTTAGAGTGGATCACCCCGCCTTGGAGATGGACGCCGCCAAGAGGACCAATAAAAGAGAATCTCCGCCTTGGGATATTTGGATGAAAATAGAGGAGGGAGAAATAGATAGAAAAGGAAGAGAGCTAAAAAAATAGTAAAACAGAAATAATAGAAACGGAACAAGATTATAAGTGAAATAACTTTGAAATCATATAGATTTAGAAGAAGTGGTAGAAACAAAAGTTGAAGATCAGGAAGAGAATAAAAAGTTTTGTGAAGAGTGTAGAGAGAGTAAAAGATCAGAAGATGGTGAAAACTAGGGAAGAACAGAAGTGTGCTGCACGGATGAACAGTAACATGACAAAAAAACTAAACTTTGGAAAACTGAAAATAAATTAAAAATGAAGAAGAATTAGAGGAAGTGATAGAAGAAGAAATTTTAGATCCAAGAGAGATGAAGAACTTTCATGAAGAGATTAAGGTGAAACGAAGAACAGAAGGGCATGAAAATTTGAGAACAATAGGGTGTAGAACCTCGGATGAACAGTAAAAACACAGGACAGTACGTTGACAAATGGGAAATAACTTCCAAACCAAAACGAATTAGAGGATGATATATAAGAAGAAGTTGTAGCACACTTTAAAAAAAAGAACTTTTATGAAGATAGTAAGAGTATAAAATGACTATAAGGGGGAGAAATAAGAGGAAGAACAGAGAGAAATACCAGTTCACAGATGAACAGGACAGCACAGTGGAAAACATGAAATAGCTTAAAAACTAGAAGGAACTAGAAAATGCTACAGAAGAAGAAGTTGTAGAGAACACAAAAAATGAAGAACTTGTATGAAGACAATAAAAGGAGAAAATGAACTTACGTGAGAGAAACCGGAGACCTAAGGTTGGAAGAGAAAGAGTGAAAGATTACCAAAAGAAGAACTCTCTTCTCCTCCTTGTCATGGGCTATTTATAGGGAAAGTTGGGTAGATGGAGGGTGGAGATTGTATCAAAAGGAGATTGATGGCTGGGATTTAAGTGGAATATGATGCATGGGGAAGAGGAAAAATAGGTGGGCACCCCCTTTCATGGACTTTGGGCACCCCCTTTCCCAAGGCTCATCATGTCTCTCCTTTATTTCAAACTTTGAATTCAATTTTCCCTCCAACCAAAATATGTGTTTCTTTTCCTCAATTTCAAACTTTTAAAATTTCTTTTCCCTCCAACCAAAATATGTGCTTTTGACTTGGTCAAAGTGGTGGTGACAGTTTTGCCCCCGGCTTCTTTTACAATTACGTATCTTGCACACACATAATTGTAATTTAGTTCATAAAAATTATCACAATGTGCATATAAATCTCAAATGCTCATAGTTATGCAATGGAGAATTAATGCTCATGGCCCTCAACTTCAAATTATGAAATAAAATAGTCAAATTAATCAATTTACGTGAAAGCTCCAATTTAAATGCGGAGTTGAGGTTAACTATGAAATATGCATAATTGCCTAATGCACATAAAATGGTGTTCATGCGATAAATTATCATAAGAAGTGGACACTTATCAGCCTCCTCAAAATATTAGCATGCTCCTGGCATTTCTGACAAGTCTTGGCGAACTTGCCGCAGTCATCAAACATAGTGGGCTAATAGTAGCCCAGTTTCTTTATTTCAATTTTCATTTTTGGACCGGCCTGATGTGCTCCCGCTGACCCGGCATGCACCTCATTCATGACTTGCAGGGCTTCCTTGCTGGACAAGCAACGCAGGAAGATTTTATTTCTGGCATCCGCCATTATTCGGAACAAAGTCCCGTTTCTCATCTCGTAAGAATCTTTGATTTTTATTAACTTCATTCTCTGTTCTTTTTCTTTCGGTAACTGTTGGCGTTGAAACCATTATAGCAGATTCTCCCGCCAATCAGGCTGTCGAGTTTCTTCTACAGTCATAACTTCATTTTCTTCTCCCGTAACTGGGATATCCATTATACTCGGCACTTGCCACCTATTGATGATGGTCACATTCAGGCTCCCATCTGGCGAGACTGCCAGGGAACTAGCTAGCTTGGCGAGGGCGTCTTCCTGAGCATTCTGTCCTCGGTTGATGTGCTTTATCTGGATGAAATAGAATTTTGCCACCAGGCATAGCACCAGCTGATGATAGGGGATGAGTTCCGGCTTTCGGACATCGAACTCTCCTTCGACTTGTTTAACAATTAGCATGGAATCCCCGAAGACTTCCAGCATTTGAATTCCCATGGATAGGGCGATTTCCAGGCCGATAATCAAAGCCTCATATTCTGCCTCATTGTTTGTACAAGGCTTGTTGATTGAACAGGAGGTGTGTACGACCTCCCCCTCCGGAGATTTTAGGACCACGCTTGCACCAGCTCTGACTCTGCTGGGTCCACTAGCCAAGTTATCAATTCTAGAGGCGCCATCGAAATATAGTTGCCACAATGTGGGTTGCACCTGGTTTGCTTCCAGTGTTTCATCTTCGGGCAGCTCTGCTTGCAGCAGGGAATTCTTAGGTATTGGGTGTGCAGTAAAGAAATGTGCAATGGTCTGTCCCTTGAAGGCTTTCTGCGGCACATAGGAGATATCGAACTCCATCAGTATGACCGCCCATTTTCTCAGATGGCCCATCAGTGCTGGCTGAGATAATATATACTTCAATGGATCTGCTTTGGAGACCAACTTAATTTCATGCGACAACATATAGTGTCGAAGCTTCTTGACTGCGAAGACCAGCGCCAGGCAAATCTTCTCAATGTAGGAATATTTTTCTTCAGTCCTCACCAGTCTTCTGCTGAGATAGTAGAGGGCCTGCTCTTTTCCTTCATCGTTATTTTGGGCCAACATTGCCCACGGAGAATAGTGCGTGGCTGCTATGTATGAGATCAGCGGCCGCCTTTTACTGGCGCACCGAGCACAGGAGGGGTCTTGAGATATTCCTTCAGCTTCTTAAATGTCGCCTGACATTCTTCATCCCAATAAAACGGGACATCCTTCATCATTAATTTGGGAAAAGGGTGACATCTTCCGGACAGATTCGATATGAATCGTCGGATATAGGCCAGCCGACCTTGGAGAGACCGCAGCTCGGAGAGGTTCCTTGGCGGAGGAAACTCCTGAATGGCTTTAATCTTTGCGGGGTCTATTTCAATTCCTCGATGCCTTACAATAAAACCCAGAAATCTGTCGCTGAAGACTCCGAAGGTGCATTTCAACGGGTTCACCTTTAGCTTGTGTTGCCTGAGCCGTTGGAATATTATTCGGAGATCTTGCAAGTGCCCTTCCCTCCTTCTGGTCTTAACCACTAAGTCATCAATGTAGCATTCAACTTTGTGGTAAAACAATTCATCAAAAATTATGGTCATCGCCTGTTGGTAGGTTGCACCCGCATTTTTCAGCCCGAAAGGCATCCTTTTATAATGGTAGATACCCTTGGGGGTACGGAAAGCAGTATGAACACGGTCATGCTCTGCGATCCATATCTGATTGTAGCTGGATGAGCCATCCATAGAGCAAAGGGCCTCATGGCCAGTTGTAGCATCTATCATGACTTCTGTTATCGGCATCGGGAAGTCATCTTTTGGGCAAGCTTTATTTAGATCGTGGAAATCCACACATATCCGGATCTGACCATTCTTCTTTTTAACGGGCACTATGTTGGCCAGCCATGTAGTATATTGGTTTTCTTCGACGAAGCCCACCTTAATAAGCTTGTCAACCTCTTTGCATATTTGCGTGATGAGCTCCGGCCTCATGCATCGCGGTGACTGCTTCACTGGCTCCACGTCGGGGTTAATCGCCAATTCATGTTGGGCAACTACGGGACTAAGCTCGGGCATTTCTTTATAACTCCAGGCGAAATAGTCCCGGAATTCTTGCAGCAATTGGACATATAGATCTTGCTCGACTAAGGAAACCTGAGCGCTAAGGAAGATAGGTCTGGGGTCATCTTCACTCCCCAGGTTAATTTCTACCAGTTCATCAACCGTGGCCTGCCCCCCGTCCTCAGTTTCTGGAGGTGCAGGTTCAAGGTCAATGAAATCTGGAACATCATTGATGTCGTCAAGTTCAAGGACTTCGGCAGTATTATCATTTTGCCTTCCGACCTCTTCAAGGGTTTATAGTTCAAGGGACAGCCAGAGCATAGATTGTTCCAGTAGCGGGTTCTTTCTAGTGCCCCCTTCATAGGATTCATCAGCCGCTCCGACAGGAGTCGGCTCTTTCATATCCAAATTAGGAAAATGGCTCTCCAGCTCCATCGGGAGTGGGGAACGCCTGGCTTCCTCTTCAGCTTGCACTGCCACATCTCTGCAAGAGGTGTCTTGCTTCTGTCTGGTCACGTCCTTATCGACAAAATTGTTTGACATATTGCAGCGGCCCCTGCATCGGCTGACTGAGAATGAGTTGTTGTGATGGCAGTGAAGGGACTGCATGAGGGGTTGTACATCTCTTCTTCAGCATCTTCGGCTTCGTTGTTATTAGCTATATCGAACTTAGCTTGGAGAGTCACCTCCTCACCGCCGAGTTGTTCCCAACATTTGTAGAGGGTGGCAACCTTCATATTTTGGTCCTCTTGTTGGAACACCTGTGCTTGTTCATCTTCTACTGGGCTTTCATCATAAGTTGCTCCCAGAGGTGCCTCTTTTATTGATGAGAGGATAGAGATGGTGTCCACCTCATATCGCCCGGTGTAATAGTATTCTTCCAGTGAGAATCCCAGCCCTAGATGCTAGGATACGCGTCTGAGCTCCTTGTCGATGCTGGCAGGATCCCAGAGCTTTTGGAAGGCCTCAGTGACCTTTTGAGATTGGCCAGAGGGGATGTGCTGTTTCATGAACATCCGGGTCATCTTGTCCGAGGTAAAAGGCAACCTCTGAACAGGCATTGCGGCACTCTCCAAATCTTCAGGGAGGCAACAATCAGTATCCTCTCACGCCGCATGTTCTTCTGCAACATAGAACGAGCTGGCGGGGCCTTCATCATGTGGCACTTCCCAAGTTCTGAGAGGCATGACCGTGGAATGGTCAAAGCCGACTACCAGCTTGAAAAGACCTTCTGGCACCTTGATGTGATCATGATGATCTTCCATTTTGATTTCATTCACCTGTGAGAAAATAGCAGGAGGCGCTGCCCTGCCCACATCCCCTGTGCTGGTGATATGGGATACCCCTCGGGGGCTTAAATAGCCAGGAGGCGGCGGCGGGAACCAATCGTCCCCGAAAGCTTTCTTTACTACCTTCATTGAGGCCTTTACCTTAAGACTTTTCTGTGACTGCTCTATGTAGAACGGCGCATCCAACATGTGACATTCAAATACTTCGAATGGATGGAGGTCAGAAAATATCCTTTCCTCCTTTCCTTTATGGTTATATTTAATACATTGGTGAAGAGTTGAAGGCACCACCATATTTTCATGTAGCCAAGGACGGACAAGCAGTGCCTTGTAAGTGGTATTTGAATTTATTACATGGAACTAGACTTTCGTAGTGAAGTCTGCCATGGCAAGAGTGAATTCTGCCACACCGAGCGGGACTTCAGACTTCTGATTGAAGCCCGTGATGCGCATATCCTTGACCTTGTCCAGGTGAACATTAAAGCAATATTTTTGAAATATCTTGTAGGGAAGTATATTGACAGCTGCCCCGGGTCTACCAGAATCCGGCTCAGCGGCTGGCCATTCAATCACCCCCTCATGTATAGGGTCTGTTGTGCTCAGCAGTTGACAATAGCATGTCCTCCTCAGTGACCGTAATATTTGTCGAAGGCAATGTCTCGGCCAAACAACTCTCATATTGGGCAGGCATCTGCAGAGTAGTAATGATCGCCTGTCGGGTTTCTTCACTTAGGGAGAGGATCTCCCAAAATCGAGCGGGAAGCTTCGTCAATAGTTTCATGATTCTGCTGCCCGCTTGGACATTCGATAGTTTCATCTTTTCCGCCCATTTTGGTCTGAAGGAGCCTTGCACAGTGGCCCCTGATGGGCCTATTTCCTCAGCCTCCGGTTCTACGTCTCCCTGTGGCTTAGTAGCTTCACTCTAATGTTTGTTAGCATCTATCTCCGCCTCGGATTTATTCCCCTTTGTCTGGCTCGACAGCTGCTGGGGTCATGGGGGTATGTTCCCGACTGCGGGGCTGGCTTCACGGCAGGGCTGTTTACCCTGAGACTTATTGAGAAATTCCAGAAAGGAAGGAGCACTGCTACTGCCCCCAGCCTGGTTGTATAGCCCTGATAAAGGAGGGATCTGGACTCCCTTAACCTCTGGTGCAGGTATCTTGTATGGCTGCTCACCCCTGAAGATGATATTATGATTGGCGGGCGGCGGGCGGCGGGCGCCCCCATATTCGGCCCGAGCAGGTCGCATGTGCTGACTGAGAGGTTTCAGCCTGATTTGCCACAACAGCGGGGGTATAACATATGTCTTCGTCTCCCTCCCCATCCCTAGGCAGGGTAAAGAGGGCGGATAGTGTGTTGCAAGATGACACAGTTTCCTCCTTGGCCTTTCAACCCCTTCTTTTCTTATTCTTTTTCTTTTTGGTTAACGCTTGCCCCCAGAACATGCTTTTGTCCTCTTTAGGGACTTCTTTGGACTCTTCTTGTTGCCGCAGAGAGAGCTGCTCCAATTCCTCCCACGGAACATGATCCTTCACCAGTAGTGGCTGTAATGCGGGCTACTCATATTCTTCTAGCCCGTCTATATAGGCCTGCAGCCGCTGGAGTTCTGGGCCGACCCTTTTAGGCTCAGGCAACGGGTTCGGTTTCTTCCAGTTGCGGACATGGATTTTGACCCTCATAGGCTGCTCAACTCAGACCAGAGCTGGTGATGGCAGGGTTGGCCGTGGTGTAATGCCTCGAATTTGTATCCCTTTAGCTGATTGGGGTGAAGGCTTCTTCTTGTTTCTTGCAGAGACCTACTGCCATCCCTGTTGGTCTTTTAGAGGTGTGAGAAAACACGCCTCATATGTATGCTGCGTACTAGCCTCCGCCATTTCTTCGAGTAATGCCTGGTATAGAGATACCATGTTAATAGCCGTCCGCTTTAGCTGAACTTCATGTGGCTATGGGGGATCAACCTTGTACTCCCCCATGTCTATTTCTCCTTTCCCTATCAGACCTTCTATGATGTCTTTAAAGACATAGCAATTTTCAATTGGATGCCCCAGCATTCAGTGGTAAGGACAGAACCTGGGACTGTCTTGTTTTATCAAGTCTTCCTCCCGTTTTGGCTCAGGCAGAGTAATTATGTCATACTGGGTAACCCAGTCAAATAGCACCTTAGTCTTTTCCTTGGGAAAAGAGTAAGCCTTCTTCATCTTATCCCTGTGTGAGGGACCATTTTTCTTATCGTCTGCCTTATCTGGTGGAGGCGCAGCGACTTTTTTATCTTTATCTCTTTGTTTCTCAAAGGCCTTGAGGTCAATGGTGTTAGCTTCTTTAGGTGCCGGGAATCACTCGGCTGCCTTTGCTTTTGGTATAGAAGTGCCGGATGTGGTAGTTGAGTGTTTCGCCAGGAAGGCTTCAATCTCGGCTACTACATTATTAAGACGGTCAAATGACCTAATCTCCATTCTAATCATTCTTTCCAGCACCTCTTTACAGAGGTTTGGTTTACATATCTGTACAGCGTCCTCCTGGTGCGGGGGCCGCTTGTATCTCATTGCGAGGTTCCTCCACCTCTGAATATAATCAAGAGCCGTCTCATCTGGCCTTTGACGGGTTGCATAGAGTTAGGCTACAGTAACTTCTCTTTCGGTCACGTGGAACCTTTCTTAGAATTTCTTCTGCATATCTGGCCAGTCGTTGATCGACCCGGTCGGCAAGCTTGAATACCATTCAAATGCGAGCCCTGTCAGAGAGGACCCAAAAAATTTTAGTAGATATGACTCATCAGAAGCTAGATCCCCCATGACAGTCATGTAGTATGCTATGTGTTCCTTGGGGGACCCTTGCCCATTGAACTTTTCGAACTTCGGCGGCTTGTTGACTTCCGAGGGAAGACGCTTGGTAGCATGGTGTGGTGGGTAAGGCACCCGGTAGGCATCAAAAGCCATGTATTCACCTTCGCCCTGCTCGGCCAACTTCATCTCTATCATCTTTTTGACCATAAGTCGGTTTACTATCGTGGTGGGCCGGCTGTCGGTATGGAGTGTTTAGTACAGTCGCCTGCGAGAGCGGGCGCAGCAAGGGTGCCAGATGCAGCTGAGGCAATATTGGCGATATCAACGGCTGAGGAGCCCTTTTCAATGGAGCAGCTTGGCTATGCTCAGCTGGCTGAGGTAGAGTGTATGGAGGTGGGAAATCACGGGGGAGAACTCTTCCTTGTGAAGATTCTGCCGGCACTTCCGGCTGCTTGGAAGTGGATGCTTGTTCATTTTTATCTTGCAACTGTTTCTTGAGGAGTTCAATCTCCTGCTAATATTTCTGCAGTAACATCAATACATACGGGTCCATGGTCGTCGTGCTTGAAGTGCCTTCCATTGCTTCTCCCGAAGCTCCCTCAGGCGAGGCATTCAACAAGACTTCGTCTTCCTTGATGGTCACCATATTAATAGCCAGGGTGGCGGTTAGTTCAGGAACCTTCCGATTTTCTTCAGTCATCTGTAATCTTTCTCTAGCAGCAGTGACCATCCTGGTATCTGCCCTGGGCCGATTGGCTAGACGAGCTAACTCTTGCTGTTCATCTGGCAAACAGTCACATCTTCTGGCCACTCCGGCCATATTGCAAGTAATAATATTCAAATTCCTTCAATATCTGTAGACACTTCTCTTCACCCGGCTTGGGTAGGCCAGTCGTTCAAAGACTGACATTCTCCTCATCCTTCCCCCTTGCTGTGGTGGGGTTTTTGGAGCACCACAATGTTGATGGAACTGATCTTCATGTCCGTTATCATCCACGGACGAGGCTTGTATATTCTCTTCTTCCCCGATCTCCATCGGTGGGTATTCTTCTTCTTCAGCCACAACTACTTGGAGCAGGCGCTGTTGGCCTAGTGAGGGGTTGCCTAAGCCCCTGAAATACCCTCTGACCATATCAGTCATTTCTTCTTGATCCCGCCCTCCGCGGAGGATGGGAGATAGCGTGTGGCCTCGCACCAGAGGTAGATATGCCAGTCGGGCTCTCTCCGATGACTGATGGAATCTTCCCTTCACGATTGGGATATCAGCCTGCCTGGCGCAGGCATGGAAAACCTCATGGCGTGGAAGCTCCGCGACCGCATACTCCTCTTCTGGGGTCGCACCCCTCTCATTTCTCCTCCTCCTGATCTCCCTTGACCTGGGCTCGTAGGGACAGATGGGCATGTCTTCCTTCCTGGGTTGGACCCTTTTGGGGACCCATACTTGTCTAAACTTCCTTGGCCGTGTGGCGAATTCTCTTCAGCCTTGGCGACCTTCTTCTTCCTTTTGGGGACCCATACTCTGCCCTTCTTCTGGACAAGGCCTAAAAGGAGTTGTGAATAGGCACAGCAGGGACCACCCGATCAGGGATGGCCTGGGCATCACATCTGTCGAGGAAGAGGTGGACACCTACAATAAGAATAGACTTCCCAGACACCGAGAGGCGCCCAGTGACAATAGAAGCAGTTTTCCTCCGGATGCTCCTCTGCTGACGGCCTCCGGGCTTTATGTTGTAAATAGGGTGAGCCATGTTGGTGGCGTGATGCACCATGCAGCTAACCTCCCTTGTCGGCTTCTTCGATGGGCCTGTACAGCGCGGGGCCTCGGGGACTCTGATTTCTTCAGCCTTCTTGACCTCCATCGGCTCGGGAGACTCGACTCCCAATAATTTAGTAAAGGTGAGCCCCAAAAAGTTGGGGAAGCCGACAGCGGGCGGGTAGGACCCAAACATAGTGGGCACCGCTGTGGGGATGGAGTTTTCCACTATTTATTTATATTTATTAATTATTTATTTATATGGATTTATTTATTTATTAGTTATTTTTTTATTAGATGTGCCAGTCACCGGAGTGACAATTTATTATACGCTCGATCTGACTTGGTCAGTGGATTGTGATGTTGATGTCGGGACTCGGAGTCTGTCATACCATAAAGGTTATGACATTAATTACGTCCTCTAAGAAAGAGGACAACCCTTGATTAATTGCCAAGAGAGGATGCCCCAGGGGCAAGACAAGATAAGACTATGATGCTGACTTCATTCGCAGGATGTGAAATGCGTGTGGATAATCATGCAATGCAAGATATGATAATAATGTGCAGAATAAATCTGGCAGCATATCCCCTTATCTTGGTCTGTGCCAAGTGGGAGTATAGGTCATCCATCCACGGAGTGCCGAGATGGAAGCCAAAGGAGAAATGGGCGTAGCCCGAGATCCAAGGGGATCTAAGTATGACGGGACAATGTCCATTGTCATGATGTTTATTGATATCCCCTTAAGAAAGCATTGGAGGACATGCAGTGGCAGGACTCCAAAGGTCAGCAGGGTTAGCAGAAAACGTTGCAGTCAAACGGCATAATGTGAGGGGGGTAAAACCCCGTTGTTTTAGCTCCCTTAGACTTGGATAGAGAAACAAGATTCCCCCATGATGTGATGAAGGTTGGAAGGGAGGCTGATAAGGTTAGGACATTGAGTTTAGACTGAGCTTAAGGCTCATTAGGGTTACTGGGAAGTTGGGTGTTTGAATGGTAGTTGGTGTTAAGATGAACCGGCGTGAATAGGGATTGGCGCGATGGTGAATCGGCGCAATGGGGTTCCGGTGCGAAGGCAAACTAGCGCGACGGGATCTCGGCGTGATGGTCTCGGTGAGACAGTGAGCATGGACATCGGCAGGGTGTGGTCGGCGCGACTAGTGTGTCAGTGCGCCAATCACCTGGCGCGGAACTGGCGCCGAGAGGGGGTTGCGCCAGGAGGCTGTATGGCGCCAACGAGAGTAGCTTCTTTAGGTGTTCTGAGAGTTTTGTGAGTTTATGGCGCTGATGGGTTCTATTGAGGAGATTTCTCATTTTCAATGGGATATCATGGGCTTGTCAACGGTGATACTTAGGTAGGGTAGAAGGTGAGGGTGAACTCATCCGCAGAAGGTTTAGGGAGACCATGTGATCTTGATGAGTATATCCCCTTCTCACAGTGAACAAAGAGCCGTAAGATAGTCTTTCTGTAGCAACCCCAATAAATGAATAATTGAAATAAATTAAAACATATATATTACAGAAGTAATATATAAAAGGAATAGGGTTAATTGGACGAAATAAAACAAATTAAAAATAACGCCTCTTATTAAGGCGTTAATTTATAAATAAACGCCTCTATCAAAGGCGTGACTAAAGAAAGGACGCCCACACATGCGGTCGTCAACTCTCACGACCAAATAGGCAAGTAAAAGAAACGCCCATATATGGGGCGTGTTTCAAAAACAAGGAACGCCCTTATCCAAGACGTTTCTTAAGAAACGACCTGAACAAGGTCGTTAATTAAAGAATACACGCCCTGACCTAAGGCGTTAATTCAGTTCGTGAACCGTTCGAACCCAGAGCTTATTCAGGGAAGATCAACCTAATCTAGTAAGTGTCTATTAGAGTAAGGACTCTATTAGGGATATACTACCCTCAATCAAACCCTACTCTTGTTAGGACTTCAATATCCTATAAATAAGCCTGTTCGATCCAACCCTAAACCTATTTGATCATTCGCCTGCTACGGTAAGTTGACGAACAGTGAGTTTTTTTTTCTGATAATCTTCTTCCATGATGCATGAAGAATATTGATTATTCTTCTTCCTCTTTTCTACAGTTTAAGAGGCTTGGACGTCGTGAAGAACAACAGTAAGTATTCTTCCTTCGCCTCCAACGACTAAGTACAAAGATGTTGATACCTTTGACGTGCCCGCTATAGGTTTTGCAATCGGGACTCATCTATAACCTTCAGAGTTCTTCTTCTACAATCGAAGCCAACATCTTCTTCCATCATCCAGTAGCCGTTGTCTTCAGGAGCGTAGCAAAGCATCATCTTCTTCTAGTCAAAACCCCTCACGGTTGTCTTCGAATCAAAAGGTAGGATTTTCTCAAGTTATTGTAGCCCAAATAAGAATTAATACAAGATACCTATACATACGTATATGAGCATGGCATGCATACTGTTTATAAGGTTTTATTACGTTTTCTGCAAAATTTTAAAAGAAACGCCCTTGATTAGGGCGCTAATTTAAAAGAAACGACCATGCTAGTGGTCGTCAATTTAATATTTGACGCCCTCTACGCAGGCGTTAATTTCATAAGAATCGCATGTGATTAATAATTGATCCTGTTTAAAAAAAATTACAATACATACGAAATAATGATTTTTAATATCTTGCATGACTCTGTGAATTCCTGTTAAATTTTACTGCCATGACATGTCTCCTGTCTCTCGAAATATTATTTATTAAAATATCGTAAATTCCTTGAAATTCACGACTTGGACAAAGTCGTTTTCCATATTCTAACGCCCCAGAACAAGGCGTGAATCGGAAAAGTAACGCCCCTTCCTAGGGCGTGTATCTGTTAAAATCCTGAAATTCACATATTCTGTAAAATGGAATTAGAAAGTAACGCCCCTCCCAAGGGCGCGTTTTTGATAAATTTCTGAGAATAATTATATCCTGTCGAATAGGTAAATGATGAGACGCCTGCCTCTGCAGTCGTCAACTTTGAAGAAACGCCCCCAGGAAAGGCGTGTTTTTGATAAATTAATGAAATAATGGAAATTCTGCAAATTGGCAATATATGTAAACGCCCTTCTGTTAGGCGTTAATTATTCAATACACGACTTTACTTAAGTCATTATTTTACTGTAAACTGATTTTTATCCTGATTCTATTACCGATGGTTTCATATTATACATATATATATATATATATCGGCACTATTCTCCACTCCGTGAGTATAGTCCCACGTTTCATGTTGATTTATTGATCACACTCAACTCTCATTGACATACAAGCTCTCCATTGGACATTCCGTTCCTTTGGACTAGCGAGTTAGTCATAGAGACCTCCGTAAGACTCCTCGTAGCCTTGGATTCCCTCAAGGCCGACTGAGCTGGTTGTACCCTAAAAACCCATTACACAGTTTTTGCCATGTCAATCTAAAGAAACATGGTATATCGGCCCTTATGATTATACAAAGAGTATATCATAAGAAATTCTTGATGGGATGATGATATCATGCCATATCGTGTCATTCTTGTAAACCCCAATTCTATGATAAGAATGAGGGTATCTTGCTTGATCTAATGTTCATGTGGACCTCAATTCTATATAAAGAATGTCCATATTGATTTGTCATGGTACCTAAGTTAAGGGAACCATATTCTACCTAGTTTTATCAATATCGTGATTATACCGTTATTATCGCCATTCTATGTCCTTTGCCATATTTTGGACTCTATTCTATCAAAGTTGTCATACGTGTCTACAAGCTTGATTATTGAAATTCTATATTGGCTATATAAACAAGAGTGGATGTCAAAACACATGATAAATGCCTGCGCATATAGGGCCCGATCTGGTCCTGGGAGGAGCACCCGAAAGTACTTGTGCCCATGGGAGTTAAAATGATAAGGTATCTGGCATTATACCGAGTACTTGACTTGCTTGATTGGACATTCCACACACATCTTGTACTTGACTCGTACTTGACATGAAATGAAATGCGTGGCCCGAAAAAGGGTAATTTACTTGCTTGATACATGATAGCCAAAGTTCTTGACATGACTTGTTAAATGTACTTGCTTGAATATCTCGAATAAACTTGTTATCTTGTTGAAAGTTCATGATAAGTTCATCTTATTTCCTTGATACTACATTCTATCTATCCTGTCGTTTTATGCGAGCATGCATAGCTTTATTGCATTCATGAAAATGTAATTACTTAAACCCCTTGCTAGTACTTGAGATATAATTTCCTACTGAGCGTTCGCTCATTCTGTTTGTCCCTTGTACTTTTCAGGTAAGTCCGACGACGATGGAAGTCAATCGGATGGGAATAGTCAAGAGTGAAAGTGATAGAGCTTCTACAAGTGTCGTCTAGTTGTTTCTATAGTTTTCTCGAGTCAACTATGTACTTTTCTTTTTATTAAACAGAGTATTGGATTTGTAATAGTCTATCCATTATGAAATAAAGGATTGGGTTATCTTGCTATTTTGCGCATCTCTGTCTTTGTGTCGAATACACGACCACTCTGATTGACATGATTGATATAGACACGTCGCGCATCTCCGGGTATCTTCCGCGCTCGGGGCGTGACAGTCTTTGTGGTATCAGAGCCTAAGGTATTCAATTCCTAGGAAACCCAAGTCCAAGGATAGGTTTCAAAACCTTTAACCAAGTGAGAGTGGGTAGAACCAAGGGTTAAATGATCAATGAGTCCTTTATAAGATCATAGTGATATAATACTAACATAGCTATTGTAATTGTAGGATAATGGCTGCCGAACGTGCTCAATGGCGCAACATGCAGCGTACCCTTCAAGGGATGACCCAAGTGCTACAACAAGTAGCACAAGGTGGTGCTCCACGAGCTGGAAGCTTACACCAAGCATTCAAGAATATGAATCCCCCGAAGTTCATGGGATCGACCGATCCAGACGATGCCGAGCATTGGGTTCGGGAGATTGAACGTATATTCCGTGTTATGCAATGCACGGATCAGGACAAAGTCTTATTAGCTACTTTCCAGTTAGAAAAGGATGCTAGATGCTGGTGGGAGTCGATTGAAGCTACTATTGACCCAACTCAAGTTACATGGGGTGAATTCGTTGAATATTTCAACGCCAAATATTTCTCTGATAGGGTCCAGGAAAAGAAGGCCGCCGAATTCGCCGCATTAAAGCAAAGATCTTTATCGGTGGCTGATTATGAAGCACAGTTTTCTAGACTGTCTAGATATGCTAAGCATTTAATTAGCACGGAAAAGATGAAAGCCCGTAGATTTCTTAATGGGCTTAGGCCCCACTACATTACTCAACTGGCGCCTATGGATATTCAAGTTTATACTGAAATAGTGCGCCGAGCTCAGTTGCTTGAAGATGCCACGGAACTATCTGATAGGATCCGTGGGAAAGACAAAAAGGAGCAAGTCACAAGTTCGGGTTCTTTTAAACCCAACTTTAAGAAGAGGCCCAAGAATGGAGGTTCTTCCTCTCAAGATCAGAAGTTCAAGAAATCCAAGCCTTTCTCTATCACCACTACACCTTCAAACGTAGTATGCAAGCATTGCGACGAGGCTGGTCACAAAACAGAAGAATGCTGGAGGAAATTAGGAGCATGTCTCCGTTGTGGGAGTCGTGAACATCGGATTCCCGATTGTCCATTAATGAATGACCAAGCCGGTGAGGGTAAACGTCCAGTGACAAAGAATGCTCGTCTTCATGCAATCCAAGAGACCGAACCAGAAGAAGAAGGCGGATTGGTGGAAGGTACATTAAAAATTTGTTCCAAATATGCACATGTTTTATTTGATACGGGTGCATCGCATTCCATTATTTCCAAGAAGTTTGTTGACCCATTACCTCTAGAACCAGAATGGATGAAATTAATATTGTCTACTCCTCTCGGAAACGAGACGGATATCACACATCATTACCAAAACTGTGAGGTATTGGTTCGAGGAAAGAATTTTCCTATTGATCTTATCTGCTTAGATCTAAAAGAGTATGATGTTATACTAGGAGCAGATTGGTTATCCAAATACCAGGCAACGGTTGATTGCCGTGATAGCAAGATTATTTTCAAGGAATTTCCGGAACTGACTTATACTAGTCCTAAGAGTCGAAGCAAATCCCCTCTTATTTCGGCTCTTCGAGCAAGCAAGCTCGTCAAGAAAGGATGTGTATCCTTCCTTGCTTTTGTCACTATTAAAGAAGCTAAAGAAACCAAGATAGAGGACATTCAGGTAGTGCGAGAATTTCCAGACGTATTTTCGGAAGAATTGCCGGGATTACCCCCTCAAAGAGAAGTGGCCTTCACCATTGACTTAGTCCCTGGTGCTGGTCCTGTTTCAAAGGCACCCTATAGAATGTCCCCTGCAGAACTAAAAGAATTGAAGAAGCAATTGATGGAATTGATTCAAAAAGGGTTCATTAGACCAAGTACTTCCCCGTGGGGAGCCCCAGTCCTATTTGTAAGGAAGAAGGATGGATCCATGAGATTGTGTATCGATTATCGACAGTTGAATCATCTTACTATCAAGAACAAGTATCCACTGCCGAGAATCGATGAGTTATTTGATCAGATTTCAGGATCCAAATATTTCTCCAAGATTGATCTCAGGTCGGGATATCATCAATTAAGAATCAAGGATGATGACATTCACAAGACCGCATTCAGAAGCAGGTATGGCCATTACGAATTTGTTGTTATGCCTTTTGGACTAACAAATGCCCCTGCTGCCTTTATGCAGTTAATGAATAGCATATTCAGGCCTTACTTGGATCAATTCATAGTAGTCTTCATTGATGATATATTGATATATTCTAAGACTATGGAAGAACATGAGGAGCATTTGAGGATTGCATTGCAAGTCTTGAGGACAAATCAATTATATGCTAAACTCAGCAAATGCGAGTTCTGGCTTGAAGAAGTGGCTTTTCTCGGACATGTCATATCCAAGGACGGTTTATCTATAGATCCGTCAAAGGTTGAAGCTGTAAGAAACTGGGAAAGACCCACTAATGCAAGCGAGATCAGAAGCTTCTTAGGTCTTGCAGGCTATTATCGGCGATTCATCAAAGATTTCTCTAAGATCACCGTGCCCCTTACAAGGTTAACTCGCAAGGAGATCCGATACGAATGGAGTGAGGAATGTGAAAGAAGTTTTCAAACTCTCAAAAATCATCTCACCACAGCTCCGGTCTTAGCTCTACCGATAGAAGGAGAAAAATTCAAGGTCTACACTGATGCTTCTGGCATTGGCCTCGGATGTGTCCTAATGCAACAAGGAAAGGTCATAGCATACTCTTCACGTCAGCTGAAGAAGCATGAGGAGAATTACCCCGTCCATGACTTAGAACTGGCCGCGGTAGTATTTGCCCTAAAGATATGGAGACACTACTTATATGGAGCACAGTTTACTGTATACTCCGATCACAAAAGTCTCAAATATCTATTTTCACAAAAGGAGCTAAACATGAGACAAAGACGCTGGCTAGAATATCTCAAGGACTTCGACTTCAATATCCAATACCATCCCGGAAAGGGTAATTATGTTGCTGACGCCCTTAGTCAAAAGCCGAAAGCAATGATAGCAAATTGTATGATGCAAGAATGGAGGTTACTTGAACAATTCTCCGAGCTCAATATAAGCTTGGACACGGAAGCCAAATTTATCACATTATCTCATGTAAGCGTACAGTCAGATTTATTATCTGAGATACAAGCACTTCAGGATGATGATCCTATATTAGTGGAAATCAAAGGCAGATTAGAAGGACAATCTGATTTTCAACTAACTTCCGAGGGAAGATTATTATTCAAAGATAGAACTTGTATACCTGATTGTCCGGAATTAAAGAAGAAGATCTTAGATGAAGCTCACAGATCAAGATACACTATTCATCCTGGATCAACCAAAATGTACCAAGATGTAAAGAGGAACTTTTGGTGGCCTAATATGAAAAGAGAAATAGCGGACCATGTATCGCGCTGTCTCACATGCCAACAGGTCAAGGCGGAACACCAAAAGCCTGCGGGAAAACTACATCCTCTAGATATTCCTAAGTGGAAATGGGAGGATATTGGTATGGACTTCATCATGGGTTTGTCTAAATCTAAAGGAGGACATGATGGAATCTGGGTTATCATTGACCGATTAACTAAATCGGCACATTTCTTGCCAATAAAAAGCCGATGGTCAATTGATGTGCTAGCTGCACTGTACATCAAGGAAATAGTCAGGATACATGGAATTCCTGTCTCAATCGTGTCTGACAGAGATCCCCGTTTTACTTCTCATTTTTGGAAGGGATTACAACATTCGTTGGGAACAAGGCTCAACTTTAGTACAGCTTTCCACCCACAAACGGATGGTCAGACCGAGAGAGCTAATCAAGTTGTTGAAGATATGCTGACAGCATGCATTATTGACTTTGGAGGAAGCTGGCATGACCACTTACCTTTAGTTGAATTTGCATATAATAATAGCTACCAAGCTAGGATCCAAATGGCACCTTTCGAAGCCTTATACGGAAGGAGTTGCCGATCTCCCATATGTTGGAACGAAGTTGGAGAGAAACAACTATTAGGTCCAGACATGGTAAGGGATACAACTGAGAAGATACAAGTAATCAGAGAAAGATTGCAAGTTGCTCAGACGAGACAAAAAGCTTATGCTGATACAAGAAGGAGAGATCTTGAATTCCAAATCGGAGATCATGTATTTCTCAAGATATCGCCTGGACGTGGCATACGAAGATTTGGTGTTAAGGGCAAGCTTACGCCAAGATTCATCGGACCATTTGAGGTACTCGAAAGAGTTGGCGAGGTTGCTTATCGCATCGCGTTGCCTCCTCAGTTGTCCGAGGTACACAATGTATTTCACATATCTATGTTGAAGAAGTATGTGCACGATCCGTCACATATTATTGAGCATGGAGATCTGGTGATCCAGAAAGATCTCACATATGAACAGAGGCCTTTAAAGATATTAGATCGAGAAATACGAGCTCTAAGGAATAAGGTTATTCCCATGCTTAAGGTGCAATGGAATAAGAATCCTGAACACGAAGCAACATGGGAGACCGAGGAATCTATGAAGAAACGATTTCCCGAGTTATTCTAAGAGGTATATGTTCTACGCTCTCCACATGTATAATTATATATATATTGAATTTGGGGACCAAATTCTTTTTAAGTGGGGGAGGGTGTAGCAACCCTAATAAATGAATAATTGAAATAAATTAAAACATATATATTACAGAAGTAATATATAAAAGGAATAGGGTTAATTGGATGAAATAAAACAAATTAAAAATAACGCCTCTTATTAAGGCGTTAATTTATAAATAAACGCCTCTATCAAAGGCGTGACTAAAGAAAGGACGCCCACACATGCGGTCGTCAACTCTCACGACCAAATAGGCAAGTAAAAGAAACGCCCATATATGGGGCGTGTTTCAAAAATAAGGAACGCCCTTATCCAAGACGTTTCTTAAGAAACGACCTGAACAAGGTCGTTAATTAAAGAATACACGCCCTGACCTAAGGCGTTAATTCAGTTCGTGAACCGTTCGAACCCAGAGCTTATTCAGGGAAGATCAACCTAATCTAGTAAGTGTCTATTAGAGTAAGGACTCTATTAGGGATATACTACCCTCAATCAAACCCTACTCTTGTTAGGACTTCAATATCCTATAAATAAGCCTGTTCGATCCAACCCTAAACCTATTTGATCATTCGCCTGCTACGGTAAGTTGACGAACAGTGAGTTTTTTTTCTGATAATCTTCTTCCATGATGCATGAAGAATATTGATTATTCTTCTTCTTCTTTTCTACAGTTTAAGAGGCTTGGACGTCGTGAAGAACAACAGTAAGTATTCTTCCTTCGCCTCCAACGACTAAGTACAAAGATGTTGATACCTTTGACGTGCCCGCTATAGGTTTTGCAATCGGGACTCATCTATAACCTTCAGAGTTCTTCTTCTACAATCGAAGCCAACATCTTCTTCCATCATCCAGTAGCCGTTGTCTTCAGGAGCGTAGCAAAGCATCATCTTCTTCTAGTCAAAACCCCTCACGGTTGTCTTCGAATCAAAAGGTAGGATTTTCTCAAGTTATTGTAGCCCAAATAAGAATTAATGCAAGATACCTATACATACGTATATGAGCATGGCATGCATACTGTTTATAAGGTTTTATTACGTTTTCTGTAAAATTTTAAAAGAAACGCCCTTGATTAGGGCGCTAATTTAAAAGAAACGACCATGCTAGTGGTCGTCAATTTAATATTTGACGCCCTCTACGCAGGCGTTAATTTCATAAGAATCGCATGTGATTAATAATTGATCATGTTTAAAAAAAATTACAATACATACAAAATAATGATTTTTAATATCTTGCATGACTCTGTGAATTCCTGTTAAATTTTACTGCCATGACATGTCTCCTGTCTCTCGAAATATTATTTATTAAAATATCATAAATTCCTTGAAATTCACGACTTGGACAAAGTCGTTTTCCATATTCTAACGCCCCAGAACAAGGCGTGAATCGGAAAAGTAACGCCCCTTCCTAGGGCGTGTATCTGTTAAAATCCTGAAATTCACATATTCTGTAAAATGGAATTAGAAAGTAACGCCCCTCCCAAGGGCGCGTTTTTGATAAATTTCTGAGAATAATTATATCCTGTCGAATAGGTAAATGATGAGACGCCTGCCTCTGCAGTCGTCAACTTTGAAGAAACGCCCCCAGGAAAGGCGTGTTTTTGATAAATTAATGAAATAATGGAAATTCTGCAAATTGGCAATATATGTAAACGCCCTTCTGTTAGGCGTTAATTATTCAATACACGACTTTACTTAAGTCGTTATTTTACTGTAAACTGATTTTTATCCTGATTCTATTACCGATGGTTTCATATTATACATATATATATATATATCGACACTATTCTCCACTCCGTGAGTATAGTCCCACGTTTCATGTTGATTTATCGATCACACTCAACTCTCATTGACATACAAGCTCTCCATTGGACATTCCGTTCCTTTGGACTAGCGAGTTAGTCATAGAGACCTCCGTAAGACTCCTCGTAGCCTTGGATTCCTTCAAGGCCGACTGAGCTGGTTGTACCCTAAAAACCCATTACACAGTTTTTGCCATGTCAATCTAAAGAAACATGGTATACCGGCCCTTATGATTATACAAAGAGTATATCATAAGAAATTCTTGATGGGATGATGATATCATGCCATATCGTGTCATTCTTGTAAACCCCAATTCTATGATAAGAATGAGGGTATCTTGCTTGATCTAATGTTCATGTGGACCTCAATTCTATATAAAGAATGTCCATATTGATTTGTCATGGTACCTAAGTTAAGGGAACCATATTCTACCTAGTTTTATCAATATCGTGATTATACCGTTATTATCGCCATTCTATGTCCTTTGCCATATTTTGGACTCTATTCTATCAAAGTTGTCATACGTGTCTACAAGCTTGATTATTGAAATTCTATATTGGCTATATAAACAAGAGTGGATGTCAAAACACATGATAAATGCCTGCGCATATAGGGCCCGATCTGGTCCTGGGAGGAGCACCCGAAAGTACTTGTGCCCATGGGAGTTAAAATGATAAGGTATCTGGCATTATACCGAGTACTTGACTTGCTTGATTGGACATTCCACACACATCTTGTACTTGACTCGTACTTGACATGAAATGAAATGCGTGGCCCGAAAAAGGGTAATTTACTTGCTTGATACATGATAGCCAAAGTTCTTGACATGACTTGTTAAATGTACTTGCTTGAATATCTCGAATAAACTTGTTATCTTGTTGAAAGTTCATGATAAGTTCATCTTATTTCCTTGATACTACATTCTATCTATCCTGTCGTTTTATGCGAGCATGCATAGCTTTATTGCATTCATGAAAATGTAATTACTTAAACCCCTTGCTAGTACTTGAGATATAATTTCCTACTGAGCGTTCGCTCATTCCGTTTGTCCCTTGTACTTTTCAGGTAAGTCCGACGACGATGGAAGTCAATCGGATGGGAATAGTCAAGAGTGAAAGTGATAGAGCTTCTACAAGTGTCGTCTAGTTGTTTCTATAGTTTTCTCGAGTCAACTATGTACTTTTCTTTTAATTAAACAGAGTATTGGATTTGTAATAGTCTATCCATTATGAAATAAAGGATTGGGTTATCTTGCTATTTTGCGCATCTCTGTCTTTGTGTCGAATACACGACCACTCTGATTGACATGATTGATATAGACACGTCGCGCATCTCCGGGTATCTTCCGCGCTCGGGGCGTGACACTTTCTCAGGGCCTTTGCCACACCCAATGGGGGTAGATTCCTCGGTTTAATGAAAACGCCACACGATTCGATAAAGTAAAGATCGTGAATGAATTTCGGCAGTATCTCCCCTTATTTTGGACTGTGCCAAAAGGAGAGTATAGGTCATCCATCCACGGAGTGCTGGGATGGAAGCCAAACGAGGAATGGGCGTAGCCCGAGATCCAAAAGGATCACAATCTGATGGGACAATGTCCACTCATCGTGGTATTTATTAATATCCCCTTGGAGAGGCCATAGGAGAGCATGCAGTGGCAGAACTCCTTAAGCCAATGGGGTTACAGAATGTAGGGGGGTTGAGCCCCATTGATTTAGCTCCCACGAGGGCTAAATGAAGGCTATTGCTCCTCCCTGGGGTGATGAAGTCTTATACTGATGGATCATAGGGCTCAGAGCTCTCGAGGGCATCAACACGAGGCTATCGGCATGAGTGGAGATCGGCGCAACAGGGAAGATAAGTCTCGGCGCGCTGGAGGGGGATGCCCAATCGACGCGGGTAGCACTCGGCGTGGAACTGGCGCCGAGGGAGGGCCGCTCCGGGAGGCCGTTAAGGCACCGAAAGAAGACTTTTGGGGGTTTTCTGGAGCTAAGGGTTTTTAGGGGTTTGAAGAGGTTTTGAGCTGAGGGTTTCAGAGGCCTATCTGAGGATTCAAAGGGGTTCTATTCAAGGATTTTTGAAGTGCTGTACTCAAAGTTTTAGGGAGCTTTAGTCTGAGGATTCTGGGGGGGTTTATCCAAAGGTTCAGGAGGCTTTACACAGGGTTTGAAGGGGTTTTAGGACAGCCATTGAGGATGGTTTTGGGAGAAATCATCGGAGGAGGAAATGGCTTTCATTCTCGAGCTTCATTGAGAGCCAGGTTATCGATTGAATCCCACAAGTCTTGACTTGGGTGTATCCGTCACCGTTCAGCAAATGAGAAGCCATGAGATGGGCTGTCTCAGGCTGTAGCATCCCGTATAAAAAAAATGATAAAAAAATTATTATTATTAATATTTTGTAAATAAAAAAATTAATATTAGAGAGTTTATATAAGAAGTGAGAACACGAAGTTATCATATGTAATGATTATTCACTTAACAAGTGTGGCTTTCTAGTGTAGTTGGTTAAGTAACTTCCTTTTCAACCCAATGACTAGGGTTCAAATCCTAGCATCCACAATTTACTTTTTGTGCCAAATTATTATATACGATAGGCTAGCAATCCTTTTCATACGTGAATAGTGCCATGAATAGTATCACTTTTTATTTAAAAAGAATTTTTCAAAAATAATTATATTTACAAATAGAGAAAAATATAAGGATCTTATCCATGAAATTTCATTAACTAACTCCATCAAATTTTAAAGATAAAAATCATGAAAGTTAAGTGGGAAGTTTAAAATAAATAAACCACCCTCTCATAGGAGCTACAATCCACCAGACAACCTTTCGATTCCCTTATCCCCAACAGCCAGTACAAGCTGTAAAGTCCCATTATTTCAGATCTTGCCTCCCATTCGTTCATGACAGACCTTATAAACATATCCCTTTGCTACCCCCATTCTAGGCTAGCTAAGGTTGGGGCAAAGCTTTGCAGGGAAGGGTTCTGCTACTACGATCTTCCAACAGGTAGGTGTTCTCAACTTTTAACTAAACTAATAGCTAATCTAGGATGATTAGTCTAGGCATTTAGTCTTAGGCTCATTTCCATGCGATATTTAGTGTTTATAAAGTATGTGTTGGCTTAAATCTAGGATGATTAGTATGCCTTAGCTTCATACCTAAGATAATTAGCATGTATTAACTTTATACCCAAAATAATTAGTAAGTATTAGTCTCATATCTAGAATGATTAACATGTGTTGGCTTAAATCTAGGATGATTAGCATGCATTAGCTTCATACTTGAGATGATTAGCATGTATTAGCTTCATACCTAAGCCGATTAGCATGCATTAGCTTCATACTTAAGATGATTAGCATGTATTAGCTTCATACCTAAGCCGATTAGCATGCATTAGCTTCATACTTGAGATGATTAGCATGTATTAGCTTTATACCTAAGATAATTAGCATGTATTAGCCTTATACCTAGAATAATTAGCAAGTATTAGTAAGTATTAGCAAGTATTAGTCTCTTACCTAGAATAATTAGCATGTGTTAGCTTAAATCTAGGATGATTAGCATGTATTAGCTAATATCTATATTTGATATAGTTCATGCTTTAGTAAAGGGCCTGTCATTATGTCAATTTCTGTGAAACTAAAACCACCATGTTAAAGATGTTATATGAGAGAAACTAAAGCCTGAAAATAGTGAAAGAAGAAATTGTAGTTAAGAGAATGAAAAATGTGGAAAAAGACCAAGTTGAAAGAGGCCAAGTGGAAAAAGACCAAGTTGAAAGCACAATGAAATGATATTGAAAATAGGGGGTTCTAAGAAGGAGAATAATGAAAAATCTAGAGAGAATGAGAATATGTGAAAGAAGAGAAAGTCATAGATTAGAAGGTTAGGAAAAAGTTTTATGAAGAGTGCAGAGAGAGAAAATGAGAGGAAGAAGGTGAAAAATGTGAAAAAAATGAGATCTATAGGCGCAGGTGAACAGTTACTGAGTAAAAAATAGAACCATAGAAAATTAATTATAACTTAAAAACTAAGAAGAATTGGAGGATGTGGTAGAAGAAGAAAATCTATATCTACAAGAGAAGAAGAACTTTTGTGAAGAACTCAGAGTGAAATGAGGATTGGAAGGGCATGAAAACTAGGGAACAAAAGAAAGTATCGACCCTGCCTGTTGACAGGGTTGACGCAGTACTGTTCACCGCATTGACGCGATGAACTGATGAGTTGACGCGATGAACTGATGAGTCAACCCTGTGAATTGGAAATGAACTGATGAGTCGACCCTGCCTACTGACAGGGTTGACGCAGTACTGTTCACCGCGTTGACGCGATGAACTGATGAGTTGACGCGATGAACTGATGAGTCGACCCTGTGAACTGGAAATGAACTGATGAGTCGACCCTGCCTATTGACAGGGTTGACGCAGTACTGTTCACCGCGTTGACGCGATGAACTGATGAGTTGACGTGATGAACTGATGAGTCGACCCTGTGAACTGGAAATGAACTGATGAGTCGACCCTGCCTGTTGACAGGGTTGATGCAGTACTGTTCACCGCGTTGACGCGATGAACTGATGAGTTGACGCGATGAACTGATGAGTCGACCCTGTGAACTGGAAATGAACTGATGAGTCGACCCTGCCTATTGACAGGGTTGACGCAGTACTGTTCACCGCGTTGACGCGATGAACTGATGAGTTGACGTGATGAACTGATGAGTCGACCCTGTGAACTGGAAATGAACTGATGAGTCGACCCTGCCTGTTGACAGGGTTGACGCAGTACTGTTCACCGCGTTGACGCGATGAACTGATGAGTTGACGCGATGAACTGATGAGTCGACCCTGTGAACTGGAAATGAACTGATGAGTCGACCTTGCTTGTTGACAGGGTTGACGCAGTACTGTTCACCGAGTTGACGCGATGAACTGATGAGTTGACGCGATGAACTGATGAGTTGACGCGATGAACTATTGAGTCGACACAGCTAGCTCATTACGTTAACGCGATCATTAGGCTTTCACTTTTGCCATCTCCATTGATAGATGGTGTTGAGTCTTGTAGAATCTTTACATGTTTTGATGATGACAACATGATAAGTCTTAGTGGTCTTCAAAAATTATGTCTATGTGAAAATTAACAAAAATATTGTTTCTGTGAAAAAATGAACAAAGAACATGTTTGTTGAAGGATGAACCTTCATTTCACTTCAGGTATTGTTCAGGGACTGTATTCGTGTTGATTGGCACTTCGTCATGTTTGTATATAACACCTCGTGTTGAACTGTTTGTCTTCGTGTCGCTTTAGTTTAAGTACTGTTTGTATTTCCAACACGCCGTATCGTCTTCTCTTACCGCGTGTTGTTTATGTTTACTGTCCTTCAGGTCGTGCGTCTGTGTTGTCTCCTCTACACTGCGTGTCGTTTTTCTCTGTAGTGTTTGTTTTGATTCAGTGACACGTCGTGTCATTGATCTTTACTTCGTACTGTTTTCACCATCTTCGTGTTGGTCTTTCTCATTAGACCTCGTGTCGTTCGCGCTTTGACCACACTTCCTGTTGCTTTACGAAGACCTCGTGTCTTGCTTGTTTGCAGCCACTTCGTGTCGGTTTCTGATTCAGCACGTGTTGTCCTCACGATTGTTTTTCACCTCGTACTGTTCTAATCTTATTTCGTGTCGTTGTCAGTCCGTGTCTTTCTGATGTTGAAATCACACTTCGTGTTGATTTCTGTTCTCGACTTTGTGTCGTTTCACCTCTTGTCATTTTGAGTTCGTATCAAATCACTGTTCTGTCTTCGTGTTGTCTTTCAACTCCATGTCAATTCTTGTACTTCATCTTGGTGTTGTTTTTTAACCCGTGTCGATTACTGTTTCGACTTCGTGTTGTTTTCAACCTGTGTCAATTACTGTTTTGACTTCGTGTTGTTGTGTCGATTACTGTTTCGACTTCGTGTTGTTTTCAACCTGTGTCAATTACTATTTCGACTTCGTGTTGTTTTCAACCCGTGTCGATTACTGTGTCATCTTCGTGTTGTCTTCACCTCGTGTCGTTTTTTCATCTCTTCATATCGTTTTTGTTCCATTGCGTACAGGACATCGCAGCACCTCGTGTTGCTTCCTGTTTCACTTTCGTGTCATTTGTCTTGTTGTGTCTTCGTGTCTTTTTTACTCTTCCTAGTCCTCGTGTCTCTCTTGTGTTGAAACCATACTTAGTGTTGGTTTATGTTTTTGTCTTCGCGTCTTCGCGTTGTTTTTCTGTCTACCTCGTAACATTCTCTTAGTAATGTTCATTGTGTCACCACTGTATCCCGTGTCGTTCTCTGTTTTGTGTATCTTTTTGTCGTGTCCACTAACCTCATGCAGTTCTAGCTCTTATGGCACTCAATATTAATGGTTCTTATCTCGTTGCAGGTCCGAGGAAGAACATTCATCAGTGTCTGGGTGCACATGATCCGATACTGAAAGAACAAATACAAAAAGGGCACGTAGCAGGAAGGTTCTGGATCGAGCGTGGGAGGCACACGCGTTTAGTGCCCTATCCATCTGCTACCGCTATAAATAGAATCCTTCGTCCACCGATGAAGATTGATCTGAGCCAAGAAAGAAAAGGCAGTGTTACAGAGAGCTCGATCCAGCAGAAGAAGAAAAAGTGAGAGAGAGAGATAGTGCTCGTGTGAAAGAGGAAGAGAGTGTAAGAGAAAGAAAGAGAGATAGAGAGTGAGTGAGAGAGCTCATGGAGAAGAAGAAAGAAGTTTACCTGAAGATCTGTCTTCACTGGACCGTGGATCAGATCCAGGCCAGTCAGCTCTGTTAGGAGCCAAATTGTGCATTTTGTGTTTCAGCTTCTGTTTGCTGAAGTTATTTTCGTTTATTGTTTTTTCCTTTGTTTTCTGGTTTGTTGTGCTTTCCGATCCTCTGGTCTGAGGTCGTGTTCCCTCCGGTTAGGAGGAAGGGAGATCTGATCTCCAGTTGCAAGTAGCTGGGAGCTACTTGTGGGTTCCCTCCGGCTTGGAGGAAGGGAGACTTGTCTCCGGTTCTGGGCTTGTGGATTCAAGTCCAGAGGTTCCCTCCGGTTTGGAGGAAGAGGGGAGGTAGTTCCCCTGGTCAAGCTGTGTGGCAGCAACTGTTTGCAGACTGAGTCTGCTTGGTTCTAGCGTTCGCTAGTGAAGCCTCACTCTGGTTGGGAGTGAGGGGTGGATGTAGGTCTGAAGGACCGAACCACCTAAAAATCTATTGAGCAGTGGCTTGATTGTCTGGTTTGCTTCCGCTAGATGCTTGAATAGGTGCGCTCAATGTGATTGTATTTGAGTTGAATAGAATTGGTTCCATTCTGTTTCCTTATCTAGCATCCGGTTTTTAAATTTAATCCATTATTCGTAGAAGGATTCATTCACCCCCCCTCTGTATCCGGGCCAAGCACCCTAACAGTTGGTATCAGAGCAGGTTTCTGCTTACAAGGTCCAGCGACCTGCAGATCGATCTTGCAATCTTAGGTGCTTATTTCTTTTTAGTGCTTCAATATTCTTGTGCGTTAATCTGTGTGTTCTCATGGCCCATCCACCGATCTTCAGTGGTACGCATTTTGATGCATGGTTCGCTGTTTTGAAGAGTTATGTTAAATCTGTGAATCCAGACCTGTGGAAAGTAATTTCACATGGTCCTCATGAACTACCTAAGAAAAAGTCCAAATGGACTGACACTCACAAATCCATGCATGAAGAAAATCAGATAGCAATAAATTTAATGAAGGCAGCTACTGATAGAGCTTTTCATTCATGTTTCTTTGAATCCAGTTCTGCTAAAGATATTTTGGATGCACTGAAGCGAACTCAGGAGATAGATGTGGACAGATGCATGATGGCCAACAGAAGAAATCAAAGTGCCAGCGATCAAGGCAGCAATCAAACTAAAGAAGATGATGATGATGAGGTAAATATCTTCGAGAATTTCTCTCTAGAAGATTGGGAGAATGCATATGCTGAATTATTTGAATCTCATGAACTGTTAAGAAAACAGTATAAAAAGTTGAAAAAGAGTATTCGGGTAGATAGTTCTAGCTCTCCATGTAAAAATTGTTCAAGTACGAAGAAATCTCATGATGCATGTCTGTCTGATAATCATATGTATAAAAACCAGAATGCAGAACTGAAGAAGGAACTTGAATGTGTTCACTCTGAGCTGAACAATTTAAAATCTGAAGATGACTTCCTCAGAAAGCTCTCTAAGGAAAATGATGAACAACTAAAGAAACTTAAACGAGAGAATGAGTTGCTGTTTGAAAATTTTAACGCCATAAAATCTGTAAACATAGAATTACAGAAAGATTTTGAAAAACAACAAAAGGAATTGAGGGAGTTTGAAGCTAGGAGAGAAAGCATGGTTAACTCAGAAGATCAGCTTCTAATAAATGAGCTAGTTCAAAATGATAAGCTTAAAGAAGAAGTTGAAAAATTAAAACTGTTAAACAGTGCCATGTCTGAAAGACTTCTCACATTGGAAAAAGGAAAAGCTATCTGTACAAACGAGACTGAAGAGGTAGATGAGCTAAGAAAGGAAATTGAAGAATACAAAACAGCTAACAAGGTTTTGAATGAAGCTGTCAATTGTAGTGAACAAGAGATCACTAGTTATGAAATACACATTGCATCTCTTGAAAATGAAATTCGGGATTTGAAAGCTTCCTTGTCTAAATTTGTTGATGGGCAGAAAAACCTAGACAAGCTGCTAGGTGTAAAAGTCAATGTCAAAAAGGAAGGGTTGGGCTACAATAATCTCAATAAGAAGGCCTTGCAGAACAAAGTAATGACATCCTTTGTAAATACTTCAAATGTAGCCACTACATCAAAAGACAAACAGCCCATTGTTCAGAAAATACTGGGAACAAAGATTAACTTTAACAAGGAAGGACTGGGTTACAGTCCAGTCATGAGGAAGGTTGATGGAGCCAACCTGAAAACTGTCTTTGTCAAATCCTCTGAACAGGAAAAGCCTTCTATCTCATCTCCATCTCAGTACAAGGCTAAGAAAACAGATAAACAAAATAAAAATCATAAAACATCAAAAATTCAAAGGAACAATCTGCATGCTAAGAACTCATCAGATAAATGCCATGTTTTAAAGAAATCAAGTGGCTCATGTCATTATTGTGGTAAGTATGGACATCTTATGAGTAACTGTTTTGTGATGGAAAAAGATGACAACAAGCATGTTAGAAAATCTGTGTCTGGTCAGAAAAGGAATGTCAAATGTTCTAATTGTGATAAAGTAGGACACACTACTACTCATTGTTGGTTTGCAAGTAGTAAGGAAAAATCATGCTCATATCATACAAAACACTTTGCAAATCAGCATGTCTATAACAAGAACCAGCACATTATATGTTTTAATTGCAACAAAATTGGTCACAAGGTCTCTGAATGCTGGTCAGGGTCTTTTAAAAGAAATTCTATCTCATGCTTTGAATGTGGAAAGTATGGCCACAGGGCCATTGAATGTTGGCATGCTCAAAGGAAAAATTTCAGTTCTGGAAAGTATAGATTTCCTGCCAGTACAAATGCTCTTAGAAAGAACAAAGTGGTTTTCAAAAGGAAAAACTTTGAATGTGTTGATTATGGAAAACAGTTTGGTAATGCAAATAACAGAAATTTCCATGCTAATGCACATACAATTCATACTCATAATAATGTGCATAACCCAGATCTGAAAACTACTGCTCCTTACTATCAAGTTAAAAATGTGCTAAGAAAACCTGCTAGGAGTGATAATGTCAGGACAGGACCCAAGACTTCCTGGGTACCTGTTTGCGCAAAATAAACTTTGTTTTGCAGGTGTGCCTTGGGACTGGAATAAAAGGGGAAATGATCCAAGGCACTCAAGAATGAAAACCCCATTCTCACAATTTTTAGGTAATCTCTCTACATGTCCCATTTTGAAACTTACTGCATATCTGGTTTGATGCATTCTTGCATATCTGGCTATTTCTTTGGAAATCTGAATTGCTTATAGGACTGTTGAGGTTACCCTGTTATCCATGACCTCTTTGGTATATCAAATGGTAAGCTACCAAAAGACAGAGAAATCTGTCAGGAGGTTCTTACTATGTGTGAGGTGGTCTATTAGACCAAATGCTCCGCCTAGTACCATAAGTCATTCTGCTGATCAGGGGAGTTTGTTTATGCATAACTCATAAACACACTTGTTTAATTTTCGTGGCAAACACTGCATTCTTTAAATAATTAACACTTCCAAGAGTCGTGTGTGAGTTGTCCTTGAGTGGGATGAAGAGGAGCTTGTCAGGCTATTTGGTTTCTGAAGATCTTTGTCAGCCGATGCAGTTAATGTGGTTTTAAGATCAGTCATCTCAAGAGGTTGCAGTCTGTTGCCCAAGAGTTACTCTGGATGTGAGACTGAACTACTTCAAAAATACTATATTTGGATATGACCTTAGTGCCTAATGTCTTGAGTGATCTCTCACTTGCTGGCTTGCTGATAGGAGTGCTGCTCATCTCATCTCATCTCTCTCTATTCGATCAGCCACCTCCTTATCTCTCACCTATCACTCTTGGTTCAGATTCTCTCTCGAAGAAATTGTGGGTGCAGTCTTCTTGCTCTTATCAGATATGATCTGTATACCTTAAACCACCCAATATCTAGTGTAACAATTTACACCTGTTAATAAAGAACTTCAATGTTTGGGGGTTATATTTGGTCCTTGATCCTTCTAAGTTATCTTCTCAAGTGTTGGTCAACATATTATAAAACTTTCTGTTAAATGAGAAAAACTTATTGAGGATCTCGACTTAACTGAAACTTATGTAAAGAGAGCTCTGAGATAAAATTGTGTTAAGTAAGATTTCTGATTTTGTCTAAAATCATGAGAAGTGCCTCCAGGGAATACGCCACTCTTTGTGGCAGAGCAATGGCTTTTGTGGAGAAATAGACACTCTTGATCAAAGAAGTCCAGAGCTTCTGTCATGATACAACTAGCTATCTCTGTATAGAAATGTTAAAAAAAAAAGGAGGGGGGGGGAAAGTCCTCAAAAAAAAAAAAATATATCATTGGCATAAAGGTAGTCCGTCCTGAGTAACCAGGGTTTCTGGTGTCTAATAAACATGTCTCCTTGTGTAAAAAGGGACTACTCTACCTTGTGTTCAACAAATTGGTTGACCCTGTATGCCTTCTCGTCCATTAAATGAAGAAATGAAATCTGCTTGACTTTGATGTGTTATTTCGTTGCTTGACAAACATAAGGAGCAATTTAATCGTGTCTCTCTCTAGGTTAAGCAACTTTAACAGCTAATTTTGTGATTATGCTGATTTAATATCTTGAGTTAACTGACCTTGGTTTTTGGAAGAATATAACCCGTCCACATATTGAAGGGCTAACTTTAACATGCTGTAGTTGCGTTACATCAGGACTAAGGGTATTTTGGGTATTTACAGAAAAAGTTGATATGAGTAAAAAGCTACCCGACAAAACCCTTCTTGTTTCTCACGCCTTCCACCTCAAACCCTTATTTCCCCTTGCCGCTTCCTATTCATCCTCGTGCTGCTCTACCTTGAGCGTCTTCTTCAAACCCATCTTCATCTCTTCCCGCTCACTTTCTTCCCCCACAGAGGTCTATTCCTTTCTTAAGTCTAGCTTCACTTCCAATAGCAGCCTGCAAGAGAGAGTTGATACTCTGGAAGTTCCGACAGATGGATCAGCAAAGGTCAGTAGCTCCGGGAGAAAGAAAGAGGAAGGGAAAAGAAATAGTTGAAGAGCCTTCATCTAAGCAACAGAGATGTCTTGAGCCAGAACCTGCTGCGGAAGTCTCTTCAGAACAAGGTACCAGGTTTTCTCAGTCTACCGTGTTCTTAGAAAGTGGGAAAATTATTCCTCCTAGAATAATAGATTTCGGAGATGAAACCTTGGTCTCGAAGTTTCCAGAATTGTTGAAAATCTTTGAGTTTCAGGAGTGGAGAAATTTCTTAGAAAGTCACCGTGTCTATTACCCTAGGCCGGTAATGGAATTTTACAATAACTTGTCCTTGAGCCGAGACAAGTCTACTTTGTTATCATCTGTTAAAGGGGTCGAGATAACTGTTACATGTGACTCCCTTCACAAAGCTCTCGGTATTCCAGATAAAGGGGAGGTAGAGGGAAGCTTTCGATACAGTCTCCATGAAGCTTTCTCTGTCATTACTGGTAAACCCAGTAACATTCATGATAAGGGGCAGTTGAAGCTAAAAGCTTATCAGACATCGTCATTCCCTCCTCTTCACAAGCTCCTTCAGAACGTCATTGCTTCCATTATCACCCCACAGACTGGGGCTAGAGGAAGAATTACAGACACGCAGAGATTTCTACTGTTTTGTCTGATTCAAAATGTGAAGATATGTCTGCCAGAGATCATTTTTAATGTCATGAAGGGATGCATTGGATCCAAGAGACATCTTCCCTATGCCGCCCATATGACAGACATCTTCAAGCATTCTGAGATTTGCTTGGATGGAGAGGCCGCATCAGAAGTTAAGGCCCGAAACATTTTTAATATGAATTTTGTTTCAGTGTTTTTGGGCTTAGAGGACTCTTCTATGGTGGGGCAAGTTAAGGTCCAAAAGGCCAGGGAATCACAAACTCAGGGGGAGCATTTGGAAGAATTTCAAGTCTTAGCCCCAACTGGTGAGCAATTAGCTTCTGAGATTGATCATCAGGAAACACCAGCTGAACAACCAGAGTCCACCTTGCCAGCTGCACCCACCGAAGTATCCTTCTCCTTTCAGAGGCTAGTTGAGGCTGCATCTGAGGACATCAGATTGTCTGACGAAAGCATTCAGACAGATCTAGATGCAACTATTGCTGGGCTATTTGATTCGTTTGGGAAGACATCTGAAGAGGTAATAGTGCCTGAAGAACAGCCAGCTAAAGAGCAAGACAGTACTGATCAAGATCTTGCTGTTTTTGTTAATGAAATTTTAAGAGAAACTGTTGAGCGAAGCTTGGAAGAGGCTACCAACTTGGTCGTATCTGAAAGTCTTGAGCAGGCCTTAGTTGGCAGCCCTGCAGATCAGGAACTCACAGAAGATAGAGAAAAGGTTCCTGTCATAGAACTAGATACAGAATCTTCAAGTGAAGAAGAGGAACCTGAAGATATATTCCCTCAGAAAGAAACTCAAGCTGCAGATGAAGTTCAGGTCCCAGCTGAGAGCAGTCAAATGCCACTACAAGAGGAAGCAGCTGAGAGAACTGCACCTGACAGTGAATTTTTTGGTACACCTCTAGGTCCACCTAGACTTCTATCTGCAGAGGCACCCAACATTGAATCTACTCGGGCGCCCAACATTGAAGAGCTTCTCATAAACCTGACTCAGCAGATGCAAAGACAAGACAAGAAATTAGATGATCTGCTTACATTTGTCACTCTCAACATTAATCAGGTACATACCAGATTACTGAAGCTTGAGATATCTCTCCTCACTGAATGGAGACGATTCCTTCTAAACAAAAGGGCTTCAGATGATGCAAACAAATCCTTGATGGAAGGATTACAGGAGATTTGTTCAAAAATTGCAAAAGCTCTGAGAGAGTCACATGATGTTAGTATTTCTTCCTTCAAAATGTCTTCTACCATAATAGATCATTGCTATGAGATCAGAACAGCTTTAGAATTGTTGAAGAAGTCTTCAAGTGCCCTAGGTCCAGGCATTCAGCAAATCTATGATAAGTTGATCACCTTCTTATCAGAAATGACAACTCTGACTGACAGATATGAAACGGTCAATGTTCGCCAAGAAGACATTATTTCTGAAGTGGAAAATGTCAGAAGCACTGTGGCGTATTGGCTTGCTGAACTATCAAATGATTTAAAGGAATTTCAGTCTATCTTGGGTTCAACACCTGGTCACGCCTCTTCCAGCAGAACTCCACCTCAAGAACATTCTTCTGCTTCTCCAAGGGGGAGACCACCACAAGGCAGGACGCGTGGCCCCTCTAGCAGACATGCAAGATACTTTTCTTGAGAAGTTGATGCTCTGTATTTTTGTTGCCCTTTTGAGGCCTTCTCCCTCAGACTCTTGGACAAATTAACTTAACTCATACCATTTGCGTTGTTGCATTCTTCTTGTTTTCATTTTTTTTTGATGATGTCAAAGGGGGAGAAATCAGGAAAAGAAAAATGTTTAATGATTGTGTTTGTGATATTCATTGCGAATGGCTATCTAGTGTTTTTTTTTCTTCTCTGCACAGACTCAAGACTCATAGTGTTGCCATCCATCAAAAAGGGGGAGATTGTTGAGTCTTGTAGAATCTTTACATGTTTTGATGATGACAACATGATAAGTCTTAGTGGTCTTCAAAAATTATGTCTATGTGAAAATTAACAAAAATATTGTTTCTGTGAAAAAATGAACAAAGAACATGTTTGTTGAAGGATGAACCTTCATTTCACTTCAGGTATTGTTCAGGGACTGTATTCGTGTTGATTGGCACTTCGTCATGTTTGTATATAACACCTCGTGTTGAACTGTTTGTCTTCGTGTCGCTTTAGTTTAAGTACTGTTTGTATTTCCAACACGCCGTATCGTCTTCTCTTACCGCGTGTTGTTTATGTTTACTGTCCTTCAGGTCGTGCGTCTGTGTTGTCTCCTCTACACTGCGTGTCGTTTTTCTCTGTAGTGTTTGTTTTGATTCAGTGACACGTCGTGTCATTGATCTTTACTTCGTACTGTTTTCACCATCTTCGTGTTGGTCTTTCTCATTAGACCTCGTGTCGTTCGCGCTTTGACCACACTTCCTGTTGCTTTACGAAGACCTCGTGTCTTGCTTGTTTGCAGCCACTTCGTGTCGGTTTCTGATTCAGCACGTGTTGTCCTCACGATTGTTTTTCACCTCGTACTGTTCTAATCTTATTTCGTGTCGTTGTCAGTCCGTGTCTTTCTGATGTTGAAATCACACTTCGTGTTGATTTCTGTTCTCGACTTTGTGTCGTTTCACCTCTTGTCATTTTGAGTTCGTATCAAATCACTGTTCTGTCTTCGTGTTGTCTTTCAACTCCATGTCAATTCTTGTACTTCATCTTGGTGTTGTTTTTTAACCCGTGTCGATTACTGTTTCGACTTCGTGTTGTTTTCAACCTGTGTCAATTACTGTTTTGACTTCGTGTTGTTGTGTCGATTACTGTTTCGACTTCGTGTTGTTTTCAACCTGTGTCAATTACTATTTCGACTTCGTGTTGTTTTCAACCCGTGTCGATTACTGTGTCATCTTCGTGTTGTCTTCACCTCGTGTCGTTTTTTCATCTCTTCATATCGTTTTTGTTCCATTGCGTACAGGACATCGCAGCACCTCGTGTTGCTTCCTGTTTCACTTTCGTGTCATTTGTCTTGTTGTGTCTTCGTGTCTTTTTTACTCTTCCTAGTCCTCGTGTCTCTCTTGTGTTGAAACCATACTTAGTGTTGGTTTATGTTTTTGTCTTCGCGTCTTCGCGTTGTTTTTCTGTCTACCTCGTAACATTCTCTTAGTAATGTTCATTGTGTCACCACTGTATCCCGTGTCGTTCTCTGTTTTGTGTATCTTTTTGTCGTGTCCACTAACCTCATGCAGTTCTAGCTCTTATGGCACTCAATATTAATGGTTCTTATCTCGTTGCAGGTCCGAGGAAGAACATTCATCAGTGTCTGGGTGCACATGATCCGATACTGAAAGAACAAATACAAAAAGGGCACGTAGTAGGAAGGTTCTGGATCGAGCGTGGGAGGCACACGCGTTTAGTGCCCTATCCATCTGCTACCGCTATAAATAGAATCCTTCGTCCACCGATGAAGATTGATCTGAGCCAAGAAAGAAAAGGCAGTGTTACAGAGAGCTCGATCCAGCAGAAGAAGAAAAAGTGAGAGAGAGAGATAGTGCTCGTGTGAAAGAGGAAGAGAGTGTAAGAGAAAGAAAGAGAGATAGAGAGTGAGTGAGAGAGCTCATGGAGAAGAAGAAAGAAGTTTACCTGAAGATCTGTCTTCACTGGACCGTGGATCAGATCCAGGCCAGTCAGCTCTGTTAGGAGCCAAATTGTGCATTTTGTGTTTCAGCTTCTGTTTGCTGAAGTTATTTTCGTTTATTGTTTTTCCCTTTGTTTTCTGGTTTGTTGTGCTTTCCGATCCTCTGGTCTGAGGTCGTGTTCCCTCCGGTTAGGAGGAAGGGAGATCTGATCTCCAGTTGCAAGTAGCTGGGAGCTACTTGTGGGTTCCCTCCGGCTTGGAGGAAGGGAGACTTGTCTCCGGTTCTGGGCTTGTGGATTCAAGTCCAGAGGTTCCCTCCGGTTTGGAGGAAGAGGGGAGGTAGTTCCCCTGGTCAAGCTGTGTGGCAGCAACTGTTTGCAGACTGAGTCTGCTTGGTTCTAGCGTTCGCTAGTGAAGCCTCACTCCGGTTGGGAGTGAGGGGTGGATGTAGGTCTGAAGGACCGAACCACCTAAAAATCTATTGAGCAGTGGCTTGATTGTCTGGTTTGCTTCCGCTAGATGCTTGAATAGGTGCGCTCAATGTGATTGTATTTGAGTTGAATAGAATTGGTTCCATTCTGTTTCCTTATCTAGCATCCGGTTTTTAAATTTAATCCATTATTCGTAGAAGGATTCATTCACCCCCCCTCTGTATCCGGGCCAAGCACCCTAACAGATGGCAGCCGGAGAGGGGATATTTAACTCCTGACAGGGTCCTCTAAACCCTGTATAATTCCCAGAAAGGGCATCCCACAGTAAGGGTGTCGTTCTAAAATTGTCAGGTGGCCCATAAGGCACCTCTCTTATCTAGTTTTTCCGTGTATCAAACGTTACTGGTTTCCACTCCTAGTTCATCCCTACACATTAATGCGCCCTTAGATTCCATTCCATAATTCTACCTTATATATCATACTGGTCAAACCTTGAAATTCCACATTGGCTATAAATGAGAGTGGATGTCGACATACATGATTAATGCTGTGCATATAGGGCCCGGTCTGGTCCTGGGGGGAGCACCCGAAGGTACTTGTGCCCATGGGAGTTTATTGACCACAGTGTTTGGCATTGCACCGAAGTACTTGCTTGCTAGGCTTTAGACATTTCACTCATTCCCGTGATATTACTTGATTGATTTGACTTGAGACCGCATAAGGGTAAAATTTTGCTTGAATGAAATTGATAAATAGCCAATTCCAGTTTTACATGCTTGAATTTATATTACTTTCTATTACTTGCTTGACATGAGTTCTTACTCTCTTGGGAAGATTTCGTTAATTCCAGTTATTACTTGTTTGAATCTTTTGCTATTGCTGCATTGAAGTTAGAATCCTTATACTCTCACTTGTTATTCCTTCACTGCTCTTGTCGATTTTTACAATCCTTGATATCTACTCATCTACATGCATAGCTTTACTGATATTAATTGAACTTGTAAACCACTTAAAGCATGTTAAATCTTGAGATGTAATTCCTACTGAGCGATTCGCTCATCTAGTTATTTTCTAATATTTTCAGGTAATTTGGATGTCAACCAACACTCGGAAGGGAATGAGACTGAGTGATGAGTGTTAGAGTGAAGTTATCAAATTGTCATGTCCTTTGTGTTATTGTATTAGTTCACTTATGTCAGTTGTATCAATTCATCTATGTCATTTGTATTAGTCAACTTGATTAGAATTGCTTAAGATTTGAAGCCTAGTCGTTGGACTCTAGGAACATATGTATTTGTCCTTTGATTAGTTGTGACAATTGTCAGCTCGTACTATTTGTATTAATTTTGAGTTAAATCTTAGTTAATTACGCACTCTGATATTTACATGATTGACACGATCTATATAGACGCGTCACGCCTCCGGGTAATCTTCTGCGCTCGGGGCGTGACAGTCTTCGTGGTATCAGAGCCTAGGTTTTCAAACCTAGGGAACTAGAAAAAAATAAACGGTTAGAAATTGAAATCTAAGTAAAAACTTGAGTCCAAGGATAGGTAAAACCCAAGTTCAAGGATAGATATACCTTACCCGGTGAGATGGATAGAGCCATGGGTTAAGTTCTACAATGACTTTCGACCTTACAAGTAAATCTGATCTTTATCATACTTAACTCTTTTGTAGGATCATGGATGCAGAAAGAGCACAATAGCGCGAGATGCAGCGCACCGTGCAAAGCCTCACACAGGCACTACAGCAAGTGGCCCAAGGCGGAGCAAATCGTGGAGCGGGAGATCTCCACCGAAGTTTCCGTAACATGAACCCACCGAGGTTCACGGGTTCGTCCGACCCCGAGGATGCCGAGAATTGGCTAAAGGAGATGGAATGAATCTTCCGTGTGATGCAATGCGCGGATGAAGAGAAGGTTTTACTTGCCGTATTCCAACTAGAGCTGGACGCTCGATGCTGGTGGGAATCCATAGAAGCAACACTGCCAGAATACCATGTCACATGGGATGAATTCACGGAGCATTTCAACAACAAGTACTTCTCTGATCATATCTAGGAAAAGAAAGCCACGGAATTCACCGTTCTAAAACAACGGGGCTTAAACGTGGCCGAGTATGAGGCCCAATTCTCCAGATTATCTAGGTATGCACCCCACTTGGTGTGTACGAAAAAGATGAAGGCGAGAAGATTCCTCAACGGGCTTCGGCCCCATTATATCACACAACTTGCCCCGATGGACATCCAAGTCTATTCGGAGATGGTTCGACGTGCTCAACTGCTGGAAGACGCCACCGAATTATCTGAGAGAATCAGAGTAAGAGACAAGAAGGAACCCGTCACAAGCCCGGGAAAATTCAAACAATCCTTCAACAAGAAGCGATTCTTCATGGGAGGGGAGCCCTCTAAGGCGAAGAAATTTCAGAAGAATGACAGGCCATTCTCCACCACCACACCATCAAAGGAGATTTGCAAGTATTGTGATAAAGCTGGTCATAAGACTGAGGAATACTGGAGAAAGTTAGGAGCTTGTCTTCGATGTGGGAGCCGAGAGCATCGAATCCCAGACTGCCCACTGATGAAGGAACAAGACACCAAAGACGAGAAGCGTCCGGTAAAGAAACAAGGCCGTCTGCAAGCTCTCAAAGAGACGGAACCCACTAAAGGTGGAATTGTGGAAGGTACTCTCACTATTTGTTCAAAAACTGCTCAAGTTTTATTCGATACCGGAGCAACTCATTCATTCGTTTCCAAGAACTTTGCTGCTTCATTTTCTAAGAAACATGAACTGCTAGATTTGGTCATATCTACACCTCTTGGGAATGAGTCTGATATCACTTATCATTATCCAAACTGTGAAGTGATGATTAAGGGAAATAATTTACCTGCTGACCTGATATGCCTAGACATAAAGGGGTATGATGTCATACTAGGTGCCGACTGGCTATCCACATACCAAGCAACTGTAGATTGTCGGCATGGCAAGGTAACTTTCGTAGATTTCCCAGAGCTAGTTTACAATAGCCCTCGGAGTAAATCACTTCTTATATCAGCACTCCGAGCTAGTAAACTTATGAATAAGGGATGCATGACTTTCATAGCATTCGTGACTGTCACGGAAGTCGAGAAGGTTAAACTTGAAGACATCCGTGTAATTCGGGATTTTCCCGATGTTTTTCTAGAAGATTTAACCGGCTTACCCCCGGAAAGGGAAGTGTCGTTCACAATCGACCTTGTCCCTGGTGCTCGTCCTATTTCCAGGGCACCATACAGAATGTCCCCTGCTGAGCTGAAGGAACTAAAAGAGCAGCTAATGGAGTTATTGAACAAGGGTTTCATCAGGCCGAGTACTTCCCCATGGGGAGCACCCGTGCTATTCGTCAAAAAGAAGGACGGATCGATGAGATTATGCATAGATTATCGGCAGCTAAATCACCTTACAATCAAGAATAAGTATCCACTACCAAGGATTGATGAGCTATTCGATCAACTTTCTGGAGCTTTATATTTCTCCAAGATTGATCTTCATTCTGGTTACCACCAATTGAAGATCAAAGAAGAAGACATTCATAAAATTGCATTCCGAAGCAGGTATGGGCATTACGAATTTACTATTATGCCTTTCGGACTAACAAATGTCCCTGCAGCTTTTATGCAGTTAATGAACAGCATATTCAGGCCCTATTTAGACCAATTTATTGTGGTCTTTATTGATGCTATTCTGATCTATTCAAAGACCGAAGAGGATCATGAAGAACATCTCAAGAAGACATTGCAGATATTAAGGGGAAACAAGCTATATGCCAAATTCAGCAAATGCGAGTTTTGGCTCGAGGAAGTATCTTTCTTGGGCCATATCATTTCGAAGAACGGAATTGCTGTTGACCCATCAAAGGTCGAAGCCGTGAAGAACTGGGAACGACCCACAAATGTAACTGAGATTCGGAGCTTCTTGGGTCTAGCTGGTTACTACCGGTGTTTTATAAAGGACTTCTCCAAAATTGCTATTCCCCTGACCAGGTTAACCCGCAAGGAAGTGCCTTATGAGTGGAAGGAAGACTGTGAAAAGAGTTTTCAAACTTTGAAGGATCTCTTGACCACTGCTCCAGTCTTATCATTACCAATGGAAGGAGAAAAATACGAGGTATATACCGATGCTTCTAGTATTGGCCTCGGATGTGTATTGATGCAGAATGGGAGAGTCATTGCATACTCTTCCCGACAATTGAAGAAACATGAAGAGAACTACCCAGTTCACGACTTAGAACTGGCCGCAGTAGTATTCGCTTTAAAGATCTGGAGGCACTATCTCTACGGAGAACAATTCACTGTGTACTCCGATCATAAAAGCCTCAAGTACTTATTCTCCCAAAAGGAGCTGAACATGCGGCAAAGGCGTTGGCTCGAGTATCTCATGGATTTCGACTTCACTATACAGTACCATCCTGGTAAGGGTAATTCCGTAGCTGATGCCCTTAGTCGAAAGCTGAGAACAGTATTGGCCAACTGCATGATACAAGAATGGAAACTGCTGGAGAAATTCTCTGAGCTTGATATCAGCACAGATGAGAAGAACATGTGTATTATTCTATCTCATATGAGCCTACATCCAGATTTGCTACCTGAAATCAAGAAGTTACAAGAAGAGGATCCCTCGCTAGTGGAGATAAAGAGCAAGCTGGACGAGAGACTGGATTTCAAGCTGGCACCTGATGGCAGATTACTAATTCATGAACGGACATGTGTGCCCGACTGTCCCGAATTGAAGAAAAAGATTCTTGAAGAAGCTCATAGATCGAGGTACACAATCCACCCTGGAGCCACTAAGATGTACCAAGACTTGAAAAGAACTTTCTGGTGGTCTAACATGAAAAGGGAGGTAGCAGACTTTGTGTCTCGTTGCCTCACATGCCAACAAGTGAAGGCGGAACATCAAAAACCCGCCGGAAAGCTACATCCGCTGGATATTCCCAAGTGGAAGTGGGAAGACATTGGCATGGACTTTATCATGGGTTTGCCCAAGTCTAGGGGCGGATATGATGGAATTTGGGTAATTATTGACCGGTTAACTAAATCGGCCCATTTCTTACCCATCAAAAGTCGATGGTTAGTTGACGTACTTGCTGCCCTGTATATTAAGTCGATCGTATCTGACCGAGACCCACGCTTCACCTCTCATTTTTGGAAGGGTCTACAACACTCTCTAGGGATGAAACTTAATTTCAGCACTGCTTTCCATCCCCAGACAGATGGTCAGACTGAAAGGACAAATCAGGTTGTTGAAGATATGTTAAGGGCATGTATTATAGATTTTGGCGGAAGCTGGCATGACCACTTACCACTAGCCGAATTTGCATATAATAACAGCTATCAAGCTAGTATTCAAATGGCTCCTTTCGAGGCGCTTTATGGCAGGAGTTGTCGTTCTCCAATATGCTGGGAAGAAGTCGGTGAAAGATAAATTCTAGGCCCAGATATGGTTAGAGATTCGACTGAGAAGATACACCTTATCAGAGAGAGACTTAAGGTAGCTCAGTGCAGGCAAAAATCTTATGCTGATAACAGAAGGAGAGATTTAGAATTTCAAACGGGTGACCATGTATTTCTCAAGGTATCTCCCGGTCGAGGGATTAGAAGATTCGGTGTTAAGGGCAAGCTTACACCAAGGTTTATCGGTCCATTTGAAGTATTGGAAAGAGTGGGCGAGGTGACTTATCGCATTGCCTTACCTCCTCAACTCTCGGAAGTGCACAATGTATTTCATATATCTATGCTGAAGAAATATGTGCACGACCCTTCGCACGTCATTAATCATGCTGAATTGGTGATTCAAAGGGATCTTACTTATGAACAAAGGCCGATGCAGATCCTCGACCGCGAAGTTCGAGTTCTAAGGGGCAAGACGATCCCTATGGTAAAAATCCAATGGAATCGATGCTCGGAGCAAGAAGCAACTTGGGAGACCGAGGAATCTATGAAGAGAAGATACCCAGAACTATTTTAGTCGGCAAGTATCTTATACTTTCTATAGTATCCTTATGTAGTTGAAATTACCCTTATACAATTGAATTTGGGGACCAAATTCTTTTAAGTAGGGGAGGGTGTAGCACCCCGTATAAAAAAAATGATAAAAAAAATTATTATTATTAATATTTTGCAAATAAAAAATTTTAATATTAGAGAGTTTATGTAAGAAGTGGGAACACGAAGTTATCATATGTAAAGATTATTCACTTAACAAGTGTGGCTTTCTAGTGTAGTTGGTTAAGTAACTTCCCTTTCAACCCAATGACCAGGGTTCAAATCCTAGCATCCACAATTTACTTTTTGTGCCAAATTATTATATACGATAGGCTAGCAATTAGACAAACCTACGTTGGCATCTGTCCTTTTCATACGTGAATAATGCCATGAATAGTATAACTTTTTATTTAAAAAGAATTTTTCAAAAATAATTATATGTACAAATAGAGAAAAATATAAGGATCTTATCCATGAAATTTCATTAACTAACTCCATCAAATTTTAAAGATAAAAATCATGAAAGTTAAGTGGGAAGTTTAAAATAAATAAACCACCCTCTCATAGGAGCTACAATCCACCAGACAACCTTTCGATTCCCTTATCCCCAACAGCCTGCACAAGCTGTAAAGTCCCATTATTTCAGATCTTGCCTCCCATTCGTTCATGACAGACCTTATAAACATACCCCTTTGCTACCCCCATTCTAGGCTAGCTAAGGTTGGGGCAAAGCTTTGCAGGGAAGGGTTCTGCTACTACGATCTTCCAACAGGTAGGTGTTCTCAACTTTTAACTAAACTAATAGCTAATCTAGGATGATTAGTCTAGGCATTTAGTCTTAGGCTCATTTCCATGCGATATTTAGTGTTTATAAAGCATGTGTTGGCTTAAATCTAGGATGATTAGTATGCCTTAGCTTCATACCTAAGATAATTAGCATGTATTAACTTTATACCCAGAATAATTAGCAAGTATTAGTCTCATATCTAGAATGATTAACATGTGTTGGCTTAAATCTAAGATGATTAGCATGCATTAGCTTCATACTTGAGATGATTAGCATGTATTAGCTTCATACCTAAGCCGATTAACATGCATTAGCTTCATACTTGAGATGATTAGCATGTATTAGCTTCATACCTAAGCCGATTAGCATGCATTAGCTTCATACTTGAGATGATTAGCATGTATTAGCTTTATACCTAAGATAATTAGCATGTATTAGCCTTATACCCAGAATAATTAGTAAGTATTAGCAAGTATTAGCAAGTATTAGTCTCTTACCTAGAATAATTAGCATGTGTTAGCTTAAATCTAGGATGATTAGCATGTATTAGCTAATATCTATATTTGATATAGTTCATGCTTTAGTAAAGGGCCTGTCATTATGTCAATTTCTGTGAAACTAAAACCACCATGTTAAAAATGTTATATGAGAGAAACTAAAGCCTGAAAATAGTGAAAGAAGAAATTGTAGTCAAGAGAATGAAAAATGTGAAAAAAGACCAAGTTGAAAGAGGCCAAGTGGAAAAAGACCAAGTTGAAAGCACAATGAAATGATATTGAAAATAGGGGGTTCTAAGAAGGAGAATAATGAAAAATCTAGAGAGAATGAGAATATGTGAAAGAAGAGAAAGTCATAGATTGGAAGGTTAGGAAGAACTTTTATGAAGAGTGCAGAGAGAGAAAATGAGAGTAAGAAGGTGAAAAATGTGAAAAAAATGAGATCTATAGGCGCAGGTGAACAGTTACTGAGTAAAAAACAGAACCGTAGAAAATTAATTATAACTTAAAAACTAAGAAGAATTGGAGGATGTGGTAGAAGAAGAAAATCTATATCTACAAGAGAAGAAGAACTTTTGTGAAGAACTCAGAGTGAAAGGAGGATTGGAAGGGCATGAAAATTGGGGAACAAAAGAAAGTATCGACCCTGCCTGTTGACAGGGTTGACGCAGTACTGTTCACCGCGTTGACGCGATGAACTGATGAGTTGACGTGATGAACTGATGAGTCGACCCTGTGAATTGAAAATGAACTAATGAGTCGACCCTGCCTGTTGACAGGGTTGACGCAGTACTGTTCACCGCATTAACGCGATGAACTGATGAGTTGACACGATGAACTGATGAGTCGACCCTGTGAACTGGAAATGAACTGATGAGTCGACCCTGCCTATTGACAGGGTTGACGCAGTACTGTTCACCGCGTTGACGCGATGAACTGATGAGTTGACGTGATGAACTGATGAGTCGACCCTGTAAACTGGAAATGAACTGATGAGTCGACCCTGCCTATTGACAGGGTTGACGCAGTACTGTTCACCACGTTGACGCGATGAACTGATGAGTCGACCCTGTGAACTGGAAATGAACTGATGAGTCGACCCTGCCTGTTGACAGGGTTGACGCAGTACTGTTCACCGCGTTGACGCGATGAACTGATGAGTTGACGCGATGAATTGATGAGTCGACCCTGTGAACTGGAAATGAACTGATGAGTCGACCCTGCCTGTTGACAGGGTTGACGCAGTACTGTTCACCGCGTTGACGCGATGAACTGATGAGTTGACGCGATGAACTGATGAGTCGACCCTGTGAATTGGAAATGAACTGATGAGTCGACCCTGCCTATTGACAGGGTTGATGCAGTACTGTTCACCGAGTTGACGCGATGAACTGATGAGTTGACGCGATGAACTATTGAGTCAACACAGCTAGCTCATTACGTTAACGCGATCATTAGGCTTTCACTTTTTCCATCTCCATTGATAGATGGCAGCCGGAGAGGGGATATTTAACTCCTGACAGGGTCCTCTAAACCCTGTATAATTCCCAGAAAGGGCATCCCACAGTAAGGGTGTCGTTTCTAAAATTGTCAGGTGGCCCATAAGGCACCTCTCTTATCTAGTTTTTCCGTGTATCAAACGTTACTGGTTTCCACTCCTAGTTCATCCCTACACTTTAATGCGCCCTTGGATTCCATTCCATAATTCTACCTTATATATCATACTGGTCAAACCTTGAAATTCCACATTGGCTATAAATGAGAGTGGATGTCGACATACATGATTAATGCTGTGCATATAGGGCCCGGTCTGGTCCTAGGGGGAGCACCCGAAGGTACTTGTGCCCATGGGAGTTTATTGACCACGGTGTTTGGCATTGCACCGAAGTACTTGCTTGGTAGGCTTTAGACATTCCACTCATTCTCGTGATATTACTTAATTGATTTGACTTGAGACCGCAAAAGGGTAAAGTTTTGCTTGAATGAAATTGATAAATAGCCAATTTCAGTTTTACATGCTTGAATTTATATTACTTTCTATTACTTGCTTGACATGAGTTCTTACTCTCTTGGGAAGATTTCGTTAATTCCAGTTATTACTTGTTTGAATCTTTTGCTATTGCTGCATTGAAGTTGGAATCCTTATACTCTCACTTGTTATTCCTTCACTGCTCTTGTTGATTTTTACAATCCTTGATATCTACTCATCTACATGCATAGCTTTACTGACATTAATTGAACTTGTAAACCACTTAAAGCATGTTAAATCTTGAGATGTAATTCCTACTGAGCGATTCGCTCATCTAGTTGTTTTCTAATATTTTCAGGTAATTTGGATGTCAACCAACACTCGGAAGGGAATGAGACTGAGTGATGAGTGTTAGAGTGAAGTTATCAAATTGTCATGTCCTTTGTGTTATTGTATTAGTTCACTTATGTCAGTTGTATCAATTCATCTATGTCATTTGTATTAGTCAACTTGATTAGAACTGCTTAAGATTTGAAGCCTAGTCGTTGGACTCTAGGAACATATGTATTTGTCCTTTGATTAGTTGTGACAATTGTCAGCTCGTACTATTTGTATTAATTTCGAGTTAAATCTTAGTTAATTGCGCACTCTGATATTTACATGATTGACACGATCTATATAGACGCGTCACGCCTCCGGGTAATCTTCCGCGCTCGGGGCGTGACACAGGCTCTCACCACGATTGTGAGGTTGGGGAAAATAGCTACGATGTAGTAGAAACACAATCAAGCGGTATGAAGGGTATGCATGCCACAAAATCTGATCCATTTACAACAACTATCAAACACAATAGATTTCAGAGAGGTAGAGAGAGATAAAACTCCAAGATCTCATATCTCATTTCATTAAAAAAGGATGCATACATTTCACACAGAGGGGGAATCGGACTACAAGAGTCTACATACAAACTGATGCCCCTTGGAAATATGCCAGACTATGCCAGCACTTAACATCGACGGAGGAATAAGCCCCAGAAACAAACTACAGAAAATAGAGGCATACTATAGAAGACACATCGAAACAAAGAATGGGGAAGGGGAGAATATAGCCCCCAAGGGCATTAAATAGACGAACCCCACCAGGAATCTCCTTCCCAGGGCTTCTACTGCTCTCTTTTTCTTTCAGATCCCTTCCAACGAGCTCTCAGACTCTCTTCTTTTCTCAGGGGCTATTTCTGCTTCGATTGCCTTTTTTTCTCTCCTCTTCTTTCTCTTGTATATCTCCTCCTTCTGTCAAAGGCAATAGCTTTTTTATAGAGGGGCGACCTCATGCTCTCGGCACGAGCTCCCCGGCGCGCCCAGCACGCAACGTCTCGGCGCGCCTGGCATGCAGCATCTCGGTGCGTTTCTTCTTGTGTTGGGCTTGGCTCATTTGATTAGCATTCGACGCCGGATAGGGGCTCATCTAATGGGCTTTTCTCCATTAGTCTTAAGGACTTTAAAGAATAGATATTTGTTCTTCCTGAGGCTTGCTTGACACCTTGCATTCATGAACATATGTGAGTCAATGTGAATCCCATTTCATGAGCATCAGAATTATCTGAGGATCCTCTTCAGCGGGCAGATGATTGCCCAGAGTTTGTCATAGTTTTTATCAGCCTGACTATCTGAATGATAGCCGTGCTGGGCAGCGGACTAGCCCTAGATGGCTTCTGCCGACCAAAGTGTCAGGGGTAGTGGATCTCTTCTATTCTGATTCTTAGAACTTCCAGGGATGGCACAGAAGCCACACCCTTGATTGGTCTTCAGAGCCCTGAGCTTGCTTTGGCTTCTTTTGTATATTTTAGGTGTCAACAAATGCCCCCCACCCGCAGGTGGCGTGAGCGAAGGATGAGTGACACGGGACCTGCGGGTGTACATTGCATCATACTCTGTACTTCTCTTCAGGCCTGCTCCTGTTTATAGTGCATTTCCATAGCTTGGAATCTTCGTTCTGGTTGTATAGTCCCAGTAATTTGCAAGCATATATGGACAGATACCATCCTTTAGGTTTAATTTCCTGGTTGCAGCATCCCAGGGTGAACAAGCCGGCGCGGTTGACGGTCTCGGCACGTCCATCTCGGCGCGGCATACAACAGGCGCGGAGCTTATGTCAGCGCAGCACTGGTCTTGGCATGCCCTTTTTATTTGGCGCCCTCGGTGCGGGCGGCATTCTCGACGTGCCTTTTTCTGTTGTTGCGCTCTCGACGCGGGGGAGCTCTCGGCGTGCATTAGGGTTTTACCCTATTTATGCGTCGAGAGGACGAGGGAAGCTCATTTCTCACTGAGCTTTCTCTCTCTTCTTCCTTCGTCCTCCAGCGCGGCGGCGATCGACGTGAGGGGATTTTCCCTCCTCATTTCTCCCCTTTTCATTGTGAGGCTCTCTTCTTTTATTTCTCGTACGGGACTACGTCCCTCTTTTCTAAGGAGTCATCCCCTCTTGGTGGATGTTCATCCTATTTGACTTCTGGGCATACCTCAGACATGGGGAGGTGCTGTCAAAATTTTCTTAGGATTCCCCCCTCTGCTTCTGTCTTCATATTATCTTATTTTCTTTGATTTTTATCTGCAGTTGCTGAAATGGCCACCACCTCTAGCTGTGCTGCTTCCGGAACTGCTGATGTTGGTGCCTCTTCTGAGGGTAGGGTATTTGGCCCTATTGTGACTTGGAGGAACATCGGACAGCTGGACCGAGGTCTTGGGAGGATCGCCATAGTTGATGAATCTTCTGACTCAGAAACAGACACAGTGTCTACGTCTCGCGTCCTGACCACTGAGGACGGGTTGAACTTCAATCGTGATGGCGACTATCGTCCGAACTTTTTGAAGGATTGTCATCTCGCACCATTCATCTGCACCTTCAATGTAGCGGGGAAGATAGATGTTATGCTGGCTCGGATGGTGGAACGGGCCATGTTGGTGGATAGGGACAGCTTGAAAGGCTCTGTATATCATGGAGACACCATCTATCTCCCGGGGGAGCGGCGTAAGTGGAACGCCGTCTTGGGAGTAACCGAGCTGGAGGCGGAGCAGAAGACGCTAACGCGGGCCCCTGAATTCACACCGGCCAGGTGGGACACTACTGCAGGTCGGGTCAACAGAGAAAAGCCCGACTATGGTTTGTTCCTGGCGCCCATCAAGTGGGGCTACAGAGATGAGCCATTTGTTCTGAACTGCCTGACTGTTCAATTCAAGTTTCAGCTGGCTCCTGGATGGTTTGCAGACACCAAAGTGACCGATACCCATCTTTTCCGCGTGGGAGTGGTAGAGTTTACATAGTATGTCTTGAAGGAATATGCTCCTTTACTGGTCAGGGCCGGGGTGTACCACAGTGTATATGCATCCCGTTTCAGATACCCTATCTCCAGAGGATTGTGCTGCGGCATGTTTGAAGTGTTCTGCCCATAGTTTAATACTTTCTTCACAGCAGAGGGTGAAACTTCTTTGGACCTATGGAGTTTGTCACAGCTGTCGGGTCTGCCGATTGACGGAGAACCCTATCAAGAGGTTTGCCTTCATGACTTCATTAAAGATGAAACTGATGGTGAAGGTCAGTATTACTTCGGCTTCTCATATAGGTATTTGAGGACAGCATACCGCTCCCTTTGTCTGGCACATAATAGGGGATCATCCAGGGGATATCACACCCAGGAGAAGAGTAGCAAGCTGAGAGTCCGAGTAGGATATTGGATTCAATATTTCTTTGGTGGTCCTCTGAAGTATAATGAGTTCCCTCATGTGGCCCCTATTGCAGGTAAGCCCAGTAAGCCTCCCAAATTTAAGTCAGAGGTGCCTGCTTCACTTCGGTGAGCCAGCCGTGGAGGACCGAATCCGACTGGGGCAGACCCCCTTACTCATTGCGCTGCTTACCTCACCTTTTGGTTGTGCACTTTTGCTCTTCCGTAGGGAGATGAGATAGTCATTAGGTCGGAGGCAATATACCCGGCATGTCAGATGGCTTGGGGCATGCGGCTCGCTCTATGTCTGGCCGCACTTTGCCTGGTTTACAAATCTCTAGGAGACATTCATAGGCATCGGATCCCTCGCTCTTTCAGAATAGTGGGGCCGTTTCATTTCTTCAACGCCTGGGTATGCAATTTGTACCCAGAACTGGCTCCCAGGACCTTGCAAACAACTACATTGTACCCTAGGATGCTGGAATTTGCAAGTGCCGAACCCGGCTCAGTGTCTCAACAGCTTTTCTCTATTAGAGGCCGGCTAATAAGGGTCCCGATGGGCTCGGCGGGGACCATTCATTTCTGGAATTTAGCAGCACATTTTGCCCCATTGGTGAACCGCCAGCGTGAGTGCAAGCTCGAGGCAGTGGAGACTTTTACACATTTCATTTCGGGTAACACAGTGACCCGGCCAATCTTAGAGCCTGAGCTCATTGATTGGGCTCTATCAATTCGCCCCAGTGTTTTAGTGTTCAGAAAGGGGGGCGTGGTTCATCTAGAACCCTGTTACCCATTTAGATTTGGCCGAAACTTCGACTATGATCAGCACATCCCACCCTCAGCTCCTCAGTTTCCCTTGGACAACAGGTCAAAGCATAGCTCCACCGTTGCAAGCGAGGGTCGCACCTGGTGGGATTACTTCCACCGTCGGGATGCCAATGTTTTCAAAATTTTGGTGCCGAACCGTGTACCCCGGGTCACTCCAGAAAATGTGAAATGGTGGAATGCCCGAACCGGCTTTTACCGCAATGCCAGGACGACATGTTGGGATGTGGCCGAGCGCACCTTTCTAAGCCAACAGCCTGGGCCAGTTTTTGATATTGATGAAGCCCATTTGAAGAGGCTATTCTCCCAACATCTGAGAGAGGTAGATGCATATATAGCATGCAGGAAGGCCGCGAAAGAGGATGCGACTACACAGCTGGTGCCTATGCTTGCTGACATAGATGAAGATACTTTCACAAAGAATTTAGAACATCTATGCCAGATTGGTGATTCCCGCTTGGAGCTTCAGCAATATCCCTTTCCCATTGAAGAGCCGCTCTCCAAAGCAGTTTCATGGAAATGTGAGGTCGACCGCTTTTGCCCGTACCGGGCATTTGTTAACAGAGAAGATAGAACCCCGACATACTATCAACATACGGCTTGGCTGTTTGTCTTGATGAATATCCATGGGCTGACCCTTGACAGTCCTGTAGCAAGTGTCCTAGACAAACCTTTGTTTGTGTCTTTTCATTATGCCAACGGCTGGGGTCTTGACCACCTTGGCTTGTATCATTGCATTGCTTCTCACGGTCATGCGGACTTGGCTGACTTAGCCGAGAAGTGTAAGAAAATTGGCAACATCTGCTGGCTTGTTCGGGAGGCTGCATCCCGAAGCAAAGAGGTGGCTTATCAGTACTGGCCCCTCTTATCTTTTTATAATGGCCTGGTAGGTAAAGTTTTCTTCAGTTGGCATATCGCCTAGCTTGTTGCTCAATTCTTTTCATAACGGCATGCGCCTCATTTTACAGATCGGCCAGACATAAAGCAGCAGGGACTTTACAGGAAGATCATCTCCCAAGCACAGAAGCTGGAAAATTTTGACACTCCTGCACTAGCGCCAACCACTACTCCATTTCTCCCTGGCAGAAAGAGAGCGGCTTCTTCGCAGAAGGTCGCCTTCGGATGGGCAAGGAAAGCTCGGAGAAATTTGTCGAAGCAATCGCCGGCTGATGTCACTGAGGCTCCTTTGCCTGGCGTGCCATCATTTGAACAGTTCGCCACTCAGCAGGAGGCCACTCAGCAAGCAGCTGAAGGTGACCTCATTCTTCTTTGCAGCCTGTAGGAAAGTTCTTTCCGTGGCCTCTTCATTTTTTTACGTCTTTTTTATTGGATATTAGCTCAAGGAGCAGCTGTTGCTATTAAGAGCACTAAGAAGGTTGCCGCGGGGGCGGAGGATATGGGACCTTCTGCCATGGCCACGGTAGAGACAACTGGGACAGATGAAGCCATAGGGGAGAGTCTGCCCACTATTGAGGAGGATGTCAGACTCCCTTCTCCCACGCCTGCCAGTGAGGCCGAGGGTGAGCCAAGTGACTGCCATCTTTCTGACTCTTATTTTTTAGTGATCTTCTTGCCCTGCCTTATGCATGTCTTTGTGCTGTAGTGGCAAGAGTACTTAGTACTGTTGTTGAGACGCCTGCTGTGGACGCCCCTTTGCAGCAAGAAGGACACAAAACTGTGTTAAAGAAGGGTGCCATCCCATTGCGGCATGTAATCACCCGCTCAGCAGCTCGTAAGGCAACAAAGGAGGTGAGCCAACCCGAGCCTAGCATAGATATTTCTTCCAGCAGCTCTACCACCCCTTCAAACGAAGAAGTTGACTATGGTTCTTCAGAAGGTGACGAACAAGCACCTATGGCAGCCAGCGAAGGGGCAGTGGCACCCTCTGCACTATTGAGTGGTCCTTTAATATTTAGTCCCCCGAGGTTGCTGGCACCATCATCTGAGGGAATATTGCTGGAAGACTTTACCGGAATAGACATGGAGGTGGAGATAACCCCTCCTTTTGTTGCTTCATCTGTAGAGTTAGAGTCTTCTATATAGGCACTTGAAGAGATGGGTGCTATGGCCATAGTAAGTTCTGCCCACCCTTTCGCCGAGCTGCATAGCTTTTCATTCTTCTTTGCCATCTTGGTGCTTACTGAAACCATGTTCCAGGAGTCCAACACAGCGGATCGTCCTTTGGTATCGTCTTCTGACGCCATCGTTGTTTCATCGGAGGCTTTAGGCATGCTGCCGCCTGTCACCGTGTCTTCTTCAGAGGCGATTACTATACTTCATCCTGTGCCAGTAAGGATACACACAGCTGCCGAAGTACCGTCAATAGAGCTGGGCTCACTAGGAGAAAGTTTTGCTCTAGTGCCCACAACAGAGCTGAGGGCTGAAGCTGATCCGTCGAGAGGTTCTACCTTCGTCTCGGTGGCCATAATGACTATTGCGCCTGACCCTGCGACTCTATCTGTGCCAGCAGTAGGGTCGGAGCCTTTGCCTCCTCCAGCACTCGTAGAAGAGAGCTCTTCAAAGAGCCCAACGGAGCATGAGCAAGCTGCTGTGGTGCCCACTTCTTCAGCTTTGGTGGATGTCCCCTCTTCTTCTTCTGAGCCAGACACTGGTTTATGGGCTTCCATAGACGAGGAGGTTACTTTTGACGTGGCGCCGGTAGCTTCCCTCGGCTTCACTTCGTTAGAGGACTTTGTCTGGGAGCATTTAGAGATATTGCGTCGAGTCGTAGAATCTCAGTCGACATTGTCTTACCTCCAACTGAAGGAAGTGGCTGAATGACTGACGGTTGGGCTGTAGGCACTAGGCTGTCCCTTGGATATCTGGACCCAGCGGGTGTTGTTCTTGCTGAAATTTGTGAATCGCCGAGACTTTCTCGGGTAGACAATGAATGACCGGCTGACGGCCCTCAAATTGTAGAAAGCCGACTGTCAGACGGACCTGGAGTCTCTGAATTCTGATCTTCATAGGAACAAGGCCCAGATTGAAGCTTCAGCTGCTCGTGTACAGTTCCTACGTAGCCGACGGGAAGAACTCCGGACTGAATTAGATGCTGTCGAAGCCAAAATACCATTGCTGGAAGCGACAGAAGTCCAGGGTATTGAGGAGACCACCTTGCTAGAGGGTCGAGTTGCATCCTTACAAATTGAGGTGGCTCGCGTTCAGGAGGAGGAAATGCAACTCCGTGAACTGGGAGCGGATCCACATGTCGGGCTTCTCGAATTTGAAGATATCTTTAGGCGATCTTAGCTTATCTGCCTTTTGTAATCCGTCCCCCTCGAAGGGCTCCCATTGTCTTCACCTCTCCCTTTTTGCAATGAAATACAAGTTTCTCTTAATGCTTCAGGTGTCCACCATTACACTTGTATTCTATCATATCTTGTGACAATTTTGGCAACCTGTATGGAAGCATACCTGTATCTGTACCATAGGAGAGCGTCCACCCTTTCAAGGAAAGGATGGGGGCCTCGCTCCACTGCGTGCTGGGCTTCCAGAGGTTCGCCAAATTGGCATAAATGTAGGTCTCATTGGCTAGAAGTGCTGGCAGTATGACTGCTGGCTGATGTACGCGTATGAAGGATTCACATGTCTCATTGAAATGGACGGAAGGTCCATCTTAGACAGGTTCTAACATTGATCAAGGCGAAGTGCCATATGGTCATAAAAGCTTCATCATCGGCATTGGGTTTATGCCGATGCGAGGAGATGGGTTTCATCAGAATAGACGAAAGGTCTACTCTGGGTGGGTTTCATTATCGGTCTAGGCGATGCTGCCTTGTGACCGATGGAAGGTTTTATCGTCGGTGGGACTTAGGATAGCATAAAGTGGGTGAGTTTCATCAAAGTAGACAAAGGGCCTACTCTGGGTGGGTTTCATTATCGGCTCAGGCGATGATGCCTTAGGACCGACAGTGGGTTTCATCATTGTCATTGGGTTTATGCCAATGCAAGGGAATTGATGAGTTTCATTAGAACGGACAGAAGGTCTATTCTGGGTAGGTTTTATTACCAGTGGGACAACTGATGGAAGTGTCACCAAGAGGTATAGCATATGTTTTCATGTTATAGTAACCACATTACTGACCCAAGCGCCCTTTCAGGTTTTCGCCGGAGCCAGCCCCCTCTTGCTTTTGCCCACGCGCCCTTTTGGGTTTTCACGTGGCGGGGTACCCGATTTTGCCTGTGGTGCCCTTTCGGGTTTTCACCACAGATAGGTTAGAGCCATTTTTGCCCTTGTCCTGGTATAGGATCAAGACTGGCGAGGCACCTCTATTTTAAGCCTCATTTTTTATTCATCATCATTTTTTTACTCTCATTTTTTGAACTCAATTCTCGGGGTGAAGTCGGGCTTGAGGAGATGCTGGCCGACCTTGCCGATAATGACAAGGGCCGTGAGGAAGTTGACTGATCTTGCCGATGATGACAAGGGTCACAAGGAGGCTGACCGATCTTGCCGATGGTGACAAGGGTCAGAAGTAGGATGACTGATCTTGCCGATGGTGACAAGGGTCGCAAGGAGGTTGACCGATCTTGCCGATGGTGACAAGGGTCAGAAGTAGGTCGACTGATCTTGCCGATGATGACAAGGGTCGCAAGGAGGCTGACCGATCTTGCCGATAGTGACAAGGGTCAGAAGTAGGTCGATCGATCTTGCCGATGATGACAAGGGTCGCAAGGAGGCTAAACGATCTTGCCAATGGTGACAAGGGTCAGAGGTAGGTCGACCGGTCTTGCCGATAATGACAAGGATCGCAAGGAGGCTAACCGATCTTGCCGATGGTGACAAGGGTCAGAGGTAGGTCGACCGATCTTGCCGATGATGACCAGGGTCGCAAGGAGGCTGACCGATCTTGCCGATGGTGACAAGGGTCAGAAGTAGGTCGACCGATCTTGCCGATGATGACAAGGGTCACAAGGAGGCTAATCGATTCTTGCCGATGGTGACAAGGGTTAGAAGTAGGTCAACCGATCTTGTCGATGATGACAAGGGTCGCAAGGAGGCTGACCGATCTTGCCGATGGTGACAAGGGTTAGAAGTAGGTCGACCGATCTTGCCGATGATGACAAGGGTCGCAAGGAGGCTGACCGATCTTACCGATGGTGACAAGGGTCAGAGGTAGGTCGACCGATCTTGCCGATGATGCCAAGGGTCGCAAGGAGGCTGACCGATCTTGTCGATGGTGACAAGGGTCAGAAGTAGGTCGACCGATCTTGTCGATGATGACAAGGGTCGCAAGGAGGCTGACCGATTCTTGCCGATGGTGACAAGGGTTAGAAGTAGGTCGACCGATCTTGTCGATGATGACAAGGGTCGCAAGGAGGTTGACCGATCTTGCCGATGGTGACAAGGGTTAGAAGTAGGTCGACCGATCTTGTCGATGATGACAAAGGTCGCAAGGAAGTTGACCGATCCTGCCGATGGTGACAAGGGTCAGAAGCAGGTCGACCGATCTTGCCGATGATGACAAGGGTCGCAAGGAGGCTGATCGATTCTTGCCGATGGTGACAAGGGTTAGAAGTAGGTCGACCGATCTTGTTGATGATGATAAGGGTCGCAAGAAGGTTGACCGATCTTGCCGATGGTGACAAGGGTCAGAAGTAGGTCAACCGATCTTGCCGATGATGACAAAGGTCGCAAGGAAGTTGATCGATCCTGCCGATGGTGACAAGGGTCAGAAGTAGGTCGACCGATCTTGCCGATGATGACAAGGGTTGCAAGGAGGTTGACCGATCTTGCCGATGGTGACAAGGGTCAGAAGTAGGTCGACCAATCTTGTCGATGATGACAAGGGTCGCAAGGAGGCTAACCGATCTTTTTTTTTAACTCTAGTCGATACCAGAATGACTCCAGTCGATACCTGACCGATCTTGCCGATGGTGACAAGGGTCAGAAGTAGGTCGACCGATCTTGCCGATGATGACGAGGGTCGCAAGGAGGCTGACCGATCTTGCCGATGGTGACAAGGGTCAAAAGTAGGTCGACCGATCTTACCGATGATGACAAGGGTCACAAGGAGGCTGATTGATCTTACCGAGGGTGACAAGGGTCAGAAGTAGGTCGACCGATCTTGCCGATGATGACAAGGGTCACAAGGAGGCTGACCGATCTTGCCGAGGGTGACAAGGGTCAGAAGTAGGTTGAGAAAGATCTCTGATGAGGATCGGGGTGATCACTCTTTTTGGAGTTTCACCAGAATGAGGGTGAGGTGAAACTTAAATTACCACATTACTGACTTAAGCGCCCTTTCAGGTTTTCACCATAGTCAGCCCCCTCTTGCTTTTGCCCACGCGCCCTTTCGGGTTTTCATGTGGCGGGGTACCCGATTTTGCCTGCGACGCCCATTCAGGTTTTCGCCACAGTCAAGTTATGGCCATTTTTGCCCTTGTCCTAATGTAGAAACAAGGCCGGCGGGGCACCTCTATTTTAAGTCCCGTTTTTATCATCATTTTATTCTCATTTTTTTTTGAACTCGTATCACGGAAGGATGTTGAGAGAGTCGACTAGGGCACGAGGCCTTGCGTCGATGAAAAGGCTTATTCGTTAGCAAGAAGGTAATGCTTAATGCAAAGGATAGTCTCTATGCCGATTCGGGCGTAAGGCCCGCAATGGCAATGTGGTAAAAGGGTCGGCTAAGACATGAAGTCTTGCGCCGATAAGAAGGGTTTATTCGTCAGCAAGAAGGTAATGCTGATGCAAGGGATAGATTTATGCCGATTCGGGTGGAAAACCCGCAATGGCAAATGTTGTTTTATATGTCATTATATATATATATATATATATATATATATATATATATATATATATATATATATATATATATTTCTAGAGCTCAGCCAGGACGGAGTGCCAGTAAGCCAAGGTGGATAGAGCTCAGCCAGGGCGGAGTGCCACTAGACTAAGGTAGGTAGAATTTAGCTAGGGCGGAGTGCCACTAGACTAAGGCAGGTGGAACTTAGCTAGGACGGAGTGCCACTAGACTAAGGTAGGTAGAGCTCGGTCAGGGCGGAATGCCACTAGACCAAGGCAGGTAGAACTCGTCCAGGGCGGAATGCCACCAGACCAAGGCAGGTGGAACTTAGCTAGGGTGGAGTGCTACTAGACTAAGGTAGGTAGAGCTCGATCAGGGCGGAATGCCACTAGACCAAGGCAGGTAGAACTTGGCCAAGACGGAATGCCACCAGACCAAGGCAGGTAGAGCTCGGCTAGGGCAAAATGCCACTGGACCAAGGTAGGTAGAGCTCGGCCAGGGCGGGATGCAACTAGACCAAGGTAGGTAGAGCTCAGCCAGGGCGGAGTGCCACTAGACTAAGGTAGGTAGAGCTCAGTCATGGCAGAGTGCCACTAGACTAAGGTAGGTGAAACTTAGCTAGGGCGGAGTGCCACTAGACAAAGGTAGGCAAAACTTAGCTAGGGCAGGGTGCCACTAGACTAAGGCAGGTAAAACTTATCTAGGGTAGGGTGCCACTAGACTAAGGCAGGCAGAGCTCGGCCAGGGTAGAATGCCACTAGACCAAGGTGGGTAGAGCTCGGTCAGGGCGGAATGCCATTAGACCAAGGTAGGTGGAACTTAGGTAGGGCGGAGTGCCACTAGAGTAAGGCAGGTGGAGCTTAGCTAGGGCGGAGTGCCACTAGACTAAGGTATGTGGAGCTTAGCTAGGGCGGAGTGCCACTAGACTAAGGTATGTGGAACTTGGTTATTCTGAGCATGCTAGTTGAACTGTGTGATACAGCTTCATATGTTTTCCATTAAGGGGAGAGAACTGGATGACTCCTTTGTGATCTACAAGGACGTACGCACCCCCTTCATATACTCGACGGACGACATATGGTCCGACCCAATTTTCAACCAACTTCCCTTTGGTGTTGGAAGCCATCACTTCTCTTCTTTTAACCATTACCAAGTCTCCTTTCTTGAATTCCCGTCCTTTGACCAGCTTATCGAAAGCACGGGCCATGCGGGCTTGGTAGAGTTGGATATTTTGGTGCGCACGGAGACGCTTTCCTTCGAGCTCGGCGAGCTCCTCCAGTCTTCTTTCTATGTTGGTCTGCTCGCTGCTTACCAATCCATGCTAGATGGAGATTTGCAATGAGGGGACCTCTAATTCAATTGGCACCACAGCCTCCGACCCATACACGAGGGAGTAAGGTGAGCAGCCAATCAGGGTTTTATAGATTGTACGGTAAGCCCAGAGTGCTTCGTACATCCTTTCTTCCAAGTCCTTTTTATTAGACTTGACAGTCTTTGCTAGCAGAGTGCATAGCGTCTTGTTGAAGGCTTCTGCAAGTCCGTTGGCTTGAGGGTAGTAGGGAGATGATGCCCTCCAATCAATCTTGTATTTGTCGGCTAGTCGGTATACCTTCTAATTCTTGAAGTGACTGTCGTTGTCAGAGATGATTCAACTGGGTACTCCAAACCAGAATATTATATTTTGTCGGAGGAATCTAGCGACTAATTCCCCCGTCACTTCTCTCAGTGCTACTGCCTCTGCCCATCTGGAGAAGTAGTCTGTAGCTGTTAAGATATATTTGCATCCTGATGAAGATGTTGGTAGTGGTCCTACCACGTCCGTACCCCATTGAGCAAACGGCCAGCTTGGGATGGTAGGGTGCAGTGGCACAGGTGGCCTTCTTGACACAGTGGCATCTTCTTGACACCTCTGAGAGGCTTTGGCAAACTTGCAGCAATCGTCAAACATAGAGGGCCAATAGTAGCCAAATTTCTTTATTTCAATTTTCATTTTTGGACCGGCCTGGTGTGCCCCGGCTGACCCGGCATGGACTTCTTGCATTACCTACCTGGCTTCTCCTGGAGATAAGTAGCGAAGTAGAATCTTCTCTTGGGCATCTGCCATCATCCGGAACAATGTTCCATTCCTCATCTCATAAGAATCTTTGACTCTCAGGAGTTTCATTCTCTGTTCTTTCTCTTTCGGGAGTTGCTGGTGTTCAAACCAACGCAGGAGGTGCTCCCGCCAATCAGACTGCTGGATTCCTTCTACAATTGCCACTTCATTTGCATGTTCATCGGCTAGAGCTTCTGTCACACTAGGGACTTGCCACCGGTTGATTACTGTTATATTCAGGCTTGTATCAGGCGGGACCGCCAAAGAACTGGCCAGTTTTGCGAGGGCGTCAGCTTGAGCATTATGTCCTCGGTTGATGTGCTTGACGCTAATGAAATAGAATCTTGTCATTAGGCAGAGAGCCAGATGATAATAAGGAATGAGTTCTTGCTTCCGCACATCAAACTCCCCTTCCAACTATTTTATAACTAGCATGGAATCCCCGAATGCTTCTAGCATCTGAATCCCCATGGACAGAGCAATATGTAACCTGATTATGAGGGCTTCATATTCTGCTTCATTGTTTGTGCAGGGCTTATTTATTGAACAGGATGTATGTATGACTTCTCCTTCTGGGGATTTCAGGACTATGCCTGCCCCCGCCTGGACTCTGTTTGATCCAGTTGCTGAGGTGTCAATTCTGGAAGCGCAGTCAAAATATAGTTTCCATAGAGAGGGCTGCACCTGGCCGACCTCTAAGGTTTCATCTTCAGGAAGCTCCGGTTCCAGGGGGCAGTCTTCAGGTACTGGATGCTCAGTAAAGAAGTCTGCCATAACTTGGCCCTTGACGGCCTTTTACGGTACATAGGAGATATCGTACTCCATAAGAATCACCGCCCATTTGCCTTGGTGGCCTTTGAGGGCCGGTTGGGACATGATGTATTTAAGCGGATCCTCCTTGGAAATCAGCTTAACTTCGTGCGACAGCATGTAGTGTCGGAGCTTTTTGACTGCGATGACCAGTGCCAGGCAGATCTTCTCTATGTAGGTGTACCTCTCCTTAGTTCTGACCACTCTTTGACTGAGGTAATAGAGGGCTTGTTCCTTCCCTTGTTCATTATTTTGGGCCAGCATTGCCCCCAGGGAGTTGTATGTGGCTACTATGTAGAGGATTAGCGGCCGTCCTTTCACCGGCGCACCCAGCACATGAGGGGTCTTCAGATAATCCTTCAGCTGGTCAAAGGTTGTCTGGCATTCTTCGTCCCAGTAGAAGGGAACATCTTTCATCATTAGCTTATGGAAGGGGTGGCATCGCCCTAACAAGTTGGATATAAACCGTCGGCTGTATGCCAGGCGGCCTTGAAGAGATCTCAGCTCGGAGAGGTTCCTTGGAGAGGGTAACTCTTGAATTGCCTTGATCTTTGCGGGGTCTATTTCAATTCCCCGATATCTGACAATGAAACCCAAGAACTTTTCGCTTGAAACTCCGAATGCACACTTCATAGGGTTCATCTTCAATTCATACTACCTCAGCCTCTGGAAGATAACTCGGAGGTCTTGCAGATGGTCTTCTTTCTTTCTGGTCTTGACTACCAGGTCATCTATGTAACACTCGACCTTATGGTAGAGTAGCTCATCGAATATTCTAGTCATCGCCCGCTGATAAGTTACGCCGGTGTTCTTTAATCCGAACGGCATTCTTTTGTAATGATAAATGCCTTTGGGAGTTCGGAAGGCAGTGTGGACCCGGTCGTGTTCCGCGATCCAAATCTGGTTATAGCCAGACGACCCATCCATGAATGATAGGGCCTCATGACTGGTTGTTGCATCTATCATGACCTCCGTTATTGGCACTGGGAAGTCATCTTTGGGGCAGGTTTTATTCAGATCTCGGAAGTCAACACATATCCGAATCTGTCAATTCTTCTTCTTCACGGGCACGATATTGGCTAGCCACGCGGTATATTGATTTTCCTCGACGAAACCCACATCAATGAGCTTGTCGACTTCCTTGCATATTTGAGTGATGAGCTCTGGCCTCATGCGTCACGGCGGTTGCTTCACCGGTTCGGCTTCAGGGTTTATGGTCAGCTCATGCTGTGAGACTGTAGGGCTCAATCCTGGCATTTCCTTGTAGGTCCAGGCAAAGTAATCCAGATATTCCTGTAGCAGCTAGATATATAGCCCCTGCTCTTCAGTAGATAACTAGGCACTGAGGAAGGTCGGCCTGGGGTCATCCTCATCTCCCAAGTTGACTTCTATCAGTTCATCGACTGTTGCTTGGCCTCCGTCTTCTATCTCCGGGGGTGCAGGCTGAAGGTCTACAAAGTCTGGTATATCATCTTTGAGGTCGAGGACCTCGATCTCTTTATTTTGCCTTATCTGAGGTTCGTTAGTAATCTCTGGTTCGGCTGGTAGCGGCTGCATGCATTGCTCTGCCAACAAGTCTAACTTAATAGCAGCTTCGAGGGGTGAGTCGATTCCCTAATCCCTTGTTGAGGAGGTTGCAGTCGCTAGGGACTGGTGATTGTTTGTCATTAAGTCAGCGCAGCATTGCAGCTCCATGGTATAGGGTGAGAAGGTCTCACTCCCTTGGATCACCATATCTTCAGTGGAGGTAGCCTTTTCTTTTCTAGCATTATCTATCTTATGATCAGGCTTGGGAGAAGCTTCCCTGACTGGCCCAAGAAGTGCTGGCATCACTATCAGAGAAGGGCTGTTGGAGGGAGGCAGCCCCGCTTCTTCAACATCTTCAGCTTCACTACTGCTAGCTATGTCGAATTGGCTTGAAGAGCTGCTTCTTCAGGGTAGACATGTTCCCAGCATCGGCAGGGGAATATGGCCTCTGATTCCAGACTTCTTGGTTGAGCTGGCTCAATATATTCAGATTCCGCTGGGTGTTCATCAAAAGTTACCCCCAGTGAGTCATCCTCAGCTGGGTAGAAAGCGGAAATGGTATCCACTTCATAGCGTCCGATGTAATAGTATTCCTCGAGGGTGAAGCCCAGCCCTGGGTGTTGAGATACACGCCTCATTTCTTTATCCAGGCTAGGGGGATACCACAGCTTCTGGAATGCTTCTTTCTTCTTGCGAGGCTGGCCAGAGGGGATGTGCTGCTTCTGGAACATCTTGGCCATTCGACTCGTTATAAATGTCAACCCCTGTATGGGCACTGACGGGTCTTCTATATTTTCAGGCAGATGGCAATCAATATCCTCCTGTGTAGGGTGCTCCTCAGCTGTGCAGAACAAGCTGCTGGGGCCATCTATCTGTTCCACCTCCCAAACTTTGAAAGGCTCAACAGTGGCATTATCGAGACCGAGAATTGGCTTGGTAAGGCCCTCCGAGATCCCGATGAGGTCGTGCTGCTGGTCGACCCTGACTTCATTAGCTTCGGGGTAGATGGCGGGAAGTGCTACCCAGCCCACATCCCCGGTGACAGTAATGTGCGAGACCATCTTGGGATTAACATATCCACGCGGCGGCGGAGGGAACCATTCGGCTCCGGAGGTGCTTTTTGTTGTGCTGGAAGAGGTCTTGGCTTCAGGGGCCTTCTGCGTCCGTTCTGCATATAGAGGGGCATCCGCCAAGTGGCACTCAAACACTTCGAATGGGCGGAGATCAACAAATACTCTTTCCTCCTTCCCTTCCAGGTTATATTTGATGCACTGGTGGAACGTGGAAGGTACCACCATGTTCTCGTGTAGCCAGGGGCGGCCAAGCAGCGCCTTGTACGAGGTGCGAGAATCGATGACATGAAACTGCACCTTCGTGACAAAGTCTGCTAGAGTGAGTGTGAACTCCGCTACTCCTAGCGACACCTCACACTTTTGGTTGAAGCCGGCAATACGCATATCCCTGACTTTTTGGAGATGCATGTTGAAGTAGTGCCTCTCATATATCCTGTAGGGCAGGATGTTGATAGCTACCCCGGGATCAACCAGGATTCTGTTCAACTCCCGACCATTTAGATGCCCCCTCATATACAGAGGTCTGTTGTGGCTGGTAGTGGGGAGCAACATGTCTTTCTGAGTGAAGGTCATGCTGGCTTCCGGTAGTGCCTCAGCTAGGCAGGCTTCATATCGAGCAGGCATCTGCAAAGCAGTAATAATCGCCTGTCGGGTCTCTTCACTCAGAGAGAGGATTTCCCAGACAGTAAATCTTGCCGGGAGCTTTTTTAATAGCTTGACCACCCGACTTCCTACTCGGACATTGGATAGCTTCATTTCTTCTTCCCACCTGGGTTTGGAAGAGTCTTGGACTGTGGCCCCGATGGGCTTGCCTCATCGGACTCGAGAACTGCACCCCTCTGCTTGGGGTCATCTCCTTGCTGTCCTCCACTGACTGCTGCCGGGCGAGCTTCTGCTTCCTCCGGCAATTCAGAAGATTGCTGGAGTCACGGGTGAATGTCCTCAATTGCTGGTTCGACCTCCCGGCATAGTTGATTCCCCTTTGACATCTTTACAAATTCTAGGAAGGAAGGAGTGGGAGTGCTGCCCCCACTTTGGTTGTATAGGCCTGACGGAGGAGGGATCTGGACTCCCCTAACCTCCGGAGGGAGTATTTTATAGGGTTGTCCCCCCTGAAGATAATGTTGTGGTTGGCGGGCGGTTGACGCCCCCATCGTCGGCCTGACCGAGTTGCATGTGCAGTAGTTGCAGCTTCGGCCTGACTTTCCTTAGCGGTGGGTGTGAAGCATATCTCTTCTTCATCCTCCTCACCAGGCAAATTGAACAGGGCAGAGAGGGTGTTGCAAGAAAGGATTATACCCTTTGTGGCCTTGCTGGCCCTTCTTTTGTTTCTTCATCTTCTTTTCTTTTCTTTAGCTGGCGCTTGCCCCCAAAACAGGTTGCCATCCTTGTCTAATGCTTTGTCAGCTTCCTCTTCCCGCTTCAGTGAAAGCTGTTCTAGCTCCTACCACGGGACATGATCCCGTACTAGTAAAGGTTCTAGCTCATCCTGTACATATTCATCTAGCCCATTTATGTAGTTCTGTAGCTGCCGGGCTTCTGGACTAATTTCCTTGACTACCGACAACGGAGTTTGCCTCCTCCGGTTGTGGGTAGGTATTATGATGACTGCAGGTGGGTTGGTCCACATAGGTGTTGCCACTGGCAAAGGGGGTCATGGTGTGATGCCACGAATATGTGCCCCTACTGTTGGGCGAGACGTGCCCTTCTTCTTAGTTCTTGCAGGGACTTGCTGCCATCCCTCTTGTTCTTTCATTGGGGCCAGAAACCAGGCTTCATAGGTGTGCTGAGTACTAGCTTCTGCGGTCTCCTCAGGCAGTGCTTGATATAGAGAGACCATGTTGATGGCGGCTCTTCTTAGAGGCTCCTCATGTGGTTGTGGAGGGTCAACCTTGTATTCCCCCAACTCTATTTCTTCTTTCCTCACCATGCCTTTGATAATATCCTTGAAAACATAACAGTCTTCAATCGGATGTCCCAGCATCTGGTGGTAAGGGAAAAATCTTGTACTGTCTCTTCTCTTCAGGTCCTCCGGCCTCTTTGGCTCAGGCAGGGTGATCTTATCATATTGGGTAACCCAGTCAAACAAGATTCTGGTCTTTTCCTTCGGGAAAGAGTAGGCCTTCTTCATCTTGTCCCGGAGTGATGGGCCTTCTTTGCCATCTTCGGTCTTAGCAGGTTGAGGAGCAGCTATCTTCTTGCCTTTGTCTTTTTGTTATTCAAACACCTTGATATCAAGGGCGTTCGCTTCTTTAAGTGCCTGGCGCCGCTCTACTGCCTTGCCCTTTTGTGCAGTGGCAATATTTGATGTCGGGGCAGGTTTCGCCAGGAAGGCTTCTACCTCAGCCACAACATTATTTAGATGGTCGAACGACCGAATTTCCATGCCAATCATCTTTTCTAGTACCTCTCTCCTGAGGTTCTGCTTGCAGATTTATACAACGTCCTCCTGGTGCGGGGGTCGCTTGCATCTCATTCCAAGGTTCCTCTACCTCTTGATGTAGTCAAGGGCCGTCTCATCTGCCCTCTGTCTTGTTGAATAGAGTTCAGCCACGGTGACCTCCCTCTTTGTGACATGAAATCTTTCCCTGAACTTCCTCTGCATGTCCGACCAGTCGCTAATCGACCCGGTCGGGAGGCTGGAGTACCATTCAAATGCGAGCCCTGTGAGTGAGGACCCGAAAAATTTCAGCAAATATGACTCGTCGGTGGCCAGGTCACCCATGACGGTCATGTAGTAGGCGACATGTTCTTTTGGGGATCCCTTCCCGTTGAACTTGTCAAATTTTGGCGGCTTGCTAATCCCAGGAGGGAGTCGCTTGGCAGCATGATGCAGCGGGTATGGAACCCTGTATGCATCGAATGTGACATAGTCACCTTCACTTCTTTCAGCGAGCTTCAACTCGATCATTCTTTCCACCATCATCTTGCTCATGACGGTCGGATCAACTGGCTCTAGGTAGAAATGTGTCGGTTGCAAGTAGGGGATGACCAGGGTGGTCGCCTGGGGAGGAGGACGCAGCAGTGGAGGTGTCTGGTGCACCTGTGGTAGTACCGGCGGCATCAACGGCTGTGGTGGGCATTGCTGAGTTATCGCCAAGCTCGATTCAGCCAGCTGAGGTGGGCTGTAGAGTGGTGGGAAGTCATTTTGGTTGACGGCTCCCCGTGATGACTCAGCCTGCATATCAGGCTGCTTGGATGCTGAAGACTGCTCCATCTTCTCCATCAATTGCTTCTTCAGTTGCTCTATCTCTTGGCCGTACCTTTGGAGTATCATCAGTACGGCCGGGTCCATAGCTGCAGTGCTGGGGATAGTCTCTATCATCTCGCCAGGTGCACCCTCGGGTAGGATGTCAAGCAAGACATCTTCTTCTTCTTCTGCCGTCACCACATTTATGGTGAGAATAACGGCCTTGTCATGTTGTTGGAGGTGAGCCATGGTTTGCTTTCCCTTGGTTGCTGCCAACTTTTCTTTTGCGGCTTCCACCCTTCGAGTACTCGGCCCCGGCCTCCTGGCTAACCGGGCCAGCTCCTGAGGCTCCTCATGCAATCTTCCATAGTGGCCAGACACCCCAGCCATGTTGCAGGTGAAAATCTGCATCCTGCTCCTCTGTCTGCAAACCCTCCTTCTTGCATTCTCTGGGAAGGTGAGCCTTTCAAATATAGAGACTCTTCTTCTTTCCTTCTGGTAGGGAGTAGCTTCATCGGCTCGAATATCCAAGCCATTTTCATACCCATTGTCATCGACCCATGACGTCATTCTTCTGTCTTCTTCTTCTTCCACTGCCATTGATGAGCAGTGATCTTCTTCAGCCACGGCTGCCTGTAACAGTCGTTGTTGGCCCAGGGAGGGGTTGCCTAATCCCCTAAAATAGCTTCTGACCATATTGGTCATCTCTTCTTGCCCTCGGCCCGGATGTAGGGTCGGGGATAGTTGTCGACCTCCCATCGGAGGGATGTAAGCGAGCCGAGCTCTTTTGGCAGTTTGCTGAAATCTTCCTCCCGCAACGGGGATGTTGGCTAGTCGCTCGCAGGCCCTAAAGCTTCCACGGTGTGGAGGGTCCATAACTGTTTCTTCCTTCTTTGGGGCAAGGCCCCTCTGCTTGTTATCATCTACTCCGGTAAATCTGGAGCGGTGTTGGACCGGTGCATCTTGGTAGATAGGCTGGACCTTCTTGGGGACCCAAACCTGCTTAAATCTCCTCGGCTGGAGAGCCAACCTTCTCTAGCCATGGTGACCGGCTTCTTCCTCCTCGACTTTTCTTCCAGAAAGAGCCTGATAAGAGTTGTGGACAGGCACTGCGGGGATCACCCGATCCGGGCTCACTCGAGCTGGGCATCCATCCAGAAAGACGCGGACCCCCCGACCAGCATGGACTTCCCGGACATGGAGAGACGTCCGGTCACAGCAGCAGCAACCTTCCTTCGGGGGATCCGGTGTCGGCGCCTCCCGAAATTCTTGGCAGCGACGGGGCGGGCCCCGTGAGCAATATGATGCACCATGCAGTTGGCAACTTGAATTGGGCTCGTGGGCGAGCCAGCAAAGCGTCGAGCCTCCGGGGCCTTGACTTTCTCTGGAATCTTCTCCGCTGTAGGTTCCAAGGATTCCGTCTGCAGCATGTCGGCAAAGGCCAACCCCAAGAAGTTGGGAAAGCCTACAGCTGGTGGGAAGGAGCTGAAAGCCATGGGTACCGCCAGGTACCCGTGTTCAGCGTGGCCGACGACGATCGCGGGGCCGAAGTCAAGACCGGTGAGTCCTGATGACGTCATCGTTCACCTGAGATAAATAGAGAAACAGTCAGTATTCTTGGGAGAAGCCCCCGAAGGTATCCTCTCTTGGCAAAGAGATGAAGCGAGATCTAAGTCCCACCGGGCGTGCCAGACTTGTGGGGATGGAATTTTCCACTCTTTATTTATATTTATTGATTATTTATTTATATGGATTTATTTATTTATTAGTTATTTTTTTTATTAGGCGTGCCAGTCATCGGAGTGACAATTTATTATGCGCTCGATCAGACTTAGTCAGTCGATTGTGATGTTCGTGTCAGGACTCGGAGTCCGTCATAGCATAAATGTTATGACGTTAATTACATCATCTAAGAAAGAGGACAACCCTTGATTAATTGCCAAGAGAGGATGCCTCAGGGGCAAGACAAGATAAGACTACGATGCTGACTTCATTCGTAGGATGTGAAATGCGTGTAGATAATCATGCAATGCAAGATATGATAATAATGTGCGGAATAAATCCGGCAGCATATCCCCTTATCTTGGTATATGCAAAGTGGGAATATAGGCCATCCATCCACGGAGTGCCGAGATGGAAGCCAAAGGAGAAATGGGCATAGCCCGAGATCCAAGGGGATTTTTGAAGTGCTGTACTCAAAGTTTTAGGGAGCTTTAGTCTGAGGATTCTGGGGGGTTTTATCCAAAGGTTCAGGAGGCTTTACACAGGGTTTCAAGGGGTTTTAGGACGGCCATTAAGGATGGTTTTGGGAGAAATCATCGGAGGAGGAAATGGCTTTCATTCTCGAGCTTCATTGAGAGCCAGGTTATCGATTGAATCCCACAAGTCTTGACTTGGGTGTATCCCTCACCGTTCCGCAAATGAGAAGCCATGAGATGGACTATCTCAAGCTCTCACCATGATTGTGAGGTTGGGGAAAACAGCTACGATGTAGTAGAAACACAATCAAGCGGTCTGAAGGGTATGCATGCTACAGAATCCGATCCATTCACAACAACTATCAAACACAATAGATTTCAGAGAGGTAGAGAGAGATAAAACTCCAAGATCTCATATCTCATTTCATTAAAAAAGGATGCATACATTTCGCACAGAGGGGGAAACGGACTACAAGAGTCTACATACAAACTGATGCCCCTTGGAAATATGCCAGACTATGCCGGCACTTAACATCGATGGAGGAATAAGCCTCAAAAACAAACTACAGAAAATAGAGGCATACTATAGAAGATAGATCAAAATAAAGAATGGGGAAGGGGAGAATATAGCCCCCGAGGGCATTATATAGATGAACCCCACCTGGAATCTCCTTCCCAGGGCTTCTACTACTCTCCTTTTCTTTCAGATCCCTTCCAACGGGCTCTCAGACTCTCTTCTTTTCTCAGGGGCTATTTCTGCTTCGATTGCCTTTTTTTTCTCTCCTCTTCTTTCTCTTGTATATCTCCTCCCTCTGTCGAAGGCAGCAGCTTTTTTATAGAGGGGCGACCTCATGCTCTCGGCACGAGCTCTCCGGCATGCCCAGCACGCAGCGTCTCCGTCACGTCCCGAACTGATAGCAGCGGGAAGCGATGCTCGGAACGTGGCAGTTAACAGTCATGATAACAAGAGTGAAAATAAATAACCACAATTAAACACATGGAGGCCACACACTCGCATTGAAAATATGAGCTCTTTTTAATATTAAAAATATAATTTGACTCACTTTACAATATTAGATTCAAATTAAAGGAGGAAATAACAAGGAAAGGAAAAGAAAATAACCAGACTCACGACACTAGCTAGACTCAAGAAGGTAAAAAGACAGACTCCGATCTCTAGGTTCCAGGTTCACTCGATCACACTGATCCGATCCCCATTTGCAACGTTCCGTTTACCGCGTTACCTGAAAAGGATTGGAAGTAGGGGTGAGCAAGAAGCTCGGTAGGAATTATACTCTATCGTCAGGCATAGTTTAAGTAGTTAACCAATTAATGAATATGCATGATTAACGCAAGAAAATAAGCAGAACTAAATAATCATCAAGATAGAAAGAGTAACGATAATTAAATGGAAGAAATAATTGCATGTCGAGATATCAAGCAAGATTAACAAGATGTTCTAGTGAATGGCCATTTACAAGTTAATTCGAGTCATGTCAAGCAAGCAAGCAAGTACTTCATGCTTTAAGCATGAATAACAAGTTTCACGAGAATGTGGAATGTCGTAGACCCAACACGCTAGATAGTACCAGTGCCAAATGTCACACCTAGTCATTCACCTCCCTAGGGATCAAGTACTTTTCGGGTGCTCCTCCCAGGACCAGACTGGGCCCTTCATTTGTTTGCCTTGGCATTGATTTGTTTTGGATCGCAGATCCAACGAAACTAGACATCCTTAATATTTAATGGCCAAGAGTTCCAAGGTCAAGTTCATGTAGTCAAGGTAAAGGACATAAGAATAATGATTCTTAAGAGTCCAAACAATAAGCTCCTTAATCGAGAGGAATAATTATCCCAAAGGACTATAATTGACGATCAATAGACCTAACAATAGGTCATATCACGAAATACCATAGCCTAGACAGGCTAGAGTAGCTCACACAATTTGAAATCATGAAATAATCACTTTTCAGAAAACTGTCATATCCACGGTCAGTAATGGGCCGCTCAAGAGTTATACGGTCTCATATGGGTCGCACTACCAGGAACTGGGCTGAAGATCAGCCTCTACGAGGTCAAGGATAAACGGTCCAAGATGGGCCTTTCAACCACAAGAACGGTCAAGCATGGGCCGCACAGGGCCAGAAGTTTATAAAATCGAGGTCATGATATGCGGTTCTTACAGAGCCGCTCAATCCTTATACGGTCCCTTAAGGGCTGCTTGTCAGATGTACGGGCCATTCCTGGCCGCACAACACAAGGCTTAACCATGAGTTAGAATTTAGCCCAAGTGGGCTCCCGGGCTACCATAGGCAGGGTGGAACTGAACCAGAGTCCAGCCCACTGTCTGCTGGTCGGCCTAGGGTCTACTGGACTGATCAAATCAGGAATTGGCCGAAGATAGATCAAGGATAATCGGCCAAACTAATTAGCATTAGCCAGGGATAAACGGTCAGCATTGGGCCGTTCAGGGGTTTATGTGGTCTACAGATGGCCGCTCAAGTCTCTGTTAGTCCAATTCGGACTAAGACTCATAACACAGTGATTCGATGGAGTCTAAATCAAATCTAGGGGATACAACTGGTTGAAGATTAACGGTTATAACAAGTGTAAACCTAATAGTCATTTCAATTATAAATGATTCACAATTAAATTGACATTCATTGGAAAGATGAATCAAGATCAAGCTCAATTAAATAAATAAGCAAGAATGATTTACTGTCGTGAATTATAGTTTATTAAGTGTGTTGCTAACATGCCATTTACCACTAATCTATTAACATAACATGCTGTATAAACACAATTAAATCTGTTCTGTTACAGATGTGCGGTCAGCTCTGGACCTTACATCCCCATGAACGGTCATAGACTGGCCGCACACGTCTCCTCAGATCCGAAAACCTGCTGGATATGGACGGTCGGTAGTGTGCCGCATGTAGGGATGTGCGGTCTGGAACTGGCCGCAAGAAAGACATGCGGTTAGGGCTTGGCTGCACGTTCCAGGGACGCGAACAGACATATAAAGCTTTAAACGGTCAAGCACAGGCCGCCTGTCTGGGATGTGCGGTCTATCATGTGGCCGCACATGTCCAAATAGGTCGCTACCCCGCTCGCCTTGCCCGACTCCGGCGAGGTTCTAGGGTCAGAACTAAAACACGAAATTCGCACAATATAAAGCATGAAATTTGGGGCTTTTGTAATCAATGGAAAGAGTACGAAAAACTCTATAAGATGCATGAATCAATTTCATAATTACTCTCTTAAGTCTCTACTTAAATCGAAGAGGAATAAAGTTAACCGTAATTTGACATGCTTCTACTAAACCTTAAAATACTCGTAGGATACTACATGATATTTGGGGCTTTATATACCAAAAGAAAGAGGACTTGATGCTGAACATTTTGATATATTACTTGAGGTTTGAGCCCGAGAGAACCTACCTCAATCAGGGAAGAAAGGAAGAAGAAAGGAAGAAGACGCCCTAGGTACCCCACGTCAGAGATCACTAGAATTCACCATTGTCCAAGGTTCTCGTCGGCCGCCACTGATTCCAAATAAAATTAGGGTTCCTAAGGAGTATTTTTATAGGTCGCACACCTTCTAGGGTGTTCTATGTAGGGAGAATTCGTCCACGCAAGTTGAGTCAATGTGAACGACGCCGTAAATATTGACGCGCCAAAACTCCACCGATTGCATCTCTTAGGGTTAGGGTTTCGGGAGATTAGCAGAGGAGAAACGATCCTCTCATCCTAGCCTTTCATTTGCCACCGATTTGGGCTCATTCGATTGAGTATTGGGCTCGAATTTGACGTTTTAAGGTATGGTTAGCTAAGTGTTTAATTTGGGCTTAAACCACTAATTCGGCCTTCTTGCGAATTTTATTTGGGTTGGCCACAGAAGAAACTTTTACTCAATGTTTAATCCTCTATAAGATTCTAAATTTTACATATTTTTATAAATTAGCTAAACTTTTGTCTACGGTCAATATTCGATTAATTAATTTATAAATATTAAATTTTAATTTCTTTTATGTTGATATAACTTGGCCATTTTCAATAATATTCAATTAACTAGGAAATTATTTAAGGTCACTAAATAGAAAATAACCACTTTAATTATGATGTGAATTAATTAAACTTTTATATTTTATTATTTAACCGGGGTATTACATCCTCCTCCACTTTAAGGAATTTGGTCCCCAAATTCGTCGGGTATTACCAATTATTTGAGTATTTGAACTAAGATGATCTTATCTATCAAAATAACATGATAATCATACAACTAATGACGAAGGAATTTAGCTATAGTTAGGGATAAAAGAGAACAATACCTTATATAATTCTTCATTCGATAGAAGTTGGTTCCGATTCTTTTTGTATGTTTACTTGTGGAAGTAACTTAGGATAGTTAGCCATTTTATGATCCTAATTTCCGCAACGCAGACACACTCCGCTCCTTCGCCAGCACTCCTTTACGAGATGACCAAGTTTGTGACAATACAAACATTTCATTTACGTAATATTGATCTTCTTCTTCTTATTACTTCAGGTTTCTTTACGACGGACTCGCCAGCCTCTAGCAGAATCGAATCTTAGCTTACCCATGGACCCACTCGCTTTCATTTTAAGAATGGTTTAGAGACCTGTAAAATATTTATATGGTTAACTTTTTCATTACCCTTACGCGTAACACAACGCAATCTTGCATATATTTTATTACTTAACCCAAGATATTACCCAATCTCACCAGGTGACAAGGGATGACACAGGTCTTATGACTTAGGGTAACCTATACTCTTGGACAAAACCTAGGACTCGGACAATGGAGGCTCTGATACCACCTCTGTCACGCCCCGAACCGATAGCAGCGGGAAGCGATGCTCGGAACGTGGCAGTTAACAGTCATGATAACAAGAGCCAAAATAAATAACCACAATTAAACACATGGAGGCCACATACTCACATTGAAATACGAACTCTTTTTAATATTAAACATATAATTTGACTCACTTTACAATATTAGATTCAAATTAAAGGAGGAAATAACAAAGAAAGGAAAAGAAAATAACCAGACTCACGACACTAGCTAGACTCAAGAAGGTAAAAAGACAGACTCCGATCTCTAGGTTCCAGGTTCACTCGATCACACTGATCCGATCCCCATTTGTAACATTCCGTTTACCGCGTTACCTGAAAAGGATTGGAAGTAGGGGTGAGCAAGAAGCTCAGTAGGAATTATACTCTATCGTCAGGCATAGTTTAAGTAGTTAACTAATTAATGAATATGCATGATTAACGCAAGAAAATAAGCAGAACTAAATAATCATCAAGATAGAAAGAGTAATGATAATTAAATGGAAGAAATAATTGCATGTCGAGATATCAAGCAAGATTAACAAGATGTTCTAGTGAATGGCCACTTACAAGTCAATTCGAGTCATGTCAAGCAAGCAAGTAAGTACTTTATGCTTTAAGCATGAATAACAAGTTTCACAAGAGTGTGGAATGTCGTAGACCCAACACGCTAGATAGTACAAGTGCCAAATGTCACACCTAGTCATTCACCTCCCTAGGGATCAAGTACTTTTCGGGTGCTCCTCCCAGGACCAGACTGGGCCCTTCATTTGTTTGCCTTGGCATTGATTTGTTTTGGATCGCAGATTAAACGAAACTAGACATCCATAATATTTAATGGCCAAGAGTTCCAAGGTCAAGTTCATGTAGTCAAGGTAAAGGATATAAGAATAATGATTCTTAAGAGTCCAAACAATAAGCTCCATAATCGAGAGGAATAATTATCCCAAAGGACTATAATTGACGATCAATAGACCTAACAATAGGTCATATCACGAAATACCATAGCCTAGACAGGCTAGAGTAGCTCACACAATTTGAAATCATGAAATAATCACTTTTCGAAAAACTGTCATATACACGGTCAGTAATGGGCCGCTCAAGAGTTATACGGTCTCATATGGGCCACACTACCAGGAACTGGGCTGAAGATCAGCCTCTATCAGGTCAAGGATAAACGGTCCAAGATGGGCCTTTCAACCACAAGAACGGTCAAGCATGGGCCGCACAGGGCCAGAAGTTTATAAAATCGAGGTCATGATATGCGGTTCTTACAGATCCGCTCAATCCTTATACGGTCCCTTAAGGGCTGCTGGTCAGATGTACGGGCCATTCCTGGCCGCACAACACAAGGCTTAACCATGAGTTAGAATTTAGCCCAAGTGGGCTCCCGGGCTACCATAGGCAGGGTGGAACTGAACCAGAGTCCAGCCCACTGTCTGCTGGTCGGCCTAGGGTCTACTGGACTGATCAAATCAGGAATTGGCCGAAGATAGATCAAGGATAATCGGCCAAACTAATTAGCATTAGCCAGGGATAAACGGTCAGCATTGGGCCGTTCAGGGGTTTATGTGGTCTACAGATGGCCGCTCAAGTCTCTGTTAGTCCAATTCGGACTAAGACTCATAACACAGTGATTCGATGGAGTCTAAATCAAATCTAGGGGATACAACTGGTTGAAGATTAACGGTTATAACAAGTGTAAACCTAATAGTCATTTCAATTATAAATGATTCACAATTAAATTGACATTCATTGGAAAGATGAATCAAGATCAAGCTCAATTAAATAAATCAACAAGAATGATTTACTGTCGTGAATTACAGTTTATTAAGTGTGTTGCTAACATGCCATTTACCACTAATCTATTAACATAACATGCTGTAGAAACACAATTAAATCTGTTCTGTTACAGATGTGCGGTCAGCTCTGGACCTTACATCCCCATGAACGGTCATAGACTGGCCGCACACGTCTCCTCAGATCCGAAAACCTGCTGGATATGGACGGTCGATAGTGTGCCGCATGTAGGGATGTGCGGTCTGGAATAGGCCGCAAGAAAGACATGCGGTTAGGGCTTGGCCGCACATTCCAGGGACACGAACAGACATATAAAGCTGTAAACGGTCAAGCATAAGCCGCCTGTCTGGGATGTGCGGTCTATCGTGTGGCCGCACATGCCCAAACAGGTCGCTACCCCGCTCGCCTTGCCCGACTCCGGCGAGGTTCTAGGGTCAGAACTAAAACACGAAATTCGCACGATATAAAGTATGAAATTTGGGGCTTTTGTAATCAATGGAAAGAGCACGAAAAACTCTATAAGATGCATGAATCAATTTCATAATTACTCTCTTAAGTCTCTACTTAAATCGAAGAGGAACAAAGTTAACCGTAATTTGACATGCTTCTACTAAACCTCAAAATACTCGCAGGATACTACATGATATTTGGGGCATTATATACCAAAATAAAAAGGACTTGATTCTGAACGTTTTGATATATTACTTGAGGTTTGAGCCCGAGAGAACCTACCTCAATCAGGGAAGAAAGGAAGAAGAAAGGAAGAAGAAGCCCTAGGTACCCCACGTCAGAGATCACTGGAATTCACCCTTGTCCAAGGTTCTCGTCGGCCGCCACTGCTTCCAAATAAAATTAGGGTTCCTAAGGAGTATTTTTATAGGTCGCACACCTTCTAGGGTGTTCTATGCAGAGAGAATTCGTCCACGCAAGTTGAGTCAATGTGAACGCCGCCGTAAATATTGACGCGCCAAAACTCTGCCGATTGCATCTCTTAGGGTTAGGGTTTCGGGAGATTAGCAGAGGAGAAACGATCCTCTCATCCTAGCCTTTCATTTGCCACCGATTTGGACTCATTCGATTGAGTATTGGGCTCGAATTTGGCATTTTAAGGTATGGTTAGCTAAGTGTTTAATTTGGGCTTAAACCACTAATTCGGCCTTCTTGCGGATTTTATTTGGGTTGGCCACAGAAGAAACTTTTACTCAATGTTTAATCCTCTATAATATTCTAAATTTTGCAGATTTTTATAAATTAGCTAAACTTTGGTCTACGGTCGATATTCGATTAATTAATTTATAAATATTAAATTTTAATTTCTTTTATGTTGATATAACTTGGCCATTTTCAATAATATTCAATTAACTAGGAAATTATTTAAGGTCACTAAATAGAAATTAACCACTTTAATTATGATGTTAATTAATTAAAATTTTATATTTTATTATTTAACCGGGGTATTATAGTCTCGGTGCGCCTGGCATGCAGCATCTCGGCGCGTTTCTTCTTGTGTTGGGCTTGGCCCATTTGATTAGCATTCGATGCTGGACAGGGGCTCATCTATTGGGCTTTTCTCCATTAGTCTTAAGGACTTTTCAGAATAGATATTTGTTCTTCTTGAGGCTTGCTTGACACCTTGCATTCACGAACATATGTGAGGCAATGTGAATCCCATTTCATTTGCATCAGAATTATCTGAGGATCCTCTTCAGCGGGCAGATGATTGCCCGGAGTTTGTCATAGCTTTTATCAGCCTGACTATCTGAATGATAGCCGTGCTGGGCAGCGGCCTTGCCAGAGATGGCTTCAGCCGATCAAAGTGTCAGGGGTAGTGGATCTCTTCTATTCTGATTCTCAGAACTTCCAAGGATGGCACAGAAGCCGCACCCTTGATTGGTATTCAGAGCCCTGAGCTTGCTTTGGCTTCTTTTGTATATTTTAAGTGTCAACAAATGCCAAGTACCCGTGGTTGACGTGGTTGTTGACGACACCCGAAGCAAACGCTAGTGCAGCTAGTCCGGTCTCCATTCTTGCTCTTTTGTAATCACAGAAACAGGCAAATGATCAGTATTCTTGGGGGAAGCCCCAAGTGGATTCTTATCTTGGCAAAGAGATGAAGGGAGACTCGGTCCCACCGGGTGTGCCACTTTGGTGACACATTTTCTTAGATGCGTAGGCGTGCCAGTCACTGGAGTGACAAATTTATTGATGCTCTCGATCTGACTTGGTCAGACGAATGTGAGGTTCGGGTCGGGACCGAAAGTCCTCTATTCCGTAAAGGCTATAGCGTTAATTACATCATCTGAGGAGGAAAACCCTTGATTATTTCTCAAGATAAGCGCCACTCGGGGCCAAATAATAACGTCGTAGGAAGTGGCATAAACACGAAGCTACGTAGGCCTCTATGCTTTCTTTTATTCATACAAGAGGGATTAAGGTTTATTACATCCGCCCTTCAGTACGAGGCGGGGGACTTAGGTCCGATGACCACCATCAAGCATGGTGACACTTTCAGTCGGGTGGGACCCGGCCTTCTGTTAAACGCCATTTTATATACTGAAGTTTGGTCAAACACACAAGCAGGCGTTATGTTCATAACATGGGTGATTAGGAAGTGTTATGTACCAAAAGCATAGAAGGCATATGATATTGGCATGTTTGTATGGACATATATATATTTACATGTATATGCATACGTATATATATAATATACTTGGTTGTTTATTCATAGGGGTTTAACATAGTGGTCATATAGAGGGCTGAGTCGGCGCCGGGTGCCACAAGGGTCGACGTAATGCTGATGGAGGTCGGTGCAAGATGAAGAGGGAGGCGATGTGGGTCGGTGCAATGCTGATGGAGGTCGATGCAGGATGAAGAGGGAGGCGATATGGGTCGGTGCAATGCCGAGGTGGTGATTCGGTGGCGTCGCCACCGAATCGAGCGAGATGGAGGGTGATTCGGTGACGACGCCACCGAATCCAGTAATGCAATGGCTAATCGGTGGCGACACCACCGAATCACAAAAATCCACCACTTCAGCTTTGGCAGAGAAGATTTTTTAATTTATGATTTCGCACCAACTAGGGTGTTTGAATGAAAATCTGTGAAGAGTTAAGAACCTCAAAATCGTGACTGCCCAGGTGTTAGAAGAAATTATGTTGTTATCATCTTATATATGTGTTCTTTTCTCGTTTACTTGTCTGTTCTCCCCTTTTTTTTGTCTGTACGATGTTCATACTCCAGCACTAGGCAGCCATTGATATATGGGCCCTTCTGAGTATCAGACATAACCATATAAGATAGTCCCACGATCTGTCAGAGATTAGAAGAAAATCATCGTAAAACCGCAATCTCGTCTGAGGAAATTTGGGCAGCATCTCCCCATTATAGGAAGATGTTCAATTAGACAAGTGGCATGACACACGGTATACGGTGCCAAACCATAAACACTGGGGAGCCCAGGTGGACTACCTCAGTTCCTGGGGCCATCACGAACAGAGTCTCGAGGGCCAGCCTACTAGAGACTCGTGATAATCTAGGGGTGTGGTGGGTCTCTGATTGTAGCCATACCGATGGCAATTTCCTTGGCTCACTTAGTGCAAAGGGCTTCCAGGGGAACATGTGACAGGGCGACAGACCCCTTGGAACCCGAGTTAGGTTAACTTGTTAGGGTTTAAACAGACAGGGTCGACGGATGTTCCCCTCCCCAGGTGTGAACGATTAGAAACGATCGAAGAACCCACGCGCCGATTAGCAACTGTCATAGACGCAACTCAAATCATTCTGTTTTGCCATGAGGCAAGCCCTACTCTATAAGCAGTCATGGTCACCATAGGCAACTCGTACCCGTCATCACCAGAGATAGGACATGGGGGAGACATAACCTTCAGGGATAAATCATCGAACACCGAAAGGAGCATATGGTAGTTCTGGAAGAAAGCAACAGATGACTATTACATTGATTATCAGAGTGCACTGGCGCCCTCACAACTGACAGAGAACAGTGAAAGGGCACTCAGCAGTCTCTTATTCACCATTCGCTCAAGCGAAACCCATATTAGTAGATGAAACCACGCTATCGGTAAAAGAATAGCCCCTGGGGAGGGGTAATTTATTGTCACCCACAAAGGGTGTGGCTGCGAGCCATTATCCCACAGAAAGACAGCAAAAGACCCCAAGACGAGCGATCACAGGATCTATCATCAACTTGGCCCAGAGGGCCTCCTCACGCTCAGGGGAAGATCGGGAATCTCAAAGCGTAATCGATAGAAACAACTACTGTTGGCAAGAAATAAATCAGTAGGAAAAGGGATATACTTAAGCTACAGCAAAGGGGCTGGAGCCTTCTTTTATTCACCCTCTCCGTTAATTACAGCAGAATGGGAACGGGGATTACAGCACTTGGAAGAATTCGAAAGAGGAAAAGAAAAAGAACTGCTCACAAGAGAAAAAAGAAAAGCTAAAGAGAGAAGAATGCAGAGCCGAAGGAAAAATGTAGAGCCCCTTTCGAGACCCACCCTCTTCTTGCTCACCTTGATTCTTCCCCCTGACTTCTTCTGCTTGCTCCCTTCAGGTGCTCACGCTCTCTTCTATTCAGCCTTCCTTCTCTTCTCCGTCCCCTTTTCTCTGAGGGCCAAGGGCCTTTTATATAGGCAAATGCCCAAAACAGGGCATCGGAACCCTGATGAGATGGGTGAACCGTTGCCGACTCATCGTGCGCATAAGTGCGCTGCCGCTTCAACGCGCAGGGGAGTGGCCGACTCGCGTGCCAGCGCCACCGGCTCAGCGTCAACTGCCACCACTGCCTCGGGCTTTACCCATGCCACCGAATCAACCTTGAGATGCCACCAAATCAGCTCCAAAGACCGCCGCCGACTCAGGCGAAATAGTGCCACCGACTCAGCCATTTAGGGGCATTTTTGTAATTTTGATATTTTACCCCGAAATTAAATTGGTGAAAGCTCGTCGTCCGGAGTAGCTTTGGAGTTAGTGTAGTGGTCCCAGGATATGTTTTGGAGAGTTGATCCGGGGCTTCCGCAAGTTTTCGAGATGTGTAGAACCCGTACCGGTTTTCTCAGGATTTGCACTGATTTGCCCTTCGACACACCGGTTTGTGCTGCCACCTTCTATCGGAGAGTACGTGGACCTTCTTCACTAAAGTGGTAACCCTTGGGATGATTTCTACCAGGCTCGTACGCCTTCGAGGTTGCTTTCGGATCATTCCGATGTTTCGTGTGTATTTTTTAGAAATCTCAGAATTTCCGCAGGTGATGCTGTTAACGCGGAATATCGGTCTTCCGGGGCCGCCCTATGCTTGCACGAGGCATTTCATTGAATGAGCCATCACCCTGGGGGTTCTTGATCATTCAGAGTCATCCATCGGTCACTTACGGACCTCTTCGGAATCCCGGGTGTTCTGGTCGGGTGACTCGAGTTTTCCACTGGTATTGCCTTCGGTTCCCTATTCTGAGGGGCCATGGGCATTTCTTTATCTCGGGGAGGCTTTTTCATCAGGCGGGAGCCGCCTGCTACAGTCTCATCCTAGTCGGACGGAGTATAGAGGTATATCCAGCACGATCGTCTCGATGCCGATTTCATTGGCTCTGACCATCAGTAGGCCTTAAGCGAGCTGTGGTGGATGTATAAACCTGAGATGATGAAACGTTGAGTCCCCGGCACTTCTTGTAAGGTGGCACGAGGCTTCAGCGGTCCGAGTGGATCTGTCTTTGACTTCTGGTTGACTCCTTCGGGCACATGATTACTGCCCAATCATATTTTGTGTGTCAACAAGGTACTAGCGGCGTTGGAAAGCCCGAAGGGTATAACCAACCACTCATAAAGACCATCCTTGGTCTTGAATGCCGTCTTCCATTCATCCCCAGGCCTGATCCGCACCTGGTGATAGCCACTACGAAGGTCTATCTTTGAGAAGATAGTGGCTCCCGACATCATGTCTAGCAAGTCATCTAATCGGGGAATGAGAAAATGATACTTCACCGTGATCTTGTTGATCGCACGACTATCAACGCACATCCTCCATGTGCCATCCTTCTTCGGGGCCAATAATGCGGGAACAACGCAAGGGCTCTTGCTATCCCTAAGAGATCCCCGACTCATCAACTCCTCGACCTACCTTTGAAGTTCGGCATGGTCCGTGGGACTCATCCTGTAGTGGAGAAGGTTGGGCAAAGATGAGCCCGGGACAAGGTCGATCACATGCTGGATATCACGCATGGGTGGAAGACCTGCAGGGCGGTCCTCCGAGAAGACATCTGAAAACTCGCGCAAAATCACAGCCACCTCAGGGGGGTGTTCATCCTCTAACCATGGAGCTACCTCGCTCACCCCACAAACAACGACAGCCAGGATGGGACTACCACTGACAAACTCCTGCTCCATCTCTCGGGGACTAATCATCATCAACCTCCTAGGTGGGAGGTCTCCTATACTGGAAGCAGTCGAAGCGGTAGTAGCCCGTGCCGAGGATGTGGTGGGAGGACCGACCGTCCCCTGACTAGGAAGGGTCAAAGTGTTGGGGCCGGCTGGTCCTCGGACAGACGGGTCCTTTGGCTAGGTGCGGTGGAGGGTAATCCTATGACCCCCGTGGTCGAATGTGTAGGTGTTCGATTGGCCTTGAAGGGTGGCATCCCGATCAAAGAGCCAAGGCCTACCGAGGATAATGCTACCCACCTCCATAGGTAACACATCACACCATATCTCATCATGGTAAGCCTGGAACTGCAGTGGCACCAGACATCGCAGTCTGACCGGGATGGAAGTAGAATCCACCCAAGATACCCTGTAAGGGGCGGGGTGATCTACGGGCGTCAAAACCATGCGTCTAACAGTTCCCATAGAGATAGCATTAATGCAACTCCTGCTATCTATGATCACCTTGCATGCCTTTCCTCCCAGCCTACAAAATGAATGGAAGATGGTGGTACGACGCCAGTCGTCGCTCATCTGAGGCTGGGTTATGATGCACCTGAGTACACCCAACTGTACATCACCTTGATGCTGGGTACCTGGGACATCAACTGGCTCTCCCTTCATTAGTTCATCAAAGAACTCCTCCGCTAAGTCCTGATCAGCCTCGTAAGTGATCGGCACAAGCTCAGGTGTGGGGTCGCTGGCAGAGGGATCAGATATAACAAGCGACTCCCTAGAGGGACACTTGGCCGAATTGTTGCCCACTCCACCACACCTATAGCAAGTTCCATGCGTCCTGGTTCCCGGGGTTGTTCCACTGGCCATCGGCCCCTTACCCTTGTCCACAAAGCGGACCGGGGGTGTAGGTAGTAGGGGTCGAGTTGGAACGGCGGGCTGGGGAGGTCTAGGGGTAGGGACAGGTGCCTGCTGGCGAAGGGGAGGATCCCTCGAAGGAAGGGGGCACCTAGGAGCAGCGAGGTCCTGGCGAGGGGGTTCCTGGGGGCAGGCCACAGGCCACCGAGTGTAGGAACTAGGCGTGGTCCTAGGATTAGACATACGCGGATATGTGACCCCCTGGCGCTGGTTAAGAGCAAACTCCACCTCAAATTGCTCCACCTCAATGGCAATATGATACTCGTCTTCCAACTTGGCCACGTTGCGGTGGAAAAGCTCATACTGAAGGTGTGGCCGCAGACCATGCCGAAAATGGGAAATAGTCAGGGAGCTTTCCTCCATGGCGTCACATCACAGAAAGTACTCATCAAACTCAGCAATGTAATCGGAGACGGACCGATTTCCTTGGGTGAGACTCTGCCATTTGTCTATGAGACGCTGGCGGTATGTGTCAGGAAGGTACTTTTTTCTGAGTTTGGTCCTCATCTCATCCCACGTCTCAACCTGGGGCTCCTGACGATGAAACAGTAGGCTCTCCACGTTCCTCCAATAAGTCTGCGCCTGCCCTAGAAGCTTCATTTTTGCAAACTTGACTCTCCGGTGGTCCGTCATCTCAAACCACTCAAAGTACCGGTCCATACCAGCCTCCCAATCGAGATAGACCTTCGGGTCCAAGGACCCATCAAAAGTGGGAGGGTCTGCTCGCACCATCCTGAGGATCCACTCGTCTTCATCATCCCTCTATGGTCGGTGACCATGACGGCGTCGGCCATTTCCCCCATAATCGTTGTCGGACTCGTAGTCCTCAACATCGGGGGCACGTGGCTATCGCTCCTCAGCCCTAGGTGGGGCGGGTTGGGCAGCAGGCGCCTGAGGGGCCGGGACAGCTCTGGGGAGCTCCCAGCAGGGGACTCTCTCCACACTCTCTATCCCTCCAACTAGGCCTTGCATAGATCGGTCAGAAGCCTCGGCACGGTCCTCCATGGCCTTAAGATGGCCCTCAAAGCGGTCGGTATTCTCCCTATTAGTTTGATCGGACCTATCCATGCGCTCCATGAGTAGAGCGAACACGTCCTCCAGAGATCGGCCTCCCAGGGTGGCACCTTGGGGTTCACCCATAGTGTCAGGGCGATGGTACTGGGCACCTCCATGGGTGGGCATGCAATGGGAGAAGACCTAAAGGGAACTAAGGGGTGACTCACTACGACCTATATGGATGGACTAATGTAAAATGAAGGACGACCTAGACTCCAATATTTGGTACGAGGCGGAGATTTGATCCGAAGATCGCGCTCACGCAAGTGTGCCCCTTTCCCAATAGGCGCAGCCTATCGTTCCGGGAACACCTTTGGATATACCAAATGAAATGGAGCACCTAGGACCAACTACCCTAGACTCAAATCAGCTCTAATACCAATTTGATGTGAGACGATAATGAGACTCGACTCAGACTTATTGCGAACCTTGGACTCTAGGTGACGACGCGACCCAAAGACGGCAGGACTAGTGACGATACCAGTGGCTCGGCACCTAACGTGATTCCTGAAGAGGCAAGCGTGCCCCAAATAAGAAGTACTTGCTCACGATCGCCCCCAGTGAGGGAAACGTGTCGGACTGCACGGTTGAGAAACCGGCATTGAGTCTCGGGTGGTCAACTCACTCTCGTGCTCGGAATGAGTCACGGGATGGGTCTCGCACTCACAACTCATAACGGTGATGAAATTGAGCTAGCTAGGAAATAAACTACTCACATGCAGCAGCTTAAGAGTCTATACGAAACAAGCAAATAAGACAAGGAGGGAGGCTAGTGTACCTCCACGCTCGGGGCGTGGGAAAGACGTCTCGGCCAAGATCCGTAACTCCCGGTACAGCGGTAAGATTTAATTATAGTAGTGAATTTTCATTGTCCACTCCACGCAGGGTGGTACCGATCTCGGGTTGGCGGGCAGCAAGGTGGCGGGTTCCGGGGCGGTTGCAGGCAGCGGCTCCAGTTCTACAACTTGCTGGCCGGCAGGACAGCGAACACGGACGTCCAAAGGGACGTCGACCTCCGGGGATCTCCCGAAGGCAGCGGTTCACCGAGACGTTGGCGGAGGGTCCCTGGTCGACCCTCGGGAGTAGCAGTCGCCGAAAGTAATCCGGCGTATTTTCCCTTGGATTTATCCGGTAGCCTCCTATGCTGGCTTGCCTCGGAGCAGGAATGCACGCCTCCACGAACACAGTCGCCACGCCCAGATCCGATGTCGGGTCGGGACAAAATTAGCACCGTTGCGAAGAGCACTCAGAGATCTTCGACATACTGGAATTTCAGATCCATCCAACGGCTGGATTGGAAATGAAAACTTCTGTAGCACAATGACTGACTCTGGCTCGGATGGCAGATCTCACAGGGTAGATCAGGTTCTTCCAGACTTTGGGGTTTGACCGAGAATAAAATGGTGGAACTAGGACTTGGGGATTTTGGTAGAGAGAGGGTGGGAAGTGGAGATTACGCACATAAATTTTTTTGTAATTTCCTGACAAGGTTTTGGGGGTGGGAAAAATCAACTACCAGGTGGCTATCTCGCAGATCTGCACACAGGCAGACTGTGAGAGGGGGAAACAAATGATTGGGAAGGGGCTCAAATGGGCTCTGATCTACGGTCGGATTGAAGAAGAAATGGAGGAAGATGCCTTCAAAAGATGAAGATGATCTAATGGTCGGATCTTCGGTACCAGCCTTTTTACTGAGCTTATGTCCAAGAATCCCAAAATTTGGGACAGCAGGGTGGAAGCCGGGTTGTGGTGGCTTGATGGCGGCACGAACGGAGGCGGCGGCGACAGTGATCGATTACAGCATATAGAGGAAGAGAAGGGGAGGAAGATCACTCAGAAATATGAGGGTTTCAGCCCTAGATCTGATGCATCAAGGAAAAGGAAGAGGAAGAACAAGAACAAGGGGGAGAGAGGGAAGGTGCGCCCAAGGCTATTTCCAATAATTTTTCTTCATTAAAATTTATCAAAATGCAACAAGAGACATCTTATACTAAACCCTAGACCTAGGCTAATGACCTAAGATACCCTTGGTCAAGGGGGTATAATGGGGAAATGAAGGGACAAGGTGATTAAATAAAATCCCACAAGGGGACAAAGAGGGGGGCGCCCCTCTCTCCAAGTCAATATAAGGGGCTTGGTTATTTAATCCCCCTTGGACCATATTAATCCCCCCTTGGACCATAATAAACAAAAAATATAAAATAGTTGGTCAATATTCTCCCATTGACCCAATATTAAACCCAAAATAATACAAACCAAAATACAACCCAAATACATGCCAAATACACACCAAATACAACCAAATACGTACAAAATACAAATATGTACAAACATACGTACTAAAGTATCAAAGCTCCGGTGGAGACTCCAGACTGTCCCCCAGCCACAAAGATGTCGACGTCAACCGAGTCGTGCTGCGTGTCTGATACCGACGGCTCGCTGAGTCGAGCCGTTTTCTGGCTCTTGTGTCCTCACTTGGGGCCCTCCTCTTCCTCTCCGATAAGAAAAGGCAAGGGCATTGTGGCATATACTTGGCAGGTGTGACTCTTCTTCGAGTGAAAGAAGAAAGGTAGGAGACGTCCCACCAGACGTGCCAATTTGTTTGACTCACTCGGGAATCCCCTTCTATTTTTTCCCCACGGCGGTGACGCACACTCACCTTTTACGGAAGGCCGAGATAGGTCGACTTGGCACGCGGGAATTCCAGGGGTATTTACAAGAAGGTGAAAAGAACGATAGGCAAGCACAGGAAGAAATGGCGTATGGTTAATCGTTCTGGAAAACTGGGTTAAGGATGGCTGGATGGATGCGGGCGTGTTAGTCGATTTCTCGACGATCACCGGTGAAACCAAGTGTTTGACTGGGGATGTGCCACCGGGGCACGGCACGTGAGCACAAAATGTTGTGCGCCACGTGGATAGAAGGAGGTTCTGTTGGTACAAGTGTAGGCGATTATGGGGGCTCATGTACTGGACGTCTTCCCCACCGATCGCAAGCAATCGGTGTTTATTTAACTTCGGGTGGAGCCCAAACACCTTTGTTTCTACTACCGAAGAGAAGAGTCAGGGACCCTGGGAGCAGCGTCGTCGGGAGGACTTAGTCCATGCAACAGTGACAGGGTAACAACAACATAGGTTCTAGTGTGGACACTAGGAAGGGTATGAACTCTGGGTTTATAAGAACGAGGTATTGGTTCGGACAAAGGAACCATGAACACTGGCTCGGCAAGGAGCAGGTAGGTTCTGGCTCGGGTATAGGGTCTATCCGGGTAGAGTGGTTAGGACCGAGCTGGGAGACAGATGGCAGTCTGCTGGACGGAGTTGAGACTGGTAGCTGGCGAGGATGGGGATCAATTCCCTGACTAGGTTACATAACTTATATGCCGTAAAAGGCGTTATGTGGGGGTGTGAAAGCCCAATTACAAATGTGTGCAAGCCACGGGACAATTCTGTCATTTGTGACGGTTCCCGGGTCATTACATTATTGTGCTGGTATTTCCACATCTGCACATAGTGTCCATCAAAGGACTTATGACTCGGCAGGATGTCTCCCAAGGGGCGTCACAATATATTCCCGATATGAGGCAGTGTTAAGATCGGGGAAGTTGGGGTGCCGTGGGAACCGCCATGCTGGAGCAGTTGGGCATCGCTAAGGCCTAGGTGATCGAATGGCGCAGGCACCACTTGTGACTGGACTGGTCATGCACTGTTGAGATAGGGGCGGCCGAGCGCTGTTGAGACTGGAGCGGTCGGACGGTGTGAGTGTCGCCATGTCTAGAGCGACCAAGAGCCGTTGAGCTTGGAACCGCCAGATGCCGTAGGCACTGTTGTGACTAGGGCAGTCGAGGCCGTAGGCATCACTTTGACTGGAGTAGTTGGGTGCCATTGGCACGGGGGTGACTGGGGCAATCGGGTGCCCTGAGCACCACTGTGATTGGGGCGACCAGGCGCCGTTGAAACTGGGAGAGTTGGATACCCTGGACATCATCGCTAGAACGATCAGGTGCCATGAACACCGCAGAGACTGGAGAGCCTAAGCCCTGCTTGGGCAGAAGTAGCCGGGCGTCGCCGAGACTGGGTAGTCGGGTGTCGCGGGCACCGTTGTAGCTGGATTAGCTGGACATTCGGGTGCCGTAGGCATGATAGTGACCGGAGTAGCCGGGCGGTCAGGTGCCGCGGGGCACTGTTGAGACTGGAGTAGCTGGGCAGTCGGGTGCCAGGGGCACTATTGTGACTGGAGTAGCTGGGCAGTCTAGTGCCGGGGGCACCGTTGTGATTGGAGTAGCTGGGCAGTCGGGTGCCGAGGGCACCGTTGTGACTGAAGTTGTTGAGCGTCGTTGGGGCTAGAGTAGCCAGGCGCCGTCTGGACTCAGCAGTCAAGTGCCAGGGGCACCGTTGTGACTTGAGCGGTAGAGCGGTCGGGTGCCGCAGGCCCCTATGTGACTGGAGTAGCTGGGCAGTCGGGTGCCGAGGGCACCGTTGTGACTGAAGTTATTGAGCGTCGTTGGGGCTAGAGTAGCCCGACGCCGTCAGGACTCGGTAGTTGGGTGCCACGGGTCCCGATGTGACTGGAGTAGCTGGTAGTCGGGTGTCGGGGGCACCGTTGTGATTGAAGTTGTTGAGCGTCGTTGGGGCTAGAGTAGCCCGGCACCGTATGGACTCGGCAATCGGGTGCCAGGGGCACTATTGTGACTGAGGTTGTTGGGCACCGTGAGACCTTGATGGTCGTGCTCAGGACGCGTCTGAGACTAGCAATCAGGTGCCGGGGGCACCGTTGTGACTGGAGTGGCTGGGCAGTCGGGTCCCGAGGGCACCTTTGTGACTGAAGTGGTTGGACGCTGTGAGACCTCGATGGTCATGCTCGGGGCGCGTTCACAGAGTCAGGGGCTTGACAGTCCATCTTGCGTCAAGGCTCGGGAAGTATGCCCACTGTTTAGGTAATCGCATTAAAGGCACGCTTATCGAGGTGACACCTGGGTAGTGCGCGATCATCAAGACAAGGAATCAGGTAAGCCGTTTTCATCAAGCACATCTGGTGGTGCATGAAGTGAGGCAGGGACTGGGCGGGGTGCTCTCATTAAGCAACATCCGACGGTGCATGATTATCAAGGCAGGGACTGGGTGAGGTGCTCTCATCAAACAATATCCAACGGTGCATGATTATCGAGGTAGGGCCCAGGCGGGGTGCTTTCGTCAAGCAGTGTCTGGGTCATGCACAACATCGAGGCAGGGCCCAAGCAGAGTGCTTTCCTCAAGCGACATCAGGGATGTGCATAAACATCGAGGCAGGGCCCAGGCAGTGTACTTTCATAAAAGCAACATCCGGGGCTATGCAAAAATATCGAGACAGAACCCGGGCAGGGTGCTTTCATCAAGCAGCATCTGGGCAACATGCGATCGTCAAACGACGTCCAGATAGGGTGTGTTCATCAAAGCAGGGGCCACCTTTAAGGAGGTTTATGTTTTGGCTAAATGCCATATGCGGGACAATCATGTGACATGCCCTCGGCGTGAGCCTAGCAAACACAAAACCAGCCAACCAAGTCCTTCACGCGTCATTTGTAGTCCCGGGGATGAGCTCCATGCATCTTCCTTTTTCTTGGCCACCCAATGGGGGGTTTTATAGAGGAAGTTGAAAGGTCATGGGGGTTTACGCGGGCTGGGCTGGAGGGGGTGAGCTGGTCCGCTTAAACCCCTAAAATTAATAATAAAAAAATATATTTTTTGGTTTCTGAGAGGGGGGGGGGGCGTTAACGCGGATTGGCCCGGGAGGGGGGGGCATCGTTAACGCGGATTGTGCTGGGGGGTTTTGTTTTTGTTTTTAAAAGTCTTTTTTTTTTGTTCTGGGGTCTGGTCCGCATAAACCCCACTGGGGGTTTACGCGGACCAGGGGGGTTAACGCGGATTGGGATGGGGGTTTTGTTTTTATTTTAAAAACTCTTTTTTTTGTTCTGGGGTCTGGTTCGCATAAACCCCACTGAGGGTTCACGCGGACCAGACTGGGGGGCCATTCTGGTCCGCGTAAACCCCCCCCCCCCTAGGGGGGTTAACGAGGACTGGACTGGGTTTTTTACCTTTTGTAAAAAACTTTTTTTGTATTATGGGGGGTTTACGTGGACCAGACTTTGGGGGTCAGTGTGGTCCGCGTAAACACCCCCAGGGGGGTTAATGCGGACTGGAATGGGGGTTTTTCTGGAGAGAGAAATGAGTTTTTATTTTTTATTATTATTTTGTTTTTTGTTATTTTTTTTGGATGGTGCGGTCGCTTTAACACCGGTCTGCAGGCAGGCGGGTCGCAGCCTGCGCGCGCTGGCGAGAATGGGCACCGCCATCAGCTCCGACGTCGGATCGGGGCGGGTGAGCCCTTGTTGCGAAGAGGGTTAGACGTAGTTTGATGTCATTGAAGGCCAGGCTCTAACTAGCAGCAAGGCGATGATGAGAACTCCCGCAATAGGGAGATCATCCTCAGATGGGGCCTGTCTGGGCGAGTCGCGCAGCCTGACGAGAATGGGCGCCACGATCAGCTCCGACGTCAGATCGGGGTGGGTGAGCCATCGTTGCGAAGAGGACTTGAAGTAGAATGTCTGAGGGGTAGAGGTTTGTAGTTATTCCTAGCAGTATCATAGAGAAAGACTTCGTAACGGTGATCACGTCTTATCGGGCCTCCGGCGATGCAAATCTGTGCGGTCGGACGAAAACGGCCGCTCCAGCCTGATCTGGGGGTGGATGACGACGAACCTAGACTCGTTACGAAGAGGACTCGAAGAGGGATCCCTTGTGGGGTGGGTTCACCCAGAAGCGCTAGGGGAGTGCCCTGGAGTTGGCTTTGAATCTGGACCTGGAATGGCTGAACTCGGTGTTTGTCCAATCTCCGCCTTGAATGCGGTGGACCCAGGTGTGATTTGACTATTGGAGTCACTGGTGTCAAGCCGCTCATAGAAGGTGCATCAGGAGTTGTTCCCTGCCTTTTTGTCATGCACCTTGTGACGCGATGGGTTGCTGGGAGTCTCGGGTTGGCCTAGCAACTGGGGTGTCGGCATGATGATGCCGTTTGTCTGGTAGTCGAGGTGACCCCCGTTCCTCGGTGAAGAGCCGTATAGTACAGTAGGTTGTTCTAAGTCCCGGGTTAGCCCAGTTGTTGAGGTGATGGCGGTGTGATACCATATGCAAGGTATTCGGGGGTGATCCCCGAATCTTTATAGAGTGTCGTTCGGTACGGCAGGTGGTTCTGAACCTTGGACCCGACTCGATTGTCGGGAAACTGGCCGGTATAGTGCCCTTTGCTTGGGGGTGATCCCCGCATGTTATATTGTGCCGTTTGACCTAACAAAATGTCTCGATTTTTGAGCTCAACTTGGCTGGTAGAGCACCTTTGGCATTGTGCCATTTTACTCTATTTAGAGAGTATTTCCCTATGCTTAATCCTCGATTAATTCCAGAAAATAAGCATGTGCCAATAGATAATTAGATAACATTACAGATATTAATTAATTAAAATTAAGATATGGTATTTAATCATAATTTAATAACTCCTACTAATTTTTGACGAATTTGCACAACCCTCATTGTGCAAAGACGGGATACTCCAGTTGCATCCTAGTGGGACCAGAATCTCATTAACATTATGGTATTGGCCTTGTGGCAGCACAACAAACCACTCTATACTTAATGGGTAGACAACTCTTGCCAATTGTAACTCTTTACAACTTCTGGTATAGTTAGCATCCAGACCACTTGTGACCTTGTAGTAGCACAACAAATCACAAAGTCTGGTTAGGTTAGACATGTTGTTACGTTATGAGAGTGGGTTCAAGACATGACCCTTGTGGCAGCACAACAAAGTCATGCCGGCACCCATCCCAAGGTTCGGCCTAAGTCTTAGCCTAAGTTTCTGCTCTCTTGCTGTAAGGGCCTTGTGGTAGCACAACAAACCTACACAGTCTAAGAGCATCTCACTTAGACTATAACAATGGAAGGCTACGTGGGTCATTCTTAATGCCTCACGTTTACAACCTAATATTAGATCGATGGGTTTTTGATTATATTTTTGGTCTCATCAATAGAGGTGCTACATACATATAAGAATTTGGAGTATCATATATACTTTAGATATATATATGTAACTAGTAGCACATCCACATATATCATATATATGTAATAATACCAATGGATGATCATGGACCTTAAGCTCCTAAAACACATTACCAGAACCAGTTGGTAATGCACCCAATTATGGTAAACAGAAAAACTTGGAGCATCCAATGCTCCCATTGGATGTGAAGAATCTCTCGAGGTCCTCGCAGACGGTCTCCTTCTTTGTCTCTATCTGCTTCTCATTATTACAAGTAAATTTGTAATTGGGCACGCAGGCCCCACAAATGTACATCAGATAATAATAAGAAACCTTGAACAAGTCAAGGAGAGAACAACACAAGGGGGAGATAGAATGTACAACCCGGATTAATAAGAGAGAGAGAAGGAGGCACACAGGCCCTAATAATCACATCACATTAAATCATTCACCATAATAAGCATCATCACATTATATCTAAGTCCACGATCATCCATCCACACACCAGACACATCACATGCATCTAACAGTAATTATCATATAATTACTGCGAGATATAGCAATAATTTTTAAAATATAATAATTAATTTTGAAATCGCGCATTTGGAATAAATAACTAAACAATTTATTTAAATCAAATAAGTCAAAATAAATTTAGACCACTGTCATTCACATTCACTACATGGGCTCAATGATAACTTCCAGTTAATTAACCTCATAAGAATCACATTCTTATAGTAATTAACTTTAATTAATTAAATAAAAGGAAATTCCTAAAACCATTTTAGAATTCCCATTAATTAATCAACCAGGGGCCAAATAATAAAAATAAATTAATAAGTCTCTAAAACAATTTTAGAACTCATTAAAATATTTTTCAAACTTTTTTGGGATTTTTCTGGGACTTCTACACATTTTAAATGCAAAATACCAAAAAAAAAGGTTATCGGGTCCGGATCTGACGCGGGCCGGATTCGGCCCGCCAGACACTCGCGGGGGGGCGGGGGGGGGGGGGGGGGGGGGGGTCATCCCTCTTGCCCGATACGTGGGCGGCTAGGGTTGAAACCCTAGCCACCGCCGCCGCCTCCGAACCAGGCCGGGGAGGAGCCCCCGCCGATCCTCCCGCCACCATCGTCGGCCACGGTGCCGCCATCGCAGGGAACCGCGACCGCCGGAGGTCGTGCCCGCGATGAGCATGGCGCTCGTCCACCTGCTTTGCGGAGATCGCCGCCATGTCGGCTCCTCCGGCCACCCCACGCCACCGGACGCCGCCACCCGCCGTCAAGGACAGCCTAGAGCCCCTGCCAACCCCAAAGGTCACCGACAATCGACGTTCGATGGCCTAAAATGGCCGTCCTCTCCGCACGTAAACGGCGACCCCGTCGGGGTTGTGGTGGTCGATTCGACCTCGCCGGTGGGTAAATCAACGCACCAAGATGTGCGTTTTGATCCTCTCGATGCAGGGAACAATTTCCTGGCATCAATCGGCTGTTGCTCATCCCATGAGCGACCCAAACCGGCTAGGAACATTGAGCCATATGCAGAAACATGAATGACGAAAACACAACAAAATCACGCCGATTTTGATCAAACTAGCAACCTAGCTCTGATACTACTATAAGGTTTCGACCAGAAGCACAGCGAAAAATATCGAAACCCTAGAATGCATACCGTTGCCGATTTTTCAAAATTGAACTAGATCGGTAAATCCCGCAATGTAACAAACGATTATTTACCTTTTGCAGGGTTGAGAATCTCCCAAAAGCTCGAAGACAAACGAGAGGAGGATCCCAGGGTTGTGAGCCATCCAAGCGTCCGACCTCTAGACGTATCCACATGAGCAGTGGAAGCAGATAGGATCTCCTCCGCGAACTCCGCTCGCCGACCTGATCTCAACACCACCATCCACCGGGAGGAAGGAGAGAGAGGGAAGGGGGCACCCCTTGGAGAGAGAGAGAGAGAGGAGAGAGGGCGGCTAGGGTTTCCTGGAGCTTGGGCCAGGGTTTCTCCCCTCAACGTATATTTATAGACCTCTAGCATTTTTCATAAAACCCAGTAATTATCTATAAAGTCCACCCATCTCGATCTGTTCAATACTCTATTGTGTGTGACCCTCTAGGCCCAATAGTTTGTTTGGTTTTCAAGCCCATTAAGCTAAGAACCCTTCTTAACTTAATAAATCTTTGTCTATTAACTCTTAATGGATTCAACGGACTTTCTGATCACGAAAGGCACCAAGCAACACCTCGTGATCCCAAATGACATTGGGGATAAGCAACCCACACTGGAACCTTTCTGTCTAAAGATTCCATACAGCTATAGATCTTCATTCATCCAATGCCCCCACCAGGACTAGGGTATGGTCCAACTGTCAAACCCTATTGTGCCCTGGCTCAACTGAACCCTGTACTCCAAACTGGTTCATTAGATAAACTCCTTTTCCATAATGAACTCTTGTATCCTGGCCAGGGGTTTTCCGAGTACAGATCTGTAGGGCATTCTCTCTCATAAGAGTGAATGATCTCATGTTGTCAAACTAATTTCCTTCCCACGAGTTCCACTAAGTCCGAATAACTAACTGTACAATACTACTTAACAGGGAGTCCATAAGTCAGTAATCAAACACTCAGCATCCCTCATGAAAGACATCTTTAGTGACTCAGGTCTAAGATCCAACTGTGCTACTGAGTGTAAGGTGGGGTGGAGGACTGGTGTAGCTTTGTTGTGCTACCACAAGGGCTGCATCACAAATCCATACTCACCATGTAATAATGGGTACCTAACCAGACTTTGTGGTTTGTTGTGCTACCACAAGATGACAAGTGTTTTGGATGCCGAATAAGACTAAAAATTGCAAGAAATTGTAATTGGCAAGGGTTGCCTACTCATTAAGTATGGGGTGATTTGTTGTGCTACCACAAGACCACTACTGTAATGTTAATGAGAATCTAGTCCCCACTAGGAAACTAGCGGAGTTTCCCATCTTTACATAATGGGGGTTATGTAAAGTCGTCAAAAATTAGTGAGAGCTCTAAATTAAAATGAAAGACCATATTTTAATTGAATGTCTATAATGTTATATTTTGCATCTCCTTTTTAGATTAATAATGTTGAATCACATATTATTGTGGCATAATAGATGCCTACAAGGATTCACTGAATCTAAATTTTATGACTGGCTCATGAAGTTGAGAATAGTTCTCATGACTCGAAAGGAAAATAGTCTATGTTCTTGATGAGCTATTGCATGAACCTCCTTATTCTTGTTGGTAAGACTAACAAGAAAAGGAGGACTTAATCGGTCTTTGAGAAAGATAATGCTAAGTAGTAATTACTGCTGGCTAAGGCCATCAAGAGAGAGAGACTATGAGAGACTACGGCTAGTGCTTCCACTATTATGGGGATGGCCAATGGAAGAAGAACTTGAAGTTGAATCTTGTAGGGAAGGCAAAGCATAAGCTTGGTGAAGCTTCGGATGCTGATAAGTAGAAGGCACTCAATCAAGGTCAAGGGTATTCTACGGATTGAAAGTGGAGCAAAAGTTGCTGCCATTTCAATAAGGACTACCAACCTCAAGATGCCTTCAGGAGTTATTTATAATTGATAGGTTTCTATCATGCTTCTCCCTTTATCAAGAACATTAATTCCAATTCTACTTGAAACCCTCGTGATTTTGATGTTAGTTTTGGAAAAAAATAGTTGTGCAATGTTCTTGAATGATAAAGAGTTTGCCAGTGGGAGTTTATGTAATGATCTGTTCATTCTAAACATTGGTGCTCCTGAGTTTTGTGTGGTTATACTTCTTGATAGGAAGAGGATTGATATAAATCAAGTCTATCTCTGGCACTGTGGGCTTGGTCATCTTAGTGAGGAAAGGTTTACATATTGTATAAAAATGGATGCTTTAATCCATTTGATTATGAATCATTTACAATGTGTGAATTATACCTGACCAATTCTCCATTTAGTATACATGGAGAAAGAGCCATGGAGTTACTTGAACTCATACATTCTGATGTATGTGAATTTATTTCCAGGTCAGAGGAGGATTTTCTTACTTCACTACTTTCACTAACGATTTCTCAATGCTTTGGTATAAGTACTTGATGAAGTACAAATATTAAGTTTTTAGAAATTTAAGAGTTTAAGAGTGAAGTGGAGAAATAAAGTGGAAAGGGTATTAAAACTCTTCAATTGGATCGAGAAGGAAAATACTTAAGTACATACATCACACTATACCTTAGGGATAATGGCGTATTATCCTGGTGGACGCTTCCCTGCTCTCACCTCAAATGTGGGGTGTAAAAGAAAGGAGGAATCATACCCTGTAGGACATGATATGGTCCATAATAAGCTTTGTCGAGTTGCCCTTGTCTCTCTGGGGAGTCATCTCCTAAAGACCACTGCTTATATATTGAATAAGGTTCTGTTGAAATCAATGTCTTCCATACCATATTTGATATGGAAAGGGAGAATGGCTGACCTTAAGCGTGTTAAGGTTTTAGGCTACCCCACCAAACGTGAGTTATCAAGAATGTACCATGTTACCCGCTATAATTATAGACCTAAGGCTAATCCTTATTTCAAACGGGTTTGTTGTGCTATCACAAAGCCCATTTGACTTAAGGATTAATTTAAGTCTATGGCATAATGATGTCTTTGAGAGAGGTAGACAAATGCTATAGCTTTGTTGTGTTACCACAAGGGCTATAGCACTAATCTATGCTTTCTGCGTATTGATGGACCAATTTAACTAAGTCACTTTGATTTATTGTGCTATCACACGGTCATGGTGATTTAGAGGATAAATTGGTTCAGATATTGTAAACGTTGTAAATATCAAGAGTTGGTGGGAATAGTGGGAGTAAAGTGGATCTAGATGGAGTTCTAGAACTACAAAGCATAATGTCGACTTAGGAACCTATTCAAGTTGACACACAAACTATTCATAGGTTTGGCCGAGTACCTATAGAACCAAGAAGATATGTTGGACATATATCTGGTTTGAATAATAAGGTACTATACAATGAGGATAGTGATCCCCTGACCTGTGAGGAGATAATAAGTGTTATTGACTCAGGAAAAATGCCAAGAGACCATAAAATCGAATATGGATTCCATATACTCCAGCTAAGTTATGAACTTGGTAGGTCCACCCAAAGGTATTGTACCCATCGGATGCAAGTATATTTTTTAGAAGAAAATTGGAGAAAATGGATAGGTTGATACCTACATGGTAAGCTTGGTGGTAAAAGAAGTATCGTCAAAGCCAAAACGTTGACTATAACGAAATATTCTCTCTAGTTGTCATGTTTAAATCCATTGAGATTTTACTTGCCATTGATGCATACCATGGTTATAAGATTTGGTAGATGGATGTGAAATGGTGTTCCTCAAAACTGATCTAAATGAGGAAGTGTACATGTTACAGCCAGAGAGATTCCACCTCCACAGAATACCCTAATATGGTATGCACCTTTAAAAAGTTTATTTGTGGACTAACCTAAACTTCCCAGAGTTAAAACATGAGGTTTGATAAGGTGATCAAATCTTATGACTTCATTAAGAATAAAGGAGAGTCTTGTGTGTACAAGAGGATAAGTGGGAGTACAGTCACAATTTTGATTCTATGGGTAGATGACATACTACTCATTAGAAATAATGTAGTTATCTTAGATAAAGTTACGCTATTTAAGTACTTCTCCATGAAATACTTGGGAGAAGCATCCTTTGCTCTAGTAACTTGGGTCCATATAGATAGATCAAGGAAGGATGCTTAACTTAACCTTGTTATCGTACATAGGTGGTATTATCAAAAGGTTTAACAAGGAATGATACCCAGATAAGTCTCATACCGATGAGACGTAAGATTTACCTCTCCAGGGAGAAGTTTTCTAACTCTCCAGCATAGAGGTAGCACATGAGTAGTATTCATTATGCTTTTGGCATAAAGGTTTATCATGTGTAATATACTATGTACAAGGTCTGATATATCGAATGCTCTAAGTGTTACGAGCATGCATTAGATGGATCGAGGTGAGCAACATTGGAGTGCTGTGAAATGTATTCTTACATCTTTAAGAAAAATTAAGGATATATTCTTGGTGAGTGCAGTGTTGGGTCCCATGGGGTGCAATCGGATCTAGAAGGGGGGGTTGAATAGATCCCCTTATAAAATATGCCCTCTTAAAAAATCATTTCACCAGACAAACTTCTGATTTGAGCACACATAGCCAAATACAAGTTGATGCAAATAATGAGCAACTAAAGGTGAACCTGAGATAAAAATTCATCAGCTTGAGCACACAGCGGAATGTGGTTAAATATCTGAAATCTACTTATGAAGATTCAGATTACATGAGCGCCTACTTGAGTGTGTGTGTGAGAGCCTTTGTTCAAACAGCAAGAGTGCTGCCAAACGGTGAAGGGCTCACAGTGTGGGCAGTGGATGCTCTATGCAAAAATGCACAGCAGTTTTGACAATGATTCTGTAAGGTAATAGAGCAAAATACCTCACACTAAGAGGCAAAGGGTTGCTGTTAAGGAAGAGGCTGAGGTCGACGCAGCCAAGTAGTGGAGTCGACGCAGCCTTACAGCAGTTATATCAGCTTGCAAGATCTGCTACATTACAAGGCAGAGATCTCATCAACCCATTGGTGTGTGTGTGAGCAATGTTAAGATGAATGAAATAAACACACCAGAAACCCTGTGATTGGAGCCTATGTTCATTCAATAAGAATGCTGGTAAACGGCGGAGGCTCACAATATGTGCAGTGTTCGGCCAACAGAAATGTAGAAATAAAGGCATAGGACCTTGTGAAGTGAAGATAGAAGAAATGGAGGCAATCACACAAGGACACACCACTACACAATGGATTTTTAAGGTGGTTCAGTCTGCAAACCCGCAGACCTACATCTACCCCTCACCAAACCCGATGAGGCTTCACTATACGCTGCAAACGCAGCAACGGGGACAAGCCCCACGGGAACGAACCCCAACCATACGAGGAGCAAGCTCCTCACGAGGATGAGGTCCTCACGCTGCAAACGCAGCACACGGGGACAATCCCCACCCCCCCCCCCCACACACAAAGGAAAACAAGAAACACGCTGCAAGTGCAGCAAGAAGACATGGGGACAGCCCCAAGCACACACACAGATATGGACTTTAAAGCATGAAATGAAAACACCAATCGGAGCTGAAAAGCCAACTGTAGCTTCTGACTGAGTCATGAAGCATTCTCTTCAAGGTTGGGATTCTGCTTCCTTAGCTCACTTCTCTTTTCACCACTGGACTGGGTCGGACTAGGGTGGAGGGGCCTTCTCACTCTTCTTCCTTTCTTCTTCTTCTTTTTCTCTTCTTCTTCTCTTTTTCTTCTTCTTGGGCATAAGCTAAAGAATGCTTCTTTGATGCAGTGCTCAGCCAACTTCTTCAAGGTGGCCATTACTTCATATATATAGAGGAAGGTCTGGAGCTGCACTTTTTGAACATGGAGAAATCAATCTGAGCCGTTCAGATCCTTGGAGCAAATTCTTGATCGATGGATCATGGGTCTTGAGCTTGGAATAAGTCTGCAGAATAGTAGCAGTTTTCCCTCCAAGAAATCTGCATTTGAATGGTTAGAATAAACAAGAAAGTTTTGACCAAAGGAGCATGCAATATCTTTAATGTCCATGGGCTGGCTTGCAGGGAAGGACGTCCCTTTGACCAGGGATATTTTCCCTTCAGACACAAGCTTTGTTGGCAGGCTGCAGGGGACAGGACTGGCAGAGAGAGAGACTTTTCCAAGGTGCTATACTGACAGATACTTTGTCCAAAAGGTTGCTCTTGTTCACTTATGATGATAGGGACAGTGTCAATTCTAGGAGCCTCCTCCATACCTTGAAATCTGTGCTTATGAAGGTTTACGTCTACATTTTATATTCTCTGGATGACCTTCAAATCGTGTTGCAGGAGATACGAATTTGCTTGAAAAACTTCTGGTGCCTCGACGCATCTTTGCCCATGCGTCGATGCAGCTGTTGAAGGTGGTCTTTAGGATCGCTTCTGGAAGACCCACTACGTTGGCGCATCTAATGGCCTGCGTTGACGCAGCCTTTGCGAAAGGTGTTTACAACTCTTCCTGGGAGAGGTCCTTGCGTCGACGCCCTGACCTGGGTGCGTTGACGTAGCTTCATGGGTTCTTGAGATGCTGACGAAGTGGTGTGGATGGCGTCGACGTAGTGAGGGCATAGCGTCTATGCAGCCTTCACTGATTTTGCTCATTTCAGCTATGCAACCCATTTTTCACCCTTGTATATCTATTTGTTACCACTAAAGGATATTTGTCACCCAAGATGAGCTATTTGTCACCCTTAGCACTTGATAGCCGTCGCCTTCTATTTTATGCCTTTTGTTAGAGCTTGATGGCATCGACGCAATGAGGACTTGGGGTCGACGCAGCTGATGAAGACTGCTTGAAGACTTGCTGGAGATGCTCTGGAGTCGACGCATCAGTGCATATGGCATCGACGTAGCTAACAACTTCTTGGGCTTTTCATCCTTCTGTGAACAGTGGGGTCGACGCAGCGACACCAAGGGGTCGACGCAGCCTTGAGCTCTTGAAGTTCTTAGTTGAAATCTGCTATCAATTTGATTTCCCTTTCTTTAGCCAACCTATTCTAGGTTTATAACGCCCGAGAATTTTTGAGGAATTTTTTGTGATTAAATATAATTATTAAGCATAAAAAAGGGCTTAATGGATTATATAAAAGAATTAAGGATTTATTTAAAATATATTAAAGGCCCTATAATAACCAAAGGACTAAGCCCAGTTCAAATAGGCCCAAAGACCCAATTCTATGGCCTTTTGACCCAAGCCCATTACTAGAAACGTAATTTTGGTAATTTACGAATTTAAATAGGATAAATAAGCCAATTAATGGGATAACTAGGGGATATAAGAAAATTCAAAAAAATTTGGAATAAACACCTAAACGCGGTCTATCGCACGACCGCCTTCTCACAATAGCAGTCACGAGATGACCGCTAGTATGTTCCGTGAACGAAGGTGTTAGAAGCGTGGAAAAATTGGATTTTTCCCATCTCAATATCTATGATTCGATTATGTAATTTTTCTTTTATTGAGTCTAGTTAGTCAAAGAGTCTCTGTAAACCTTTCATTATGATTCAATAAAGTCAAGGTTTTTAGATTATACCCTCTTGTGTTCATTTTTATGTATGGATATGTTAGTGCTCTGATTATATAGCTCGCTTGCGGCATACTAGTCAGCTGTTCACATTCTCGAATATCTTCTGCTGTAATTATATCTCGGGGGTGTGACAGTTAAAATGGTATCAGAGCCTAGGTATAAGTAAGTCCTAGGAAAAATGTCATGTCATAGGCTAAGTCCAAGGATTTAAGGACCCGCACCTATGAACAAGGAAAGAAATTTTCAACCCATGTGAGAGATTGGGTAGAGCCCGGGATGAGATAGTTGAATTAGAAATTATCTCTGATATAACTCCCTTTCAATTCCATAGGAATTAATTACCTGTTTATTTCTTCAGGCACTTCACTCTTACAATGGTCATCGAACGTGCCGCAAATCGTGCTAATTGGGAAGAGATCCAACAAACTGTCGTTGGTCTCACCCAGTCCCTACAAACTGTGGCCCAAGCTAGCGCAAGGGCTGGCGCGGGTAACTTGCACGGGAATTTCTGGAGTATGAACCCTCCGAGGTTATCTGGGTCCTCCAACCTAGACGAAGCGGAGAATTGGATCGACGAGATGAATCGGATATTTGAGGTCATGCAATGCACCGACCAAGAGAAGGTCTGTCTCGCCACATTCAACTGAACAAAGACGCCCGTACTTGGTGGAAGGCACAACTTCAAAATGCTCAGCTCACTTAGGATGGGTTTCTTACCCTCTTCCGAGCGAAATATTTCTCTGAGCATGTCAAGGAGAGAAAGGCTACGGAATTTGCCTACTTAAGGTAAGGAATGATGTCCGTGGCGGAGTACGAACTTCAATTCTCCCATCTGGCTCCATATGCTCCTCACTTGGTTAGCACCGATCTATTAAAGGCTAACCAATTTATGGATGGACTAAGGCCGGGCTTTATTCAACAACTTGGACCACAAAATATCCGCACATACATAGCGATGGTCCAACGGGCACATTTATGTGAAAGGGCCCTGGAGAAGGTAGAGAAGTTCCAGGGGAAAGATGAGAAGTCAAGCTGAAAACATGATAGGCGAGAGGAAAAAGAAGAAAGGTTTAGCATAACGGAGGATGACGAACCCCATCACAACAAGAGGTCCCGCAATGGGAACGGTAATGGTAAAAGAAATAGTAATGGAAAAAGGAATGAAAATTGTAATGACAATGGAAAGAGTAAAAGAGCCAAGGAGGAGGAAGAAAAGTAGGTCATGGCGGCTTGCTCATTCTGTGAGAAGTTCGGGCACACAGCCAAAGAATGTTGGAAGCGTCTCGACGCTTGTCTCAAATGTGGAAGGCGGGAACATTGCTAGCCCATGTGTCCTCTCATAAAGGAACAATCTTCAAGGGATAACAATGGACGCGGGCGACAAGGCCGACTCAATGCCATCTTGGATGAAGAAGGTAAAACGATTGAAGGTACCATCTTGACCTATTCATATTCATTATTGCCTTAATTATTAGAGCAACACATTAATTGCAAGTGAAACCCACTCTCCATAAAAAGCATGCGATGAATTTGGGGACCAAATTCTTCTTAAGAGGGGGAGGGTGTAACGCCCGGGAATTTTTTAGGAATTTTTTGGGATTAAATATAATTATTAAGCATAAAAAAGGGCTTAATGGATTATATAAAAAAATTAAAGATTTATTTAAAATAATTTAAAGGCCCTATAATAACCAAAGGACTAAGCCCAATTCAAATAGGCCCAAAGACCCAATTCTATGGCATTTTGACCCAAGCCCATTACTAGAAACGTAATTTGGGTAATTTATGGATTTAAATAGGATAAATAAGTTAATTAACGGGATAACTAGGAGATATTAAGAAAATCTGGAATTTTTGGAATAAACGCCTAAACACGGTCTATCGCACGACCGCCTTCTCACAATAGCAGTCGCGAGATGACCGCTACTATGTTCCGTGAACGAAGGTGTTAGAAGTGTGGAAAAATTGGATTTTTCCCATCTCAATCTCTATCATTCGAAGTTACCTGGCATGGAAACCTAGTCTAGGACTCTTGGGGATCGATCCTACTCTAATTTACGACTCCTAGATTGATCTAATCCTCATCCCTAGGCAAAATCCTATAAATAGGGCCCAGGTTCGACCTGCGCAAACTCTCGTTTTGACTCGCGTTATTCGACAATAAGGAGTTGGTATTTCAGGTTGGTTCTTTAGAACTTATTATTTACCTTAGTTTTATCTAACTCCCATCCAAATTTCAAGCTAGGAGGTCAAGTGTCCAGAGAGTTAGGAGTCCCCGAAGTTGTTGTTCCTCTGCAAGGCGCTCAGGAACCAGCGTGCCGGTGTAAGGAAGATCTAGAGATTGGAAGCCCTAATCGAGGTATTTAGAAGTTCATCCTTTAGAATAAATTGTTAACCTTTATATCTTCTACCTACCCTCCAAATTACATGGATTTAGGTCAAGAGGTTAAGGAGAACGAGGGACGAGAAGTTGCTGGTTTCGCACAGGACGTGTAGAAACTAGGTCATTCCCCCAGTCCAAAATTTGAAGTCTAAAGCCCGTTACAAAGGTAGGTTATCTCACAGATGGCTAAATTAATGTGTTAGGAACAAAAGCGCTCTGGTTTTTCATAATTTCAAGCACTATATGTGGAGAATTTTATGGTTTATTTTCACTACGCAAATAGGATTACTTCTGCATGCATGAATCATGCCCTTAAGAAAAAAAAGATGATAATCTTGGTTTAATTCATGAAAACCCATGCATCTCTGTGACTTTATGTTGTTATAGCATGTTTATCTTCCTGTCTAGCATGTTTACATGCATTTATTTCTTTAAGTTAGGCCTTGCATGACCTAATGACCCCCTTGTCTGTTACAAGACTAGAAACGGTCTACCAGCGACCGCTACCATACAAAAGCAGTCCTCGACAGACCGCATCTTTATAGAAACGGTCTCCAGAAGACCGCTACTATCAGAAATGGTCCTCATAAGACCGCCTTCATGTTTCTGTGACCTGCATCCTGTTAACCCTAAACAGATTATAGATTAGCCCTATTTAACTTGGGTTAAGCCTAGTTAATAAGTTTCTATTCCTAGTTATGACTTTACATATATGAACTTGGTTATATTGAGCACCAATCATGCTAGGTTTCATGTCTTTCATGCTTTAAAAACCTAATTTAAACTTATGATATTTTCATGCCAAAACTCTTATAGTTTGTATTAAAGTTAATTCTACATGGTTTATGGACTTGTTTTCATTGATGATTGATCGCCGTTTCACGGTCTCACTCTCATCTCCAAGTCTTTCATAAGTATATAACGCATACTCCGGTATGTGACTATTAGTTACACTTTGCACTTATAGGCACATTTTCTTGGACTTGTGAACCTCTCTGCCAGATATTCCTTCCACCGGACTAGGTGATCTTGTTTCAAGGCCTCCGTAAGTCTCCGCGAGCCTCAGATTCCCACTAGTACGCCGAGCTGATTGTACCCTCAATGATGAGGGCATCTCACGACACTCCCTCTAGCTCGGGTTGCCTGCACACTTTTGGATATGGGATGGCTGTGATGTCTACATGTTATCTTCCTTTTCCATGATCTCATCTTATGTATTTTCATTTTATTGAGTCTTATCTTATGTACTTTCTTTTATTGAGTCATGGTGTTCTAGTCTATTTCTCTTATTTTGTGTAATTGGGCCTTAGTACCTTAGTGTGGGCCTAATGGGTTGAGTCTAGGACTTGTTGGGTCTTTTGTCTTAATGTCAGGGTCATTTTGGTCATGTAAAGAGTGGTTGCCTATAAATAGGCCCCATCTCTATCCATGTAACAACTTTTGGATGAATATTGAAATAGCATTTCCACCTCCTCTATTCCCTCTCATTATCTCTCTCAATTCTCTCTCATTCTCTCTCTCTTCAAGAAGGGGGCGAACCCCTCTCTCTCTCCTCCCCCTCCCAACCACATCCAACCCCCACCTACCTCCCTTAACTTCCCCACAACTTCCCATAACCCCTCTTTACTCCTCACCTTGTCCCAAGGGAGTTCCACCAATCCAAGCCCCACCACCCAACTACCACCTACCCAACACCACTTCCTAAGCACCCCTTCCTCTCCCCAAGGTTGAGGGGGCTCTTCCCTAAGCCCAATTTCGAATTTCCCTCTCCCTAGGGCAGTGCCCTTTCATCTCCCCACCTCCCTAACCACCCAAGATCGCACCCCCCTTCCCCATACTAGCCAAAGGTCGCCCCCCCCCCCTCTCCCTTGCTCTCCCCTTGCACACCAAGAGCTCCACCTTCCCTCCACTCATCTCACAGCCCTCTCCAGCCATTTCACCCCCACCCTTCATTCCCCCACAGCTCTCACAACCCCTAAACACCTCACATCTCCCTCCCATAGCCACTAGACACACCTTCCACCCCATTTCCCCAACTACACCTTTCACCTATAGCCATTTGCATTTTCAGGTTCAGGCCAGGTCGCCGGTTGCAGATTGGCAGCAGGTTGCAGAGGGCACCCCGTCATCTCCTGAGAGCTCCTGGCGACCTATTTTACATCGTCGGAAGCGTCATCAAGTTAGCTTTCCAACGGTGGTTGTCCCGCAGCCATCCGAGTCCGGAGCTGTTCGGAGTCGAGGATCTTGTCCAACTGCGCAATCTGCCCCTGTCTGAAGACCTGAAGCTGAAAGCAGAAGCTACCACGGCCAGCTCGTGAAGGATCTGAGTGCCATTTTTGGAGGGCCGAAACTACGTCTAGTGAGCTTTCATCTCCAAGAAGAAGGGACTCAATTGGCTACCGGAGCTCCGAGTTACAATTTTCTTCGCCAGAGTGTGCAGTCTGCCCCTGCAGGTCCAGGTTCGAACTGTTTCCACTATTCCGGCCACCACCCTCTTCTCCGACCTCCGATTGGGGCCCCGTCAACTCCTGCTCGAAGCTACTCTGACCACGATCGCGTCACCGTCAGTTTCGTCTCAATTGGAGTTCGGGAGAATCTGCAGCGCCTTCTGCAACCGACTATACCAGTTCTGCACCAGCCAGAGGCAGAACGTTGCTGTCCTGTTCCAGTTGCCGGCCCGATCAACCCTGAGCTCCAGAGCCTTCCCAAAAATTCAGACATCATCCTTAGTCCGTTGGGAAACTTTTGGCACAAGTTTAATCAAGATCTGAGTTCTGTGGAGTCTGTGGTGGCGTCATCACCCACACCCTGTCCAGAGAATCTGAAGATTGGTAGAACCGGTGGAGCTTGAAAGTCGGGTTTTTCTTTTATAATTCCCCCACCCCGCTTGGCCGGCTGAAGGCCCCTCCCTGCGTGGAGGTAGTTTTAATTGTAATAAATTTAATCCCCACCCTAAGATCATCCCTCCTGCGAGAGGCGTAGTGCTGTACCTCTTTAATTTTCAGGTCAAGCGACACCGCCGCAGCGATCGGGTGTATACCCTCGCTTCCCGGCGCGCCATCGTCTCCGAGCGGGATCGGTGTTTTCACACCGATCAGGTGAGCATCTGATACCATCCTTGATTGCCATGATTCTGCAAATTTAGTATTACTTCGCATGCCCGTCGGACGGTGAGAAGAGAGCCCGACCTTGTATGCTACTTTGAAGGTGTCCACCGCGGACCGGGAGTGAGTGCCACCCAAACCCCGCCCTGCGGGCCAGCCGCCCACGAAGTTGGGAATCCCAGGCCCTTTGGGGGTCAGCCTAAGCCAATAAGTCACTTAGAATCATTGGGTCTCGCCTCAGACCCTCGCCATCATCCCCCGGCCCCACCGGGTGATCGCGTGTGCCGTGTGAGTAAGCCGCTATCGTGAGAATCATTGGAGTGCTTGTATGCTTGCGGGTCTAGGTCCTAGGGTCATCAACTCATACTTAGTCAACCTTGGGCTGTGCCACATCAAGTGGTATCAGAGCGGTCTTAGGCTTGTCCTTACAAGTCTAGTCTTGGGTCACACTAAGTCATTCATAGGTGCATCCGCACACCCTTGCATAGCCCACCCAACTTTGCATGACCACTCGTAGTGGAACTCATTATCAAGTCAATCCATCCTCTTCCAATACCACTATGAATCCCAATCCCCAAGGGAATCCCGCTCACAACGAGCACGAGCTTCCCGACCACATGAGGTTTCTTGTGGAAGGCATGACTAACATTATGGGACGGCTTGATGATATAACGGCCCGGCTTGAACAAATTGAGGAAAATAGGCCTGCCCCAAGGGTAGGAGATAGGAGGGAACCACCTCCACATGTGGAGCCAGCCATAGGAGAGCTCAACCTTGACCACCCTCCCGAACCGGAAAGGGACCCACCTCCTAGAAGGAATGAGAGACTCCCCCGGGACAACCGGATGACCAACTAATGAGACTTGTGAAAGTCGATGCACCCACCTTTGATGGGTCTCATCATCCGAGCATCTACTTAGATTGGGAGGCAGCCATGGACCAATATTTTGATTGGTACCCAATGACTGATGATAGGAGAGTCCGGCTTGCAAAGATGCAACTTACCAAATTAGCCAAGACTCATTGGATGAATGTTGAGGCATTAAGGATAGTTAGGAGGGAAGCTCCCATCACCACATGGGGGGCCATGAAAGACCAACTCAAACACAAAAATGTCCCACCCTCCTACCATCAAAACCTCCTAGATGAGTGGCAAGCCTTAACCCAAGAGGGGAAGACCGTTATGGAGTACATTGAGAAGTTTGACTACTACCTTCTCAAGTGTGGAGTCCAAGAGGACCCCGCCGTCACACTCTCCCGCTTTAGGAATGGGCTTCAATTCCATATCAAAAAGGAGTTATTCATACGTCAAGTAGCCACTCTAGAGCAAGCCTACCAAGTAGCTCGGGATGTCGAGAAATTCTCTCGGTATACACGAATGGTTCCCCCTCGGGGGATGGACCCCAAAGCCATGGCACCTCGGGCCAACCCTCCACCTCCCCAAAGAGGTCTCCTTCCCACACCCATGGGAGCTCCTCCCACCCGGGTCACCCCTCCTAGTGGCACTCCACCACCCCGCCCCACAAGTGGGCCCCTAAACACAACTCCCAATAGGCCCAATCCGACACCCACTCCCCCTCACACTAAGATGGCCCCAAACCATCAAAGTGGGCAGCAATGCTTTAGGTGCTATGGGTATGGACACTTTGTCAATCAATGCCCCACCAAGGGAGCATCTAACTTGCTCATAGAGGAGACCAACCCCCAACCCCAAGCTGAATTTGAAGGGGAAGTTGAGATATATGAACCCTCTCTTGAATGGGAGGAGGAGTATGAGACCCACTACATAGAGACCAACCAAGAACAACTCCCTCCATCCACCGACTCCCACCTCGGAGTGGTTAGGTGCACCCTCACTCAAACCCAAGAGCATGATTGGAAAAGAAACACCATATTCCATACCTACATCTGGATAGGGAGCCATGTTAGAAAGGTCATCTTGGACAATGGAAGTAGTGTGAATGTGGTGTCACCCGACACCGTCAAACTTTTGCGCCTTACTACCTCCCTACATCCACACCCATATCGGGTAGCATGGATTGATACCACCTCCATACCCGTTAGTGCTCGTTGCCTTGTCCCCATTACATTCCAATTCTATCAAGGCCAAGTGTGGTGTGACATCCTACCAATGGAAGTTGGGAGTATACTCCTAGGGCGGCCTTGGATCTACGATGTAGATGTCACCTTCCTTGGAAGGACAAACACTTGCATCTTCACTCATGAGGGAAAGAAAATCCAACTCAACCCTTCTCCACCCCGCACCCTTCCCAAGAAGGCATCTCCCTCCCTTGAGGGATCCACTACCCCTCCCACTATTCCAAACCCACCAAACCCCACCCCATCAAGCCTTAATCCTAGTATCATCAATGAGCCTCCTAGGAGCCTACACCTCATCACTAGGAAAGAGCTTGAGGAAGAAGTCAACCAAGGAGAATAAGTGTGTGCCATTGTTATTTGCCTTGGGGAATCCACCCCAACCGACCCACACCCGATAGAAATTCAACAACTCCTTGAGGACTTCCATGATGTGTTTCCCGAGGAGCTTCCGGACAAGCTACCACCCATGCGCGATGTGCAACATGCCATCGACTTTGTGCCCGGAGCTACCTTACCCAACCTCCCACACTACCACCTCAACCCCACCGAGCATGCCGAGCTCAGGAGGCAAATTGAGGAACTCATCAAGAAGGGCTTCCTCCGAATTAGCAAAAGCCCTTGTGCCGTCCCGGCTCTTCTCACACCCAAAAAGGACGGAACTTGGCGCATGTGTGTGGATTGCCGAGCCATCAATAAGATAACGGTCAAGTATAGGTTCCCAATCCCTCGGTTAGATGATATGCTAGATATGCTAGTTGGAGCCACCATCTTCTCCAAAATAGACCTCAAGAGTGGCTACCATCAAGTTCGCATTAGGCCCGGGGACGAGTGGAAAATCGCCTTTAAGACTAAGGACGGTCTCTATGAATGGCTTGTCATGCCTTTTGGCCTTTCTAATGTGCCAAGCACCTTCATGCGCCTCATGACCGAGGTCCTCTGGCCCTTCATTGGCATCTTTCTAGTTGTCTACTTTGACGACATCCTCATATATAGCCAATCCAAGGAAGCCCACCTCGATCACCTCAAACAAGTGTGCACCATTCTTAGGAAGGAGAGTCTCTTTGCTAACCCCGGGAAGTGTCATTTCTTGACCAATCAACTAGCCTTCCTAGGATTTATTATCTCATCTCAAGGGGTATCCATGGACCCCGAAAAGGTCCAAGCTATTCTTGAGTGGCCCGAGCCCAAGACCCTTCATGACGCCCGAAGCTTTCACGGGCTAGCCACTTTCTATAGGAGATTCATCCGAGGATTTAGCACAATCACCGCTCCTATCACGGATTGCTTCAAGAAAGGCACCTTTGTGTGGACTAGGGCAGCCTCCAAAGCATTCCTAAAGCTCAAGGAAAAGATGACCCAAGCCCCGGGCCTTTGCCTACCCGACTTCTCGAAAGTTTTCGAAGTTACTTGTGATGCATCCGGGGTAGGGATTGGGGGCATTCTTAGCCAAGAGGGTCACCCGATAGCCTATTTTAGTGAGAAACTTTGTGAGGCTAGGACTAGGTACTCCACATATGACAAAGAGCTTTATGCCGTGGTCCAATCCCTTCGGCATTGGAGGCACTATCTCCTACCCCAGGAGTTTGTGATCTTCTCGGACCATGAGGCTTTGAAGTACCTCAACACCCAACAAAAGCTCAATGCCCGCCATGCCTGATGGGTAGAATACATTCAAGCCTACACCTTTGTCCTCAAGTACAAGATGGGTAGTGAGAATCGCGCCGCCGATGCGCTAAGTAGGCGGATAGCCTTACTCTCCACCATCCAGGTGGAAGTGACCGGGTTTGAAAGAATCAAAGGGGAATATCCAAATTTCCCCGACTTTGGGACTCACTACAACACCCTTTCCACTCAGCCCCACAAGGAACATGAGGGGTTCATACTTCAAGAGGGGTATCTATTCAAGGGAGCTAGGCTTTGCATACCCCGGACTTCACTTCGGGACTTCTTAGTTTGGGAGTTACACAGTGGTGGCCTAGCTGGTCACTTTGGGGTCCAAAAGACCATAGAGCTAGTTGAGAGGCAATTCCATTGGCCTAGTCTCAAGAAGGATGTGGCCCACATTGTGGGACAATGTCGTATTTGTGCCTCAGCCAAACAAGTGAAGCAAAATACTGGGCTTTACACACCCCTACCCATACCAGACCAACCTTGGGAGGATTTGAGCATGGACTTCATCCTTGGCCTACCTAAGACCTTGCGCAAACATGATTCCATCTTTGTAGTGGTTGACAGGTTCTCTAAAATGGCCCACTTTATCCCATGTTCCAAGGCCTCCGATGCTTCTAGGGTCGCCCGATTATTCTTTGATGAGGTAGTCCGACTCCATAGATTACCTAAGACTATTGTGTCTGATCAGGATGTGAAATTCACCAGTTATTTTTGGAAGACTCTGTGGCACCTAATGGGAACGCTCCTCAAATTCTCCACTGCTTACCATCCTCAAACCGATGGCCAGACTGAGGTCGTCAACCGAAGCCTTGGGAACTTGCTCCGTTGCCTTGTAGGGGACCACCCTGGGAATTGGGATATCCTCTTATCTCAAGCCGAGTTTGCCTACAATGATTCTGTCAATAGGTCCATAGGCAAGAGTCCATTTGAGGTTGTACATGGTTATAGGCCTAGAAAACCTTCCGATCTTATTCCCCTTCCCCCACATGCTAGAATGTCAGTCTCGACTGAGTCCTTTGCACAGCATATCAAAGAGTTGCATGATGACATCCATAAGCATATAGGAAAGAGCAATGAGGCTTACAAAAGGCGGGCAGATGCTCATCGGCACCACTGCGAGTTCCAAGTTGGGAGACTCGGTGATGGTGAGGACGGAGCGACTCCTTCCGGGACCTGCCTCCAAGTTGAGGGCACGGGGTTCGGGACCCTTTCGAGTTCTGAGACGACTTGGCAGTAATGCTTATGAGCTAGACCTACCTGAGGGTTTTGGGGTACACCCTACTTTCAATGTGGCGGACCTGGTACCCTACAAGGTTCCCGCTGTGGAACCCAGTGAGGAGCTCGAGCCTTTACCCCTCCTTGAGAGAGACACTCCCGGAGGGACTCCACTTTCTAGCTTGAGAGACCGACGAGAGCAGGTAGAGGTAATACTGCATGAGCAGAGTATCATTACTAGGCACAAGGTGTATCAGCGCTACCTGGTTAGGTGGAAGAACCGTCCCCCGATAGAGGATACGTGGGTGAGTCGGGAGGATCTACTGCGCTTGGACCCCGACATGCTGGAGCATTACGACAGCCAGGCGGACCCATACTCGACGGGGTCGAGTTCTCCCCACCCCGGGGGATTTGATGAGGGCATCTCACGACACTCCCTCTAGCTCGGGTTGCCTGCACACTTTTGGATATGGGATGGATGTGATCTCTACATGTTCCTTTTCCATGATCCCATCTTATGTATTTTCATTTTATTGAGTCTTATCTTATGTACTTTCTTTTATTGAGTCATGGTGTTCTAGTCTATTTCTCTTATTTTGTGTAATTGGGCCTTAGTACCTTAGTGTGGGCCTAATGGGTTGAGTCTAGGACTTGTTGGGTCTTTTGTCTTAATGTCAGGGTCATTTTGATCATGTAAAGAGTGGTTGCCTATAAATAGGCCCCATCTCTCTCCATGTAACAACTTTTGGATGAATATTGAAATAGCATTTCCACCTCCTCTATTCCCTCTCATTATCTCTCTCAATTCTCTCTCATTCTCTCTCTCTTCAAGAAGGGGGCGAACCCCTCTCTCTCTCCTCCCCCTCCCAACCACATCCAACCCCCACCTACCTCCCTTAACTTCCCCATAACTTCCCATAACCCCTCTTTACTCCTCACCTTGTCCCAAGGGAGTTCCACCAATCCAAGCCCCACCACCCAACTACCACCTACCCAACACCACTTCCTAAGCACCCCTTCCTCTCCCCAAGGTTGAGGGGGCTCTTCCCTAAGCCCAATTTCGAATTTCCCTCTCCCTAGGGCAGTGCCCTTCCATCTCCCCACCTCCCTAACGACCCAAGGTCGCACCCCTCTTCCCCATACTAGCCAAAGGTCACCCCCCCCTCTCCCTTGCTCTCCCCTTGCACACCAAGAGCTCCACCTTCCCTCCACTCATCTCACAGCCCTCTCCAGCCATTTCACCCCCACCCTTCATTCCTCCACAGCTCTCACAACCCCTAAACACCTCACATCTCCCTCCCATAGCCACTAGACACACCTTCCACCCCATTTCCCCAACTACACCTTTCACCTACAGCCATTTATATTTTCAGGTTCAGGCCAGGTCGCCGGTTGCAGATTGGCAGCAGGTTGCAGAGGGTACCCCGTCGTCTCCTGAGAACTCCTGGCGACCTATCTTACATCTTCGGAAATGTCATCGAGTTAGCTTTCCAATGATAGTGGTCTCGCATCCATCCGAGTCCGGAGCTGTTCGGAGTCGAGGATCTCGCCCAACTGCGCAATCTGCCCCTGTCTGAAGACCTGAAGCTGAAAGCAGAAGCTACCACGGCCAGCTCGTGAAGGATCGGAGAGCATTTTTTTGAGGGCAGAAACTAAGTCCAGTGAGCTTTCATCTCCAAGAAAAAGGGACTCAATCGGCCACCGGAGCTCCGAGTTACAATTTTCTTCGCCAGAGTGTGCAGTCTGCCCCTGCAGGTCCAGGTTCGAACTATTTCCACTTCTCCGGCCACCACCCTCTTCTCCGACCTCCGATTGGGGCCCCGTCAACTCCTGCTCGAAGCTACTCCGACCACGATCGCGTCACCACCAGTTTCGTCTCAATTGGAGTTCGGGAGAATCCGCAGCGCCTTCTGCAACAGACTGTACCAGTTATGCACCATCCAGAGGCAGAATGTTGCTGTCCTGTTCCAGTTGCCGGCCCAATCACCCCGAGCTCCAGAGCCTTCCCAAAAATTCAGACATCATCCTTAGTCCGTTGGGAAACTTTTGGCACAAGTTGGATCAAGATCTGAGTTCTGTGGAGTCCGTGGTGGCGTCATCACCGACACCCTGTCCAGAGAATCTGAAGATTGGCAGAACCGGTGGAGCTTGAAAGTCGGGTTTTTCTTTCATAATTCCCCCACCCCGCTTGGCCGGCTGAAGGCCCCTCCCTGTGTGGAGGTAGTTTTGATTGTAATAAGTTTAATCCCCACCCTAAGATCATCCCTCTTGCGAGAGGCGTAGTGCTGTACTTCTTTAATTTTCAGGTCAAGCGACACTGCCGCAGCGATCGGGTGTATACCCTCGCTTCCCGGCGCGCCCTTGTCTCCGAGCGGGATCGGTGTTTTCACACCGATCAGGTGAGCATCTAATACCATCCTTGATTGCCAGGATTCTGAAAATTTAGTATTACTTCGCATGCCCGTCGGACGGTGAGAAGAGAGCCCGACCTTGTATGCTACTTTGAAGGTGTCCACCGCGGACCGGGAGTGAGTGCCACCCAAACCTCGCCCTGCGGGCCAGCCGCCCACGAAGTTGGGAATCCCAGGACCTTTGGGGGTCAGCCTAAGCCAACTAAGTCACTTAGAATCATTGGGTCTCACCTCGGACCCTCGCCATCATCCCCCGGCCCCACCGGGTGATCGCGTGTTCCGTGTGAGTAAGCCGCTATCGTGAGAATCATTGGAGTGCTTGTATGCTTGCGGGTCTAGGTTCTAGGGTCATCAACTCATACTTAGTCAACCTTGGGCTGTGGCACATCAAGTGGTATCAGAGCGGTCTTAGGCTTGTCCTTACAAGTCTAGTCTTGGGTCACACTAAGTCATTCATAGGTGCATCCGCACACCCTTGCATAGCCCACCCAACTTTGCATGACCACTCGTAGTGGAACTCATTATCAAGTCAATCCATCCTCTTCCAATACCACTATGAATCCCAATCCCCAAGGGAATCCCGCTCACAACGAGCACGAGCTTCCCGACCACATGAGGTTTCTTGTGGAAGGCATGACTAACATTATGGGACGGCTTGATGATATAACGGCCCGACTTGAACAAATTGAGGAAAATAGGCCTGCCCCAAGGGTAGGAGATAGGAGGGAACCACCTCCACATGTGGAGCAAGCCATAGGAGAGCTCAACCTTGACCACCCCCCCGAACCGGAAAGGGACCCACCTCCTAGAAGGAATGAGAGACTCCCCCGAGACAACTCGGATGACCAACTAATGAGACTTGTGAAAGTCGATGCACCCACCTTTGATGGGTCTCATCATCCGAGCATCTACTTAGATTGGGATGCAGCCATGGACCAATATTTTGATTGGTACCCAATGACTGAGGATAGGAGAGTCCGGCTTGCAAAGATGCAACTTACCAAATTAGCCAAGACTCATTGGATGAATGTTGAGGCATTAAGGATAGTTAGGAGGGAAGCTCCCATCACCACATGGGGGGCCATGAAAGACCAACTCAAACACAAATATGTCCCACCCTCCTACCATCAAAACCTCCTAGATGAGTGGCAAGCCTTAACCCAAGAGGGGAAGACCGTTATGGAGTACATTGAGAAGTTTGACTACTACCTTCTCAAGTGTGGAGTCCAAGAGGACCCCGCCGTCACACTCTCCCGCTTTAGGAATGGGCTTCAATTCCATATCAAAAAGGAGTTATTCATGCCTCAAGTAGCCACTCTAGAGCAAGCCTACCAAGTAGCTCGGGATGCCGAGAAATTCTCTCGGTATACACGAATGGTTCCCCCTCGGGGGATGGACCCCAAAGCCATGGCACCTCGGGCCAACCCTCCACCTCCCCAAAGAGGTCTCCTTCCCACACCCATGGGAGCTCCTCCCACCCGGGTCACCCCTCCTAGTGGCACTCCACCACCCCACCCCACAAGTGGGCCCCTAAACATAACTCCCAATAGGCCCAATCCGACACCCACTCCCCCTCACACTAAGATGGCCCCAAACCATCAAAGTGGGTAGCAATGCTTTAGGTGCTATGGGTATGGACACTTTGGTAAGTTGATGAAATGGGTAGGATGCAAGGCCTGGATACAGAGGGGGGGTGAATGTATCCTGCTCTAATTATTGCCCAATTAAAACTCTAATGCTCAAGTATGCGGAATTAAAAGTAGTTGATGAAATGTGCTGAAAATAGTTAGAAGCAACTCAGCAAAACAACACAAATCTATTAGCTCTCACACGCTCCTAAGTAAACATCTAAAGATCGCAGCAGAGAAAATAACATATAAGGAAAAACAAACCACAAGAGAACACCAAGATTTGTTAGGTGGTTCGGTCCAAAGACCTACGTCCACCCATCACTCCAAACAGGAGTGAGGCTTCCACTAGCTAGGCTAGAAACTGCAGACTCAGTCTGCAACAAATTGCTGCCACACAGCTTGACCGGGGGAACAACCTCCCCTCTTCCTCCCAACCGGAGGGTCACCCCAAGTGACTCCCAGCCACTTGGAAACCAGAGACGCAAGTCTCTCTTCCTCCAGACCAGGAGGGAAGACCTAGTCTTGCAACCCACAAGACCAGAACCGGTGGACCAATCCTCCCTTCCTCCAAACCGGAGGGGAACCTAGAGACCTAAGTCTCTCTTCCTCTGAACCCCAGATGGAAGCACAGGTGACACCAAGTCACCTGCAAACTAGAGGTCTCGGACCTCTCTTCCTCCCAATCGGAGGGACACCCGACCTCACACTAGAGAGTCGGAAGAACAACTGGTGAATGGTTAAAAAGAAAAACAAAACCGCAGCAACAGAAGGCTGGAAAAATAAAATGAAACTGTGGCTCTCGCAGGAGCTGGCTGGCCTGGATTTGATCCACGGTCCAGCAGAAACTAATCTTCAGATGAAGCTTCCTTTGCTCTAGCTCTCTCTTCTTCTCACTCTTCTTTTTCTTCTCTTTCGCAGGCTCTCTCTCTGTCTCTTCTTTCTTCTTTCTTCTTCTTCTACTCACTGCCTTTCTGCAGCTTTATCTTCTATCTCGATCACACTCTTTCTCTTTCTTATCTGATCTCTCTTATCCGTCTTCTCCAGATGGAGGCGGCTGTGCATTTATAGCTGCAGCAATTAGGGAGTTATCCTCGGATCACGTGCCAGGTGCCATCCTCGGATCACGTGCACTTCATAGACTTTACGAACAGTACTTGTCACACAGACATAAGAAGATATCAGTTGGATGTATATACATGGTTCAGGCTGTTAACAAAGTGTGTACAGGCAAGCTGCAGCTTGATTGTATAGACTTGAAGGTAAACAATCGAGTGTATAGACTAGAAGATTAACAATCGAGTGTATAGAGTTGAAGGCCTAACAATTGAGTGTATAGACTTGAAGGTTAATTGAGTGTACAGACTTCGTGTGAAGGATATGAGTGTATAGACTTGAACACTTAACAATCGAGTGTATAGGGTTGAAGGCCTAACAATCAAGTGTATAGACTTGAAGGTTAACTGAGTGTACAGACTTTGTGTGAAGGATATGAGTGTATAGACTTGAACACTTAACATCGAGTGTATAGGGTTGAAGGCCTAACAATCGAGTGTATAGACTTGAAGGTTAACTTAGTGTACAGACTTCGTGTGAAGGATATGCACATGTGCTGAAGTGTGTACAGTCTTCACAGAAGGATGTTCAGACTTTAACTTCTGAAGAGTATATACTCTGCTGAAGAACGTTCAGTTGATGTACAAGCCACAGGCTGTATAGACTTCATACAAGACACATGCTGTATAGACTTCGATGCAAAGGCTTAACAACGAGTGTGTAGACTTGAATGCTTGGAAGGATGTATACACTTCGTCTTTGAAGGAGATGCATATATGCTGAAGTGTGTATAGACTTGCTGATCAAAGGAACAGAATGTATAGACTTGGTTGAAGACAATGCAATGTATAGACATTGATGAACATTATGCAATGTATGGACTTTGATGAACATATGCATTGTATGGACTTAACGACCCAACCGATGTATAGACTTAGAAACAGCAATGAAGCAAGTGTGTACAATGTGAGAGAGTGTATAGACTTAGCGAACTTGAGACACTGTACAGACTATGATGCATAAGCAATGTATAGACTTCGTGATGCCAACAGATAATGACTGTGCAGACTTGTTTTGAACAATGCACGTTGTATAGACTTGCAGTGCAAAGGTTGATGAATAGACTTGGTAGTCTGGGGGGTCGACCCATCAAAGAAAGGGGTCGACCCATGATGCATGGATGTATGGACTTGAAGATTCGAAGCCCCACAATGTTTAGACTTTAAGATGCATACGCCAAGGCTTGACACAGCGATGTACTGTAGGCTGCCAGACTCTGTACAGACTTGCAGCTTGAGACGCTGACAGAGATAGACCACTGTATAGACTTCATGATGAGTAGACATGCCAAAACAACTGAATCGTGTATAGACTTGAACAAGCAAAGTCTATACAGACTTGAAGATTCATGATGTATAGACTTTGGCAAGAGACTGGCTGTACAGACTTCAACACAGCTGCGATATTCAGGCTTTGACAAAGCAGCGTTGTACAGACTTGATGAAGCTTCAGATGAATGAATGTATATACTTCCCAAACGAATGTACAGACTTCAGAAGATGAAGACTCTGTATAGACTTGAGTGCCTGAATCAGTGCTCTGTACAGACTCGCCACCGACCAATGTATAGACTTGAAGAAGCTGAGTGAACAATGTATAGGCTTTGAACTCTGTACAGACTTGAAGACCCTAAGCCAACGTATAGACTTTGCCTTAGAAACGAATGTATGGACTTGAAGCAGAAGCCAAGCTCACGATGTGTAGACTTGGCCAGAACGTAGGGAAAGGTACGAATGTATAGACTTGGCCAGAACGTAGGGAAAGCCGCCAATGTTCAGACTTGATCATCCAGCCGTGTATAGACTTTGTTTCGAGCAACGTAGGTAAAAGAGACAATGTATAGACTTTGCACAGGAGTGCCTGAAGCGATGTATAGACTTGAGGAATAGCTTGAGACACATAGACGCTGCTCGCTGTACAGACTTGATCAAGGCAGCTAAACAATGTACACACTTCCAATGTATAGACTTCTCATGAACAGTCCGATGTGCATACTTCCCTTCGATGCATCTACAGTGCAATGTATTGACTTTGAAGAATATGTACATGGCGCTGTACAGACTTTGAATGAAGAGCCCAATGTACAGACTTGGATGTCCAAAGGTAATGTATAGACTTGTAAGACACTCATGCACTGAAGATGTATAGACTCTGAAGAAATGAGGCGATGTGTAGACTTTTAGGTTCAATTGTGGATGTATAGACTTGGAAGGCTTTGAAGGCGATGTACAGACTCTACCAATGTGCAGACTTTACCTAAATGCAGTGTGTAGACATGGAGATATGATGCATGAACAAAATGGCGTTGTATAGACTTGCCGATCTGGGGGGTCGACCCATCAGGAAGGGGGGTCGACCCACTTCTGTCCAGACAATGCTGAAAGGTGTACAGACTAACATCAAACAATTCAGATAAAATGCAATTATGAAATGCATCAACAACTATGAAATGCACCAATGCACATACCACACAGCCTCAGCCTGTTCGTTGGTTATGTCATTCAGATAAGATGTTCAATGAAACATGCATATGCAACACAAACAGATTTATATACATATTAAGACAGATGATGACTTATAGTGTTTGCTATCATCAAAATCACAGGGACACAACAATCTCCCCCTTTTTGATGATGGCAACACTATGAGTCATACTGACTTGATCAAAATATTTCTCCCCCTTTGACTTCAGCAAAAAGACATGAATTGAAAAGGAAAGAATAAGATTGCATAATATGAGTGAAATACAAACTCCCCCTTTGACTAAGCTCCCCCTTATTAGATGGAGTGAAAGAGGTGATGAGCAAAACACATGGGTATCCAAGAATTACCACAAATGGTAATCACAGTGAATAAGTGAGGAGGACAGATTTTCATTAGCACACTGCAAGGATGAACTCTGGTTATCCAAAGAACTGCAAGTACACAGGTTAAACTGAGAGTAGTGCCTCTCATATATGACAACCAGTCTGAATCAAAACACAGTGATAAAGAGCCATAGGATGAGCAGATTCAACAATTAGTGATAATTGAGATATTAAACTTTTCAGCAAGATACCAACTTCATAGAGCATAATTTTAAGTTCTAGATTCCTCCATTATAGAAGCTTATGAAATCTTGATTGTCAGATGTGGTTTAAGAATGATGTAAACCGATATTTTTTAAAGAGAAATTGTACTCATATCTGAACCAACTCTTAAAAAAAAAACTACAAGCTCATATAAGATTCTAGTTCAACCAACTTCCATCTTACTTAGTTTACTTTCCATGACAGCTTTAAGAGAAACATAAGTGAATGCACCTGAATTTTAATTGTTCTTTTAGAAATTGATTTACACATATTCAAAAAAAAAAATTTAATGAACAATTTTGGTTTATCAGCACCTTTTGACGTGGGGAGACACCTTGATCAGAGGCCAGAATCCCCAGTTACTCAGTGTGACAACCGTATTGCTTCTTCCATTTCAGAGAACAGAGGTAGCATTAAAAGTATCTTTGGCATGAGGATACATCTTGATCGGAGGCCAGAATCCCCAGTTACTCAATACAACTATGCCATTGCTCTGCCATATTTTCACAATAATTTCCAATCATCTCTTTAAACAGAGTTAACCATAGTACTTCATGACACAATCCTTTGGACAGGTTTCTCAGTAACCACAGTCATTGCTCTGTCCATACTTTTACTCAAAATGGATTCAGAACAAATTAGATGTTTAGGAACAACCACATACACTATATATCTCAGTCAGCGTAGACATGGATATCAACTTTTCAGATTTTAGAAAGTCTTACATGAATTTACATGAAGCAGACAGTTAAAGTTTATTAAGAGGTTAAAACAGATATTTTCAAGTTCCTTGTGACCAAACAAGTGTACATAAGACTTAAACCAATTCCAGTTAACAAATGTTCTTAAGCATGTATAATGGAAGGTTCCTCATTAAAGATGTTTTAACTTTTATGAAGTAGTATTCAGGCTGAAGATTTACTTCATATCTCAACTTTGTAATTCAAGTGAGAATATTCAACAGACAGCATGGATTCTGAAAAATTGTAGCAAAGGAACTGCTCTTGAGCATAGAAAGTTCAAGGATGACTGAATAGAAGTGAAGCTCTCCTTCAGCAGATTTAGGAGAGACAGATAGATACCTATAAGGTATGAATTCAGATTTTGAACAACTTCAGAAGCAGTCAAGAAATATCATTTGATACCACTTTGTTGATGGAAACACTGACATTACAAATATGACTAGATGAGTCAAATAGATAGACAGGAAGAGTTCAGACAAAGACACTACTGAACGGATTAAGCATGCTATGCACTGACTCCCCCTACCTAAAAACAATGAAACAACCTATATGTCATGAAGACAATGCAGATGATGAATGACTATGCAAGAACAGATTTAACATGCTATGCAGTAAATCTAAAAAATAGTTGTGTGATTTCAAGAGTATGAATAATGCTCCCCCTAAATGTATGCATTCAATCTATCTTTTTGGCATTTTCAATGTAATGAAATACAATTAACTACATATATGCATGGGCATGAAGCAAAATATTCACATGAAGATGCAGACATTCTCTGATATGTAAATATGACCCTTGGTACTTGGCGGAGAACTTGATCTAAAAGACCATCTCACACAAAGTAAGAACCTCCAGATAGATTTCCTCTGACCTTTAGTAGCTTACCATTTGATATACCAAAGTGGTCATGCATGACAATGCAATACCAACAATCCTATATACATCAGATTTTCAATGATTGTATGTCAAGTGCATGATTATGCAATACTTATATATGCACTCAACTCAAAGTACAAACAAGAAAACCCACAAAGCTCAATGCAAGAGTCAAACCAAACAAAAAGCATGTATGCATGAAACTATGACTTATCAGATCAACCATAAATTTCATTTGAACAGATGTGAGGAATTTACCTGAATGGGATTTTATCAACTTGGGTGCCTTGGTTTATTTTCCCCCCCCCCCTTTTTTTATTCTTCAGCTTCCAAGGCACACCTGCAAGTTAGCATACTATGTTGCATGGGCAGGTACCCAAACAGTCTTGGGTCCTGCATGGTTAATAGTGACACCTTGGGCAGGTGTTCTAAACAACTTTTTAGCATGTAGGTTGTAATACCCCGATTATTTATTAAGTTTTATTGAGCTTTTATTAATTAAAAATTGAATTAAAATGAATTAATGTTTGAATTTTAAAATATTAATATTTAATTCATTAGAAAATAGAACCTATAAATTCGACTACCTTAGAAAAATCTGTAAAAATAGTAATTGGGTAAAAGATCATCTTTATAGCAATTTTGTCTTCTGGACTTGACCCAAATTAATTACGTAACCTTGTCTAATTAGAGGTTTAATCTTGCATTTGACTTTTACCTAACATTTACCTAATCGTAACTTAAAATGTGAAATTCGACCTTATTACTCAACCAAATGATCTGAAATCAAGGGCAAATGGAAGGCCACGAGGTAAGGAACATTTACCCTCAATCAATTTGAGGTAAACCTAGCCCTAAAACGTGCTGCCGACATAGCTTTGGTCGAGTCAAGGAATCCGGCGCCGTTTCTAACACGTAACTTGCAGCGCCAAATACTCCCAACTCCGAAGGCTCCAGAAGCCCCATGACCTATAGAAATGTAGCTCTTCGACTCTAGTTTCATTTGGTAGCTGGGTCAGCCGATGAGGAGTCCAGATCTGGGAGTATTCGTCATTTTGGTGGAGGGTGTTGATAGTTCGTCGTTCTTCATCTCCAGCCCTTTAATCCGTCGATTAAGGTAGGTACCCTTAACAAAATGAGACTTATAAATATAGCATTTTGATCAGCTCGACGAGATCTATCCAATGGGACTGAAAGCCCAAAATTTCATTAGGTATCCGTGGAGATATCGAGCTTTTTGTGAGCTGCTATCAAGCTTGTTCTTCATTCTAGGGTTTCGAATTCTTTCTCCGATTTGAGGTAGGATCTAACAACCAAACTCTAATTAACTTACATGATGTAATCAGCATGTTGTTAGCTTTCTTTTGACACCACAATCCCCAAATTCCGTTGTGTATGTTGGGAGAATTTTTAGATTTAGTGAGAATGTCAAGAATTAGGTCTTCTTGTGTTCTTCATAGAATAGGTTGTGATTCTTGTGAATTTGATGAAATTCGTGTTTTCAAATTGTAATTTTATGACCCTAATATGTCTAGTAAGATTCCTATAGCATGGGGTTTTGATTTCAACTCAATTGGACCACAATTGAGTGAGTTTTTGTGCTTTCCGAAAGTTACTGCCGTTGCTGTTCTTGCAGGGGTCGACCCCTGGGTCGACCCATTTTCTGGGCAGCCCTGCAGGCCCGAGGGTCGACCCCAGGGGTCGACCCATCCAGTCCCTGCAAGGGGGTCGACCCCAGGGGTCGACCCATGCGCTGGAGTATAGGGGTCGACCCCAGGGGTCGACCCATCCTGCAGAAATGGTGGGGGTCGACCCCAGGGGTCGACCCATTCAGCTGCCAGACCCCATTTTTACAGGGGTCGACCCCAGGGGTCGACCCATACACCAGAAAACCAGTTTTGTCTTTTTTTTGACCCGAGGATCGATCCGGATCATTAGGGGATCGACCTAATCAACTTAGACCAATTGAAAACTATACTTTTGAAGAACCAGTGACCTATTCTGGAAACCTTATGATTTCAATTTACATTGGTTCCTACTTGCAAACATAGTGTAAAAACATGACGTTTACCATCTTCATTTCGACTCATATATTGGTTAAATAGAAACCCACATAATTAGTGGTTAATGGTGTAACTAAATCTCTGTAATGCATGCTATTTCATTCCTGTGAGCTTCTTCTTTAATCATCTTGAATCTTCTTTTGGCTTAATGATTAATGCAAATGATAATGGATAATCTTTGACATATTAACTTGGTAATTAGGATTAATATGTTGATTAGCTTGCTGGATAGCTGCTGTACTACAGTAGCGCAAAACGATTAACTCTTATTGTGACTTGGTTTTCGATCTTCTTGATGATTGTGCTTACCTTGAAATTCTGAAATGAATCTCCTTCCTACTTGAAATTGTTATTGCTACATGGTTCAAACCTTGGAATTCTGGCCATAAATTGTGGAAGTCTAAATTCGTGGGATCTTTGATCCAAAGAAATCAATGCCTGGCAAACAATTAAGGGCTTGGTCTAGTCCTGGGAGGAGCGCCCGAACACTACGTGTACCCCCGGGGAGGTGATTGACTAGGTGTGGCATTTGGCACCAGTACTATGACATTAGTTAAATCTAGGGCTGGCCACTACTCTCTACTACTCTCCACTACTCTCTACTACTTTTCACTTTCCACTCTTTACTGTTCTATACTCTACTTGTTGTTACTTACTTGCTGTTACTTGGACGTGGAAATGAAATCACATACGTGCTTAACATGACTTGAATTGTCTCGATATGGCCAACTCTTTATCGTTATCTCCTGTAGTAAATTCTTGTCTTTGTTATTCCTCTTAAGTATTACCATTCTGTTCCTTTATATTTCTTGACCTTGCAAGATCTTTAAATTTTGTTTCATTATATCATCCTTATTCTTTTATTGCATTATCCTTTGTAGCATGATATTTTGATAATGTAATTAAACTGCTAATCACTTATACCTATCTGTTATTTCCTACTGAGCGTCAGCTCATAGTTGTTGTTTCCCCCCTTTCCAGGCTTTTCAAGTGACGTGCTTACCGATGGGGAAGGGCAGGAGTGATGTTTTGAGTGTAGCAGTTAGTTGTGTCTAGAGTGTGTTGTGCTTCAGCTATGTTATTGTGGTTTAGAGTTTGTTATCCCAGTTGTATTGAGTTGACTTGAGGATTGTTGTACCAGTTATGTTTTGTTTAATGGTCAATAAGTTATTTCCATTTCTTAGCACTTGTACATGTTTAGTTTAGTTCTCTCTCTTTCCAGCTCGTTTCTAACTGTACGTCCCGATATTCCGCGTCGGGGCGTGATAGTTTAGTTGGTATCAGAGCCCTAGGTTTCATATTCCTAGGTTCCCTAAGTTTAGATTTTCTTGCATTGCATCCCAATAATCGGTATATCAAAAGGTGTTGTCCGAACGTTAGGCTACGCCTATCGGGAAGGTCGCATACTTGCGCGAGTGGTCTTCGGACCGATTAGCTCCGCCAGGTACCGAGTTTTTGGTCGTGTTTAGGTGCATTAGACCTCTAACCTTGTTAAAGTCTAGAACCTGACCTGGTGAGATTGGATAGAAACTTGGGTTAAGTTCGTTCCTTAATCGTGTTATTATCTATTTTATTGGACCTAAGTAATCTATTTCTCGTGTAGATGGCAGCCGAACGTGCTGAATGGAGGAACCTGCAGCGCACGGTTCAAGGCCTGACTCAGGCGTTACATCAGGGTTGTTGGCCTGACGGCCCTGGTCTGGCGCGTCAGGTGTGTGTAACGCGCCCTGTGCTGGCCGTTACATGCTCTTTTCTGTGTTTTAGAGTTGGTTAGGGTGGTGAGTGTGACGGCTGCTCCCCCTGTAATACCCCGATTATTTATTAAGTTTTATTGAGCTTTTATTAATTAAAAATTGAATTAAAATGAATTAATGTTTGAATTTCGAATATTAATATTTAATTCATTAGAAAATAGAACCTATAAATTCGACTACCTTAGAAAAATCTGTAAAAATAGTAATTGTGTAAAAGATCATTTTTATAGCAATTTTGTCTTCTGGACTTGACCCAAATTAATTACGTAACCGTGTCTAATTAGAGGATTAATCCTGAATTTGACTTTCACCTACCCTTTACCTAATCGTAACTTAAAACGTGAAATTCGACCTTATTACTCAACCAAATGATCTGAAATCAAGGGCAAATGGAAGGCCACGAGGTAAGGAACATTTACCCTCAATCAATTTAAGGTAAACCTAGCCCTAAAACGTGCTGCCGACATAGATTTGGTCGAGTCAAGGATTCCGGCACCGTTTCTAACACGAAACTTGCAGCGCCAAATACTCCCAACTCCGGATGCTCCAGAAGCTCCATGACCTATAGAAATGTAGCTCTTTGACTCTAGTTTCATTTGGTAGCTGGGTCAGCTGATGAGGAGTCCAGATCTGGGAGCATTCGTCGTTTTGGTGGAGGGTGTTGGTAGTTCGTCGTTCTTCATCTCCAGCCCTTTAATCCGTCGATTAAGGTAGGTACCCTTAACCAATTGAGACTTGTAAATATAGTATCTTGATTAGCTCGATGAGATCTATCCAATGGGACGGAAAGCCCCAAATTTCATTAGGTATCCGTGGAGATATCAAGCTTTTTGTGAGCTGTTGTCAAGCTTGTTCTTCATTCTAGGGTTTCGAAGTCTTTCTCCGATTTGAGGTAGGTTATAACAGCCCAACTTCTAATTAATATACATGAATGTAATTAGTAGCTTGTTAGCTTTCTTTTGACACCAAAATCCCCAAATTCCGTTGTGTATGTTGGGAGAATTTTTAGATTTAGTGGAAGTATGTCAAGAATTAGGTCTTCTTGTGTTCTTCATAGAATAGGTTGTGATTAAATAGGTTTATGATGAAATTCGTGCTTTAAAACTCATGTATTATGACCCTCATATGTCTAGTAAGATTCCTATAGCATGGGGTTTTGATTTCAACTCAATTGGACCACAATTGGGTGAGTTTTTGTGCTTTCCGAAAGTTCTGCCGTTGCTGTTCTTGCAGGGGTCGACCCCTGGGGTCGACCCATTTTCTGGGCAGCCCTGCAGGCCCGAGGGTCGACCCCAGGGGTCGACCCATCCAGTCCCTGCAAGGGGGTCGACCCCAGGGGTCGACCCATGCGCTGGAATGTAGGGGTCGACCCCAAGGGTCGACCCATTCAGCTGCCAGACCCCATTTTTACAAGGGTCGACCCCTGGGGTCGACCCATGTACCAGAAACCCGGTTTTCATCGTTTTACGACCCGTGGATCGATCCGGATCATTAGGGGATCGACCCATTGAACATAGACCAATTGAAAACTATACTTTTGAAGAGCCAGTGACCTATTCTGGAAACCTTATGATTTCAATTTACATTGGTTCCTACTTGCAAATATAGTGTAAAAACATGCCGTTTACAATCTTCATTTCGACTCATACATTGGTTAAATAGAAACCCACATAATTAGTGGTTAATGGTGTAATTAAATCTCTGTTAATGCATTCTTTTTCCTTCCTGTACAAGCTTGTTCCTTTACCTTATCATCTTGAATCAGCTTTTGGCAATTGTCTTAATGCAAATGATAATGGATAATCTTTGACATATTAACTTGGTAATTAGGATTAATATGTTGATTAGCTTGTTGGATAGCTGCTGTACTACAGTAGCGCAGCATGATTAACTCTTATTGTGACTTGGTTTTCAATCTTCTTGATGATTGTGCTTACCTTGAAATTCTGAAATGAATCTCCTTCCTACTTGAAATTGTTATTGCTACATGGTTCAAACCTTGGAATTCTGGCCATAAATTATGGAAGTCTATATTCGTGGGATCTTTGATCCAAAGAAATCAATGCCTGGCAAACAATTAAGGGCTCGGTCTAGTCCTGGGAGGAGCGCCCGAACACTACATGTTCCCCCGGGGAGGTGATTGACTAGGTGTGGCATTTGGCACCGTTAAATCTAGGACTGGCCACTACTCTCTACTACTCTCTACTACTTTTCACTTTCCACTCTTCACTGTTCTATACTCTACTTGTTGTTACTTACTTGCTGTTACTTGGACGTGGAAATGAAACTACACACGTGCTTGACATGACTTGAATTATCTCGATATGGCCAACTCTTTATCGTTATCTCCTGTAGTAAATTCTTATCTTTGTTATTTCTCTTAAGTATTACCATTCTGTTCCTTTATATTTCGTGACCTTGCAAGATCTTTAAATTTTGTTTCATTATATCATCATTACTCTTTTATTGCATTATCCTTTGTAGCATGATATTTTGAAAATGTAATTAAACTGCTAATCACTTATACCTATATGTTATTTCCTACTGAGCGTTAGCTCATAGTTGTTGTTTCCCCCCTTTCCAGGCTTTTCAGGTGACGCGCTTACCGATGGGGAAGGGCAGGAGTGATGTTTTGAGTGTATCAGTTAGTTGTGTTTAGAGTGTGTTGTGCTTCAGTTATGTTATTGTGGTTTAGAGTTGTTATCCCAGTTGTTGTTGATTTGAGGATTATGTACCAGTTATGTTTTGTTTAATGGTCAATAAGTTATTTCCATTTCTTAGCATTTGTATATATTTAGATTAGTTCTCTCTCTTTCCAGCTCGTTTCTAACTGTACGTCCCGATATTCCGCGTCGGGGCGTGATAGTTTAGTTGGTATCAGAGCCAGGTTTCATATTCCTAGGTTCCCTAAGTTTAGGTTTTCTTGCATTGCATCCCAATAATCGGTATATCAAAAGGTGTTGTCCGAACGTTAGGCTACGCCTATCGGGAAGGTCGCATACTTGCGCGAGTGGTCTTCGGACCGATTAGCTCCGCCAGGTACCGAGTTTTTGGTCGTGTTTAGGTGCATTAGACCTCTAACCTTGTTAAAGTCTAGAACCTGACCTGGTGAGATTGGGTAGAAACTTGGGTTAAGTTCGTTCCTTAATCGTGTTATTATCTATTTTTTTGGACCTAAGTAATCTATTTCTCGTGTAGATGGCAGCCGATCGTGCTGAATGGAGGAACCTGCAGCGCACGGTTCAAGGCCTGACTCAGGCGTTACATCAGGTAGCTCAAGCTGGAGCAGCGAGTCATGGCACCGGTGACTTATACCGGAACTTTCGAGGAATGAACCCGCCAAGATTTGCTGGTTCGACTAACCCCGATGAGGCCGAGCATTGGCTCCACGAAATGGGGAGAATTTTTGAAGTCATGCAATGCACCGACCAAGAGCGTGTCCTTCTTTCTACCTTCCAATTGGAGCGGGACGCGCGTACTTGGTGGGATTCCGTCAAGGCAACTATAGGCGATCAACAAGTCACATGGGAAGAGTTTGAGGAATTCTTCAACGATAAATATTTTTCCGATCGTGTACAAGAGAAGAAGGCGGCGGAGTTCGTGGCTCTAAAGCAGCGAAGCTTATCGATGGCCGAATATGAAGCACAGTTCTCTCGGCTTTCACGCTATGCTACTCACCTTATCTCCACAGAAAAGATGAAAGCTAAGCGATTTCTCAACGGGTTGAAGCTTCACTACATCAATCAACTGGCACCGATGGAGATCTCTACTTATTCTGAGATGGTGAGAAAGGCACAAGTTCTAGAAGATACCTTAGAAATGACGGAGAGGATCCGTGGGCAAGGCATGAAGAAGGAACAACCAACTCCTAGACCCGGATTTGGCACTAGCAAAAAGAGGCCCATGAGTGGGTCTAGTTCGTGGATCGGATCGGGAACGTGGAAAGGCAAGATGCCAAGAAATGAAGAGAAGAAACCCGGCCCTATTGTTCCATTCAAGGGCAAGTGCAAGTATTGTGATCGTCCAGGTCACAAGATGGAGGAATGCTGGCGCAAGCTAGGTGCGTGTTTACGATGTGGGAGTAGGGAACACCGTATCCCTGACTGCCCTCTTCTATCGGAACAAGCTACACCGGTAAAACCTCAAGTTATCAAGAAGCCGCAAGGAAGGCTCCAAGCTTTACATGCGGATGAAACTGGGATTTCTGATGATGGCGGACTCGTCGAAGGTACCCTTACTATAATCGACAAGCCCGCATTTGTTCTCTTTAATACTGGTGCAACGCATTCTTTTATTTCTCAGAAATTTGCGAAGTCATCATCTGTCGAACCTATTATGATGAATTCTCCATTGGTTATGTCAACTCCTATTGGTTCTGGAGCGACTATTCAATATTACTATCATTCTAGTAAGGTTATTATTGATGAACGGAACTTTCCAGCCGACTTAGTTTGCATGGATATGAAGGATTATGATGTAATCCTTGGAGCAGATTGGTTGGCCAAGTATGAGGCCAGTGTTCACTGCAGTTCTAGCTCAGTGACTTTTACTGGACATTCTGGTTTATCTTTTACGGGGATCAAGCACCATAACCCCGTATCGCTCATCTCTTCTCTTCGAGCCGACAAGCTGATGAGGCGAGGTTGCGAGGCTTTTCTAGCCTTTGTCCATGCTACACCGGAACAGTGATTTGAGATAAAGGACACTCCTATTGTCCGAGAATTCTCCGAAGTCTTTCCGGAGGAACTACCAGGACTTCCGCCTGAGCGGGAAGTTATCTTCTCCATTGATATTTTTCCTGGCGCGTCTCCTATTTCTAGAGCTCCTTACCATATGTCCCCTGCGGAGCTAAGGGAATTAAAGCAACAGCTGATGGAGTTGCTCGAGAAGGGCTTTATTCATCCGAGTACTTCACCTTGGGAAGCTCCTGTATTATTCGTCAGGAAAAAGGATGGTTCGATGAGATTATGCATCGATTATCGGCAACTGAACCAGCTAACTATCAAGAATAAATACCCATTGTCGAGGATCGACGAATTATTCGACCAGATAGCGGGAGCACATTATTTCTCTAAGATCGATCTTCGATCTGGATATCATCAGCTGAGGATTAAGGAAGATGATATTTATAAAACGGCTTTCCGCAGCAGGTATGGTCATTTTGAGTTTGTCGTTATGCCTTTTGGTCTAACGAATGCACCAGCAGCTTTCATGCAGTTAATGAATAATGCATTCCGGCCTTATCTTGATCAATGGGTCGTGGTATTCATTGACGACATACTAATTTATTCCAAGACTGAAGAAGAGCATGCCGAACATTTGAGGATGGCATTGCAGATATTGAAAGATCATCAACTATATGCCAAATTCAGTAAATGTGATTTCTGGCTGCAAGAAGTGTCCTTCTTAGGACATATCATCACCAAAGAAGGTATTTCCGTTGATCCTTCGAAAGTGGAGGCAGTAAGGAACTGGGATCAGCCTACTACAGTGACCGAAGTGAGAAGCTTCCTAGGCCTGGCAGGCTATTATCGGAGATTTATTCAAGACTTCTCCAAGATTGCGGTACCTCTCACTCGATTGACCCGCAAAGACAACAAGTTTGAATGGTCCGAGGAATGTCAGCAGAGCTTTCAAACATTGAAGGATTGCCTCACTACTGCACCCGCATTGGCTTTACCTTCTGGCGACAGTGGTTTCGTGGTCTATACCGATGCTTCTGGTATTGGCTTAGGCTGTGTACTCATGCAGCATGGTAAGGTGATTGCCTTTTCTTCTAGGCAACTGAGGAAGCATGAAGAGAATTACCCCGTTCATGACTTGGAACTTGCAGCAGTTGTATTCGCCTTAAAAATTTGGAGGCATTACTTGTATGGAGAAACATTCACAGTATTTTCAGATCATAAGAGTCTGAAGTATTTATTTTCTCAGAAAGAACTTAACATGAGGCAGAGAAGATGGTTGGAGTACTTGAAGGACTTCGACTTCTCGATTGAATATCATCCCGATAAAGGCAATGTGGTGGCAGATGCATTAAGCCGGAAGCCTGTGGCTAAATTATCAAGTCTCATGTTACAAGAGTGGAGGCTATTGGAACAGTTAGCTAGCCTGGATCTAAATGATGATAATGATCGGGTTATAATTGCACAGATTCGACTTAAGCCCGAATTATTGATGGAGATCAAATCCTTGCAAGATAATGATCCCGAGCTGGTTGAGATCAAGGGAAGTTTGAGCAGCAGACCCGACTTCATGGTGGCTGACGATGGAAGATTGTTATTCCAGGGTAGAACTTGTGTACCTGATGAAGCTGAGTTAAAGAACAAGATTCTGGAGGAAGCACATAGATCCAAATACACTATTCATCCTGGAGGCACGAAAATGTTCAAGGATTTGAAAAGGTCCTTTTGGTGGCCGAATATGAAAAGGGAAATTGCAGATTTCGTGAGTAGATGTCTGGTTTGTCAACAGGTTAAGGCTGAACATTTCAGACCGGCAGGAAAGTTGAAACCACTCGACATACCCCAATGGAAGTGGGAAAGCATTGGCATGGATTTCATTATGGGTCTACCTAAGACTCGTGGTGGATTTGATGTGATATGGGTGATCGTCGATCGCTTGACAAAATCGGCTCATTTCTTACCCATTAAGTCCAAGTGGACAGTTGATGTATTGGCTGCTTTATATTTGAAGGAAGTGGTAAGGCTCCATGGTATACCAGTCAGCATTGTGTCTGATAGAGACCCGAGATTTACTTCACATTTCTGGAAGGGACTGCAAGAGTCTCTTGGTACTCGTCTGAACTTCAGTACTGCTTTTCATCCACAGACAGATGGACAGACTGAAAGAACCAACCAGATAGTGGAAGATATGCTGCGAGCTTGCATGATTGATTTCGGAGGCAGTTGGAGTAATCACTTGGCATTGATTGAATTCGCCTACAACAATAGTTACCAATCCAGCATACAAATGGCTCCATTTGAAGCTTTGTATGGAAGAAGCTGTCGTTCCCCGTTGTGTTGGGATGAGGTGGGCGAGAAGCAATGGCTTGGACCGGATCTTATTTCGGAGTCGTCACAGAATATCCGTATCATCCGAGACCGGTTACAAGTGGCACAGTCAAGACAGAAAAGCTATGCTGACAACCGGAGAAGGGCATTAGAGTTCCAAGTGGGTGAGCATGTATTTCTGAAGGTCTCTCCTACGAGAGGGATTCGTAGATTCGGCATTCGCGGCAAGCTAAGCCCGCGGTATATCGGTCCGTTCGAGATTCTGGATAGAGTGGGCGAGGTGGCTTATCGATTGGCGTTACCGCTTCAGTTGTCTGGCGTGCACAACATCTTCCATATTTCTATGTTGCGGAAGTATGTGTACGACCCCACTCATGTTATTCATCATGTGGATTTCGAGCTGAAGGAGGATCTGACCTACGAGGAAAGACCGATAAAGATTCTGGACCAGAAGCAACAGCAACTCCGGAATCGCTCTATATCGATGGTCAAGATTCAGTGGAGTCGGCGTGGGACCGAAGAGGCTACTTGGGAATCGGAAGATACTATGCGGAAGCGGTATCCCGACCTATTCTAGGTGATCTATCTTTTCCCTACTTTCCGTATATAGCGCAGTGAATTTGGAGGACCAAATTCTTTAAGTAGGGGAGGGTGTAATACCCCGATTATTTATTAAGTTTTATTGAGCTTTTATTAATTAAAAATTGAATTAAAATGAATTAATGTTTGAATTTTGAAATATTAATATTTAATTCATTAGAAAATAGAACCTATAAATTCGACTACCTTAGAAAAATCTGTAAAAATAGTAATTGGGTAAAAGATCATTTTTATAGCAATTTTGTCTTCTGGACTTGACCCAAATTAATTACGTAACCTTGTCTAATTAGAGGTTTAATCCTGCATTTGACTTTTACCTAACCTTTACCTAATCATAACTTAAAACGTGAAATTCGACCTTATTACTCAACCAAATGATCTGAAATCAAGGGCAAATGGAAGGCCACGAGGTAAGGAACATTTACCCTCAATCAATTTGAGGTAAACCTAGCCCTAAGACGTGCTGCCGACATAGCTTTGGTCGAGTCAAGGAATCCGGCGCCGTTTCTAACACGTAACTTGCAGCGCCAAATACTCCCAACTCCGAAGGCTCCAGAAGCCCCATGACCTATAGAAATGTAGCTCTTCGACTCTAGTTTCATTTGGTAGCTGGGTCAGCCGACGAGGAGTCCAGATCTGGGAGTATTCGTCGTTTTGGTGGAGGGTGTTGGTAGTTCGTCGTTCTTCATCTCCAGCCCTTTAATCCGTCGATTAAGGTAGGTACCCTTAACCAAATGAGACTTGTAAATATAGTATTTTGATCAGCTCGATGAGATCTATCCAATGGGACTGAAAGCCCCAAATTTCATTAGGTATCCGTGGAGATATCGAGCTTTTTGTGAGCGACTGTCAAGCTTGTTCTTCATTCTAGGGTTTCAAATTCTTTCTCCGATTTGAGGTAGGATCTAACAACCAAACTCTAATTAACTTACATGATGTAATCAGCATGTTGTTAGCTTTCTTTTGACATCACAATCCCCAAATTCCGTTGTGTATGTTGGGAGAATTTTTAGATTTAGTGGAAGAATGTCAAGAATTAGGTCTTCTTGTGTTCTTCATAGAATAGGTTGTGATTCTTGTAAATTCTGATGAAATTCGTGTTTTCAAATTGTAATTTTATGACCCTAATATGTCTAGTAAGATTCCTATAGCATGGGGTTTTGATTTCAACTCAATTGGACCACAATTGGGTGAGTTTTTGTGCTTTCCGAAAGTTACTGCCGTTGCTGTTCTTGCGGGGGTCGACCCCTGGGGTCGACCCATTTTCTGGGCAGCCCTGCATGCCCGAGGGTCGACCCCAGGGGTCGACCCATCCAGTCCCTGCAAGGGGGTCGACCCCATGGGTCGACCCATGCGCTGGAGTATAGGGGTCGACCCCAGGGGTCGACCCATACACCAGAAAATCAGTTTTGTCTTTTTTTTGACCCGAGGATCGATCCGGATCATTAGGGGATCAACCTAATCAACTTAGACCAATTGAAAACTATACTTTTGAAGAACCAGTGACCTATTTTGGAAACCTTATGATTTCAATTTACATTGGTTCCTACTTGCAAACATAGTGTAAAAACATGCCGTTTACCATCTTCATTTCGACTCATATATTGGTTAAATAGAAACCCACATAATTAGTGGTTAATGGTGTAACTAAATCTCTGTAATGCATGCTATTTCATTCCTGTGAGCTTCTTCTTTAATCATCTTGAATCTTCTTTTGGCTTAATGATTAATGCAAATGATAATGGATAATCTTTGACATATTAACTTGGTAATTAGGATTAATATGTTGATTAGCTTGCTGGATAGCTGCTGTACTACAGTAGCGCAAAATGATTAACTCTTATTGTGACTTGGTTTTCAATTTCTTGATGATTGTGCTTACCTTGAAATTCTGAAATGAATCTCCTTCCTACTTGAAATTGTTATTGCTACATGGTTCAAACCTTGGAATTCTGGCCATAAATTGTGGGAGTCTAGATTCGTGGGATCTTTGATCCAAAGAAATCAATGCCTGGCAAACAATTAAGGGCTTGGTCTAGTCCTGGGAGGAGCGCCCGAACACTACGTGTACCCCCGGGGAGGTGATTGACTAGGTGTGGCATTTGGCACCAGTACTATGACATTAGTTAAATCTAGGGCTGGCCACTACTCTCTACTACTCTCCACTACTCTCTACTACTTTTCACTTTCCACTCTTCACTGTTCTATACTCTACTTGTTGTTACTTACTTGCTGTTACTTGGACGTGGAAATGAAATCACATACGTGCTTGACATGACTTGAATTGTCTCGATATGGCCAACTCTTTATCGTTATCTCCTGTAGTAAATTCTTGTCTTTGTTATTCCTCTTAAGTATTACCATTCTGTTCCTCTATATTTCTTGACCTTGCAAGATCTTTAAATTTTGTTTCATTATATCATCCTTATTCTTTTATTGCATTATCCTTTGTAGTATGATATTTTGATAATGTAATTAAACTGCTAATCACTTATACCTATCTGTTATTTCCTACTGAGCGTCAGCTCATAGTTGTTGTTTCCCCCCTTTCCAGGCTTTTCAGGTGACGCGCTTACCGATGGGGAAGGGCGGGAGTGATGTTTTGAGTGTAGCAGTTAGTTGTGTCTAGAGTGTGTTGTGCTTCAGCTATGTTATTGTGGTTTAGAGTTTGTTATCCCAGTTGTATTGAGTTGATTTGAGGATTGTTGTACCAGTTATGTTTTGTTTAATGGTCAATAAGTTATTTCCATTTCTTAGCACTTGTACATGTTTAGTTTAGTTCTCTCTCTTTCCAGCTCGTTTCTAACTGTACGTCCCGATATTCCGCGTCGGGGCGTGACATAGGTCATCAGATCTCATCAAATTGTAATTATTCATTGAATGACCTAATGTACCACAATAATAGCAAGATGGAGCAGATTTCAGATTTGATTTATGCACATTCTTATTAGCATGAATTCTATGTGCATATGCATGAAAATTTCTGTTAACAGAATTAAAATTCTGTTTACCAAAATAAGCCAGCCAACAGTCAGCAGCTCTATGGCCTGGCTTCCCACATTCAAAACATGTAAGTGTTTTCCTTTCAAAAATAAATCCATTTCTACCAGAAATATTTCTATTGACTGAGAATTTACCAGATTTATTGTCAAACTTTCTTCCCTGAGCATGCCAACATTGGGCTGCTGTGTGGCCCATCTTGCCACAGTGAAGACATGAGTTAGAATTTCTTCCACCAGCCCTCAGCCAGCATTCGGATCTCTTATGACCCAATTTTCCACAATTGAAGCATGTCATATGCTGGTTTATTGAATCAAATTTGTTCTTGTTAACAGCATGACTGTTTGCATGAAATTTAGCATGATATGAATGTGATTTTTCCTTATCACTTGCAAACCAGCACTGTGCAATTGTGTGTCCTAATTTACCACAGTGGAAACATTCAATTTTCTTTTTCTGAATTGAAGGATTTCTATCATGAAGTTTCCTAGCAGTCATATCATCCTTCTCCATCAATTTACATTCATGCATCAGATGACCAAATTTATGACAATAATGGCATGACATTATCTTTTTAGATGCATGTGAATGTGTGTGAGAACTGTGATCAACATGCCCTAGTGAACCCCTTTTATTTATTTTCTGTTTTCCAATCTTTTTCTGATTTTTGTTCTATTTTTTGGTTTTCTGAACAATGGGTTGTTTATCTTTTGAAGTGGTGGCTACATTTGAAGCTTTTACAAAAGATGTCATCAACTTGCTCTGAAATTCTTTCTTGTTAGCATTATTGTAGCCCAGGCTTTTTGTTCAATTTCTCGTGGAGTTAAATTCCTTCCTAGTGTTGATTTTTACACCTAGTAGCTTGTCTAGGTTTTTCTGCCCACTTACGAATTTTGACAAAGAATTGTTCAGATCATTTATTTCAGATTGAAGAGAAGAGACCTGATGTTCATAGTTGACTATATCTTCTTCAGAGACCAGAATTTGTTGATGCATCACATCATTCAAAGTTTTAAGGGTATCATTTTCTGATTTCAGTTTGAGCTCATTTTGATTTTCATCAACAGATTTTCCTTTTTCAAATGTCAGCAATCTCTCTGACATGGTGTAGTTCAACTGTTTTAGTTTCTCAATTTCCTCCTTTAGACTAGTGTTCTCCTGCTCAAGTTTATCATCATCAAACAAAACATCAGTTAGGAAACTTGGATATTCTGATTTACAGTTTTCAAAGTTTTCCTGAAACTTTAAGTTCCCAACACTAACAGCCTTGAACTCTTCATTGATCAATCTGTTTTCATTCTCAAGACTAATTAGTTTTTGTTTAGATTCCTGACATTGTTTTCTAAGTTTAGTGTTTTCAGATTTTACATGATCAAGTTCTGATTGGATTCCATCTAGTTTCGACACTTGTCTTCTGAGTATCTCATTTTCAGTTTTCAGAATTTCAGGATTTTCAAGATTTTCAGTTCCAGAAATAGGATCCCCTAGAGTTGTTAACTTCTTTATCAGACTTTTATTCTTCTTCCTCAATTTTTCATGGGAGTGTAACAGATTAGCATAGGCATCTTCCCAGCCATCTAAAGTGTAACTATCGAAAGGATTGATTACCTCTTCAGCATCTTCAAATTCATCTTGATCAGTGCTATGGTCGCTCTTCTCAGCCATCATGCAGCTGTCCTCATTCATCCTCTGAGCTAGCTTCAGCTGATCCAAAATGTCCTTAGCGGACCTGCAGTCATTAAAACAAGAATTTAGAGCCTTGTCAGTAGCTTCTTTCATTAATTTCAAAACTTTCTGATTCTCTCCATTTCTTGATCTGTCACTTTTAGTCCATTTGTACTCTTCCTGTGGCAGTCTATGAGGACCATGTGAAATTAACTTCCACAGATCCGGATCTATTAAATTCACATAGTTATATAGACTGCTAACCCATGAGTTAAAATTAGAGCCATTGAAAATCGGTGGGGAACCCATTAATTAAATCGACAAGCAGATTAATGCAATAGAGAGAAAATTCAGAAATGCACCAAAGGCAACAGGATCCTCTGCAGATCGTTGGATCTGTTCAGTCAGAGACCTAAGCTCTGATACCAATTGATAGGATGCAAGGCCTGGATACAGAGGGGGGGTGAATGTATCCTGCTCTAAATGTCGCCCAATTAAAACTCTAATGCTCAAGTATGCGGAATTAAAAGCAGTTGATGAAATGTGCTGAAAATACTTAGAAGCAACTCAGCAAGACAACACAAATCTATTATCTCTTACACGCTCCTAAGCAAACATCTAAAGATCGCAGCAGAGAAAATAACATATAAAGAAAAATAAACCACAAGAGAACACCAAGATTTTTTAGGTGGTTCGGTCCAAAGACCTACGTCCACCCCTCAGTCCAAACCGGAGTGAGGCTTCCACTAACTAGGCTAGAAACTGCAGACTCAGTCTGCAACAAATTACTGCCACACAGCTTGACCAGGGGAACAACCTCCCCTCTTCCTCCCAACCGGAGGGTCACCCCAAGTGACTCCCAGCCACTTGGAAACCAGAGACGCAAGTCTCTCTTCCTCCAGACCAGGAGGGAAGACCTAGTCTTGCAACCCACAAGACTAGAACCGGAGGACCAATCCTCCCTTCCTCCAAACCGGAGGGGAACCTAGAGACCTAAGTCTCTCTTCCTCTGAACCCCAGACGGAAGCACAGGTGACACCAAGTCACCTGCAAACTAGAGGTCTCGGACCTCTCTTCCTCCCAATCGGAGGGACACCCGACCTCACACTAGAGAGTCGAAAGAACAACTGGTGAATGCTTAAAAAGAAAAACAAAACCGCAGCAACAGAAGGCTGGAAAAATAAAATGAAACTGTGGCTCTCGCAGGAGCTGGCTGGCCTGGATTTGATCCACGGTCCAGCAGAAACTGATCTTCAGATGAAGCTTCCTTTGCTCTAGCTCTCTCTTCTTCTCACTCTTCTTTTTCTTCTCTTTCGCAGGCTCTCTCTCTCTGTCTCTTCTTTCTTCTTTCTTCTTGTTCTGCTCACTGCCTTTCTGCAGCTTTATCTTCTATCTCGATCACACTCTTTCTCTTTCTTATCTGATCTCTCTTATCCATCTTCTCCAGATGGAGGCGGCTGTGCATTTATAGCTGTAGCAATTAGGGCGTTATCCTCGGATCACGTGCTAGGTGCCAACCTCAGATCACGTTCACTTCATAGACTTTACGAACAATACCTGTCACATAGACATAAGAAGATATCAGTTGGATGTATATACATGGTTCAGGCTGTTAACAAAGTGTGTACAGGCAAGATGCATCTTGATTGTATAGACTTGAAGGTAAACAATCGAGTGTATAGACTAGAAGATTAACAATCGAGTGTATAGAGTTGAAGGCCTAACAATCGAGCGCATAGACTTGAAGGTTAACTGAGTGTACAGACTTCATGTGAAGGATATGAGTGTATAGACTTGAACACTTAACAATCGAGTGTATAGGGTTGAAGGCCTAACAATCAAGTGTATAGACTTGAAGGTTAACTGAGTGTACAGACTTCGTGTGAAGGATATGAGTGTATAGACTTGAACACTTAACATCGAGTGTATAGGGTTGAAGGCCTAACAATCGAGTGTATAGACTTGAAGGTTAACTTAGTGTACAGACTTCGTGTGAAGGATATGCACATGTGCTGAAGTGTGTACAGTCTTCACAGAAGGATGTTCAGACTTTAACTTCTGAAGAGTATATACTCTGCTGAAGAACGTTCAGTTGATGTACAAGCCACAGGCTGTATAGACTTCATACAAGACACATGCTGTATAGACTTCGATGCAAAGGCTTAACAACGAGTGTGTAGACTTGAATGCTTGGAAGGATGTATACACTTCGTCTTTGAAGGAGATGCACATATGCTGAAGTGTGTATAGACTTGCTGATCAAAGGAACAGAATGTATAGACTTGGTTGAAGACAATGCAATGTATAGACATTGATGAACATTATGCAATGTATGGACTTTGATGAACATATGCATTGTATGGACTTAACGACCCAACCGATGTATAGACTTAGAAACAGCAATGAAGCAAGTGTGTACAATGTGAGAGAGTGTATAGACTTAGCGAACTTGAGACACTGTACAGACTATGATGCACAAGCAATGTATAGACTTCGTGATGCCAACAAACAATGACTGTTCAGACTTTTTTTGAACAATGCACGCTGTATAGACTTGCAGTGCAAAGGTTGATGAATAGACTTGGTAGTCTGGGGGGTCGACCCATCAAAGAAAGGGGTCGACCCATGATGCATGGATGTATGGACTTGAAGATTCGAAGCCCCACAATGTTTAGACTTTAAGATGCATACGCCAAGGCTTGACACGGCGATGTACTGTAGGCTGCCAGACTCTGTACAGACTTGCAGCTTGAGACGCTGACAGAGACAGACCACTGTATAGACTTCATGATGAGTAGACATGCCAAAACAACTGAATCGTGTACAGACTTGAACAAGCAAAGTCTGTACAGACTTGAAGATTCACGATGTATAGACTTTGGCAAGAGACTGGCTGTACAGACTTCAACACAGCTGCGATGTTCAGGCTTTGACAAAGCAGCGTTGTACAGACTTGATGAAGCTTCAGATGAATGAATGTATATACTTCCCAAACGAATGTACAGACTTCAGAAGATGAAGGCTCTGTATAGACTTGAGTGCCTGAATCAGTGCTCTGTACAGACTCGCCACCGACCAATGTATAGACTTGAAGAAGCTGAGTGAACAATGTATAGGCTTTGAACTCTGTACAGACTTGAAGACCCTGAGCCAACGTATAGACTTTGCCTTAGAAACGAATGTATAGACTTGAAGCAGAAGCCAAGCTCACGATGTGTAGACTTGGCCAGAACGTAGGGAAAGGTATGAATGTATAGACTTGGCCAGAACGTATGAAAAGCCGCCAATGTTCAGACTTGATCATCCAGGCGTGTATAGACTTTGTTTCGAGCAACGTAGGTAAAAGAGACAATGTATAGACTTTGCATAGGAGTGCCTGAAGCGATGTATAGACTTGGGGAATAGCTTGAGACACATAGACGCTGCTCGCTGTACAAACTTGATCAAGGCAGCTGAACAATGTACACACTTCCAATGTATAGACTTCTCACGAACAGTCCGATGTGCATACTTCCCTTCGATGCATCTATAGTGAAATGTATTGACTTTGAAGAATATGTACATGGCGCTGTACAGACTTTGAATGAAGAGCCCAATGTACAGACTTGGATGCCCAAAGGTAATGTATAGACTTGTGAGACACTCATGCACTGAAGATGTATAGACTCTGAAGAAATGAGGCGATGTGTATACTTTTAGGTTCAACTGTGGATGTATAGACTTGGAAGGCTTTGAAGGCGATGTACAGACTCTACCAATGTGCAGACTTTACCTAAATGCAGTGTGTAGACATGGAGATATGATGCATGAACAAAATGGCGTTGTATAGACTTGCCGATCTGGGGGTCGACCCATCAGGAAGGGGGGTCGACCCACTTCTGTCCAGACAATGCTGAAAGGTGTACAGACTAACATCAAACAATTCAGATAAAATGCAATTATGAAATGCATCAACAGCTATGAAATGCACCAATGCACATACCACACAGCCTCAGCCTGTTCGTTGGTTATGTCATTCAGATAAGATGTTCAATGAAACATGCATATGCAACACAAACAGATTTATATACAGATTAAGACAGATGATGACTTATAGTGTTTTCTATCATCAAAATCAAAGGGACACAACACAGTATTTCCAAACAAACTTCCTGTTTGAACGAAATCTCATGTATTGCAATTTAGGATCAACACAAATGCAATCTAACAACAACATCAAGACATGTAACTTAAATGTAAAAATTAAAGCTTTTTAGCTCCTCCTAAATGTATGCATGAATTTCAAATGTTCTTTTTGGCTTTTTACATGCTGATATTATGTAGTTAATTCTAAAAGGAAACATGCATATGATCAAACCTATCTATGTCTATGAGCCTTTGAATACTCAATGAAGTTTTGACAAAACATGGATGGTACTGAGCGGAGGCACATTCTCTCACATAGTGATAGTTCTTAGACAAGCTTAACCTGCCCTCCTTCAAGTCACCATTTGATATACCATGAAATCAAGACATGCAAGCACAGAAGGGAGGATGGATCATGCAGAACATACCACAAAATATGGACACACAAAGTCTTATATCCTTCGTAGTCATGTGTGCAATATGCAGGTTTCATTCTATGCTTGTCATGCATTATGTGGATGAGTGTGCGTAGCATGCTAATGTTCAAATGCCAATGCTTGACATGCAGTATGCAGACATGCCCTTGTTTGAATATAAATCGCATTCGGTACCTGAAATGCAGTATGGAAGAATGTTGTTTCATAAGAACAACGTACAGGCATTTTATTGCTATCTCCCCTAATGAATGAACATGCAATATATCAACTTGAATGGGAGATGAAGCACAGGTATGAATCATGCTTAACCACTTTTACAAAACACTTTTTCACTGGGCTGAACTACATACACAGTTTTACACACTTCACTTCTGTCACGCCCCGAGCTTTTTAATACAGCGGAAGGAATTTCGGGAACGTGAACAGTCGGCATGGTAAGTCTCGCGCCAGCAAGAAATCAGAGCGCAAGACAATCACACTAAAGTAATTGTACAAGTAATTTTTTTCTAAATTTCACTTTATTCCATAATAATAATAAAGTACACAAGATCCTTGACTCTTAACACTCTTACATCATAGACTCAAAAAAATAGAAAATTACAATAAGACTCGACTAGACATTTGATATTGTGGCTTCTCTCGATTCATTTAACCTTCAATCACTCTCAGACCCGCTACTTGTATACTCCGAATCTTATTCATCTATACTTTCAGAAAAGATTGGAAAAGTAAGGTAATAAGCACACTTGCCCAGTAGGTATCTTCGCATCAACATGAGGGCAATATCTAAGTGATTAATGTCTTAACTCTATACTGGAAGAGAAACATAAGAAAATGCGGTAAACAATCGGTAGAACTAAGTAACCAAGGACATGAAATTGAGCAAGTAGATAAGATAACATGAACAAGTAAGATTAAGCATGTAAACGTAAATTGGCCTTTCATGAACAAGAATGTACGAGCATGTAACTAGAAAGTACTTTGTACAACCTTATAAAAAAGGGCCATGTACTAGAAAGTCATTTATCAAGCACATAATTTTCATAACGAGTCTCATGGTGTTTCACTCATTTATAAGAGAAAGTACTCCCAGCGCAATGTGACGCCAGTATCATCGTACCCCATGGTTTATAGCACATTTCCGACAATCCGTCGAGAGGACTAGCATGGAGCCCTTGGACACAATCTGTGCCCGATCTTGCATCTTCAAGTTATAAATCCAGTTACTTCCATGAGATAATAATTTCGGCCAATAAATCAATTCCAAATAATAAGTTTAATGATCAAGTAACCAAGGCATAGAACGTACCAAAGTTGACATAAGATATCAAAGAAAGATTTAAGGTATATTATGCTACGGAGACACAATCAGGAACCAAGCGGTCATTTACTGGACCGTTTAGCAAGCCAGGCGGTCTAGTCATGGACCGTTTGGGTTGGGTTGAATCCAGACTGGATGGGCTGGACTCAGATATACAAGCGGTCATGGGACAGACCGTTAATTGGGCCTTAACGGTCTAATGTAAGATCGTTTATGATGAGTCAAGTCAAAAAAGAAGTACTTAACTCAGATAACATGCTGTCATATGACAGACCGTTAGGCAAGATAAGCGATCATGGTGACGACTGTTTGAAACTCAGAAATCAGAAAACATCAATAGTGTGAGTGCTTTCTAAATAATTTGGGCTTTTAAGGGTACAACCAGCTCGACGTCCTAGTGGGAATCCCAGGCTCACGGAGACTTACGGAGGCCTTGAAATAAGATCACCTAGTCCGGTAGAAGGAATATCTAACGGAGAGACTTTCAAGTCCAAGATTGTGTGCCTATAAGTGCAAAGGTGTATCTAATGGTCACATACCGGAGTATATGCCATGTACTTATGAAAATGACTCTTAGATGAGAAAGTTAGTGATAACCAGCGATCAAATCATAACTAATCCAAGAATCTCATAAATTCAAGTTAAGTACAAAAGTATATGACTTGGTCATGAAAATATCATAAGTTTAAAATAACTTTAAGTGCATAAAGAATCATCAAATCTACTAGAAAGAGCTGTCACCATAACTGGGTATATGAAAATAATGTTTAAAACAGGTATAAAACCTACTTAACTAGGCTTAACATATAATAATTTGGACCATTCTGCATTAAGCCTCTGGTTAGCTTAAATACAGAATTCAAAAATGAAAATGGTCTAGTGGGTGACCATCTCTTGTGGCAAGCGGTCTATCGTACGGCCGCTAGGGTTTCTGGTGGTCTACAGGAAGACCATTTCTTCCTGTGTTAACAGAAAACTCAATAATAGTAAAATACAATACTAATCTAAGACATATCATGCATGGAAATCAACATGAATAAACTCTATAGCATGATAGAACAAGAATAGATCATCCAATATGCGTGGGTTTATATAATAACAAGAGAATTTCCTTTTTACTCAATTAGGGCTAGTTCATGCATGAATATTATACTAGATGCATAGTCCTAATGAAAATATAAAATTCTCAGTGTACAATATATGAAATCGACTGGAAACAGAGGGCTTTTATCCCTAATGTCATGTTTAAGCCGTTCATGAGATAACCTACCTCAAATAGCGCTCCTAGACTGCCAATTTCTGACTGGAAGTAAGCCCTAGTTCTACACGTTCTATGCTAAACTAGCCACTTCACACCCTTGTATCTCCTGATTCCCTTGACCTATGGACGTGACAGTTGGAGGGTAGATAGAAGATATAGAGGGTAACATAAAGTTCTAAAGACATAGTCGCTAAATACCTCGTTTAGGGCTTCTAATTCCCTGATCTTCATTGGTCCGTTGCACAGATTCCTGGTTTATTGGTGCAGGATCAGCAACTTTGAAAGCTTCTAACTCCTTGTAGACTTGATCTCCTAGAATGAAATTTGGAGGGTAGTTAGTCCTTAGTATTAGCAACAAAAACTCCTAAAGAACTTACCTCTAATTCTACCTCCTTACCTTAGTTCCATGCGAGCCAAAAGTAGGGGTCACACAGGCAAACATGGGGTCTATTTATAGGGTTTAGTTAGGATTTCAAGGATTTGGACGACTTTAGAGTCCTAATTAGGTCTCCAATCCGATCCTAATGCGCTCTAGAGCCTTCTAGCCAGTAGATTGCATCCATCCCAGAAGATTTAGCGGAAAAATGGAACTTTTCATGCAAGGAAGATGTTCGCGATCGGTCTCTTGAAAGCGATCCACTGATTGACCGTTTTGGGTCCCATGCGGTCTTGCGGTAGACCGTTTTCTATCCCGGGCGCCAAATTTGAAATTAATTCAAACTCTTCCCTCCATTATCCATCTATTTATCCTAATTATCTCTAAATTCGGTGATTATACCAATTTCTAGCTTCTAGAATACGTGCCAAGGTCCAAAACCATAATTTGGGCCAAAAGAATTCCTTTAAATGGGCGTAATCCTCTTGGATTAGAGTAAGGCTATATTAATTAAAATGACTTCATTCAATAGCCCGTTTATTTAATTTAAATATTTAATAAATTCTTAAAAATTTCTCGGGCGTTACACCCTCCCCCACTTAAAAAGAATTTATCCCCAAATTCAATACATGGATTTATGGAGAGTGTACTTACATTCAAATATCTCTGAAAATCTTTTGCGCATGGCCTCTTCGGTTTCCCATCTTGCTTCATGCAGTCAAGATTTGCTCCATTGAACTTTGACCATAGGGATAGTTTTGTTCCGAAGTTGACGTACTTCTTGCTCAAGTATTTCGATAGGTTTTTGCTCGTACGTTAAATCCTTTTGAATTTCTAAGTTATCATAGCTTATAACATGAAGCGGATCTGGAACGTACCTTTTGAGCATTGAAACATGAAATACGTCCTGAACTCCAGCCAATTGGGGAGGTAAAGCCAATCGATAAGCTACTTTGCCAACTCTCTCAAGGATTTCAAAAGGGCCGATAAATCTTGGAGTAAACTTGCCTTTGATGCCGAACCTTCGAACACCTCGACCTGGAGAGACCTTGAGGAGTACATGGTTACCTGCTTTGAATTTCAGGTCACGCCTTCGATTATCAGCATATGATTTCTGCCTATCTTGAGCTATCTTGAGCCTTTCTCGAATTAGCTTTACTCTCTTAGTAGTATCCCTTATCAACTCGGGACCTAGCAGTTGTTTTTCTCCTACTTCGTTCCAGCAAGTCGGTGAGCGACAACTTCTCCCATAAAGTGCCTCAAATGGTGCCATCTGAATGCTAGCCTGATAGCTATTGTTATAAGCAAATTCCACTAGAGGTAAATGGTCGTGCCAGCTTCCACCGAAGTCCATAACACACGCTCTTAGCATATCCTCCACCACTTGATTGGTTCTTTCCGTTTGTCCATCGGTTTGTGAATGAAATGCTGTGCTGAAACTTAATCGGGTCCCCAAGGAATTCTGCAGACCTTTCCAGAATTGTGAAGTGAATCGAGGGTCTCGATCAGAAATAATAGTGATAGGGACACCATGTAACTTAATAATCTCCTTCATGTATAATGCAGCTAGGATATCCACAGACCATCGGCTCTTAATAGGCAGGAAATGAGCTGATTTGGTTAAACGGTCTATGATTACCCATATTCCATCATGGCCACCTCTCGACTTAGGCAGTCCCATGATAAAATCCATCCTTATAATATCCCATTTCCATTCCGAAATTTCCAAGGGATGTAATTTTCCAGCATGCCTTTGATGTTCTGTCTTAATCTGTTAACAAGTAAGGCAACGTGACACATAATCTGCTATCTCTCTTTTCATATTGGGCCACCAATAGCTTCTTTTAAGATCTTGATACATCTTGGTAGCATCAGGATGAATAGTGTATTTAGACTTGTGAGCTTCTTCTAAGATCAATTTCTTAGTATCATCAAGATCTGGTATACAAACTCGGTCTTGGAATATCAATCTTCCATCATTTTTAATAGAGAAATCTGGCCGTTGCTCTATATTGGCCTTAATCTCCAATAACACAGGGTCATTGTCTTGCAGCTTGACCAGTTCTTCTATTAAGGTGGGTTGAGCCCGGATATTGGCTATAAAGCAATCCTCTTTCTTCTTCATATCAATATCTAAATTCAATTGAGCAAATTTAGAAATGAGATTGGTCATACCTTTCATGAGACTTGATAGCTTTCCCATGGGTTTCCTGCTGAGTGCATCGGCTATAGCATTCGCCTTGCCAGGATGATATTAGATATCAAAATCGAAGTCTTTAAGGTACTCCAACCATCTCTTTTGCCTCATATTCAGCTCCTTTTGGGACAATAGATATTTCAAGCTTTTGTGGTCCGAATAGACCTTGAATTTCTCTCCATAAAGGTAGTGACGCCAAATCTTCAAGGCAAATATGACAGCTGCCAATTATAGATCATGAACATGATAATTTTCTTCATGTCGCTTCAGTTATCTAGAAGCATAACAGATCACCTTGCCATTCTGCATAAGTACACAGCCTAAGCCAATGCCAGATGCATCGGTATAAACTTCAAATCTGCCACCTTCTGCGGGCAATGCTAGTACGGGTGCCGTGGTGAGATGTTCTTTAAGAGCTAAGAAGTTTTCTTCACATTCCCCTGTCCACTCGAAAGGATTTTCCTTCCTACTAAGTCTTGTTAAAGGATCGACGATTTTGGAGAAATCTTTGATGAATCGCCTATAATAACCAGCCAGACCAATAAAACTTCATACTTTCGATACGGTATTCGGTCGGCTCCAGCTTTTTACAGCTTCTACCTTAGAAGGATCTACTGCAATGCCTTCTTTAGAAATTACATGGCCAAGGAAAGAGACATTCACATTTGTTCAATTTAGCATAGAGTTGATGTTCTCGTAAAGTTTGCAAAACAACCCTTAGATGTTCCTCATGTTCCCCATTTGTCTTTGAATAGATAAGGATATCATCAATCAATACGACTATAAATTGGTCAAGATAAGGTCAGAACACATTATTCATCAGTTGCATGAATGCAACAGGTGCATTAGTTAAACCGAACGACATAACCACAAATTCATAATGTCTGTCTCGGCTTCGAAAAGCAGTCTTGTGAATGTCTTCATCCTTGACTCTCAGTTGATGATAACCTGACCTTAGATCGATCTTGGATAAGTACTCCGCACCAGAAAGTTGGTCAAACAGCTCATCAATACGCGGTAGTGGGTATTTGTTCTTGATGGTGAGTTGATTCAACTGACGGTAGTCAATGCATAATCTGAGAGAACCATCCTTCTTCTTGACAAATAGGACTGGCGCTCCCCAAGGGGATGTGCTAGGTCGAATAAAATCTTTTTCTAGCAGCTCTTGAAGTTGCTTCTTTAACTCCTTCAACTCTGTGGGGGACATCCTGTAAGGAGCTATTGACACAGGTGCTGCTCCAGGTATGAGTTCAATGGTGAAGTTAACCTCTCTTTCGGGCGGTATACCCGGTAGGTCAGAAGGAAAAATGTCAAGAAACTCTCTAACTACGGGGATTTCTTCTATTTGAATTTCCTTAGACTTGGTAATTACTACGGAGGCAATGAAAGCTTGACACCCTTGCAAAATGAGTTTGCAAGCATGTAGAGATGAAATTATGGTAGGATGTTTCCGATACTTGATACCAAGAAAGGTAAACTGGGGAAGACCGGGTTTCCGGAAAGAGATTATCCTACTGCGACAACTTGTGTAGGCGTCGTGGTCTACAAGCCAATCGACTCCTAGGATAGCATCATACCCCTCCATGTCAAGGCATACTAGATTGGCGGGAAGGTTATGGCCTTCTACAGTGACTTCACTATTGGGAAAAAAAGTTTTTAATTCCGTTCCCGACCCTAAAGGAGTGATTATGGTTAAATCTGATGGTAGGGGAACAGGTGAAATAGGTAATATTTTTGCAAAGCCATTAGCAATAAAGGAATGAGTAGCACCAGTATCAAATAACACAAAAGCAGGATGGGAATGAATATGAATTATACCTTCAGTAAGCTCCCCTTCCTTTGTCGTTTCATCTTCTAATACGGCATTTAATCTAGCCTGCCGTTTCCGTCCACCATTATTCCTCATGGGTGGTTGTTCTTTCATTAAAGGATAGTCAAGCATACGGTGCTCCCGATTCCCACAACATAGGCATGCGCCTAACCTCTTCCAACATTCTTCGGCCGCATGACCGAATTTATTAAAAAATGAGCAAGCCGCCATGACTTGCTTATCTTCCTCTTCCTTGACCTTCTTGTTCCGGCGTTCATCCATGCCGTTTCCACTCCGAGATCTCTTCCTGCTATCCCGAGAATTATAGGTAATGTTGAATTTTTCTGAATTCTTACCTCGCCGATCAGACCTTCGGCTCGGCTCCTCCACTTTACTCTTAAGTTTATTGACCTTCTCCATGGTCCGTTCACATAGGTGTGCCCGTTGGACCATCTCCACATAGGTCCGAATGTTCTGTGGGCCAAGTTGCTGGATAAAAATGGGATGTAACCCGTCCATAAAGCGATTTGCCTTTAAGAGATCTGTGCTCACTAGGTGCTGAGCATAGGGTGCCAGGCGAGAAAACTGTAACTCATATTCAGCTACGGACATCATGCCCTATTGAAGTGACATAAATTCAGCTGCCTTCCTCTCCTTGACATGCTCGAAGAAGTACTTGGCTCGAAAAAGAGTCAGAAATCCACCCCATGTGTGTGGTGCGTCTACAGGCGGTGCTGGAATTGCCTTCCACCAGGTGCGGACATCTTTATTTAACTAGAACGTAGCAAGACGAACCTTTTCTTGGTTGGCACACTGCATGACCTCGAGTATACGGTTCATTTCATCGATCCATTTATCTGCCTCATTGGGATTAGAAGAACCTAAAAACCGCGGAGGATTTAAACTCCAAAAATTATGGTGTAGGTCTCCAGCTCTTGCCCCTGTGTCGACTTGAGCCATATTCTATAGTGCTTGGGTGAGACCGGCAACGGTTTGTTGCATACCATCCCAGTCAACACGATGAGCCATGATGAGAGTAAGGTACCTGAGAAGGGTAACAGAGTTTGTCAATTCTAATGGAATGAGTGGAATTAACCTTAGAAAGAACTCTAATTATTATCTCATCCTAGGTTCTACCCCATTCCTCTCATAGGTAGGGAGTTTCTTTCCGAGTTTCATAGGTGTGGGTCCTTAAACCTTGGACTTAACCTATGACATGTCTTTTCCCTAAGACTTCTAGTCCTATGCTCTGATACAACTTTAACTGTCACGCCCCGAGCTTTTTAATACAGCGGAAGAAATTTTGGGAACGCGAACAGCCGACATGGTAAGCCTCTCGCCAGCAAGAAATCAGAGCGCAAGACAATCACACTAAAGTAATTGCACAAGTAAAATTGTCCTAACTTCACTTTATTCCATAATAATAATAATAAAGTACACACGATCCTTGACTCTTAACACTCTTACATCATAGACTCAAGAAAATAGAAAATTACAATAAGACTCGACTAGACATTTGATACTATGGCTTCTCTCGATTCGTTTAACCTTCAATCACTCTCGGACCCGCTACTTGTATAGTCCGAATCTGATTCATCTGTACTTCCTGAAAAGATTGGAAAAGTAAGGTAATGAGCATACTTGCCCAGTAGGTATCTTTGCATCAACATGAAGATAATATTTAAGTGATTAATGCTTTAGCTCTAGACTGGAAGAGAAACATAAAAAAATACGGTAAACAATCAGTAGAACTAAGTAACCAAGGACATGAAATTGAGCAAGTAGACAAGATAGCATGAACAAGTAAGATTAAGCATGTAAACGTAAATTGGCCTTTCATGAATAAGAATGTATGAGTATGTAACTAGAAAGTAATTTACACAATCTTATAAAAAATGGCCATGTACTAGAAAGTCATTTATCAAGCACGTAATTTTCATAACAAGTCTCATGGTGTTTCACTCATTTATAAGAGAAAGTACTCCCAGCGTAATGCGACGCCAGTATCATCGTACCCCATGGTTTATAGCACGTTTCCGACAAACCTCGGGTTAGACACAATCAGGAACCAAGCGGTCATTTACTAGACCATTTAGCAAGTCAGGCGGTCTAGTCATGGACCGTTTAGTAGGCCTGTCAACGGATTCGGATATTATCCGGATCTGCTTCGAATTCGAATCCGTATTAACGGATAATATTCGAATTCGTATTCATTTTTTCGGATACTGATAATATCCGAATTTGAATCGTAGCGGATACGAATATTATAATATTCGCTTTGAAAAATATCCATTCATAATATTATATATTATATAATACATATTTTTAAATAATATATTATAAAATAAATAATATTGTAGAGAAATTTATACATTTTATAGTTGTATTTTAATTTAGAATTTATTTTATATATTTTTCACATTTTATAGTTATATTTTATATACTTTTAACATTTTATAATTATACTTATATACTTTTGAATTTGAATCAGATAATTCAAATTTTAAAACGGAGCAGATACGGATAGTCATATATTCTCTTCGTATCCGAATTCAAATCGGAGCGGATCAAAATTGGATAATTCGAATTTTAAAACGGAGCGGATACGGATAGTCATATATTCGCTTCGTATCTGCTCCGTTGACAGGCCTACCGTTTAGCAAGCCAGGCGGTCTAGTCATGGACCGTTTGGGTTGGGTTGAATCCAGACTGGACGGGCTGGACTCAGATATACAAGCGGTCATGGGCCAGACCGTTAACTGGGCCTTAGCGGTCGAATGTAAGACCGTTTATGACGAGTCAAGTCAGAAAAGAAGTACTTAACTCAGATAACATGCGATCATATGACATACCGTTAGACAAGATAAGCGGTCATGGTGACGACCGTTTGAAACTCAGAAATCAGAAAACATCAATAGTGTGAGTGCTTTCTAAACAATTTGGACTTTTAAGGGTACAACTAGCTCGACGTCCTAGTGGGAATCCCAGACTCACGAAGACTTACGAAGACCTTGAAATAAGATCACCTAGTCCGGTAGAAGGAATATCTAACGGGGAGGCTTTCAAGTCCAAGATTGTGTGCCTATAAGTGCAAAGGTGTATCTAATGGTCACATACCGGAGTATATGCCATGTACTTATGAAAATGACTCTTAGATGAGAAAATTAGTGATAACCAGCAATCAAATCATAACTATTCCAAGAATCTCATAAATTCAAGTTAACTACAAAAGTATATGACTTGGTCACGAAAATATCATAAGTTTAAAATAACTTTAAGTGCATAAAGAATCATGAAATCTACTAGAATGAGCTGTCAACATAACTGGGTATATGAAAATAATGTTTAAAACAGGTATAAAATCTACTTAACTAGGCTTAACATATAATAATTTGGACCATTCTGCATTAAGCCTCAGGTTAGCTTAAATATAGAATTCAAAAATGAAAACGGTCTAGTGGGTGACCGTCTCTTGTGGCAAGCGGTCTATCGTACGGCCGCTAGGGTTTCTGGTGGTCTAAAGAAAGACCGTTTCTTCCTGTGTTAACAGAAAACTCAATAATAGTAAAATACAATACTAATCTAAGGTATATCATGCATGGAAACCAACATGAATAAACTCTATAGCATGATAGAACAAGAATAGATCAGCCAATATGCGTGGGTTTATGTAATAATAAGAGAATTTCCTTTTTACTCAATTAGGGCTAGTTCATGCATGAATATTATACTAGATGCATAGTCTTAATGAAAACATAAAATTCTCAGTGTACAATACATGAAATCAACTGGAAACAGAGGGCTTTTATCCCTAATGTCATGTTTAAGCCGTTCATGAGATAACCTACCTCAAATAGCGCTCCTAGACTGTCAATTTCTGACTGGAAGTAAGACCTAGTTCTGCACGTTCTGTGCTAAACTAGCCACTTCACACCCTCGTATCTCCTGATTCTCTTGACCTATGGACGTGACAATTGGAGGGTAGATAGAAGATATAAAGGGTAACATAAAGTTCTAAAGACAGTCGGTAAATACCTCGTTTAGGACTTCTAATTCCCTGATCTTCACTGGACCGTTGCACAGATTCCTAGTTTATTGGTGCAGGATCAGCAACTTTGAAAGCTTCTAACTCCTTGTAGACTTGATCTCCTAGAAAAAAATTTAGAGGGTAGTTAGTCCTTAGTATTAGCAACAAAAATCTCTAAAGAACTTACCTCTAATTCTACCTCCTTACCTTAGTTCCACGCGAGCCAAAAGTAGGGGTCGCACAGGCAAACCTGGGGTCTATTTATAGGGTTTAGTTAGGGTTTCAAGGATTTGGACGACTTTAGAGTCCTAATTAGGTCTCCAATCCAATCCTAATGCATTCTAGAGCCTTCTAGATAGTAGATTGCATCCATCCCAGAAGATTTAGCCAAGAAAAATGGAACTTTTCATGCAAGGAAGATGTTCGCGATCGGTCTCTAGAAAGCGGTCCACTGATTGACCGTTTTGGGTCCCATGCGGTCTTGCGATAGACCGTTTTCTATCCCGGGTGTCAAATTTGAAATTAATTCAAACTCCTCCCTCCATTATCCATCTATTTATCCTAATTATCTCTAAATTCCGTGATTATACCAATTTCTAGCTTCTAGAATATGGGCCAAGGTCCAAAACCATAATTTAGGCCAAAAGAGTTCCTTTAAATGGGCCTAATCCTCTTGGATTAGAGTAAGTCTATATTAATGAAAATGAATTCATTCAATAGCCCGTTTAGTTCATTTAAATATTTAATAAATTTTTAGAAATTTCTCGGGCGTTACAACTTCAACCTTCTTTTTCAACAAGATGAATCATTGACTTAAGAACCGAGCAGGAGGTGAGTAAACAAAATAACAACCAGCCCTCAAGGGTTTTCAACTCACTGCTTTCCTTGGAGCATGAGCTTCAATCAAGATCATAAAATTCACAAATTCAAATTCAAGCAAAATTTGTCATGCATTTCTCTCAACAAATGAACTTAATAAGAAATTGTAGTCTCTCCCATATAAGAGGCAGGGAGGACAATGCATGATGATTGATTTAATAAACAAAAATGACATGAAAAATATCATGAAGAATGAAGAAGTTCAAATATGGAAGAAGTTAAAACAAGTTATGGTTGCATCCTATCAACATATGAATCAATGATCACTGAGGGCTAACAATATCAAAATCAATATTGATGCATTTCATATTGATAGGCAGTAAGCACATTTTCAAATTTCAAGATGCAATGATTATTTCCCTCATGAGCCAGACATTTTAAACTTGCTGAGATCCTTTTCAGGTCGTAGCCCATCAAATGAATTTTTAATTGAAACAGGAACAGGAGAAAAGAATTTTTTTAGATGTAAACATAACTGAAGAGTAGCTGAAGGATCAACCAATGTGAGAGGCACATATCACAATTCAAAAATAGTTTCATTATCAAATAGTGTCTTGAGCAGCTCAAAGAATTAACAACTTTGCACAGAATGCCAAACCAGATGGCGTACTTAAAATGGATAAAGAAATTAATTGAAAGCGGTTCAGCAACAAGAATCAAAACTGGTTGCACTAGGATCACCTCTGAAGATCGTTGGATCTTAGGTACACAAAACTTAGCTCTGATACCAATTGTTGGGCCCCATGGGATGCAACCGGATCTAGACGGGGGGTTGAATAGATCCCCTTATAAAATATGCCCTCTTAAAAAATCATTTCATCAGACAAACTTCTGGTTTGAGCACACATAACCAAACACAAGCTGATGCAAATAATGAGCAACTAAAGGTGAACCTGAGATAACAATTCATCAGCTTGAGCACGCAGCGGAATGTGGTTAAATATATGAAATCTACTTACGAAGATTCAGATTACATGAGCGCCTACTTGAGTGTGTGCGTGTGAGCCTTTGTTCAAACAACAAGAGTGTTGCCAAACGGTGAAGGGCTCACAATGTGGGTAGTGGATGCTCTATGTAGTAGTTTTGACAATGATTCTGAAAGGTAATAGAGCAAAACAACCCACACTAAGAGACAGAGGGTTGCTGTTAAGGAAGAGGCTGAGGTCGACGCAGCCAGGCAGTGGAGTCGACGCAGCCTTACTGCAGTTATATCAGCTTGCAAGATCTGCTGCACTACAAGGTAGAGATCTCATTAACACATTGGTGTGTGTGTAAGCAATGTTAAGATGAATGAAATAAACACACTAGAAACCCTATGATTGGAGCCTATGTTCATTCAGCAAGAATGCTGGTAAACGGCAGAGGATCACAATATGTGCAGTGTTCGGCCAACAGAAATGCAGAAATAAAGGCATAGGACCTTGTGAAGTGGAGATAGAAGAAATGGAGACAATCACACAAGGACACACCACTGCATAATAGATTTTTAAGGTGGTTCAGTCTGCAAACCCGCATACCTACATCCACCCCTCACCAAACCCGGTGAGGCTTCACTATACACTGCAAACGCAGCAACGGGGACAAGCCCTATGGGGACGAACCCCAACCATATGAGGACCAAGCTCCTTACGAGGAAGAGGTCCTCACGAGGATAGAGTCCTCACGGTGCTTTGCAACACCAAACGGGGACGACGTCTCAACCACACGAGGAGCAAGCTCCTCACGAGGATAAGGTCCCTACGCTGCAAACGCAGCACACGGGGACAAGCCCCCCCATACACACACATAAAGGAAAATAAGAAACACACTGCAAGTGCAGCAAGAAGACATGGGGACACAGCCCGAAGCACACACACAAATATGAAGTTTAAAGCAGGAAATGAAAACATCAATCGGAGCTGAAAAGCCAACTGTAGCTTATAACTGAGTCGTGAAGCATTCTCTTCAAGGTTGAGATTCTGCTTCCTCAGCTCACTTCTCTTTTCACCACTAGACTGGGTCGGACCAGGGTGGAGGGGCCTTCTCACTCTTCTTCCTTTCTTCTTCTTCTTTTTCTCTTCTTCTTCTCTTTTTCTTCTTCTTGGGCATGAGCTAAAGAATACTTCTTTGATGCAGTGCTCGGCCAGCTCCTTCAAGGTGGCCATTGCTTCATATATATAGAGGAAGGTATGGAGCTACATTTTTTGAATATGGAGAAATCAATCTAAGCCGTTCAGATCCTTGGAGCAAATTCTAGATCGGTGGATCATGGGTCTTGAACTTGGAATAAGTCTGCAGAATAGTAGCAGATTTTCCTCCAAGAAATCAGCATTTGAGTGGTTAAAATAAACAAGAAACCTTTGACCAAAGGAGCATGTAGTATCTTTAATGTCCATGGGCTGGCTTGCAGGGAAGGACGTCCCTTTGACCAGGGATATTTTCCCTTCAGACACAAGCTTTGCTAGCAGGCTGCAGGGGACAGGACTGGCAGAGAGGGAGACTTTTTCAAGATGCTGTACTGACAGATACTTTGTCCAAAAGGTTGCTCTTGTTCACTTATGATGACAGGGACAGTGTCAGTTCTAGGAGCCTCCTCCATACCTTGAAATCTATGCTTATAAGGTTTACGTCTACATTTTATATTCTCTAGATGACCTTCAAATCGTGTTGCATGAGATACGAATTTGCTTGAAAAACTTCTTGTGCCTCGACGCAGCTTTGCACATGCGTCGATGTACTGTTGAAGGTGGTCTTTAGGATCGCTTTTGGAAGACCCACTGCGTTGATGCATCTGATGGCCTGCGTTGACGCAGCCTTTGCGAAAGGCATTTATAACGCTTCCTGGGAGAGGTCCTTGATTCGACGCCCTGACCTGGGTGCGTCAACGCCCTGACCTGGTTCTTGAGATGCTGACGAAGTGGCATGGATGGGGTTGACGCGGTGAGGGCATAGCGCCGACGCACCCTTCACTGATTTTGCTCATTTCAGCAACGCAACCTATTTTTCACCCTTGTATATCTATTTTTACCACTAAAGGATATTTGTCACCCAAGATGAGCTATTTGTCACCCTTATCACTTGATAGTCATCGCCTTCTATTCTATGCCTTTTGTTAGAGCTTGATGGCGTCGACGCAATGAGGACTTGGGGTCGACGCAGCTGATGAAGACTGCTTGAAGACTTGCTGGAGATGCTCTGGAGTCGACGCATCAGTGCATATGGCATCGACGTAGCTAACAACTTCTTGGGCTTTTCATCCTTCTGTGAGCAGTGGGGTCGACACAGCGACACCAAGGGGTCGACGCAGCCTTGAGCTCTTGAAGTTCTTAGTTGAAATCTACTGTCAATTTGATTTCCCTTTCTTTTGTCAACCTATTCTAGGTTTCTGTGCAAACCATCAATTTTATCACTTGCCTTGATTTTTGTGCAGCCAGTTACCTGATTTATGTGCCTTTGCATCTTGAGTTTCTTTTAACCTTGGTTGGCTCTTGTTCTTTTGAGAAAACACTTGCAGAGCTCCTTACTGCAATCCCATTTCGTTGTCGTGGCTAATGCTGCTTCTGTTTCAAGCTTTAGCTTGTTGTTGCATGACTCTTCACATGGCTCAACTTCAATGTACCATATGATATAACACCATGCGCTGACTTTGACCTAAAACTTATACATGTTGGCAACATTAAATCCATATAAGACTCATCAATGACTCATGGTCAGACATCATCAAAACAATAGAATCAAGCATGGTCCACACATGCCCAACTTGGAGAAGGTGATTCGACAGTTAGTTGGAAGAGTTCCAAATTGACAATAAATATCGATTCGACATTACATAGATGAAATAGTTCATCATCATATAGGGAGTTGTCCCTAGTGTCACTGATTAGGTGCCCTTGTTATCAGATAATGAGAGGGTTATGGCTCTTGCTATGGAATTGTGGTCTCATCAGAAGTCATTGTACTTTCTGTAATGGTTCCACCTGATTAGAGATATTATAAATAAAAGGGAGATGTCACCTAGAAAGAGTTTCTTCTGCTAATAATATTACAGATCCACTAACTAAGCCGTTGACTCAAGGTGTAGTTGAGTATCACCTAAGGCTGATGGGGATCAAGTAGGAGGTGACTGGCTTTAGTGCAAGTGGGAGAATGAAAGAAATGTATGCCCTACAAGCCAATCACTTATGAAGTGATGGCATCATTTCTTATATATTCCCATTCGTATTTATGACAATTTCTGTATTATGTCTTATTTATTTATGCGTATTACCGCTTGACATGGTGAAATCCTTGAACACGTGCTATGAAGGTTGGATCATAATGAGATTATGATAGTGAGACTAATCTTCTAGACGTATGTGTTCTAAATGTTCCTGGTCATAGGATCTTTATGATAGGATATCAAAGAATCTGGATAGACCAGTGTGTAGACATGCTAAAATTGACATCATTTTGAGCATATCTCCTATCGTATTGCGATGTTCCGATTTGACCCTCAAATTGACTTATTTGAGTGGCTTTTCCCATTTTTCTTGAATATTCAGCTTTCCTCAGCTTCCTCCTATTTTTCTAGAATTTTCCTAGGCTTTTCTCTAATTTTATGGAACTTTTCTGAATTAGCGACGGTCCCTTGGACGCCAATTACTTTCTGAAAGAATGAGCGCCTGTTTGAATTGTCGCCATTTCTTCTGAGTTGAGGCATCAACCTAGGGATGTCGACCTTGTCAAAAACTCGTCTGGGATGGTGGACGCGTTCTTATTTTTCCACTATTTTTGGCCTGAAATATTTATTGAAACTGCGTCAGTCCGGAAAGTCATCCATTCTTGACCGCGTCTGGGACCCTGGACGCATCTTCTTTTATCCATTTTAATTGATGAATTAACGACTTGTTAAAAGGCGTTATTTTCTGAAAACACATCTGACCAATTGGACGCTTTTCTATTTTAAATTATTACCAAATTCATAAATTCAAGAATGCGCATCTGGGCAGGTTGACGCTATTTCCTTTTCCACTATTGGTAATTTCCTAATTTCCAAAATATTCAAGAAATGGCATCCATTCTATCTGTCGCCCATTCTTGAACGCGTCTAGGACCCCAGACGCGTTCATTCGCAATTTCCTTTAATTTTCTAAATTTCCAAATATTCAAGAAACAGCGTCTGGTCATTCTGTCGCCCATTCTTGAACGCGTCTAGGACCCCAGACGCGTTCATCCTTGCCTTATTTTGAGCTTCCAACTCCGTCCAAAATTCGTATTAATTCCTAATTGGTGACCTGACCCTGAACGCCAATTCTTTTCTAATTTTGGAAAGTCCTAATCCTTTGTAAAAAGGCTCAGAATGGGCGACTCTTTGCACTGCCGTTCATTTAATGGGCGACCACTAGGTCAGTCGCCATTTCTTGCAGAATTCCGTGTCCGACAGAATCTCCTTGTTTCTCCGTTTGGAGGCTCCTTTTTCACTTGAGAAAGGGACCTAAGGCTTCCTAAGGTTGGGAGGACACTTGGGCAATGTATATCATCTTCCAAATTCCATTAAAATTGGTTTTCCTAATTTCTCTTGGATTAAACTCCGAATTTTGGCCCTATAAATAGGACCCCTCTCTCCCTTTAGTTTAAGACTTCAACAATTGATTAAGGGGAGGTGCTGCCGGACCAAGGGCTCAAGGAGGAGACTCCATGTACCAAAAAGCTACATCCTTTCGGAGTTTCTTCCTCCATTGAAGATCTTGAAGCCATCTTTGGAGAAAACCAATAAGCCATCCCTTTCTCTTCTCTTTATTTTATTATCTTTAGCATTGCATGCATGCACATCCCCCCTCTTCTCTTCTTTTCTTATTTTTATCTCAACCATGTTGATACCTCCTTAGTGCAACACTTGCACCCTCCTCTTCATTCATCATATTTTTATCCACCCTTTGCATAGGGGTTTAAATCAAAAACACCAACAAGGTGTGTTCTTTTCCATGATTTAATTGCTTATTCATATGTGGGATTTGATACTACACACTTGATTTCTAATCCAATTCTTTTATTGGTGTTTTCTTCATTTTGCAAGGGTAATCAACATAAGAAGAACTCTCTTCATCGGCTGGTCGATAGAAAGAGAAGGTGCACTCACAATCTCTCCCGCTCTTTTAAGGTATTTATATTCGCAATCCCTCCTTTATTTTCATTGTTATATTCTTTTGAGGTAACCCCTTTGGCGATCACATCATTCCCCTTAGCATCCACGCATGCTCTTTTGCTCCCTATTTCTTCCTCTCTACCCTTTCTTTTCACCATATTATATTATTTCTTTATTTAATTTTTCTAAGTAGATTTTTCATAGATCTACAAGTTGGCGATCACGATGGGACCACCATTATTTTTCTTTTTGATTACCCCTCCCTTTTGGCACCCACGTTTGCCCTTTCCTATTTGCACCCACGGTGCACCTCCCTTTGTACTCCACGTAGCACTCTTTTTATTTTATCCCTTGTGCACCCCGTGCACACCCCCCACTTGTGATTGTTACTTTGATTAAAGTTTTGGAAATTCCATTTTCTTATCTAAAAAATTTGAACATGTCATGCTTTATTTCATATTCCTATTGATTGCCATGATTTATGCCATGTGGTTGTGAGTGTTTTTCCTTCTTCTTCTATTAATATTTTCATTTTTTAGAGTTTTCTGGCCGTTGGAACAGTTCCTGTGAACGGAGGATTTTGCGTCCATCACAGTGGGCGCAAATTTCTGAATTAACGCCCACTGTGTCAGGCGTTGTTTCCTAAAAAATAAACGTGTCTAGGAGAGGGGACGCGCTCATATTTTTGTAAAAAAAAAAAGGAAAGAGCGGCCACCACAGTGGACACCAATTCTTGATTTGGCACCCACTGTGACAATCGCCCATTCCCTGTGTTTTCATAGAATACCCTTATTCTGTGATTTTTTTTATATTATCTTTACATATTCATGTTCATACATTCATATTTCTATTCTTTTGCATTAGTATTGCATTTAGGGCATTTGGCTTGGGAGACCTCCTCTCCCCACACTTTCTAGGAGATCTTACACACTCTTGGTGAAGGAAGGACCCTCCATTGAGCATTCCGTCTCTTTGGACCAGAAATTCCTAAACCAAGCCTCCATAAGTCCCCGCACCCGTGGATTCCCTCACGGATGCTGGGTAGGTTGTACCTTGAAGTTCCCCGGGATTAGTTGGCCTATACGTGGTGAGAGAGTGTACCTAGTTGGCATTGAAGCAAACTCACATTAAAACTAGGTTCCTACCTTGTGTGAATCGTATCAAATTTTGTCAAAATCATCTAATTCACCAAGGTTCAACTTAAAAAAATTAAGTGTAAACATCAACTTGTTTGATATCTTTGTAATTGTTTTGATTGAATATTGTTTGTTTGCATAATGTTTCGCTTTGATAATCAAACCAACATGTTTAATCCCAATCATATTCATCAGGATGATCAACCTAGCACATCTTATGATCCTCGATTTTCTAATCCTCACCATGATTTTTCTAAGGGACCACATCCTCACGCCTATGGTCTAGCCCGACCAATGGGCAATTTTCAATTTCATGGTCCCTTGCATCCATTGCAAGCCACTACTCCCCGAGAACCGTCTCCTCCACACGACGAGAAGGTTTCCCAAGTCCTGCATGCATTAGATCATCTCACCCCTCAACAAATCCAAGCCCTTAAGGCTATTGTTGAGGGTGCAACTTCTTCTCCTTCTCCTTCCAATCCCTCACGGGTGGCCCATTACACACCTTCTTCTACACATACTCATGTTCGGGTGACCCATCACCTATCTCCCTCTAACACACATGTTCCTCGTCGGGTGGTCCATCGCCCACCTCCTTCTATTCCTCCTTCTAACCGCCTTCCTTCTCCATGGCCCCAAGGCCCTTATGTCTCTTGCAACCTGATCCGTCTGGGTCCTTTTGTGGGCCGGCCCGTTAACCCTCCTCCACGGCCTTCATATCAAGTCACACCTCCACGGCGGCCTCAATGCCAACCCTCCGTTATTCAAGTCACACCCCTCCAACAAGTTCTCTTTGATAAAATTACTTCAATGGAGGAACAATTGAAGAGAGTCACAAGCCCACGGCCCGCTCCTCCTCCTCCTCCTCCACAAGTCAATCCTCTTCATACTTTTATGAATAATATCGCCAAGATGGGAAAAGATTGGAAGGAGAGGAGAGATAATGGTATCGACGATCTAAGTGAGCAAGATATTTTGACAAGTGTTAATGGTCAAGTGGATGCCGTCCGCCCTCCGCCTCTGCTTTCACATAACCCTCCACAAAACCCTCCACATTATACTCCCCCATCACCCATCATTACACCTCCACCACGGTGTCCACTTGAATTAAATGATGATGAAGAATTGGAGACTGCATGTGCACAAGATGAAGATTTTCAAGAGGCACCCACTCCGAGTTTCCTTCGCTTTCCTCTCCCTCCATTGCTCGATGAACCCCCTGCTTAGGACGACACCACCATCCCCAACCCCATTTATAAAACCAATTGGTGCTACGATGATGGATCGATACTCCAATCGCCCCCACCGGCACACCATGATTCTTCCCCTACCCTCAAAACCCATCGCGCCATCAAAATCCGACGTTTCCTACTCACCAAACCCCTCCTTTTACATCTCCAATTACCACATTATTAACCTCCACTAAGCCATCCGAGTCTACCTCCACACCATCGGCCTCCGCCGAACCTCCCACCAAACCTTTTCCTAAACCAAGTAACCCTCCATTGCCACCACCTAAGGCCTCCACTATCCCTATAGCCCAAAAGTCAATCCTTCCTAACCCACCACTTAACCCTTTACCTGAACCCATGGTTAATTATGAGCAGGGTCCACTCCTTGTTGCACTCGAGCCAACCCCATCCGCTTCCGAGCAAGGGGAGAAGCCCGACGTGCTTGAACCCCCACTTCCACTTACACTTCCTTCAACGCCATCCATTAAACCTTCATCACTAACTAAGCCTACTACTTCGACCCAATGCCATTATCAAAATCACCTTGCTCATTCGTCGACAGTCTTTCGATACTCTCATTACCCCTCACTCCATGGTTATACAGCTTTCTAAGGGGTTCTCCGTGATGACCCAAGATCTGGATACTGGGAAGAGCCCGATACCATTCGAATCCTGGCTCGCCGCCCACGAGCCAGGAGGGCTCGGAAGGGCTAAAAGGAGTATGGAGGTACAAAGAAATAAGAAATAAAGTAGGATAATTCAATAATTAATAGAAATAAATAAACAACTACTACAACAGAGTCCAGTCCAACAGAAAGTACAGTCTAAAGTAGTAAAACGTACCACATGCCAAGTGGACACTCGGCCCGGCAAGCTGGCAGCTAAGAACCTTTGAACAACACCCTCGAACCTCGAGGAAGAACCGGCGCACCTGAAATGCAGGGGTGAGTCTCCTGTCACTGGCTCAGTAGGGATCTCGCAGAACCCCAACTGAGAACAACGGCGGCACGGAAAGTAGTAACTACAAGAACAATAGTAGAAGTAGGAACAGTAACTCGGTGGCCGGTCAAAACTCAGCACTACAACTACTCCTACTGCACTGGTCAAGCAGAAACAGAAGTCTCGATCTCACAATCGGGAACCGGACCACACTAACACCACTCACCGAGGTAAAACCCATGGCAACCCTGCCGTAGAGGCCTGTCTCCCGGGACAAGGCCAACCTGGACATGATGTCCAAGGTCAAGCCTCGACTGCCTCATCGCGAACACAACACTAACAAGACGCAACCTCAGTGAAGCTACTAGCACCCTGGCTACTACCTCGGAAACACCGGATGGTCCAGAAAACCACGTCTCGCAGATGGGAAACGGAACCCAGAAACAGGAGAGTCACCTCTCACGTGACAGGAGTACCTGCCCACCAGAAGCAAGGCCGGATGCGTCCACTGAAGTCTTAGACCACGCCTTAGGTGTCTCCCTCCGGCCCAGCGGGAACTGAGACACCGTACAAGTAACCATAGAACAAGTGACTAGCTAGGGTCGCGCTCGTCAGCACGGGTCCAACCGCCCCCAACCACGTGTGCACACACAGACCGTGCGTCTTAGGTCTGGCCCTCTGACTGGTTTTCCCCTCAGCCGGACTCTGGTTGGTAGATGTGGGGCTCGATGGAAACCAGTCTAAAATAGTCTCTCTCTGGGGTAGCCTCGCCACCACTCCCTTGTGGGACCACTCGCGTGTCGGAAGGCTATGACTAGTGGGGAGTCACTAGTGTGACCACTCTCCAAGGAGAAACTCCGATAAACACGTACGCACCCTGCGCGAAAGTCGAAAAGAACCAAGTGGCATCGAGCCACTGGACTCTGGATAGTCCTCTAGACTCACTAAATCCAACGGTCCTTGAGTCACAAGACTCGGGGTCAAGACCGTCGTACGCAACGGCACAACGCCGTTAATCTAGTCTAATCCCTAGGTCTAAAACCACGGTAGCACGAATATCGAGATAGCTCACGAGCCACCGAGACCATTCTCTTAAAAGGGAACTCAAGAGACCCTCCAGCCTTAGGCTGGGTAATTGGACTCACAGTCCACAGGCCACACACGGCCCACGAGGAAAGCACAGAAGCACGATTCCCAAGGTAGCTCACAAGTCACCACATCGATTACCCATCCCAGGGAAAGGCGAGAAACCTCCAGCCCTAGGCTGGGAACTGGACTCGCAATCCAAGGCCAAACACTTGGCCTAATCGGGAATCATCTTCTGTAGAAACCTACGACATGCGGGGGAAACCCCACCGCACTCACACAGATACACGGTGACTCAAGCTGAGAACACCACCTCCCGAAATCCCACGGCACCCTAACGTGTGGCCCCCACATGATGCTCTGCATCAGTCAAACCACGGGTCAACACGCGGATCAAGGTCCACTCAATCGGGACTCGAATCAGTAAAGCATAACTCCGGTCGAACATGAACCGCTGGCGGTCCACCTTTGGGCCGCCACAAAAGCTAGCAGTCCAACATTGGGCCGCCATAGGGACTGTAGCGGTTCAATGATAGGCCACCACACCTTGGGTCACGAAAGGACAAGCGGTCCTATATAGGGCCGCCAAAAGACATGAGGCGGGAGTACCCTCGGCCGCCAGACCCAAAAGCCTCCAACGGTCAATAACCAACAGTCAAAATGCCTTGAAGGCCACGCCGACCAACTGGGCTTAGCGGTCGGACCTTCGGCCGCCACCTGGGCTCTGGCGGCTCATCGTGAGGCCGCCAGGCCCAACCCACACACGGAAAGATTGAAACGGTCGAACGGGCACCGCCAGAAGGAAGTGGCGGTCACTGGAAGGACCGCCACACTTCTGGAAAACCAAGAACAGCGGGAAAATAGCAGGAAACTCATTCCACGCCCCAATCACCCCCGGGTGATGGGGAAACAAAGGGGAAACCCTTCCCCAAGCCCCTAGGCATTCAATGATGCCCTCAAACCACCGAATAACACATTAAAATGCTAGATCGGGCTCACACCCCAAAATCATGATTTTTCCCCAAAACGGCAATAAACCCACGCTCGGCTCACCACGGGCTGCCAAATCCGCGGTAAATGAAATACACAAGCTGAGGGTCCATCTCCCTACCTCCACCGAAGATTCGGCATGCCGTGGACGCCGGTCCATGAAGAAAACGCCGCCAAACCCTCGCCGCTCCACGAACCGACGGCAGAGCTTCCACGCGCCACCGGCCCTCGATCCTCGACTCGTTCCTCGTTCCTCGCCTCCCGCCATCGTCGCCTCGCCCTCCTCCGCCACGGTCGACCGCCCGGGGAGAGGGGGAGAGAAAGAGATGAGAGAGAGTGAGAAAGATAGAATGGGGAGAGAGAGGGGTTAAAGGGTTAATATATAGAAAAGCCCAAAAATTGTGAAAATTCAAAAAATTATGAAAAATTACCTCCGCGATCCTCGGAGGAGCACAACACGCTGGTACTGTCCCGATGTCGGAGAACACCACGGTTTACCCTGCACAAAGTTCCGAAGACGCATCAGGGAAAAACACGTGTAAAACATAAAATACACTCCGAGACCCACTAAAATGATCCGAAAAATATCCGAAAAGTCCGGGGCATTACAGCCCTCCCCCCTTAAAGAAATTTCATCCTCAAAATTTAAGACTAGCACCAAGTCACAGGGGAAGAACACCTTAACCAACTGACAACGCTGTCAGAACCCCTGCACAGAAAACCTCGATTCTTTCGAAGACACGGAACCTGAGGGACACAGCCAGACTACAATCACGAAGAATGCCTCGCTCACCATGCCGCGCACTGATCATCAGAGCAGGCACACACTAAAGGTCACAGTCCAGCATCACCTCAGTCACAGCAAAGACCAATCATGGCACCGCTACCATCCCCTCGCTCACCGAGGAGACCCAGTCCTCGCCGCGAGAAACAGCTACTGATCCATCCTCAACAGCCCCTTCCGGGTCACACCGACGCCTGACACGGTTTCCATCACAGGAATAGGGTACTCATGCGGCACACTAGCCAGCACATTCCCCAAAACTCTAACCTACCAGTGCCAAGAATCACGATACCTCGAGCAACGGCACGGCAACAACACGTCTCGCATAGAGGAACCAATCCTCACATGCTCAACGCAAACTCAGGAATCTGCCCGTAGCAACCAACGCTACGATTCTGAACCAGTGGGTCACAGGCCCACCAGGCTTCCGTTGCGCACTCAGATCCACGCGCACAGCCAACACGACAACTCGAGACTCATCATCCCGACAATCACAACTCGGCTGGCCAACTTCATGAAATAGGGTGAGGAAAGCTCTATTACCTCGAACCCCAAGCACAGATTCACCCAAATCTGGCAATCCTCCGTAACACTGCAGGCTCTGAACTGCCACGCATCAAAAAGTTCCAACACCAGCCAAGAATTCGAACATCGCCCAACCAGCACTCATCCTTCCGGAACAGCGCCAGCACCCTTACACACCAGGGGAATTGGACGCAACTCTCGTAGGCAACCACCTTGCCAAAACACGGATCACGTCTTGCACGAACTTCATGACACATGAGGCCAACCAATCCGAACACGCAATGCAAGATGATGAACCTTAGCTAAACACAATCTCTCCAGCCAAAGGAGAAACCGACATACCTCTAACCAACGAAAAAACTCCACGCCCGAGTTGATCTTGAATCTTGCGCACGCTGGAAACAGCACCTTCCATCACCGAGAAAACCATCGCTTCCATCAGGTCAGCGCCTCCGACATGCTCGGCGAGTGTCACGTCGGACTACGATCACAGCATCTGTCGATGCACCACCACTACAATTCCTCAAGCTACAACATAGCACGCCAAGAGCCGCAACACGAGCCATAATCGACAACTGCCGACGCTCATCCTCGAGTCCCGAAACCACCGCGAAACCTTCTCATCTCAACCAAATCCAGGGCTAAGACAATCCATTCGCACACAAGAGCGTAGGAGTAAGAACTCACTGGGACAATTCTGTCCAATCCTGCCTCAAAATTTGCAAACTAATCGGGACCGACACGTCATTTCTGACGCCACAGAGCACGACTAGAACATCAGGCTCGACGAAACAACAGCTCACCGAGAAGATCCTCTGCTCACCCGAGCACACTTCTCGATCAGAACACATGCTCTGCCACCTTAAACCACAACCTTAAGACATCAGGGGCTGGGTAAACGTCAAGTTGGAGTGGCCAGACTCAACAACAGCTCCCTCAGAGCACCCTCACTGCCACTTAACCATGACCAATCCTCGCCAGCCACCTGACATCGCGGCAAACGCCTCGAATGTAGCACCATAAACTCACGCCTGCCAGCAACCTCTGCCCAACGCTAGACAACCGGGATCACCACCGATGAGGGAGAAGCTCTCAACCTCGATCCTTAGATCCCACTCTGGCACGAAAGCCGCGAACAGCAACTGCCTTCACAGCACCACACAGTGCACTCAAGCTCTCACGCGAGAAATCAAGCGAAAAATAAACACAAAAACCCTAAGCCAGCTACCGACTATACTGGACCTTATGGACTCTGATCACTGCAATATTTTGAATTCCTATGTACGTCCACAACCATCGCTCTGATACCAGCCGTGACGACCCAAGATTCGGATACCAAGAAGAGCCCGATACCATTCGAATCCTGGCCCGCCGCCCACAAGCCAGGAGGGCTCGGAAGGGCTAAAAGGAGTGTGCAGGTACAAAGAAATAGGAAATAAAGTAGGATAATTCAACAATTAACAGAAATAAATAAACAACTACTACAACAAAGTCCAGTCCAACAGAAAGTGCAGTCTAAAGTAGTAAAATGTACCACATGCCAAGTGGACACTCGGCCCGGCAAGCTGGTAGCTAAGAACCTCCGAACAGCACCCTCGAACCTCGAGGAAGAACTGCCACACCTGAAACGCAGGGGTGAGCCTCCTGTCACTGGCTCAGTAGGGATCCCGCGGAACCCCAACTGAGAACAACGGCGACACGGAAAGCAGTAACTACAAGAACAACAGTAGCAGCAGGAACAGTAACTCGGTGGCCGGTCAAAACTCGGCACTACAACTACTCCTACTGTACCGGTCAAGCAGAAAGAAAAATCTCGATCTCACTATCGAGAACCAGACCACACTAACACCACTCACCGAGGTAAAACCCACGGCAACCCTGTCGTAGAGGCCTGTCTCCCGGGACAAGGCTAACCTGGAAACGCTGTCCAAGGCCAAGCAGCGACGGCCTCATCGCGAACACAACACTAATAAGATGCAACCTCGGTGAAGCTACTAGCACCCTGGCCACTGCCTCGGAAACACCGGACGGTCCAGAAAACCACGTCTCGCAGACGGGAAATGGAACCCGGAAATAGGAGAGTCACGTCTCACCTGACACGAGTACCTGCCCACCAGAAGCAAGACTGGATGCGTCCACTGACGTCTTAGACCGTGCCTCAGGATTCTCCCTCCGGCCCAGCGAGAACTGAGACACTGTACAAGTAACCATAGAACAAGTGACTAGCTGGGGTCGCGCTCGTCAGCGCGGATCCAACCGCCCCCGACCACGTGTGCACACACAGACTGTACGTCTCTGATCTGGCCCTCTGACTGGTTTTCCCCTCAACCAGACTCTGGCTGGTAGACGTGGGGCCCAATGGAAACCAGTCTAAAACCGTCTCTCTCTGGGGTAGCCTCGCCACCACTCCCTGGTAGGACCACTCGCGTGTCGGAAGGCTACGACTAGTGGGGAGTCACTAGTGTGACCACTCTCCAAGGAGAAACTCCGAGAAACATGCACGCACCCTGCACGAAAGTTGAAATGAACCAAGTGGCATCGAGCCACTGGACTCTGGACAGTCCTCTAGACTCACTAAACCCAACGGTTCTTGAGTCACAAGACTCGGGGTCAAGACCGTCGTACGCAATGGCACAACGCCATTAATCTAGCCAAATCCCTAGGTCTAAAACCACGGTAGCATGAATACCGAGGCAGCTCATGAGCCGCCGAGACCATTCCCTCAAAAGAGAACTCAAGAGACCCTCCAGCCTCAGGCTGGGTAATTAGACTCACAGTCCACAGGCCACACACGGCCCACGTGGAAAGCACAAAAGCATGATTCCCAAGGTAGCTCACAAGTCGCCATGTCGATTCTCCATCCCAGGGAAAGGCGGGAAACCCCCAGCCCTAGGTTGGGAACTGGACTCGCAATCCAAGGCCAAACACTTGGCCTAATCGGGAATCATCTTCTGCAGAAACCTACGACATGCGGGGGAAACCCCACCGCACTCACACCGATACACGGTGACTCAGGCCGAGAACACCACCTCCCAGGATCCTACGGCACCCTAACGTGTGGCCCCTACATGATGCCCTGCATCAGTCAGACCACAGGTCAACACGTGGATCGAGGTCCACTCACCCAGGACTCGAATTGGCAAAACATAACTCCGGTCGGACATGAACCGCTGGCGGTCCACCTTTACACCGCCACAAAAGCTAGCGGTCCAACATTGGGCTGCCACAGGGACTGTAGCAGTTCAATGATAGGCTGCCACACCCTGGGTCACAAAAGGACAAGCGGTCCTATATAGGGCCGCCAAAAGACATGAGGCGGGCGTACCCTCAGCCGCCAGACCCAAAAGCCTCCAACGGTCAAAAATCAACGGTCAAAATACCTCGAAGGCCACGCCGGCCAACTGGGCTTAGCGATCAGACCTTCGGCCGCCACCTGGGCTCTGGCGGCTCATCGTGAGGCCGCCAGGCCCAACCCATGCACGGAAAGATTGAAACGGTCGAACGGGGACCGCCAGAAGGAAGTGGAGGTCACTGGAAGGACTGCCACACTTCCAGAAAATCAAGAATGGCGGTAAAATGGCGGGAAAATCATTCCATGCCCCAATCACCCTCGGGTGATGGGGAAACCCTTCCCCAAGCCCCTAGGCATTCAATGATGCCCTCAAACCACCGAATAACACATTAAAACGCTAGATCGGGCTCACACCCCAAAATCATGATTTTTCCCCAAAATTGTAATAAACCCACGCCCGGCTCACCACGGGCTACCAAATCTACGGGAAATGAAATACACGAGCTGAGGGTCCATCTCCCTGCCTCCACCGAAAATTCAGCGTGCCGTGGATGCCGATCCACGAAGAAAACGTCGCGAAACCCTTGCCGCTACACGAACCGACGGCCGAGCTTCCACGCTCCACCGGCCCTCGATCCTCGACCCGTTCCTCATTCCTCACCTCCCGCCATCGCCACCTTGCCCTCCTCCACCACGGTCGGCTGCCCGGGGAGAGGGGGAGAGAAAGAGATGAGAGAGAGTGAGAAAGAGAGAATGGAGAGAGAGAGAGAGGTTAAAGGGTTAATATATAGAAAAGCCCAAAAATTACGAAAATTCAAAAAATTACGAAAAATTACTTCCACGATCCTCGGGAGGAGCACAACGCGCTGGTACTATCTTGGAGTCAGAGAACGCCACGGTTCACCCTGCACAGAGTTTCGAAGATGCATCAGGGAAAAACACGTGTAAAACACAAAATACACTCTGAGACCCACTAAAATGATCCAAAAAATATCCGAAAAGTCCGAGGCATTACATTCTCCTCCCGCATTTCCATAACACATTCCACTTCCAATGAGAGCTTATGCGCATTATTTCCATCCTTTGAGCCGTTTGGCCGGGCACGCCATTTACTATGGAGGGGCGGGCATTCTTTTGATGATAAGCCTTCCGTCAATTCGCTCACTCCTTATTCTATTCTCTCCACCATAACTTCCTCTTCATGGGCCACCCATGGGTTGAGAAGAAGGATCTCGTTCTCTCATTCCATATGTTCTTTGCATCTTTTGCATTCCATGCATCCAATGCATTCATTGCATTGCATCTCTTTGCATTCTTTCTTTCCCGGGTTTCCGAACCCCTATCTTCCCCAACTCCTGGGACCTCTGGATTTTCTATCTCCTCCCTCAGGACATCGCGTCCCTCCACAGTTTATTCCTCCAGACCTTTCTCTCTTCCTAGGGCATCGTGTCCCTCGATATCTTCCTCCTCTGGAACCTCCGGATCCTTTTCACACTAGTTTCGATCCACCTTTCTCTCTGGAATTTCCGGATTCCTTCTCTCTTTTCCTTGGGCATCGCGCCCCTTTTTATTCCCTTCCTCTGAAACCTCCGGACTTACCTCTTCTCACGGGACATCACGTCCCTCCACATTTTATTCCTCCAGAACCTTTGGACCTTTCTCTTCTCCTAGGGCATCGTGTCCCTCGACATTTTCTTCCTCCGGAACCTCCAGATTCCTCCTCCCATCATGATTCTCCTCTTTTATCTCCAGAACCTCCGGACTTCTTCCTTATCCTTCGATTTATCTTCTTACTCTTCCGGGACATCGCGTCCTTTATTCTTTTCTTCCTTTTAAATCATCTTTTTCCATACTTCCTCCTAGGGCATCGTGTCCCTCGACACTTTCTTCCTCCGGAACCTCCGGATTCCTCCTCCCATCATGATTTTCCCCCTTTACCTCTGGACCCTCCGGACCCACCTCTTTCTATCTACCAATTTCTCCTCTTAATTCCTCCCGATCCCTGGTCTGACCCGACTTCTCCCACATCCACGCCTTTGGGCATCTGCCCTTTCTCCCACTGCTTCCGAGGGTTTAGTCCTCACTCCTCCTCTTAACTCCATTTTCCTTCTGTAGACCTGTCTTGTGATCAAGGTCTCCACACCTTAGTGAGGGAGTTCTAGCCCTCACCTCTCTTCCTTTTCTCCTTATTCGTCTAAGTCTGGTCTAGACATCACTCCTTCTTGTTAAGCCACTTTCAAAACTTTACTATCCTTTCTTATCTGCCAAAAGAGGACAACAAATCCCATGTTTATCAATATCACCTCCGACAACTGCTGCTTTCTACAACATGGTTGCAAGGTAACATTTGTGCGTAAGTATGCATTTTTATCTCATTCATTCTCCATGCACAATTTTTAAAATGAAGTGCTTCTTAACTTGATTAAGAGTGGTAGTTTAGGCATTTATCCTAGGTCTTTGATTATGTTAAATTAATTTCAAAAAAAAAGAGAAAGAGTCTTTAGGCTTGCTTTGCAACATCCTTTGGGTATAAGAACCCCGCGCTGGGAGTTCAGCAGTCTCTCCCCGCTCATTAAGGGCAACCCTAAGCTGGGCACCGCACACACTTCACAGCGTCCTTAGCCATCTCCTTGGTAAACACCGTTGCTACTTGGGCCATGCTTGAGGGCACGAAGTCTCTTTTTCTCTTCTTAACTCGGCTGAAATATGAGGGTAGAGATATTCGGGGTAAAACAACCAGTCTAAGCACACCCCGACAAGAGGAAGTCTCAAATAGGAGCAGTCTATTATGACCTTATTCTCACAATTTCAATGCTCAATTGCAATATCTCTCAAGTCCAAAGGACAAAAGAAAAATGATGATCAAATAAAAAAAATGAGCAAAATCAAAAGAAAAAATCAATCAAGATTTTTGGCATGGCAAGAGGGCAGTACAGTTTCCCCGCGGGATGTATGAGCCCGGTCGTATGCGTGCCTATAAGAGAATTAAAGGTTCCATGATATGAAATAAAGTTCTGGTGCAACAGACCAAATCTCTAGGGGTTGTGCTATGGAAAGAAGTCAAAACCCGATATCTTTTTAACTTATATCAAACTTATCTCCAATTACTCTTCTCTTCTCCCTCTAAGACCAAGTGTTTCTCGGGTATGGCCTTGGTAGGGACACCGTTAACCAAGGGTAGCCGGTTGTAGGGGGCCACCCTCAATGCACGTCCTGCTTTGGGTAGTTTTTAGAGAAAGGGGAAGGAATAAGGACCCCTAGCCAGTGGTTTGAAACATCCTTTGATGCTGTATTAGCAATGTCTAAATCAAAATTTCAAAATTTGAATATTTCCCAACAAAAATAAAAAAAGAGTTGAATATTTTCAAAAAAATTCAAAAAATCCAAAAAATTCAAATATCTTCCAAAATCCATAAAAATTTGAATACTTTTTCAAACAAAACATAAAAAAAATTTACATTTCAAAAATCCAAAAAAAAGATTGCATTGTATTTTCTGATGGTGTTGTTTTACAGGGACAACCTTTTTGCAAGGACCAAGGACACAGGATGAGTCCTCTCCAATCATTGCTATCCACCTTTCGATTCTTTCCTATGTTGATTGTTATCTTCATGATTCGTCGCTGTAGGCATCATTCTAATCATTCAAGAGCAAATCTTTCTATGCTATTGACTGGATTATTCCTGCCGCTCTGGGCATCGCTCTAACCATTCAAGAGCTAATCTTTCTAAAGTTGTTTTCTGCTAGCTTTGCCTGACTATTCTGGACATCACTCTCATCTTTCATGCACAAATCTTATGATTTGCCAAGATTGTTATCCTCATGACTTAATAACAAACAATGATGATTTATGATTGATGTTATGCCATCCATGACTTGATTTTATGCTATCCACACTATACTTTGATTACTTTGATATCCATGCTATGCTATGATTCATGCTAAATTCATTGATTGTTATCTTCATGATACCTTGGCTAATGAAATTTTGAGCGTAGGAAGAAGCTCTTTGGTCCCACCGTTTGATCATCACTCAGGTCCGATGGTGTCTGCACCGCATTTTCTCAGTTCCCACATGTTTGTTGCTTCACTATCTTCCCTGTATGCATTTTTTACTATATGTTATCTATGCTATTAGATTATATCAAGGACCTTGTGACTTTGATAAATCTAGAATTTGAGTTCCCCTTCATCAAAAATGATGCTAATTTCATAGGAATCTTAGTCATACGGATAGGCCGTTGAGCCGTCCAAGATTGGGGACGATGGTTCCCTTTTACGAGTTGGTGCGCGGATAAACGGGCTTCGACTTAGTATCAGCTCACAAATCAGTTTCTTGACTCAGTCTGGGTATCTTAGCAATATTATCCTTGATTACATTCTATTTTCATTTGTTTTAATTTTTTCCTTTAAACCCAGCATGCATTCATGTAGGACTTTGAATCAACTTTGGAAAAATCATTTTGATAACTCGTTTTGAGAGTCAATTGATCACTATTTCCAAGATATGAGATATTCTATGCTGAATTGTGTCCTCAATTCGCCTTGTTGCCCTTTTGGACTGATTCCTTGAAAACTCCCTTGTTTGGATTCCTATCCTCTTATTTCAATCATTTTTCGTAGATCCACCTTGGCTGTAGCACGTCCACATTGGCTGGTAAATGCTCTCCAATGGTGAAACCTACAAGTTTGTGACTTGGGATACTTCCACTGCGCTGGAAGTTGATCACCTCTTGTTATCTCCTTCGTGCCTGCATGCACACTCCTTCCCTATCTAAACAATTGCGGCTTTCATTGAATCTCCCCAAGATTGCTTCATTTTGATCTCCGAATCCAATTCTTATCAAGTGATGTTGTTTGCGTGTCTTATCACACCTTGACATCTACTTTTTAGTTCGCTTGACTTCATTCCACTCTACTCCATTCTATTTCACTCCATTTCGTTCCACTCCATGTCACTCTCTTGCAAAGCAGACGCCAAGACGGGATAGCTGTAGACACGCTAAAATTGACATCATTTTGAGCATATCTCCTATCGCATTACGATGCCCCGATTTGACCGTCAAATTGACTTATTTGAGTGGTTTTCCCTATTTTTCTTGAATATTCAGCTTTCCTCAGCTTTCTCCTATTTTTTAGGATTTTTCTTGGACTTTTCTCCAATTTTCTAGAACTTTTCTGAATTAGCAATAGTCCCTTCGAAGCCAATTCCTTTCTGAAAGAATGAGCACTTGCTTGAATTGTCGCCATTTCTTCTAAGTTGACGCATCAACCTAGGGATGTCGACCTTGTCAAAAACGCGTCTGGGACTGTGGGCGTGTTCTTATTTTCCCACTATTTTTGGCCTGAAATATTTATTGAAACTGCGTCAGTCCGAAAAGTCATCCATTATTGACCGCGTCTGGGACCCTAGACGCGTCTTCTTTTATCCATTTTAATTGATGAATTAACGACTTGTTAAAAGGCGTTATTTTCTGAAAACGCGTCTGACCAAGTGGACGCTTTTCTATTTTTAATTATTGCCAAATTCATAAATTCAAGAATGCACGTCTGGGCAGGTTGACGCTATTTCCTTTTTTGATTCTTGGTAATTTCCTAATTTCTAAAATATTCAAGGAAGGACGTCCATTCTATCTGTTGCCCATTCTTGAACGCGTCCAGGACCCCAGACGCATTCATCCGTGATTTCCTTTAATTTTCTAAATTTCCAAATATTCAAGAAATAGCGTCTTGTCATTCTGTCGCCCATTTTTGAACGCGTCTAGGACCCCAAATGCATTCATCCTTACCTTATTTTAAGCTTCCAACTTCGTCCAAAATTCGTATTAATTCCTAATTGGCGTCCTGACCCTGGACGCCAATTCTTTTCTAATTTTAGAAAGTCCTAATCCTTTGTAAAAAGGCTCAGAATGGTCGACTCTTTGCACTGACGTTCATTTAATGGGCGACCACTGGGTCAGTCGCCATTTCTTGCAGAATTCCGTGTCCGGCAGAATCTCCCTGTTTCTCCATTTGGAGGCTCCTTTTCCACTTGAGAAAGGGTCCTAAGGCTTCCTAAGGTTGGGAGGACACTTAGGCAACGTATATCGTCTTCAAAATTCCATTAAAATTGGTTTTCCTAATTTATCTTGGATTAAACTCCGAATTTTGGCCCTATAAATAGGACCCATCTCTCCCTTTGGTTTAAGACTTCAACAATTGATTAAGGGGAGGTGCTGCCGGACCAAGGGCTCAAGGAGGAGGCTCTGTGTACCAAAAAGCTACATCCTTTCGGAGTTTCTTCCTCCATTGAAGATCTTGAAGCCATCTTTGGAGAAAACCAATAAGCCATCCCTTTCTCTTCTCTTTATTTTATTATCTTTAGCATTGCATGCATGCACATCCCCCCTCTTCTCTTCTTTTCTTATTTTTAACTCAACCACGTTGAGACCTCCTTAGTGCAACACTTGCACCCTCCTCTTCATTCATCATATTTTTATCCACCCTTTGCATAGGGGTTTAAAGTTAAAACACCAACAAGGTGTGTTCTTTTCCATGATTTCATTGCTTATTCATATGTGGGATTTGATACTACACACTTGATTTCTAATCCAATTTTTTTATTGGTGTTTTCTTCATTTTGCAAGGGTAATCAATATAAGAAGAACTCTCTTCATCGGCCGACCGAAAGAAAGAGAAGGTGCACTCACAATCTCCCCCGCTCTTTTAAGGTATTTATATTCGCGATCCCTCCTTTGTTTTCATTGTTATATTCTTTTGAGGTAACCCCTCTGGCAATCACATCATTCCCCTTAGCATCCACGCATGCTCTTTTACTCCCTATTTCTTCCCATTTCCCCTTTCTTTTCACCATATTATATTAATTCTTTATTTGATTTTTCTAAGTAGATTTTTCATAGATCTACACAGTGCACATGATATTCTCCCAAATGATGAGGGTGACTGATCTCACAGTCACTGGTGTAGAGACACTAAGATATATGTACAGGTGCCCATTACAAAAATAGGGTTCACTAAACTGATCTGATCAAGAATCTCTGGATGGTAATTATATCTAACTGTCAACCAAGAGATTCCTCAGTCATAGTAGCACAATTGGTCCTTGGACATGAGTCACTAAAGATACCTTACATGAGGACTTCTGTATTTTGATTTCTGGCAAAGGAAATTTATCCATAAATCCTGGATGCTCAGGTATTCGGATACAGCGGAATACATGCGAAGGTAATTGAGTGACAACAGTGGATCATTCACTCTCAGATATAGCATGAGAGAGAATGCCCTATGAATGGTACTCGGGTAAATCCTTGACCAAGGTAGATAGTTCAATGGAAAAGGAGTTTTCCATTAGTACTTGGAGTACGATCATCATGTCATAGATAAGATGGGTTTGACAGTATGACCATACCCTTAATTATGACTAGGGACATTGGGTATGAATTGAGGACTATAGCTATGTTGTAACTGTTGACGAAAATGTCCTAGAGTGATTTTATAGACCCCTTTGTCTTCTGGGGTCACGGAGTGTTGCTTGGGGCTTACCGTGGCCTAAAAGCCCATCTGAGTAATAATCATGAGATGATTATTCACCATAAGAAGTAATTACCATCCCGTTCATCCCAAGAGTTGGTGTGGTGAGACCATGATGGTGCTGAAGAGTTCTAAATTGACAATAAATATCGATTCGACATTATGTAGATCAAATAGCTCATAATCATATAGGGAGTTGTCCCTAGTGTCACTGATCAGGTACCCTTGTTATCAGATAACGAGAGGGTTATGGCTCTTGCTATGGAATCGTGGTCTCATCAGAAGTCGTTGTACTTTGTGCAATAGTTCCACCTGATTAGAGATATTATAAATAAAAGGGAGATGTCACCTAGAAAGAGTTTCTTCCACTAATAATATTATAGATCCACTAACTAAACCGTTGACTCAAGGTGTAGTTGAGTATCACCTAAGGCTGATGGGGATCAAGCAGGAGATGATTGGCTTTAGTCCAAGTGGGAGAATGAAAGAAGTGTATGCCCTACAAGCCAATCACTTATGAAGTGATGGCATCATTTCTTATATATTCTCATTCATATTTATGATAATTTCTTCATTATGTCTATTTATTTATGCGTATTACCGCTTGACATGGTGAAGTCCTTGAACACATGCTATGAAGATTGAATCATAATGAGATTATGATAGTGAGACTAATCTTTTAGATGTAGGTTGATGCGGGACGGACAGCGAACCTGGGACTCTAGCTCGCGGGGGTCCCTAAGCGAGGGAAACGTGGGACGGTGCGCGGTTGAGGAACCGGCAATGAGTCAAGGGTACTCGGCTCTTCCGTGCTCGGATCGAGTCACGGGACGGGTTTCGCTCTCTCTCTCACAGCGGTGATTAAATTGAATCGAGCTAGTAACCTATCACTCTAGCAGCGGCATTCAAAAATATACGAATTGAGTAAATGTGATAAAGAGGGAGGCGAGTTTACCTCCACGCGCCGGGCGTGGGGAAGACGACCCCGGCTGAAGCTCGTACTCCCGGTGTACAAATATTAACAATAATTACATAATTGGTCTTGAGGCCCACTCCACGCAGGGAGGTAAAGGGCAACAATGTGGGATCCAGGAGTAGTGAACTCGGGTTGACGGGCAGCAATTTGGACGGTTCTCGGGCCGAAGAAGGGCTGCTGCTCGGAACGGTTCTACGGGGCCCGTGGGACAGCAGGTGGGTCCGGCAACTGGGACGACGGTACCCGGGCATCTCCCGACTACTGCGGCTTGCTGGGGCGCTGCCGGAAGGTTGCTGATCGATCCCCGAGAGTGGCGGTGACCGAGTGTGCATCGGCATATTTTTTGAGGAATTAATTCCCGGACTGATTGTGCTGGCTGGGCTCGGATCTGCTCTGTGCGCCTTCACGAAAAGATTTCTTGCGGCCATATCCGGTGTCAGATCGACGTAAAATTGGTATCGATGGATAGAGGACTCAGAGGGCTACAATACATTATTTTTTCAGATCCATCAAGTGAATAGATTGAAAATGAAAATGACTTTCCCTCAAAGGTTTCTACTGGCTCGGACTGACAGACACACAAGACAAACTTTCCCCTAAAAATGAATTTTGACCGAAGGGAAAACAATAGATCTAAACTCCATAAAAATTATGGTGAAAGGGGGGGTATGTGAGGGACACGTATGATTTTTTTGGGGATTTTAGGAGATGCATAAGGGGGCGGGAAAAATAGAAGAACAGACTCCTATCCTGTAGATCTGCTGATTGGAAGACTAGCAGGGGTGGAACAAAAAATATGGGAAAAATACTAAATGACCTCTGATTGACACGAAATTTAAAATGGAGACTGGGGATAACAAGAAGAACAAACACTAAAAATTTCAGCTCAATCAGATCTCATAATTTGGAGATAAAAATCAGGATTCAACCTTCTATCCTGATCTGGACAGAACTTCGACGCGGTGGCGGTGGCGGTGGCGGTGCGACGGCGGCTCGACGGCGGCGGCGGCGGCGGTGCTGAGCTTCTCACTCAGAGAGGGGGAGGGGAGGAGGCTTCACACCTCAAGAAAATTGCAGAACTCCATCTGCAAGGGGGGTGGGAGAGAGAAAGGGGTGCCCTTGGGCTTACTCTTGACAAAAATACTTAATTCTTCATTAAAATCTCTAATGACACTATACATAGGCTTATATAGAGAATGGCAAGGGGTGGGGGCTAGAAATTTCGTGGGAGAGAGGGGAGGGGTAAACTAGGGATAGTATTTTCTTCCCCCATGTGGTCAAATGACCAAATTAAATAAAAATACAACATGGAATAAACTATATTATAAGGGGGAAGCATCTTGGACTTTGCTTGGTCCAAGTTTGAATTTTCTTCCACATTGTCCCCCCTTGGTCCAAGTCCAATCTTGGACTTTGAACCAGCCCCACATGGGCCCTAGAACCTAAGTGGACCAATGGGAAAGAGGGTGGAGGACCCTGCTTGACTCACTGGCAATTTACATAGAAACCCAAAGACTTTAAAAACTAACTCTTTGGCTTATAATGCCTTACAATTGCAAACCCAATTAGCCAAGGGTATAAATACAAATAAAATGACACAAATGTAAAATAAAAATGTTAGTGCCCGGTGTTGATTCCCATCAATTCTCCCCGGGTGGGAAGAACTCGACCCCGTCGAGTAAAGGGTGCGGCTGCTCGTGTGGCTCCTGCGGATCCATCACCAAACCTGGAAGCGCGGAGTATGCTCTACTCCAAGTAATCATCGCATGTTCATCCCGTATAGATTCGATATGTTCACGCTGTTGGGGAATGAGGCTAGAGGTGGACACACCGGGGTGGGGTCACTCTCAAAGGAAGGAGGCGGCTTAATGACTCACTAGGAATCACTGCTGGGTCCCTTGATGTGACTAGATCTGAGAGATAGAATGGTAGAGCCGATCCCAAATTTTGGCAAGTCTACAACGTACGCATTTAGACCTGACTTGCCTCCCACTCGAAAGGAGCTGACAACGCGAGCTGACATGAGACCGACTCGACTCGATACATGCATACTCACTATGCACTCGACAATAAAAAAACACGAACTCACACATGACCCTATACAAACCTATTGTTAGTCCGACCGATACACATGCAATGGTGGACCAGGACATCCGAATGTGTGTCATGCATACACTAGATGCAATCGATGGTTGACAGAATGGGGAACTCCTAGACATCCTAGTACGCCCCTAGCATGCGGCTGCTTGTTGGATTTGGGAGACTTGGGAGGGCTAGGAGAGTCGGATGCTCTTTCTTCGTCACCCCTATATGATGACCGTGGAACGGTCCCCTGGCTGAGTGTAAGTGGACTGGCCCGTGGGGAAGGGGTGTGGTAGTGGCCTCCCGGGAAGAAGGGGAGTAGATATGGTGGGTCATAAGGTTCCCTAGAGAAGGGATCGAAGGGATCAAAGAAAGCATGACCCCTCGAACTGGGCTCCCATATGACACGGTCCCACATTTGGAATTCTTGAAGGTGTAGGTGGTCACCTTCATGCACTAGGGTATAGGGGACGGTGATCTCATATAGGAGGTATGGTTCCTCCCTCGGGATAAATGGAATGAAGTTTGGCTCGACCGGCATGGGGAGGAATAAGAGAATCTCCGTGGTGACACGATCCACGGTGTACATAGAGGTAATGGACCCTAAGGATGGGTGGGTGAAACTACGACTTGTGGGTTGGTCGAAGTCTCGGGCCAACATATAAGTCAACTTCATTTGCGAGTCTAATCCCATAATAAGGTCACCCAATGTATCAACATGGTGACTAGACCGGAATATGGTATGGAATGAGTTAACCGGCACTAATGGTAGCGTAGGGTCCATGGATGGATAGGAAGGTGGACTAGGGACCAAGTCGATCTTGAGCCAGCTAAGTAGTGGCTCGGTGATGAAAAGCTTTCCCGTTAGAAACACAGGTGGCTCCAAAGGTGGCAACTCCGAATGAGAATCAGACGTGGGTGGCAACGGAGCTCTAGGGGAAGGGTTCCCTAACTAGAGTGGGGAAGGCCGTGGGGTAGGCTGTCCGACTGGTTCAGAACTCGGCTGAGAGGTAGATGCTCGCCGAAGGGTGGCATCAAACCTTACCTCGAAAGGCTCAACCTCTAGAGCGACCAGATAAGACTGCGCCAGAGTGAACGCATCGCGGTAAAGACATTCAAACTGGAAGTGAAGCCGTAAACCTCTCCGGAACTGAAAGGCAGTCGTGGTGCTCTCCTCTCCAACTCCATATTCCAACCAGTACTTATCATAGTCCCGAATGTACTCAATCACGGACTTGTTGCCTTGGACGGGTCTACTCGGGGTGCATGGGTTGGCCATAGTGGCAAAAGATAGGGAGTGGTTCCCCTAGGAATGGGCATGCAATGGCATTTTTTTTATTTTTGTTGTTATATGCAAAAGCTTATGCAAACTAAAACACCTAGACCCGACTCGAAATGGTCAAAAGGGGTAAAATGCGGACTCAACTACAAACCTAGACTTAACCAATAGACGGTACTTGGAAGAGTTACGGGATCCGAAGATCCTCTCTCGCAAATGTGTGACCTTCCCGATAGGCGTAACCTAACGTTCGGGCAACACCTTTTAATATACCGAATAAAGGAGTGCAAATGCAACCTTGGACCGACTTAGACTCTTTTTTTTGTTTTGTTTTCAAGCAAAGACTACCCTAGACTCAACCTTCCGCTCTGATACCAATTTGATGCGGGACAGACAGCGAACCTGGGACTCTAGCTCGCAGGCGTCCCTAAGCGAGGGAAACGTGGGACCATGCGCGGTTGAGGAACCGGTAATGAGTCAAGGGTACTCGGCTCTTCCGTGCTCGGATCGAGTCACGGGACGGGTTTCGCTCTCTCTCTCGTAGCGGTGATTAAATTGAATCGAGCTCGTAACCTATCACTCTAACAGTGACATTCAAAAATATACGAATTGAGCAAATGCGATAAAGAGAGAGGCGAGTTTACCTCCACGCGCCGGGCGTGGAGAAGATGACCCCGGCCGAAGCTTGTACTCCCGGTGTACAAATATTAACAATAATTATAGAAATGGTTTTAAGGCCCACTCCACACAGGGAGGTAAAGGGCAACAATGTGGGACCCAGGAGTAGCGAACTTGGGTTGACGGGCAGCAATTTGGACGGTTCTCGGGCCGAAGACGGGCTGCTGCTCGGAACGGTTCTGCGGGGCCCGCAGGACAGCAGGTGGGCCCGACTGTTGGGATGGCGGTACCCGGGCGTCCCCCGGTTGCTGCGGCTTGCTGGGGCGCTGCTGGAAGGTTGCTGATCGATCCCCGAGAGCGACGGTGACCGAGTGTGCGCCGGCGTATTTTCCGAGGAATTAATTCTCAGACTGATTGTGCTGGCTGGGCTCGGATCTGCTCTGCGCGCCTTCACAAAAAGATTTCTTGCGGCCAGATCCGGTGTCGGATCGACGCAAACTTGTTACCGATAGATAGAGGACTCAGAGGGATACAACATATAATGTTTTCAGATCCATCAAATGAATGGATTGAAAATGAAAATGACTGTCCCTCAAAGGATTCTTCTGGCTCGGACTGACAGACACATAGGACAGAATTAGTTTCCCATAAAAATGAATTTTGACCGAAAGGAAAACAATAGATCTAGACTCCATAAAAATTATGGTGGAAGGGTGTGTATGTGAGGGACACGTATGATTTTTTTGAGGATTTTAGGAGATGTATAAGGGGGCGGGAAAAATAGAAGAATAGACTCCTATCCTGCAGATCTGCTGATTGGCAAACTGTCAGGGGTGGAACAAAAAATACGGGAAAAATACTAAATGACCTCTGATTGACACGAAATTTAAAATGGAGACAGGGTATAACAAGAAAAACAAACACTCTAAATTTCAGCTCGATCAGATCTCCTGATATGGAGATAAAAATTGGGCTTCAACCTTTTGTCCTGATCTGGACAGAACTTCGACGCGGTGGCGGTGCGACGGCGGCTCGATGGCGATGGCGGCGGCGGCTCAATGGCGGTGGCGGCGGCGGTGCTGAGCTTCTCACTCAAAGAGGGGGAGGGGAGGAGGCTTCACACCTCAAGAAATTCGCAGAACTTCATCTGCAAGGGGGGGGGAGAGAAAGGGGTGCCCTTGGGCTTGCTCTTGACAAAATTGCTTAATTCTTCATTAAAATCTCTAATGACACTATACATAGGCTTATATAGAGAATGGCAAGGGGGCTGGGAATTTCGTGGGAGAGAGGGGAGGGGTAAACTAGGGATAGCATTTTCTTCCCCCATTTGGTCAAATGACCAAATTAAATAAAAATACAACATGGAATAAACTATATTATAAGGGGGAAGCATCTTGGACTTTGCTTGGTCCAAGTTTGAATTTTCTTCCACCTTGTCCCCCCTTGGTCCAAGTCTAATCTTGGACTTTGAACCAGCCCCACATGGGCCCTAGAACCTAGGTGGACCAATAGGAAAGAGGGTGGGGGACCCTGCTGGACCCACTGGCAATTTACATAGAAACCCAAAGACTTTAAATACTAACCCTTTGACTTATAATGTCTTACAATTGCAAACCCAATTAGCCAAGGGTATAAATACAAATAAAAGAACACAAATGTAAAATAAAAATGGTAGTGTCCGGTGTTGATTTCCATCATATGTGTTCTAAATGTTCCTGGTCATAGGATCTTTGAGATAGGGCATCAAAGAATTCGGATAGACCAATGCACATGATACCCTCTCAGATGATGAGGGTGACTGATCTCATAGTCACTGGTGTGGAGACACTAAGATATAAGTGCAGGTGTCCATTACAAGAATAGGGTTCACTAAACTGATCCGATCAAGAATCTCTGGATGGTAATTATATCTAACTATCAACCAAGAGATTCCTCAGTCATAGTATCACAGTTGGTCCATGGACATGAGTCACCAAAGATATCTTGCATTAGGACTGATGTATTTTGATTCCCGGCAAAGGGAATTTATCCATAAATCTTGGATGCTCAGGTATTCGGATACAGCGGAATATATGCGAAGGTAATTGAGTGACAATGGCGGATCATTCACTCTCAGATATAGCATGAGAGAGAATGCCCTATGAATGGTACTCGGTTAAATCCTTAGTCAATATAGATAGTTCAATGGAAAGGGAATTTTTCATTGGGACTCGGAGTACATTCATTAGGTCATAGATAAGAAGGGTTGGAAAGTATGACCATACCCTTAATTATGACCGGGGGCATTGGGTATGAATGGAGGACTACAGTTGTGTGGTAGCTATTGACGGAAAGGTCCTAGAATGGTTTTATAGACCCCTTTGTCTTCTGGGGTCACGGAGTGTTACTTGGTGCTTACCGTGGCCTGAAAGCCCATCTGAGGAATAATCATGAGATGATTATTCATCATAAGATGATTAATTAATTATTTAAGTCATGAGATGATTAAATAATTAATTTCATGTTAATTAATAATGTGTAAAAGATAAAAAGAAGTTCTTAAGCTTATTGGGTCTAAAACTAGATTGACACTAGGCCTAGAGGGTCACACACATTAGGGTTATAGACGGTGGAAGTATATTAGTAATATTAGACTTGTTAGGGTTTTTATGAAAGATCAAGAAGTCTATAAATAGTTGTGATGGGAGAACCTTGGGCCAGGCATCCAGGGTTTCTCAGTTCGGGTCGCTCCTCTCTCCTCGAAGGGAGGGGTGCTCTCCTATCTCTCCTCTCTCTTCTCGTCTCTAGTGTAGAGACCATGAAGGTGCTGTGGAGGAGATCGTTCGTGGGACGCTGCGATGAGAGGATTTCATCGTTCGTGCCCATGTGGATACCGCTAGAGGCCGTGCACTTGCATGGTTGATTACCGCCACAAGGGATTGTTTTCACTTTGTTGCGATCTAAGCATCGCAGAGGTAAAATCGAACCTCGTAGTTCTAGATTATCATTAGGAATTACACATGAGCGATCAACTCGGCCGGGTTAAAATTTTAATTTTTAGTTTCCGCTGTGTTCTTCCTAATCCCAACCTAGATCCTTATAATTTCCCCATAGTTTCATGCCGTGGTGAGGCCAAGAGAGGGATTATTTCATGTTTTGAGTGGAAAAATGCATGCTTGGGGTTGTAAGAGGATTTTGATTGATTCGAGTGTGAATTTGTAGTTAGAATGTGATTTTTCAGTGGTATGGATGTCGGGTTGTTTCCCCCTCGGTTAGAGGCAAGTGGGGGGCGGATCGGCACCCCAGGAGGGCGTTTTGTCTAGAAACACCCTGCAAAGGCAGCCACATCGATGGCCGCCAGGGTCTGTTGGGCGGCCAATGGCCTGGCCGCCCAGGTCTGGTGGGCGGCCACATAGAGGTGGGCGGCCACCTATGTGGCCGCCCAACCCATGTTTCCCTGGTGGGCCGCCACTTCTCTGGCCGCCCATGGGTAGTGCCCAGGTGGGCCACCCAGGTCTGGTGGGCGGCCACTTATGTGGCCGCCCAACCCATGTTGCCCTGGTGGGTTGCCACTTCTCTGGCCGCCCATGGGCAGTGCCCAGGTGGGCGGCCAAAGAGTTGGCCGCCCAGCACTGGAGGGCGGCCAACTTTCTGGCTACCCAGGGATGGTGCCCTGGTGGGTAGCCAAAGAGCTGGGCGCCCAACCCTAGTGGGCGGCCAGTAGGTTGGCCGCCTAGTTCCCAGTGACCCAGACATCCCCATCGATCCAGATTTGTGTTTCCAGGTGTCCATGACTAATGTGGTTCCATGGAGTGCATGCCTGTTTCATTCTGTGTACCTGTGTGATTCTGTGTATTCGTGGAGGGTCATTCCTGCATGAATGGGTATGTCAGCGGAGGGTTGTTCCTGTATGAGTTGAGATGGTCGGCAATCGATGGTTTCTATCCTCAGGCCATGTTGGTGTGAGTAAATCGATGGTTTCAATGTGACTGCATAGTTTAGAGTTCTCTCGGAGTAGTACCCCGCTAGCGTAGCTTCCTAGGTGTCTTGCACTAACTGATCACGTGGTCGAGGGGAGTAGTTTGCTGGGTGGAGGGAATTTATCGACTGCGAGGTCGAGGGCTTTCCCATGAGATGGTGTAGGCTAGTTACCATGGGACCCCCTCTTCTGTTGCGACCTAAGTCCAGGTCTGGGGGAAAACTGTCTATAGGATCTTAGACGGTGGGCAGTCCATCCGTGTGTGCACAGGTGCTTGGGGGCTTCAGATACGTGCTGACGAGTATAACCCCAGCTAGTCCTAGTGTTGTCGTGCATCTCTACTGTACTCCTAGAAGGGAGGTGGACTAGGCTTGAGACCCGTGCTTCTCCACCGCGCTCCTAGAGGGGAGGTGGACCAGACGTGAGATACGTGGTGTGGTATAAAACGTCACTGGACCCATCTGACCAGGTTCCTCTACTGCACTCCTAGAGGGGAGGTGGACCAAGCATGGGACAATAGGCGTGGTGTAAGATGTCAGTGGACGCATCCAGCCGGTTACCAGTGTGTGGGTTCTCCGGTCACCCGTGGTTATAGTTTTTCCAACAACGAGGTTGTGGTTCTCCCGAGGGTGGAGGTTGTGCTTTCCTAACGAGTGGTCTTGGATGTGGTTTTTCCGATTGTAGTGGTCGAGGTTTCCCTGTTGAGTATAGAGGTAGTGTCGTCGTTATCCAACATCACCAACAGGCGACTATGTGACAGTGTTCCTGGCATATTAGTGTGTTATGTTCCACCGGTTGTTGTTGTTTATTGTTGTTGTATGATGGTAGGGATCTGCGGGACCTCTACTGAGCTAATGAGATGAGGCTCACCCCTTCTTCTTTCAGGTGTGGCATTCCTCCTCATGGTTCAGAGGTTCGTGTAGATATGTTCTTTCCCTCCCTAACTCAAAATATGAAATGCGCTAAAGGGGGAAAAGAGTGAATGTGTGTGTGAGTGAATAGCATGAAAATGACAAACGATGCAAGTAATGAATCACTCACAGGCATGGACAAGTTGTGATCGCCACCAAGGTATTAAGTGCAAGGAGAAGGCACCACATACCTTGGAAAGGGGAGACGGATGAGGACACTCGCCCAATGACGCAGTGCTGGAATGGGATGAAGATGGTTCTATGGAGACCGCTGAAGGATGTAGACGGCCGAACGACAGACCACGTGCAGCGCTGAAGAGTGACACAGGAAGAAGACCTAGCTGGGGACTAAACGGTCTGAATCAGGCCGCAGGAGGGCACTGAACGGTCTTAAGAAGACTGCCAACCTCTCTCTACAGTCGGAGATGAACCACGCGAAGTCGCCAGATTCCAAGCTAAGGAACTTAATCCTTCACCCCTTCCGACCGGACAGAGGGGATGGGCCTCGTGCTAAAACTCATGTTGACCTACAAAACACAGTAAATGACCAGAAAACACAACCCAAATTAGTTTATGAAGTGTAATATCTATGAAAACGAATGGAAAACTAAACACATAAATGGAATGGGAGATACCTGGCGGTTGGGTTTTTTAAACCCCTTTGGGGTGTGGAAAACAGTAGGAAGGTGATGAATGTGAAAATGATAGTGAAAAAAACGTGGGATAAAGTGAAAGAAAAATGACGATGCGAGGATGAACAAACAATGAAGAGCGACTAAATGAAGACACTAAACACCAAAGACTCAGACTACTCCCTGAACCGAAGGCTTGGCGGATGTGGAAAGCCTTCCTCCCTGGCTGGAACTCGCTCAAGAAAGCGGCAGCACTTCGACGCGAAATCCAGAATCCCCCCCTTGGGAGCTTGGGCTAAGGGTGCTATTTATAGACCCTTGAAAGTCCGCTCAAAATTAGGGATTTCCCAGCGAGAATTAGGCCGAGATTCTTTAGGATAAAGCATTGATAATATCACCAATTTTCACTAGGATCAAACAGAACCCAATTTGGTTAAGAACCCACGGAGAAATTCGAGGACGAAGCAGCTAACTTGACCACGGATTGGAGAGAGAAAAACATGTTAAAACAAGGATTTCGGCCTCATATGCGATAGATCGATGGGCCGCCCACCCATATAAACGGTCCATTGCTAGACCGCCTACATGGTGTCGATGGAAAACAAATAATAGGATAAATAAACCATTTATCCAAAGAACAGACCGACTCAACCAGCGTAGGACTCTCAGGAAAAAAATGGTCCATCGATAGACCGCCCAACGAGTCAAACGGCCCATTACCAGACCGTTTATACAGTGTCTGTGGTAAATCAATAAAAATAGATATTTATCCAAAAAAGTGACCCATTTAGGACTCTAGCCCATAAATGGTCGTTCTATGGACCGCCCAACTTTAATAAACGGCCTAATGGAAGACCGTTTACTAGGTTGTCGGTGGAAAATCAGAAAATAGCCAATTAATCCAAAGGGAAACCGGTACAGGACTCTGAACAATATAAATGGTCTTGAAAACGACCGCCCAACATCCTAAACGGTCTATTTCTAGACCGCAGTTCGGCTGGGCAGTGGAAGTTAATAAATGGGGTAAATAAGCCCATTTACCCCAAAGACCAAGTGAAATTAAAGCCCATTAAACCCAAAATCCAAGGAAAATCAAGAGCAAGTCCAGCCAGGGAGGAAGTACCTATAAAATTAGTCCAAAGACATGCCTAAAAATGGCCCAATGAGTAATGGATAATCTGAGGCATCAAAAATGAAGGTAAGAAGAATGACCCATCTTAGAGGCAAAAAATAGGTGTCAACAGATGCCCCTCCTTAACGTCCTCTTTGCAGGGGAGCGAGTGGAGGTGAAGCGGAAGCGAAATGGAACATGGCGATGAAGCAGAAACGAAGCAGAGCGGACTGAAAAGCAGGCGTTAAGGTAAAAGACACCCATTTTCTGGCCAACGAGCGATATGAATCTTCTGGAAAACTCCGAACTAAACACAAGGAATGATCGAACCAAAACGACACCAGTCTGGAGAAACTAACTAGATAAAAGGAGGGACAAAACGCAAGCAACCTCATTAGGGGACACAATCCACAACCAACGAGGGACTTAAAATGAGCAGTAAAAAGTAAAGAAGCAGGCTAACACCTCCAGACGGGGACTCTTAGTCAATCAAACCAGGTGAACAGACCAGAGAAAATCTTCCAACTCTAAGTGGAATGGTTTCTCTTACCCAAAACCATGAACGCACAATTATCCATCACTAATGAAACACTTTCAAACAGACCATGGGACATGAATGCTCAAAAGATGTGCATGATGCATGCTGGGATAAAATAAAAGAAATCATCAAATGAATGCAAAGAAAGCCATAAAATAGAAAATACTCTAGAATAGTATTGCTAGACTGGGACAATTAGGGTCAGGACACTATCTGGAACCACGACGCGCGAGATAGAACCATCGTCCCCCAACTTTCCCAACCTAACGGCCTATCCGATGATTAAACACATGAACCTAGATCATCATTATTTTTGTTAAAGGGGAACATCAGATCCTGGAACATGTGATTGACCAGTCGATTCTCGAGGTAACATAATATAGATACCATATAGTAATGCATTAAGGGACACAGGGTACGGAATACTTACCTGACCCGAATCATGGAAATGGAATTATTGCTGCAATCAATCACATATATCATGAAATAAGGTTATCCAAGACAACAGATTATCAATTATGCATATAATGTGGGAAAAATAAGGCTTAAAAGTTCATCCATCAGTTCAGCATATAAACGGTTGTGGACGCATAAAATTGCACGTTCATACGTCCCGCCAAGCCCCGCATTAAATGTCAAAGTCAAAGGAAGAAGACCCGGAGAGACTGGCCACCCAGGGCTCCGGGAAGATACTACCGCCCGGCAAATCCCCGCTTTTGCATGGGTGCATTAAAAGACCGAGAAGTCACAGGATGTCAACCTGAATTAACACACTGCTAGGGACCCTCCCTCGGGCCCCTAACGGTGAAGAAATATCCCAAAGAATGCACGGCTTCAAGCTACTTAAGCAAGGGCCTGAGGCCCTTCAGCGGCACGGCCATGAGCCCCCAGCGGCACGGCCCTTCAGCCTCCAGCGGCACGGGCCTGAGGCTCTCCAGCGGCATGGGCCTGAGGCCCCTCAGTGGCACGGCCATGAGCCCCCAGCGGCACGGCCCTTCAGCCTTTCAGCGGCACGGCCATGTGGCCCTCCAGCGGCACGGCCGTCTGGCCCTTCAGCGGCACGCTTCATGCAGGGTTTCACCAAGTCTATACATTCATGCCTGAAGTCTGTACAGGCTCATGTATGCTCACAGTGTGAAGTCTGTACAGAGTTCTGGCAAACGCGAAGTCTATACATCCGAGCTCCAAGTCTGTACAGTGGCTCGCTGCTTCAAACGAAGTCTGTACAGCCATCAGCCAAAGTCTATACGTTGGTGAAGTCTGTACATCCACCAGTACAACTGCCAAAGTCTATACACTGGTGAAGTCTGTACATCCACCAGTTCAACTGTCAAAGTCTATACACTGGTGAAGTATGTACATCCACCAGTTCAACCGCCAAAGTCCGCACGTTGGCGAAGTCTGTACATCCGCCAGTTGAGCTTCCAAGTCTATACACCGGCCCCTGCAAGTCTATACATTGCAGCATAATTGAAGTCTGTATAGCCTTTGCTTTGCCAAAGTCTATACATTGATGAAGTCTGTACACCGCTTTTGACGCAAGCCCCTGCAAGTCTACACATTGCAACTGAGCTGAAGTCTGTACAGCCTTTACTCTGCCAAAGTATGGACATTGTGAACTCTCAAGTCTGTACATCGTCCGGTTGCCTTGACGAAGTCTATACACTCATGAGGCAAGTCTGTACAGAGTTCAGACACGAAGTCTATACACTCATGAGGCAAGTCTGTACAGAGTTCAGACACAAAGTCTATACACTCGTTACCAAGTTTGATCGCCAGCGGCACAGTCTTGGCTCCTTCAGCAGCAAGGCCTTTGGCCCTTCAGCGGCACGGTCTGGGGAGCCCCTCAACGGCACACTGCCGCAAGTTGCCAGCGGCACAGCGTTAAAGTCTGTACAGAGTTCGTACAAACACGAAGTCTGTACACTCACACGGCAAGTCTATACATCGTCCATGCCTTGCCAAAGTCTGTACACTCACTTATCAAGCCTGTCTCCCAGCGGCACGGCCTCAGGCTTCCCAGCGGCACGGGCCTCTTTGCCCTCAACGCCCTGTGCCCTTTCTCCAGCGGCACAGCGCTGCAAGTCCCCCGACGGCACGTACCGGCAGAAGATACAACAGTCAATAAGCAGACCAATTGGCGCGCAGTCCAGCCACTTCAAAGCCAGCTAGCGCCTTTCTCCGTGTCACCTTCTGGCTGGAGGAGGGGAGATCTTCACCTGACGAGGAAGATATCGAAGTCAACCTCGGATGGCAGTGACATCATGAGGTGACCTCGTCAACCGTCCGCATATAAAAGGCCCCCCACAGACAGAAAGAGAAGAAAAGGGGGATTTCTGCTAGAGAGAGGAAAGAAACACAGAGAAAGAAGAGAGCATCTTCGTGCGAAGAGGCCCATTCGAGGTAAGGAAGAAGAGAAGAAGAAGGTAGAGGAAATGTAGGAAGAAGAGAGGAGTGTTGCATGTAGCAGAGGGGGGAGGAATGGAGGACAGGTAATGGTTACCCTTCCTCGTTCCAGCCCTCTCTCCAACTTTATTTTTTTCTATTCTTTGTTTTCTTCCCTCCGTTTGTTCAGGGATGCATTGTATGATGTGTGGTCTTCGGGCCATGATTCCCCTTTTTTTTATCATTCTGAATCTTCCATGAATGAAATAGTGTTTGGTTCTGCTTCTTACTGCATTTGTCATCTTCTTCTCACCGGTCTCTTGTGGTTTTGCTTTCTCTTCCCTCAACCTCCCAACTCCCTGTTCTACTTGATTTCTCGTAGTGCTGGTTTATGCAGTCAATAGGGTTTGCTCCTGGCTTGATAGGGTATGGCCAGCTTCGTCCCTCTTCAATGGCTCTCCGTTGCACAACAACCCTTGATATCCCCTTCTATCTCGGGTCTGTGGGAGCCCATTCTCTTTGACACATTGGAGTCACTCGATGCCCAGAGCATTCTCCTCTGCCCTCCTTCGGGACCAGTGGCATGCCCACACACCCTCAAGCTCCCAGCCTTTCTACCACTCAAGGCCCCCAGCGGTACGCCTCTCCCACACGGCTGTTTGGCGGTACAACCTTCCTTGAGTCTGCTTGGCGGCACACTCTCCTCAGGGCCATTCAGTGGTGCACCCTCTCTCTGCTTGTCAGCGGTACACCCCCCCTTTCCTTGGCCGCCCAGCGGCACACCCTTGGACTGTCAGCCCGGTACTCCTTGGCCACCACCTCCCTAGTGTACTCATAGCTTGCATCAGTCTACTGGTTCCTCGTTCGATGTTTTCTCCGAGCTTTCCGAGGTTTCCCTAAAGGCGGCTGCTCAGGCACCCTCCTCGGATGTTGGTTCATGCCACCCCCGTGGGCATGTTCCTTGTTATTCCTTTACCTCCCGGGTCAGGGGGAGGTGCTGCTGAATTTTTGCCAGGAATAACAATCAATCTAAAAAGATGAAAAGAAGCAGCAAACATATGGACTGAGCAACAGTGAAAACATTCTAATCAACTAAAAGAACTATGCAAGATTCAAGGAGCTGAACTGAACAAGACTTTAAGCACTGCATTGCTGAACATGACTTGGGACTCAACCTCATGACAGGAGAATGAAAGCTTAACCATCTAAGATGCTTCACCCTGAGCTGAACAAGAAACCCTCTCTTGAGTCATGGCCACCCCTTTAGCGGCACACTCTGCCTGGTTTCGTCTGCCACTTTTCCCAGCGGTACACTCCCCTTTACCTTCAACAACACATCTTCTATCCTCCAGCGGTAAGCTCCTCTTTGGCCCTCTAGCGGCGCACTCCCCCAGTTCCTTTCCCAGCGGTACGCCCCCCCTCGTCGTCTGAGCGGTACGCATCCTCCCAGCGTTCCATCAAGTCTATACATCACTGCATCATTCACGTTCAAAGTCTGTACATCGTCTTCTTGTTCATGCATTGCATTATTTGAGTTGAAGTCTGTACAGCCTGTGCATGAAGTCTGCACACTGTCTGGTCGCATACACTTATAAGTCTATACATTGGCAGTTCTACCTACGTTGCACTCATAAGTCTATACATTATGAACTCTCAAGTCTGTACAGACCTCTCTTTGCTCAAGTCTGTACATCGTCTAGTTGTCTTGGCTAAGTCTATACGTTGATTATCTGCTCACGCATCACTCCTTTGGCAAGTCCATACATTGTGAAAGTCTATACACTCCTCATTAGCTTGCTTCATGCACCAAGTTTGCACATTCCTTTCTAAAGTCTGTACGTTGCATTGCATGAAGTCTGCACATTCCTTTTTAAAGTCTGCACGTTGCATTGCATGAAGTCTGCACATTCCTTTCTAAAGTCTGTACGTTGCATTGCATGAAGTCTGCACGTTCCTTTCTAAAGTCTGTACATTGCATTGCATGAAGTCTGCACATTCCACGCTAGTGAAGTCTGTCCAAGTCTATACACTGCACCGCCTCATTCATCGTCTTGCAAAGTCCATACATCGCCGCTATGTGTGTGCATCGTTGAACAAGTCCATACATTCATTGTACCGCTGGCCAAGTCTATACATTGTCCGTTGCATAACACGAAAGTCTACACATCGTGAGCATCCCGCTGTCAAGTCTATACATTACATCGCTGGGCTAGTCTATACATTGTCTGTTGCATACAGCAAGTCTGTACAGTCCTCGTGGCTCGTTCACGCATCAGCTCCTCCAGCCCTTCCAGTGGTACGCTTCCAGTCCCCCAGCGGTACTCTCCACATTCTCCCAGCGGTGTGCTCCCCTGGTGCCTCAGCGGTATGCTACACCCTCTACCCTTTAGCGGTACGCCCATCTCCATTCTTCCAGCGGTACGCTCCCCAGCGGTACACCCTCCTTTACTCTTTGAACCACACACACCATTCATCTCTCAGCGGTACACCCTAGTCTCCATCATATCCCCAACGAATACACACATGCATACAATAAAAAGGGAGGGGGGCTATATGATAAAAGGAACGATGAATAGTAATAACAATAATGAGATAAAAGGGGTGGTCCCAACCAAGATAACAACAAGGGAAGATAATATCAAAGAAAGGGTAATGTCAATAAACAAATGATAATAACAAGCGTCGACGACCATCGTGAATACAACAATATGGCAGCAGTCTCTCCTTCCTGGATTCCAAACCTGGGGATATTAATGATGCCCCTGTAAGCTGGAAGTCACTCTCGGGAGTTTTCTCTCTTGTCATGGTGACCGCCCGGCCTTACTTCGGGCCGATAATTCATCAGGGTCCCCTCCCTCATCGGGATTTGATTTGCCTCCCTGCATTAAAATTGCCGTCCCTCGGCAAACATTTGTACGGATTCGTCTCCCGAGTTATCGTCTCGTTTTCCGTGTGAACTTGTGTCCAAACATGAAATGGTCCATCAGTGACCAACATGACCCGAGTATTCAGGCCCCCACCTCGGGCTCACCGCATAACCCGACGGGTGTTTCCTTCCTACGTTAATCAGTATTTCTTTCGACCGTAGAGCCCTTATTTCTGGCAATTAATCAAGGGTATTCCCCTCTCCGAGGGGATGTAAATGACGTTGTGACCTTTATGGCACAATGGGTCTCAGTCCCGACCCCAACCACACAATCACCTGACTGAGTCAGATCGAGCGCACCATGGGCTCTCCGGAGCCTGAACAAATCGTCACTATGTGACTGGCACGCCCACGCACTTAATAAAACCAACAAACGGATAAACGAATAGAACGAAGATCTCTCTCGAAATTAAGTGCGTCCACAAGTCTGGCACGCCCGGTGGGACAGGATCACCCTTCATCTTTTACCGGAACCAAGGGCTCCACGGCCCCCTTCTTGTAATACTGATTCCCTAATTTGCAAATGCAGGTTGCGTCACGGACGCCCCGATGGCACCCACTTTCGGCCACCAAGCAGTCGAAAGTCACGTGCGGAACGGCTACATGGCCGTCCCTCTCACCTTCGGGAGCTTCCCTCCCTCGGTTGGCTTCCCCAACTTTTTGGGAGTGGCCTTCACTCACCTATTGGACGTGGAAGCGTCTGACGGGATCAAGAACGACGCCTCCACCCAGGGGGCCACCGAAGCTGCTGCCAGCCGACCAATGGCCGAATCCCCCAAGACTGCCCCTATGAAGATATTGGGCTGCAACGTGCACCATGTGCACGAAACCGCCATCCCATCTAACCCAGTACCCTTCTTTAATTTTTTATACTATTTTCTTAACCTCTCATGTGACTCTAATAATTCAGCATATGCATTCTCCCAATCATCTAGAAAAAAATTCTCGAAGAGATTTACCTCCTCATCATCCTATTCTTCTTCTTGATTGCTGCTTTGTCCACTTCGTGGAGCCATCATGCAGCTTGTTTGATTTCCTTTCCCGGCTCTCTTCATCATCTCCAATATATCACTTGTAGATCTGCAATCAAGGAAACATGAATGAAAGGCTTTGTCAGTAGCTGCCTTCATCAGATTCCAAGTCTTCTGATTTTCTGCACACATAGATCGATGCTTATTAGTCCATTTGGACTGATCTTTTGGTAGTCTATGTGTCACACCCTGAACCGATAGCAGCGGAACGTGTAGTTCGGAACGCGGCAGTGATACAGTCATGAATGATCAGAGCAAACATAAGACACAAAAATTTCACACTGGACAATGTGGGCCAATTTAATCTTTATTGATAATCAAATATTCAAATTACATATCTTGACTCAACTTACATAAGTGTAGGAAGGACTCACTATTACATTCTAATAAAGAGAAATGACTCAAATAATAGGACGAGACTCAAAGAAAAAAAAACAAAAGACACCGACAAGATTCTTCATTACACTCATCACTCTTGCCCTTCCCCATCTGATGGACCATCTTCAATGTCAATACCTGAAAAATGTTAAAGATAGGCTGGTGAGCAAAACGCTCAGTAGGATTTACATCTCTCATCAAGCAGAATATAAGTGATTAACCAATTAACATGTTCATGATGATGCAATGCATGTAACTAGAAAATCGTGATGATCAACTTATCAAGAAAGATGAATACTAGAGTCAAAGGCAGATACGAGATCAAGAGATATAGGGACGAATTCCCATACAGAGTCAAGGACAAGTTATCAGAATATAACAAGGACAGATGCGCGGATGAACATAACTTCAGAATTGGCCAGAATATAACAGAGTTCAATAATAATAATAAGCAGATTAATCAGTCTAGCGGAATAACTGAATTTAACAGAATAACAGAATAACAAATAACAGAATATCAGAATATCCGAATAACAGAATATCAGAATTAGCAAAATAACAGATTTAACAGATAACAGATCAGAACAGATATACAGACGTTGGTGCAATGCCTCACCCAGAATTTTACCATGGTTACAAAATTGGACTTCCGTCCTTCCTGGCACTGAAAAAGTCGCGGACCCAGAGCCCTTATATATTTCAAAATCAGATATGGCCAAATGTAGAGTCAAAGGGTTATGTTCTCGAATTAAGGATAAGTTCTAAGGATTCCAATGTCATGAAATGCTTGAAGCGACGGACCATGATTATGCATGATGTCTACTGATACGGGATCCGAGAAGAACCCGTTAATCAACACTCTATATGGTCACTTATTCTTTTGGATGATGTCTATATTATCAAAGTTACAATTTTCGATTTATATAGCATCCAAAAATATGTCATGAAGACTATTGTTCCTCGTTTCATTAAAATGACATGATCGATAGTAACATGGGTTAAAAGGTACAACCTGCTCGGCTGCCTTGAGGGAATCCAAGGCTAGCGGAGTCTTATGGAGGTCCCAATGACTAACTCGCTAGTCCAAAGGAACGGAATGTCCAATGGAGAGCTTGTATGTCACCGAGAGTTGAGGGTGATCGATAAAACATCATGGAAACGTGGGACTATACTCACGGAGTGGAGATATAGTGCCGATATACATATATATATATAGATATAATGAAACCCTCGGGTAAGAGTAACAGGTAAAATATTTTTACAGGAAAATAACGACTTCAGTAAGGTCACTACTCAAGTGATTAACGCCTTAGATAAAGGCGTTTATCTATTTTCCTATTTAACAGGAATTTCTCAAATCCAGTATTTCATCAAAAAAGTGCCCTGGGCAGGGGCGTTTCATTTCAATTTGACGACGTACAGATTGGTCGTCCTTTCTGTGGACTTAATTTTACACAATATATATTTCCCTGAATTTTCAGAAAACGCACCCTGGGAAGGGGCGTTTCTTTACAAGTAGCGCCCTGGTTCAGGGCGTTACCTTTTTAATAGACGTCCTTAATCAGGTCGTTACTTTCATATCCTCCGGACACAGCACGACGATATTTCAGAAAATGATTTATATTCATTATCATTAACTTACCAGTATAATATTCAGAGGATGATTTTAAGTTCAGGATGATAAAATTAACAGGATAATATTTCAGAAAATAATCTATGTCAGGATGATAAAATTAACAGGATTTAATACATATGAACACTTAATAATTCAGATTAACAGCTTCTTAACAATTATGCAGAATTGACGACCATGGTGAGGGCGTCAAAACAAGAATTGACGACGTGTACTGGGTCGTTTTACGCATATAAAACGCCTATACTTGTGGGCGTCTTTTAATCTACACAATAAAGACCTGGTGAATTGACGCCTGTCTAGAGGGCGTTATATTGAAAAACGTCTTCAGGTGGGTCATTTTTAATTAAATACGCGCCTTCAACTGGGGCGTCTTTTACTGTAAACCTTCACAGGCACGAAGAACCTATATGCATGCTTGACAGAAATACTGAGAAACTCTAACAAGGAGCTAGGGGATATGAACTTGACAAAAGAAAACATGTCGATATCATCTTTGTTAATTTAATTTAGCCATCAGAGAGAAGACCTACCGTATGATGTGGAGGGGGAAACGTGAAGAGATTGATGAGAAGCCTAGCCTCTGCAGCAACCAACAGGATGGGTTTGTTTTGATGAAGAACCCTCGTTCTTCACACGTCAGGTCTTTCTTAACCTGTTAATAGGAGAAGGAAGATGGTGAATCAATACCCCTCGTGAAATCAAAGGACAGAGGGAAGGAAGAACTATACATACCTGTAGAGAATTCGAACGCCAAATAGCGTTCCTAATAGAATTAGATGAGTATTTATAGGGGTTTTGGAAATCCTATTAGAGTTAGTGTTCTAGTGGAAGTAATGCTTCCAATATAGAGTCCTTACCCTAGTAGATACTTACTAGATTAGCTTAATCCTTCCCTGAATAAGCTCCCGTGTCGAACGGAACTCGAATGGAATTAACGACCTAGGTCAGGGCGTCGATTCATGAATTGACGACCTGGTTCAGGTCGTTCCTTAAGAAGCGCCTGATATGAAGGCGTTCTTTGTTTTAAAACACGCCCAAGATGGGGGCGTTTCTTGGCCTTACCGTTTATTGTTGTTGTGTTGGTCTAAAGTTGACGCCCAATGGTGCAGTCATCCTTTTTAAATTAACGCCCTATGTGAAGGCGTTTCTTGTAAAATTAATGCCTTAAGCTAAGGCGTTATTTACATTTTGTTTTATTTTGACTCCTCGTTTAGTCTATTATCACTTATTTAAAAATCTTTATTTGTTATTATTATTTTTATCAGGGTTGCTACACCCTCCCCCACTTAAAAGAATTTGGTCCCCAAATTCAATTTCCTATGCACATCATATGTTCATCTAATCCACGCTCCTCAATTCAACAATCATGACTAGCAATTGAACTAAGGAACTAAGGCTTACGAAAAAGGGAAATACCTCCATCCATTCCTTGACCAGCAGGGGTGACTTTTATTGCTTGAAGTCGCCCTTGATGACGTTCCTGATTACCGTCTCTTTCCGGCTGAGGTTGGTCTTTTGGAAGAGGGCAATTAGATACCTTGTGTTCTTTGCTCCCACATCGAAAACAAGCTCCACTCTTCCAGCGGCACTTCTCGGATGGATGACCTTCGTTATCACACTGTTTACACTTTTCTTCTTTGAACTTCTTGCCACGGGAAACGTTGTTTTCTTCATTTGGCCTTTTGTGATTGTTACCCATTTTCTTCTTTTCCATCATCATTCTTACCTTGTCGGATAACCCCATAGCGTCCTCTAATAACTGAGCTCTCTTAACCATCTCGGCATAAGATTGTATATCCATTGGTGCTAACTGGGGTATATACTGCAGTCTTAACCCATTCAAGAATCTTCTAGCTTTCATTTTCCATGTTCATATTAAGTGAGGTGCATATCTAGACAACCTCGAGAATTGGGCCTCGTACTCGGCCACGGTCATGCTCCTTTGTTTGAGTGAAGCAAACTCTCCTGCCTTTCTCTCCCGAATTCTCTCCGAGAAATACTTTTCATTAAAATGTTCCAAAAATTCCTCCCATGTAACCTCGTCATCTGGCATGGTGGCTTCTACTGACTCCCACCATGCCCGCGCATCCTTTTCAAGTTGAAAGGTTGCCAACAAACCCTTATCCCGGTCCGAACATTCCATGACCCGAAAGATCCTCTCCATCTCTTTAGTCCAATCTTCAGCCATATCGGGATCAGGAGTTCCACTAAACCTAGGGGGATTTAAACTCCGGAATTCACGATGCAATTCTCCGGCTCCACGACTGGCTCCACCGTCGGCTACTCGTTGAAGAGCTTGAGTCATGCCTTGGAGAGTGCGTTGCATGGCACGCCATTGAGCTCGTTCGGCAGCCATTGCTATCTATGTAGTTCTACAAGACATAAACAATCTTATGTAAGGTTTATCATATATCTCTTGCGAAATTTTACTAAGCAGTTTTTTTCATGAGTTAATCTTTATTAGTTTTCTAGCTTCTATTTTTAGCTCTTAGCCCAAGGTTCTACCCCATCTCACCGGGTACTTCTAAGATGACTGTCAAGGGAACTCGATCTATGACTTAGACTTAATGACCTAGGACTTAGAAAGCCTAGGCTCTGATACCACAAACTGTCACGCCCCGAACCAATAGCAGCGGAACGTGTAGTTCGGAACGCGGCAGTGATACAGTCATGAATGATCAGAGCAAACATAAGACACAAAAATTTCACACTGGACAATGTGGACCAATTTAATCTTTATTGATAATCAAATATTCAAATTACATATCTTGACTCAACTTACATAAGTGTAGGAAGGACTCACTATTACATTCTAATAAAGAGAAATGACTCAAATAATAGGACGAGACTCAAAGAAAAAAAAAACAAAAGACACCGACATGATTCTTCATTACACTCATCACTCTTGCCCTTCCCCATCTGATGGACCATCTTCAATGTCAATACCTGAAAAATGTTAAAGATAGGCTGGTGAGCGAAACGCTCAGTAGGATTTACATCTCTCATCAAGCAGAATATAAGTGATTAACCAATTAACATGTTCATGATGATGCAATGCATGTAACTAGAAAATCGTGATGATCAACTTATCAAGAAAGATGAATACTAGAGTCAAAGGCAGATACGAGATCAAGAGATATAGGGACGAATTCCCATACAGAGTCAAGGACAAGTTATCAGAATATAACAAGGACAGATGCGCGGATGAACATAACTTCAGAATTGGCCAGAATATAACAGAGTTCAATAATAATAATAAGCAGATTAATCAGTCTAGCGGAATAACTGAATTTAACAGAATAACAGAATAACAAATAACAGAATATCAGAATATCCGAATAACAGAATATCAGAATTAGCAAAATAACAGATTTAACAGATAACAGATCAGAACAGATATACAGACGTTGGTGCAATGCCACACCCAGAATTTTACCATGGTTACAGAATTGGACTTCCGTCCTTCCTGGCACTGAAAAAGTCGCGGACCCAGAGCCCTTATATATTTCAAAATCAGATATGGCCAAATGTAGAGTCAAAGGGTTATGTTCTCGAATTAAGGATAAGTTCTAAGGATTCCAATGTCATGAAATGCTTGAAGCGACGGACCATGATTATGCATGATGTCTACTGATACGGGATCCGAGAAGAACCCGTTAATCAACACTCTATATGGTCACTTATTCTTTTGGATGATGTCTATATTATCAAAGTTACAATTTTCGATTTACATAGCATCCAAAAATATGTCATGAAGACTATTGTTCCTCGTTTCATTAAAATGACATGATCGATAGTAACATGGGTTAAAAGGTACAACCTGCTCGGCTGCCTTGAGGGAATCCAAGGCTAGCGGAGTCTTATGGAGGTCCCAATGACTAACTCGCTAGTCCAAAGGAACGGAATGTCCAATGGAGAGCTTGTATGTCACCGAGAGTTGAGGGTGATCGATAAAACATCATGGAAACGTGGGACTATACTCACGGAGTGGAGATATAGTGCCGATATACATATATATATATAGATATAATGAAACCCTCGGGTAAGAGTAACAGGTAAAACATTTTTACAGGAAAAATAACGACTTCAGTAAGGTCACTACTCAAGTGATTAACGCCTTAGATAAAGGCGTTTATCTATTTTCCTATTTAACAGGAATTTCTCAAATTCAGTATTTCATCAAAAACGCGCCCTGGGCAGGGGCGTTTCATTTCAATTTGACAACGTACAGATTGGTCGTCCTTTCTGTGGACTTAATTTTACACAATATATATTTCCCTGAATTTTCAGAAAACGCGCCCTGGGAAGGGGCGTTTCTTTACAAGTAGCGCCATGGTTCAGGGCGTTACCTTTTTAATAGACGTCCTTAATCAGGTCGTTACTTTCATATCCTCCGAACACAGCACGACGATATTTCAAAAAATGATTTATATTCATTATCATTAACTTACCAGTATAATATTCAGAGGATGATTTTAAGTTCAGGATGATAAAATTAACAAGATAATATTTCAGAAAATAATCTATGTCAGGATGATAAAATTAACAGGATTTAATACATATGAACACTTAATAATTCAGATTAACAGCTTCTTAACAATTATGCAGAATTGACGACCATGGTGAGGGCGTCAAAACAAGAATTGACGACGTGTACTGGGTCGTTTTACGCATATAAAACGCCTATACTTGTGGGCGTCTTTTAATCTACACAATAAAGACCTGGTGAATTGACGCCTGTCTAGAGGGCGTTATATTGAAAAACGTCTTCAGGTGGGTCGTTTTTAATTAAATACGCGCCTTCAACTGGGGCGTCTTTTACTGTAAACCTTCACAGGCACGAAGAACCTATATGCATGCTTGACAGAAATACTGAGAAACTCTAACAAGGAGCTAGGGGATATGAACTTGACAAAAGAAAACATGTCGATATCATCTTTGTTAATTTAATTTAGCCATCAGAGAGAAGACCTACCTTATGATGTGGAGGGGGAAACGTGAAGAGATTGATGAGAAGCCTAGCCTCTGCAGCAACCAACAGGACGGGTTTGTTCTGATGAAGAACCCTCGTTCTTCATACGTCAGGTCTTTCTTAACCTGTTAATAGGAGAAGGAAGATGGTGAATCAATACCCCTCGTGAAATCAAAGGACAGAGGGAAGGAAGAACTATACATACCTGTAGAGAATTCGAACGCCAAATAGCGTTCCTAATAGAATTAGATGAGTATTTATAGGGGTTTTGGAAATCCTATTAGAGTTAGTGTTCTAGTGGAAGTAATGCTTCCAATATAGAGTCCTTACCCTAGTAGATACTTACTAGATTAGCTTAATCCTTCCCTGGATAAGCTCCCGTGTCGAACGGAACTCGAATGGAATTAACGACCTAGGTCAGGGCGTCGATTCATGAATTGACGACCTGGTTCAGGTCGTTCCTTAAGAAGCGCCTGATATGAAGGCGTTCTTTGTTTTAAAACACGCCCAAGATGGGGGCGTTTCTTGGCCTTACCGTTTATTGTTGTTGTGTTGGTCTAAAGTTGACGCCCAATGGTGCAGTCGTCCTTTTTAAATTAACGCCCTATCTGAAGGCGTTTCTTGTAAAATTAATGCCTTAAGCTAAGGCGTTATTTACATTTTGTTTTATTTTGACTCCTCGTTTAGTCTATTATCACTTATTTAAAAATCTTTATTTGTTATTATTATTTTTATCAGGGTTGCTACACCGTGGACCATGTGAAATTAGTTTCCACAGATCTGGATCAGTAGTCGTAACAAACATATGCAAGTTTTTAAACCAGACATTAAAGTCTGTACCACTGAAAATCGGTGGATGAGCCATGAAGACAAATCAACAGGCAATTTTTTTAAAACAATATGTAGAAGACAATGATGCACCAAAACGCTAGCAGGATCCTCTACAGATCGTTGGATCTGTAAGTCAGAAACCGCTCTGATACCAATTGATAGGATCGGTGCGCTAGATTCAGAGGGGGGTGAATGAATCCCACCCTTAAAAAAAACTTTTCGCTCAATGAAAACTAGAACACTAACTAGAACAAGATAGACAAACTGGATAACTAATCAGAATCTCTTTTGAACCGAAGAATAAACATCTATCTCACGCCTAAACAATCAACTAGTGGAAGCGGAAGAAGGTAATCAACCTACTGCAAGATAGCAATATGAACGCTCAGACAATCTGTTAAAGGTGGTAGAAGACATGTAGCTAACGCACAAGGTAAACCACTGCACATATAATTTTTTAGGTGGTTCGGTCCTCCAGACCTACATCCACCCCTCACTCCCAACCGGAGTGAGGCTTCCACTAGCACAAGCTAGAAACTGCCGATTTAGTCTGTGAACAGAATGCTGCCACACAGCTTGACCAGGGGAACAGCCTCCCCTCTTCCTCCACACCAGAGGGACACCCCAAGTGACTCCCAGCCACTTGGAAACCAGAGACCGAAGTCTCTCTTCCTCCAGACCAGGAGGGGACACACCAGTGACTCTCCGTCACTAGCAAACCAGAGGTCACAGCCTCTCTTCCTCCAGACCAGGAGGGACCCGACCTCTATCCAGAGAATCGGAAGAACAAAGATAACCAGAGTGACAAAAGAAAAACAAAAATAAGAAATGAAAATAATCACAGCAAACAGAAAGCTGTAAAGCGAAATCATAATTTGGCTCTCGCAGGAGCTGACTGGCCTGGATATGATCCACGGTCCAGTATGAACTGATATGCTGATGAAGCTTCTTATCTCTCGATCTCTCTTCTTCTTACTCTTCTTTTACTTCTCTGCTTCTTTCTCTCACTGTCTTCTCTTCTTTTCTCAATCCTCACGACCTCTCTCTCTTTCTCTTTTTCTTCTGCTGCACTCTTCTTTCTTCACTCACAGTCTCTATCAGCCCTCTTCTATTTATTGCTTTCTACAGATTAAGAAAGTTCACATATATATAGCAGCAGCAACAGGTGCTAGGGCGTGTGCTTTCCACTTCTCCCGCCCAATTGATGCTACCACGTGTCAGCATCTCAGCTTCTTGGATCACGTGCCAGGTGCCCACCTCGGGTCACGTGCCCAGACACATTAACCTCATCCAACAATCCTGTCAGTTAATCAGTCGAAGACAGTATCAGCTGAAGGTAATGTTCAGACTTCATTCAGCAAGCAAGGCAAGCATGGATGGCTGTACAGAGTTGATCGTGTGAGGCAAGACAAGTGTACAGACTTCTTACCACATGCTGTAATATGCATATATGATGCAGTGTATAGACTTGCTGACCAATGCTGCAGTATGCATATGATGCAGTGTATAGACTTGAGGAAAGCAATGCATACATAATGATGCAATGTTCAGACTTTGCTGAAGACTGCTAGTCGATGTATAGACTTGGCTACATGCAGGCTGGCAGAGGATGTATATACTAGCTGTACAGGCTGCCTGAGCATGTATGGACTTTGGCTGAAGGCAATGCTGAAGCAATGTTCAGACTTGGCATTTGACTAAGTACGCACAACGACAAAGGATGCTCAGGCATGCAGTTAAAATGTACAGACTTGATAGCAGATGCACACAATGTATAGACTAGGTTCTGGCATCAAAGTATGCACAACGAAAAAGATGCCCTCTTCCTAGGCGTTTGATTCAAAAAGTGACGCCACTTCTGGTGGTCGTCAAATTCCAAGTTCATCGAAATGTATAGACTTCGATGAGAACAATGCATGAACGTAGTGTTTAGACTTGCTGAATGCCTAGCTATCGTGTGGATGTATAGACTTGTGTTATGCAGCCTAAGTATGTACAGACTTGATGAGGTGCTAAGTGACAGAGCTGGCTGTACAGACTCTGAGGAAACACAAGCAGCGTTGTATAGACTTAAAAAGCGTGAACACTGCGATGTGCAGACTTAGCGATGTATAGACTTTAGCCACCAATGTACAGACTTGGCCCAACTAAGAACCGATGGATGTATAGACTTTACAAGTACAGTCCAATGAATAGACTTTGCGAAGCACAGTCCAATGTATAGACTTTGCGAAGCACAGTCCAATGTATAGACTTTAAACGAAGACCAATGTATAAACTTCAATGCAAATGCCAAGACCATGTACAGACTTGAAAGCTTCGAAGCACACGATGTTTAGACTTTATGATGCATATGCCAAGGATGTACATACTTGAAGAGATGATGCACTGTAGGCTGCCAGACTTTGTACAGACTTGCAGCTTGAGACGCTGACAGAGACGGTCTACTGTATAGACTTCAAGTCCAAGTGAGACAATGGATGTATAGACTTGGGCTGTACATACTTTGACTCAAATATGCATATGAGACGATGAATAAGACGCAGCTATGTATAGACTTTACAGTGAATACATATGCCAATGTACAGACTTAGAAGTGAAAACCAATGTATAGACTTGAACATCTTCAAGGCACAATGTGCAAACTTTACCAGTGTATAGACTTGGACTTCTGAACGTAGGTAAAGACTGAGAATGTATAGACTTGACGAATGGCTTGAAACATAGACACGCTGCCAATGTATAGACTTTCACAGTGCTGCCAATGTATAGGCTTGGCCCAACTAAGGACCGATGGATGTACACACTTCAGCTAAGCAAGCTACAGTGAATGTATGGACTTTATGAACGACGCAAACGGCTCTGTACACACTTGAAGTAATGCATGCCGATGTACAGACTTCAGTTGAAGCCAACCGAAGAGTGTATAGACTTTATGAATGCATATGCCAAGACCAATGTACAGGCTTGAAGAGGATGCAAGCAGTGTATAGACTTAGTCTACGACAACGGACCAATGTACAGACTTAAGGTCTCGCATGCAATGCAGTGTGTGAACTTGAAGTGCTTACAGCTGTGTAGACTTCAAATGTAGAGACTTTGAACGTGTGTGCTGGCAGTGTATAGACTTGGAAGTCTAGGAGGGGTCGACCCATCTAAGAAGGGGGTCGACCCACTTTTGCATGCAGTGTACTGACTGTATGCTCAATGCAATTGTGCTGACTCTGTTATACGAATGCATCGACCAGATGTCAGATAAATATAGTGGAATGCCATTCACAAGCACACATTCATAAATCCATGAACACATATGAATGCACTTAAATGAATCAACAAGGTCTTTCATGCACACATGCATATGGTGACTTATAGTGTTTGCTATCATCAAAACCAATCATCAAGACCACAGGGGCACAACATCCCCTGGGTCGTCAGAGATTGCTGGGGGCAGTAGCCTCGGCATTTGAAGAAGAAGAAGCCCGACCCGTGCCTAGTGCCGAGTCGAGGAACTGCTCTGAGGAGCGCTATCAGTCCCCGCCGAGGGAAGAGACGAGGCCGCGGGGGTCGGTCTTTGACAGATTTGTCTTCCCAGGAAGGCCGTCAAGAAGAGCAACAAGAAAAGGCAGGGACGTAAGGGTCTACACTTGCAATATGGCGGGAGTGTCCGGCCGGTACGGGGCCTTACCGACCAAGCCCGAAGAAATGGCCAGACTTGTGGCAAGGCCAGGACCTCTCACCAGAAGAGGGAAGGCAGCAACCGAAAAGACACAAGCTCACCCTGAAGGAACTGACTACGGGGAATCGTCAACGGCCCTGGCCGCCAACATCATTACTGAAGGTACCATGGGAGGACCATCCACTTCCTCTGAAGAGGCGCCAGCCAAAGAAAGAGGGGGCACCCCCAGCCTCTCAATGAGTGACCCCGCTGTATTACTCATGATGCAGCAATATCAAAGAGAGATCGAGTTGCTAAAAAAGCAGTTGACCGACAGAGCTGCTCAACCCTCAACGTCCGGGCAGACCGAAGCACTACCAGAGACCCCTGGGGGTAACGGTCAGGCCTCGGAAGCTTCTCCACAGGCGACGGTGTCTCCGTCGATCCCCGGCTACACCGGGGGCATACCCTTGCACCAGCCACAGCACATAACTCCGGCCCCACCGCCAAACCTACCGTTCCAGGGATCCACCATTGCGCCCCAAGCGACAGTGTTAACAACGCCACTGGCGCAATCGGCTCATTTCTACCCGAACCCGGTGGACCCGGCGACGGTGAATAGACTTATGTTGGAACAGATGATAGACATGAAGCTGGCAGAGAGGGGCGATAGTGATTGCACGCCCTTTGATGAGTATCGGGCACCTTATCCGGCACACTATGCTGCAAGGAGGCTCCCGGTCGGCATCACCGAACTGTCAAAATTTGAAAAGTTTAATGGGCAAGGGTCTCCCAGGGAGCACATCGCCTACTATGTGAATATTATGGGGGATTTAGCTGCAGAGGAAGCCTATCTCCTCAAATTCTTTGGCTCAACACTTACCGGGCTTGCTTTCGAATGGTACTCGAGCCTGCCCGCCGGGTCCATTGTAGACTGGCCCGACATGCAGAAGAAATTTAAAGAAAGGTTCTACATAGCTGAACGGGAGGTCACCGTGGTAGAACTCTACGCCACGATGCAAAGAAGCGATGAGTCGACACTCGACTATATAAAGAGGTGGAGGAACCTCAGTATGAGGTGCAGGCGTCCCCCGCATCAGGAGGACGCGGTGCAAATTTGTAAACAGAACCTGAAGAAGGAAATCCTTGAAAGAATGATCGGTGCCGAGGTAAAGTCGTTTGACCGCCTGAACAACATAGTGGCGGAGATCGAGGCATTTCTTGCTCGATACTCTTCCACTCCAACTGCATCAAGTCAAAGGGCCAGACAAGCCGAGAAGAAGCCGATGCCACCAGAAGTCCACACATTGGACTTTCAAGCTTTTGAGAAACAGACAGAGAAGGCCAAGGAGACGGACAACCCACCTCCAGCCAGGGCTACTGAACGGTGGGAAGGTCCTTCCCTGCGGGAGAAAATGAGGAATAAGTTGTATTCTTTTCCTCGAGATAAGTCCCGTATCTTGTTTGAATGGGCCACCAAATACAATAAAATTACATTGCCAGAACCAAAGAGGCCTGGCGACATAAAAAGAAAGGATGATCCTCATTTCTGCCCGTACCACTAGATGCTGGGGCCTACTATCGAGGAGTGTTATATCTTCAAGGATGTCATTGAATCCTTGGTTAAGAAGGGAGAGCTGGACATGGGGGAGCACAAGGTGGATCCCCCGCAACCGCATGAGATGCCAAACCTCGGCACTTCCGTTAACATGATCTCTCTTTACCAGCAGCTGCCTGAGGAATGGGCAGAGGCCAGTACAGCTGCAACATATGAAGCCTTTGTCATGGCACCAGCTCAAGACCAAGGAGGTTGGCAGGCTGCGCCGACGAGGAATAGAAGAAGAAGGCAAGTCCCCCGGCCCACGCCGGAGGTTCATATAAGGGGTGTCACACCTCGACCAGCCCCACCACCAGTGACGCCTGTTTGGCATGATACAGCCCCCCGGCTAGTCGTGCGGCGTTTCACTAACAACAGGAAGAAGCATACCCCGATGCGGGTGCACAAAGAGACCAGTCCCGCAGTGGAAAGACTCTAGGCCATTATTGATGGGCTTGAAGATTATGAGCAGCCCAAAATCTGTCCTGTGGAACTGAAGGAATATGTCCCCTGGAGGGAGTTTGAATCACTCGAACTGGCTCCAGAAGTAGAAGCCGAAGCAAAGGACGAGCCCCTCTTGTGGGGTGAGCCTCCCCAAGGCCAGTTGCCAGCCACTGAAGAAAAGAAGAAGAAGAAGAAGAAAAGGCCCAGAAACAAGAAGAAGAGCGGGGTTGTTCTCTTCTGCAACACCCTATCGGCGTTGTTTGACACTACCCTCTCTCTGGGGGAGGAAGAGCAAGAGACGCCCATTGAGCCATCGGAAGTGAACCAGGCCGAGGCATCCACCTCCCAGCATACCACCAGGTCGGGAAGGAAATGGGGACGCCCTCCTCAGGCCAACCATAACATCCTGCTCAGGGGAGAATAGCCGTATCATATCCCTGAACCTAGGATCCAAGGCAGGGAGATTCCCCCTCCCTCGGGTCTCTACCCTGGAGAGCCGATCGGCCAGAATACCCCTTCATTCATTGAGTTTCTAACGACCCAAGGGGAAAGGTAGTCGTGCCCCCGAGAGTCTCGACAGGTCAAAGAAGCAAGTAGCCTCTCGGCCCCACTCGTGGCAAGTCCTCCTCTGTCAAGGGAAGAGACTGGCAACATCCCGAACCTTACCGAGTTCATGCAAGAGAAGGCAGAAACCCAATAGGCCCCGCAAGCCCAAGTAATACCTGACCCGGGGGAGGAGACGCCCCCTAAGCTGGCTCCCCAGGCCCAGACTGGGGGTAGGCGTAGCAGAGCCGAAGAGATGAAGTTGCTCGAGGTCCGAGCCGGCAACAGAATAGTCAAGCACTTGAAGAAGATCCCAGCCAGGTTTACCGTCTGGGAGATTCTATCTCTGGATGAAGAGACACGGCGGGCCGTCATCGCAGCACTCCAGACGCCAGCTTATGTGGAGGCTTGACTTGCAAAAATGTCACCCGAGGTAGCGGTGGCTTTCACGGAAGAAGATATGCTCCTGCCTACCTGCAGTCACAACATGCCACTCTACATGAAAGGGCAGCTGAATGGGCACCCCATCAATAGGGTACTGATTGACCCTGGGGCGGCAGTGAACATACTCCCTTACCGAGTATACCAAAAACATTACTTCGACGTGCACTTGATCGAGGTCAAGAATTTTAAGATCGCCGGCTTCAACCAGAAGTGTGAGGTCCCCATGGGGATTGCAGAGTTTAACCGAACTCTCGGTGATTTCACGACTAAGGTCCAGTTTCATGTTATTAACTCTGGTACCTCCTACAAAGCATTACTCGGCCGGCCTTGGCTGCACCAGAACAGGGTCGTGCCGTCTACTCTGCATCAATGCATCAAGTACCCTGGCGACGGGAAGGAGGAGAGAATCTTTGCCGACCTCCACCCTTTTGAGGTGTTCGAGTGCCATCTCTCAGACGCCAACCTGTATCTAGAAAAGCCGAAGCAAACTCCCCAAGTCACCTTAAACAAGGGAAAGACGAAGGCGGAGCCAGACAGTTGGTTCCATCCACCGCCGCCAGGCTATGTGGCTCCTCGTCAAGTATCATTTGTTTCTGGGGCAGAAGGTGTATTCAAAGCAACTCCCCTTTCCATCTATCCCGCACCGGGGTTGCCGCACCTCGAAGACTTGCTGGAGGACATCAAGGTCCCGTTCGGGATCATCAAGCCTCTCGCAGAAGTTGACTGCCAAGTGGCTGAATCATTGAGGACCTTTGAGGTGCCTAACCCCGGAGGACGGTCCACTATTTTCTATGTGGCTAATGAACACCCAATCAGAGGGGACGATGACTGTAAACTCCCCGACGAACTGCATGACCCACTCATCCCGATCACGGGACTACCCGACATGACTGGTCGTGTAGCCATAATGACCAGGAAACAAGGGGTCCCCTTTCACCAGCTCTCCAGTCGGAAGGACATGTTCGAGAAGATGTGGAACCCACCGAACCTGGACCGGAGGTTGTTGCAAATCACCTGGCACCCGGGACTAGGATTCTCATTAGAGGATTCCTACGAAGCCGATGTTATATCGGTCTCAGCTCCGAACGGCAGCAGCCTCACAGGCACCCAAGGCCCTCAGGAAGTGCAAGGTCGGCAGTACCTTAAGCCTTCAGTCGGTGAAGATCAAGACGAGGAGGTATTCTTATGGAAGCCGCCTCCCTGCAAGAACAAGGGGAAGGCCCCGTCCTCCTCTGAGGGAGCGGCCCCGAACGACTCCAGCGACGAGCCGTCATTGCCTTCGTCGGACACTAATGTGAAAGGCAAAGAGGCAAGTCGAACTCCGAGCCTCCCTCGGTGCGACTCCGCCCTGTTTGCAATGTGCTATCAACAGCAGTGAGAAATCGAGATGCTGAAGGCTCGGTTGGCCGAAGTGACCGTGCTCATATCTGACTTGATTGGGGGCATCTTCTGCCAGCAAAATATCGGCATGCACCTGCCCCGGGGTGCCACCCCGAACATCCCTACGCACTGGAGAAAGGAGGCCAGAGGCGCAACTGTTTCCCCAGTCAGACGGCTAGCCGACCGGAATCCCACATTACAAGAGAGAATGTGGAGGCCCTACTCCTTCCCGAGGAATAAAACCCGAGGGATCTTCGAATGGGCTTGCTACTACGGCAAGGTTACCCTCCCAAGGCCCAAGAGGCTGCAAGATGCTCGCAGAAGTGGCGACCCTTTGTTCTGTCCGTATCACCAAATACTGGGTCACTCCATAGAAGACTGCTACGTCTTCAAGGACATTGCTCAGAACTTAATTGAGAAAGATGAGCTCAGAATGGGAGATTACGTGGTAGCTCCACCACGTCCTCATGTGATAGACAATCCCGAAATAAATATCTACATGGTGTCGGTCCAGCACCAGATTTTTGAAGAGGTGGTGGAGAATGGGCAACCCCGGTCACCGACAGAGAACAGCCCCCCGGTGTGGCAATCAATTACTTCGATCCCGGCTGGAGCCGTCTATGATGATTACCAGGAAGACCCCGGAGAGGTTCTTTGTCTCCCCGCATAGGAAGACCCCCCGGAGCCACAACCTGCAAGCCTGGAACAGGGGGATATTAGCAAAGCCTCATTGCCCAATGAGGCGGAGCAGGGTAACATCTATGGTGTCCTCGAAGCAGAAGACGGCGAAGATCAAGATTTCATCAACTTATTGCCAGCACCGCCAGAAATTGAAGATGGCGATCAGGCCACAATAGATGGACTTATCGAAATTAACCTGGGCACGGAAGGCGACCCTAGGCTGACCTTTCTAAGTGCCCTTCTTCCTCTACAGGAGAGGGAACGGTATATCAAGTTGTTACAAGAGTTCCGGGACTGTTTTGCCTGGAATTATAAGGAGATGCCCGGCCTGAGTCCTGGCGTGACTCAACATGTTCTTGCCATCGACCCCAAGGTTGAGCCAGTGAAGCAGCCTCCCCGGCGCATGAGACCGGAACTGATACACCAAATTTGTAAAGAAGTCGACAAGCTCATAGATGTCGATTTCGTAGCTGAGAACCAGTACACTACTTGGTTAGACAACATTGTACCAGTAAAGAAGAAGAATGGATAGATAATGATTTGCGTGGATTTTCGTGACCTGAATAAAGCCTGCCCAAAAGATGACTTCCCGGTGCCTATCACTGAAGTGATGATCGACGCAACCACTGGCCACGAGGCCCTATCCTTCATGGACGGATCGTCCGGCTATAACCAAATCTGGATAGCTGAGCACGACCAAATTCATACGGCCTTCCGGTCGCCCAAAGAAATATTCTACAACAAAAGAATGCCCTTCGGCCTCAAAAACGCCGGTGCCACCTACCAGCGGGCGATGACCAAAATATTCGACGAGCTGCTGTACAACAAAGTCAAATGCTACATTGATGACTTGGTCATCAAGACAAAGAAAAAGGAAGATCACCTGAAGGACCTTAGAGTCGTCTTCGAAAGGCTCCGGCAATACGAGCTGAAGATGAACCCGATGAAGTGTGCCTTCGGTGTCTCCAGCGGGAAGTTCCTCGGCTTCATTATCCGATACAGAGGGATCGAGATCGACCCTTTCAAAATAAAAGCCATCCAGGAGCTGCCTCCTCCGAAGGATCTGGGAGAGCTAAGATCCTTGCAGGGCCGGCTGGCCTACATCCGAAGATTTATTTCCAATTTGTCGGGGCGCTGTCAGCCATTCCACATATTGATGATGAAGAATGTACCTTTTAACTGGAGCCAGGAATGCCAGAAGGCCTTCGATCAGCTGAAGGACTACTTAAGAACCCCGCCTGTGTTGGGGGCACCTGTCAAGGGGGGGGGGCACTTATTCTATACATAGCCACCACCGAATGCTCCCTGGGGGCAATGCTCGCTCAGAATAATGATGAGGGGAAGGAGCAGGCTCTCTATTATCTCAGCCGGAGGCTAGTGAGGGCAGAAGCAAAATACACCCCGATCGAGAAGGTCTGCTGTAGCAACCCTAATAAATGAATAATTGAAATGAATTAAAACATATATATTACTGAAGTAATATATAAAAAGGAATAGGGTTAATTGGATGAAATAAAACAAAATTCAAAATAACGCCTCTTATTAAGGCGTTAATTTATAAAGAAACGCCTCTACCAATGGCGTGAATAAAGAAAGGACGCCCACACCTACGGTCGTCAGTTCTCACGCGACCAACTGGGTAAGTAAAAGAAACGCCTCTATCTTGGGCGTGTTTTAAAACACGAAACGCCCTTTTTCAAGGCGCTTTTTAAGAAACGCCCTTATGCAAGGCGTTAATTCAAGAATACACGCCCTGACCTAAGGCGTTAATTCAGTTCGTGAACCGAACGAACCCAGAACTTATCCAAGGAAAGATTAACCTAATCTAGTAAGTGTCTATTAGAGTAAGGACTCTATTAAGGATATATTACCCTCAATCAAACACTACTCTTGTTAGGACTTCCAAAATCCTATAAATAACATGTTCGATCGAACCCTAAAACCCATTTGATCGAACATCTGCTGCTAGGTACGTGAAGAACATATCTTCTTCTTCTTCTTTTCCTTATGAACGAAATAGCAGTTCATATAAGTTTCTCTTTGCTTCGGTTACATGAAGAACTAATAGTTCTTCATCCTCTTTTCCTCTTACAGGTTGAGGACGCAGTAGCATAAGTGAAGAACAAGGTAACGTTCTTCTAACCTCCTCTGTTCTGATAGGTGAAGAAATTAATTAATGTTTCTTCTTCTGTTCTCGTAGGGATTACAGGACCGAAGAACTAGAGCTTCTCACAGTTCAAATCATCAAATTATCATAAGGTAGGTTTTCTCAAGTTACTGTAGCCTAAATGAAATTAATGCAAGATATATATATATATATATAAGCATGTCATGCATATGATTATTATAGTTTTCACGCGTTTTCTGAAATATTTTGAAAGAAACGCCCTTGATTAGGGCGCTAATTTAAAAGAAACGACCATACTAGTGGTCGTCAATTTAATATTTGACGCCCTCTACGCAGGCGTTAATTTCATAAGAACCGCATGTGATTAATAATTGATCCTGTTTAAAAATTACAATACATATGAAATATTGATTTTTAATATCTTGCATGACTCTGTGAATTCCTGTTAAATTTTACTGCCATGACATGTCTCCTGTCTCTCGAAATATTATTTATTAAAATATCGTAAATCCCTTGAAATTCACGACTTGGACAAAGTCGTTTTCCATATTCTAACGCCCCAGTACAAGGCGTGAATATTAAAAGTAACGCCCCTTCCTAGGGCGTGTATCTGTTAAAAACCTGAAATTCATATATTCTGTAAAAATGGAATTAGAAAGTAACGCCCCTTCCAAGGGCGCGTTTTTGATAAATTTCTGAGAATAATTATATCCTGTCGAATATGTAAATGATGAGACGCCTGCCCCTGCAGTCGTCAACTTTTAAGAAACGCCCCCAGGAAAGGCGTGTTTTTGATAAATTAATGAAATAATGGAAATTCTGCAAATTGGCAATATATGTAAACGCCCTTCAGTTAGGCGTTAATTACTTGAGACACGACTTGACCTAAGTCGTTATTTTACTGTAAACTGATTTTTCCTCTGATTTGCTAACCGATGGTTTATATATTATACATATATATATATATATCGGCACTATTCTCCACTCCGTGAGTATAGTCCCACGTTTCATGTTGATTTATCGATCACACTCAACTCTCATTGACATACAAGCTCTCCATTGGACATTCCGTTCCTTTGGACTAGCAAGTTAGTCATCGAGACCTCCGTAAGACTCCTCGTAGCCTTGGATTCCCTCAAGGCCGACTGAGCTGGTTGTACCCTAAAAACCCATTACACAGTTTTTGCCATGTCACTCTAAAGAAAACATGGTATACCGGCCCTTATGATTATACAAAGAGTATATCATAAGAAATTCTTAATGGGATGATGATATCATGCCATATCATGTCGTTCTTGTAAACCTCAATTCTATGATAAGAATGAGGGTATCTTACCTTTGATATACTGTTCATGTGGACCTCAATTCTATATAAAGAATATCCATATTGATTTGTCATGGTACCTAAGTTAAAGGAACCATAATCTACCTAGTTTTACCGACATCGTGATTATACCGTTATTATCGCCATTCTATGTCCTTTGTCATATTTTGGACTCTATTCTATCAAAGTTGTCATACGTATCTACAAGCTTGATTATTGAAATTCTATATTGGCTATATAAACAAGAGTGGATGTCAAAACACATGATAAATGCCTGCGCATATAGGGCCCGATCTGGTCCTGGGAGGAGCACCCGAAAGTACTTGTGCCCATGGGAGTTAAAATGATAAGGTATCTGGCATTATACCGAGTACTTGACTTGCTTGATTGGACATTCCACACACATCTTGTACTTGAATCGTACTTGACTTTACATGAAATGCGTGGCCCGAAAAAGGGTAATTTACTTGCTTGATACATGATAGCCAAAGTTCTTGACATGACTCGATAATGGTACTTGCTTGAATATCTTGAATAATGTGTATCTTGTTCATGAAAGTTCATCTTATTTCTTTGATATTACATTCTCTCTATCTTGTCGTTTCATGCGAGCATGCATAGCTTTATTGCATCCATGAAAATGTAATTACTTAAACCACTTGCTAGTACTTGAGATATAATTTCCTACTGAGCGTTCGCTCATTCCGTTTGTCCCTTTTTACTTTTCAGGTAAGTCCGACGACGATGGAAGTCAATCGGATGGGAATGGTCAAGAGTGAAAGTGATAGAGCTTCTACAAGTGTCGTCTAGTCTTTTCTATAGTTTCTTGAGTCAAATATGTATTCTTTTCCTTTTTATTTAACAGAGTATTGGATTTGTAATAGTCTATCCATTATGAAATAAAGGATTGGGTTATCTTGCTATTTTGCGCATCTCTGTCTTTGTGTCGAATACACGACCACTCTGATTGACATGATTGATATAGACACGTCGCGTATCTCCGGGTATCTTCCGCGCTCGGGGCGTGACAGTCTTTGTGGTATCAGAGCCTAAGGTATTCAATTCCTAGGAAACCCAAGTCCAAGGATAGGTTTCAAAACCCTTAACCAAGTGAGAGTGGGTAGAACCAAGGGTTAAATGATCAATGAGTCCTTTATAAGATTATAGTGATATAATACTAACATAGCTATTGTAATTGTAGGATAATGGCTGCTGAACGTGCTCAATGGCGCAACATGCAGCGTACCCTTCAAGGGATGACCCAAGTGCTACAACAGGTAGCACAAGGTGGTGCTCCACGAGCTGGAAGCTTACACCAAGCATTCAAGAATATGAATCCCCCGAAGTTCATGGGATCGACCGATCCAGACGATGCCGAGCATTGGGTTCGGGAGATTGAACGTATATTCCGTGTTATGCAATGCACGGATCAGGACAAAGTCTTATTAGCTACTTTCCAGTTAGAAAAGGATGCTAGATGCTGGTGGGAGTCGATTGAAGCTACTATTGACCCAACTCAAGTTACATGGGGTGGATTCGTTGAATATTTCAACGCCAAATATTTCTCTGATAGGGTCCAGGAAAAGAAGGCCGCCGAATTTGCCGCATTAAAGCAAAGATCTTTATCGGTGGCTGATTATGAAGCACAGTTCTCTAGACTGTCTAGATATGCTAAGCATTTAATTGGCACGGAAAAGATGAAAGCCCGTAGATTTCTTAATGGGCTTGGGCCCCACTACATTACTCAACTGGCGCCTATGGATATTCAAGTTTACACTGAAATAGTGCGCCGAGCTCAGTTGCTTGAAGATGCCACGGAACTATCTGATAGGATCCGTGGGAAAGACAAAAAGGAGCAAGTCACAAGTTCGGGTTCTTTTAAACCCAACTTTAAGAAGAGGCCCAATAATGGAGGTTCTTCCTCTCAAGATCAGAAGTTCAAGAAATCCAAGCCTTTCTCTATCACCACTACCCCTTCAAACGTAGTATGCAAGCATTGTGACAAGGCTGGTCACAAAACAGAAGAATGCTGGAGGAAACTAGGAGCATGTCTCCGTTGTGGGAGTCGTGAACATCGGATTCCCGATTGTCCATTAATGAATGACCAAGACGGTGAGGGTAAACGCCCAGTGACAAGGAACGCGCGTCTTCATGCAATCCAAGAGACCGAACCAGAAGAAGAAGGCGGATTGGTGGAAGGTACATTAAAAATTTGTTCCAAATATGCACATGTCTTATTTGATACGGGTGCATCGCATTCCATTATTTCCAAGAAGTTTGCTGACCCATTACCTCTAGAACCAGAATGGATGAAGATAATATTGTCTACTCCTCTCGGAAACGAGACGGATATCACACATCATTACCAAAATTGTGAGGTATTGGTTCGAGGAAAGAATTTTCCTATTGATCTTATCTGCTTAGATCTAAAAGAATATGATGTTATACTAGGAGCAGATTGGTTATCCAAATACCAGGCAACGGTTGATTGCCGTGATAGCAAGATTGTTTTCAAGGAATTTCCGGAACTGACTTATACTAGTCCTAAGAGTCGAAGCAAATCCCCTCTTATTTCGGCTCTTCGAGCAAGCAAGCTCGTCAGGAAAGGATGTGTATCCTTCCTTGCTTTTGTCACTAATAAAGAAGCTAAGGAAACCAAGATAGAAGACGTTCAAGTAGTACGAGAATTCCCAGACGTATTTCCGGAAGAATTGCCGGGATTACCCCCGCAAAGAGATGTGGCCTTTACCATCGACTTAGTCCCTGGTGCTGGTCCGGTTTCAAAGGCACCATATAGAATGTCCCCTGCTGAACTCAAGGAGTTGAAGGAGCAGTTGATGGAACTAATCCGAAAGGGGTTTATTAGACCAAGTACTTCCCCGTGGGGAGCACCAGTCTTATTTGTAAAGAAGAAGGATGGATCCATGAGATTGTGTATTGACTATCGACAGTTGAATCATCTTACTATCAAGAACAAGTATCCACTGCCGAGAATCGATGAATTGTTTGATCAGATTTCAGGATCCAAATATTTCTCCAAGATTGATCTCCGGTCGGGATATCATCAATTAAGGATCAAGGATGATGACATTCACAAGACCGCATTCAGAAGCAGGTATGGCCATTACGAATTTGTTGTTATGCCTTTTGGACTAACAAATGCCCCTGCTGCCTTTATGCAGTTAATGAATAGCATATTCAGGCCTTACTTGGATCAATTCATAGTAGTCTTCATCGATGATATATTGATATATTCTAAGACTAAGGAAGAACATGAAGAGCATTTGAGGATTGCATTGCAAGTCTTGAGGACAAATCAATTATATGCTAAACTCAGCAAATGCGAGTTCTGGCTTGAAGAAGTGGCTTTTCTCGGACATGTCATATCCAAGGACGGTTTATCTGTGGATCCGTCAAAAGTTGAAGCTGTGAGAAACTGGGAGAGACCCACTAATGCAAGCGAGATCAGAAGTTTCTTAGGTCTTGCAGGCTATTATCGGCGATTTATCAAAGATTTCTCTAAGATCGCCGTACCACTTACAAGATTAACTCGTAAGGAGATCCGATATGAATGGAGTGAGGAATGTGAAAGCAGTTTCCAAACTCTCAAGGATCATCTCACCACAGCTCCAGTCTTAGCCCTACCAATTGAAGGAGAGAAATTCGAGGTCTACACTGATGCTTCTGGCATTGGCCTCGGATGCGTTCTAATGCAACATGGGAAGGTCATAGCATATTCTTCTCGTCAACTGAAGAAGCATGAGGAGAATTACCCCGTCCATGACTTGGAATTGGCCGCGGTAGTATTTGCCCTAAAGATATGGAGACACTATCTCTATGGGGTACAGTTTACTGTATACTCCGATCACAAAAGTCTCAAATATCTATTTTCACAAAAGGAGCTGAACATGAGACAAAGACGTTGGCTAGAATATCTCAAGGACTTCGACTTCAATATACAATTCCATCCCGGAAAGGGTAATTATGTTGCTGACGCCCTTAGTCGAAAGCCGAGAGCAAAGATAGCAAATTGTATGATACAAGAATGGAGGTTACTTGAACAATTCTCCGAGCTCAATATAAGCTTGGACACGGAATCCAAATTTATCACATTATCTCGTGTAAGCATACAGTCAGACTTATTATCTGAAATACAAACACTTCAGGATGATGATCCTATGTTAGTAGAAATCAAAGGCAGATTAGAAGGACAATCTGATTTTCAACTAACTTCTGATGGAAGATTATCGTTCAAAGATAGAACTTGTATACCCGATTGTCCGGAATTAAAGAAGAAGATCTTAGATGAAGCTCACAGATCAAGATACACTATTCATCCTGGATCAACTAAAATGTACCAAGATGTAAAGAGGAACTTTTGGTGGCCTAATATGAAAAGAGAAATAGCGGACTATGTATCACGCTGTCTCACATGCCAACAGGTCAAGGCGGAACACCAAAAGCCTGCGGGAAAACTACATCCTCTAGATATTCCTAAGTGGAAATGGGAGGATATTGGTATGGACTTCATCATGGGTTTGTCTAAATCTAAAGGAGGACATGATGGAATCTGGGTTATCATTGATCGATTGACTAAATCGGCACATTTCTTGCCAATCAAAAGCCGATGGTCGATTGATGTGCTAGCTGCACTATACATTAAAGAAATAGTCAGGATACATGGAATTCCTGTCTCAATCGTGTCTGATAGAGATCCCCGTTTTACTTCTCATTTTTGGAAGGGATTACAACATTCGTTGGGGACAAGGCTCAACTTTAGTACTGCTTTTCACCCACAAACGGATGGTCAGACCGAGCGAACTAATCAAGTTGTTGAAGATATGCTGAGAGCATGCATTATTGACTTTGGAGGAAGCTGGCATGACCACTTACCTTTAGTTGAATTTGCATATAATAATAGCTACCAAGCTAGTATTCAAATGGCACCTTTCGAAGCCTTATACGGAAGGAGTTGCCGATCTCCCATATGTTGGAACGAAGTTGGAGAGAAACAACTATTAGGTCCAGACATGGTAAGGGGTACAACCGAGAAGATACAAGTAATCAGAGAAAGATTACAAGTTGCTCAGACAAGGCAAAAGGCTTATGCTGATACCAGGAGAAGAGATCTTGAATTCCAGGTTGGAGATCATGTATTTCTTAAAATATCCCCTGGACGTGGCATACGAAGATTTGGTGTTAAGGGCAAGCTTACGCCAAGATTCATCAGACCATTTGAGGTACTCGAAAGAGTTGGCGAGGTTGCTTATCGCATCGCGTTGCCTCCTCAGTTGTCTGAGGTACACAATGTATTTCACATATCTATGTTGAAGAAGTATGTGCACGATCCGTCACATATTATTGAGCATGGAGATCTGGTGATCCAGAAAGATCTCACATATGAACAAAGGCCCTTGAAGATATTAGATCGAGAAATACGAGCTCTAAGGAATAAGGTTATTCCCATGATCAAGGTGCAATGGAATAAGAATCCTGAACACGAAGCGACATGGGAGACCGAGGAATCTATGAAGAAACGATTTCCCGAGTTATTCTAAGAGGTATATGTCCTACACTCTCCGCATGTATAATTATATATATATTGAATTTGGGGACCAAATTCTTTTTAAGTGGGGGAGGGTGTAGCAACCCTAATAAATGAATAATTGAAATGAATTAAAACATATATATTACTGAAGTAATATATAAAAAGGAATAGGGTTAATTGGATGAAATAAAACAAAATTCAAAATAACGCCTCTTATTAAGGCGTTAATTTATAAAGAAACGCCTCTACCAATGGCGTGAATAAAGAAAGGACGCCCACACCTACGGTCGTCAGTTCTCACGCGACCAACTGGGTAAGTAAAAGAAACGCCTCTATCTTGGGCGTGTTTTAAAACACGAAACGCCCTTTTTCAAGGCGCTTTTTAAGAAACGCCCTTATGCAAGGCGTTAATTCAAGAATACACGCCCTGACCTAAGGCGTTAATTCAGTTCGTGAACCGAACGAACCCAGAACTTATCCAAGGAAAGATTAACCTAATCTAGTAAGTGTCTATTAGATTAAGGACTCTATTAAGGATATATTACCCTCAATCAAACACTACTCTTGTTAGGACTTCCAAAATCCTATAAATAACATGTTCGATCGAACCCTAAAACCCATTTGATCGAACATCTGCTGCTAGGTACGTGAAGAACATATCTTCTTCTTCTTCTTTTCCTTATGAACGAAATAGCAGTTCATATAAGTTTCTTTTTGCTTCGGTTACATGAAGAACTAATAGTTCTTCATCCTCTTTTCCTCTTACAGGTTGAGGACGCAGTAGCATAAGTGAAGAACAAGGTAACGTTCTTCTAACCTCCTCTGTTCTGATAGGTGAAGAAATTAATTAATGTTTCTTCTTCTGTTCTCGTAGGGATTACAGGACCGAAGAACTAGAGCTTCTCACAGTTCAAATCATCAAATTATCATAAGGTAGGTTTTCTCAAGTTACTGTAGCCCAAATGAAATTAATGCAAGATATATATATATATATATATATATATATAAGCATGTCATGCATATGATTATTATAGTTTTCACGCGTTTTCTGAAATATTTTGAAAGAAACGCCCTTGATTAGGGCGCTAATTTAAAAGAAACGACCATACTAGTGGTCGTCAATTTAATATTTGACGCCCTCTACGCAGGCGTTAATTTCATAAGAACCGCATGTGATTAATAATTGATCCTGTTTAAAAATTACAATACATATGAAATATTGATTTTTAATATCTTGCATGACTCTGTGAATTCCTGTTAAATTTTACTGCCATGACATGTCTCCTGTCTCTCGAAATATTATTTATTAAAATATCGTAAATCCCTTGAAATTCACGACTTGGACAAAGTCGTTTTCCATATTCTAACGCCCCAGTACAAGGCGTGAATATTAAAAGTAACGCCCCTTCCTAGGACGTGTATCTGTTAAAAACCTGAAATTCATATATTCTGTAAAAATGGAATTAGAAAGTAACGCCCCTTCCAAGGGCGCGTTTTTGATAAATTTCTGAGAATAATTATATCCTGTCGAATATGTAAATGATGAGACGCCTGCCCCTGCAGTCGTCAACTTTTAAGAAACGCCCCCAGGAAAGGCGTGTTTTTGATAAATTAATGAAATAATGGAAATTCTGCAAATTGGCAATATATGTAAACGCCCTTCAGTTAGGCGTTAATTACTTGAGACACGACTTGACCTAAGTCGTTATTTTACTGTAAACTGATTTTTCCTCTGATTTGCTAACCGATGGTTTATATATTATACATATATATATATATCGGCACTATTCTCCACTCCGTGAGTATAGTCCCACGTTTCATGTTGATTTATCGATCACACTCAACTCTCATTGACATACAAGCTCTCCATTGGACATTCCGTTCCTTTGGACTAGCAAGTTAGTCATCGAGACCTCCGTAAGACTCCTCGTAGCCTTGGATTCCCTCAAGGCCGACTGAGCTGGTTGTACCCTAAAAACCCATTACACAGTTTTTGCCATGTCACTCTAAAGAAAACATGGTATACCGGCCCTTATGATTATACAAAGAGTATATCATAAGAAATTCTTAATGGGATGATGATATCATGCCATATCATGTCGTTCTTGTAAACCTCAATTCTATGATAAGAATGAGGGTATCTTACCTTTGATATACTGTTCATGTGGACCTCAATTCTATATAAAGAATGTCCATATTGATTTGTCATGGTACCTAAGTTAAAGGAACCATAATCTACCTAGTTTTACCGACATCGTGATTATACCGTTATTATCGCCATTCTATGTCCTTTGTCATATTTTGGACTCTATTCTATCAAAGTTGTCATACGTATCTACAAGCTTGATTATTGAAATTCTATATTGGCTATATAAACAAGAGTGGATGTCAAAACACATGATAAATGCCTGCGCATATAGGGCCCGATCTGGTCCTGGGAGGAGCACCCGAAAGTACTTGTGCCCATGGGAGTTAAAATGATAAGGTATCTGGCATTATACCGAGTACTTGACTTGCTTGATTGGACATTCCACACACATCTTGTACTTGAATCGTACTTGACTTTACATGAAATGCGTGGCCCGAAAAAGGGTAATTTACTTGCTTGATACATGATAGCCAAAGTTCTTGACATGACTCGATAATGGTACTTGCTTGAATATCTTGAATAATGTGTATCTTGTTCATGAAAGTTCATCTTATTTCTTTGATATTACATTCTCTCTATCTTGTCGTTTCATGCGAGCATGCATAGCTTTATTGCATCCATGAAAATGTAATTACTTAAACCACTTGCTAGTACTTGAGATATAATTTCCTACTGAGCGTTCGCTCATTCCGTTTGTCCCTTTTTACTTTTCAGGTAAGTCCGACGACGATGGAAGTCAATCGGATGGGAATGGTCAAGAGTGAAAGTGATAGAGCTTCTACAAGTGTCGTCTAGTCTTTTCTATAGTTTCTTGAGTCAAATATGTATTCTTTTCCTTTTTATTTAACAGAGTATTGGATTTGTAATAGTCTATCCATTATGAAATAAAGGATTGGGTTATCTTGCTATTTTGCGCATCTCTGTCTTTGTGTCGAATACACGACCACTCTGATTGACATGATTGATATAGACACGTCGCGTATCTCCGGGTATCTTCCGCGCTCGGGGCGTGACATCTGCCTTGCCCTGGTCTTTGCAGTCAAGAAGCTGAGGCATTACATGCTCTCCCATGAAGTGAGCCTGATCTCCAAGGCCGATCCAGTCAAACACATTCTCTCCCAGCCAGTCTTGAAGGAACGTCTCGGTAAATGGGCCGTGCTGCTAATGGAATTTGATATCACCTACGTGCCGCAGAAGGCCGTTAAGGGTCAAGCCGTGGCCGAATTCTTTGCAGCACATCCTGTGCCCGAAGATTCCCCATTGGCTACAGAGCTGCCCGAAGATGAAACACTGGAGGTGGACCAAGTCCAACAGATCGCTTGGCAGCTGCACTTCGATGGAGCTTCGAGAACAGAAACGGCCCCGTCCGGACATACAAAAGTACGGGCAGGGGCTGGCATCGTCCTCAAATCCCCCGAGGGAGAAGTATTGCATACATCTTGCTCCATCAATAAACTTTGCACAAATAATGAGGCGGAGTATGAAGCTCTGATTATTGGTCTCCAAGTTGCGTTACAGATGGGGATTAGAATGCTGCAAGTGTTTGGCGATTCGTTACTAGTCGTCAAGCAAGTCCAGGGGCAGTTTGATGTCCGAAAGCCTGAGCTGCTGCTTTACCATGCTAAAGCGAAGCGGCTCATGGAACAATTCTACCTTATCGAGATAGGCCACGTTGCCCGGGGAGAAAATGCACAAGCTGACGCACTGGCTAAACTGGCAAGCTCATTAGCAGTCCCGCCTGATGGATCTCTTAGCATCCAGGTAGTGAATCAGCACCAGGTGCCTAGCATGATAGAAGAGCCAGAAGAAGAAGAACTGGAGGTCGATGCAGCAGAAGCTGTCGGCCTACCGGACTGGAGGGATTCCCTCATGCAATGGTTTAAATACCAACAATTGCCCAAGCAGAGAGAAGAAAAGATCAGGCTGATCAGAACAAAGGACTCTTACGAGGTCCGGAACGGGATCCTATTCCGAATTATGGCGGATGCCAAACGGAAAATACTCCTACGGTGCCTATCCACGGAAGAAGCTTGGAGGGTCAAGAAAGAAGTCCACGTCGGAACAGCAGGTGCACACCAGGCGGGACCAAAGATGAAAATTGAAATAAAGAAGCTTGGCTACTACTGGCCAACCATGTTTGATGACTGCTGCAAGTACGCCAAGTCTTGCCAGAAATGCCAAGAGCATGCCACAGTACCTAGGAGGCCGCCCGTGCCGCTACATCCGACATTGCCCAGCTGGTCGTTCACCCAGTGGGGAACAAACGTCGTGGGCCCACTACCCGCGTCATCCACCGGGTGCAAATACATTTTGGCGGCAACTGATTACTTCTCTCGTTGGGCAGAAGCCATTGCTTTAAGAGAAGTGACTGGGGAAATCGTCGCCAGATTCGTTCGGCACAATATCATATTCCGGTTTGGCACGCCAAACCGAATCATCTCAGATAATGGAAGCCACTTCCGCAACCATAAAATCTACCGGCTGGCCGAGAAGTACAAGATCGACTGGAGAATGTCAAGCCCCTACAACCCACAAGCCAATGGTTTGGCTGAAGCTTTCAACAAGTGATGCGGGACGAGACCACGGACATGACAAGCTTGCGATTGTCCCTTAATGAGGGAAGCGTCGGACGTGCGCGGTTGAGAAACCGGCAATGAGCTAGGGTGATCGGCTCTCTCGTGTGCCCGGATCGGGTCACGGGACGGTCTCGCACTCTCTCCCAGCAGCGGTAATGAACAGATAAAGCAAGCTAGATATCCCTACACATGCTCTCTAGCAGCGGCATAAACAAATATATATGAAGTAAGCAAAATGCCGAGAAGGGAGCGAAACTGATACGTCCACGCGCCCTGCGTGGGGAAGACGGACCCGGCCGAAACTCGTACTCCCGGGATAATTAATACACCATATTACAGCAAATGAATTACTGCCCACTCCACGCAGGGAGGTAAATGGCTACACAAACGGGCCTGGGAGGACCGAATTCGGGTTGACGGGCGGCTTCTCGCGTCTCTTCGGCAGCACCCGAACTAGTGACGGTGGGCCCACGTGCTGTCCGAAGGGACCGTGCGGGACCCAGTGTCACCACTGTGGTGGGGACACTTGTGGAAGTGTTCCCTGGGCTGGCGGCACGCTGGTTCGCCGGCCGGAGGCCGGGCGGCTCCGTTCGGCACCGGTCGGAATGACCGGCTACGGATCTGTCGGTTCTGTTTTCCGGCGCGCGCTCCGGCGAGAACGGACGCTGAGATCAGCCCCAACGTCGGAATGCGACGAAACTGGCGCCGTTGGAAAGATTCTTCGAAGGGATTCAACCCAAGGTGATTACAAAAAAATAATCAAGCCTGTACTTCTAATTGGATAATTTTGAAGGTTGCTGTTGTACAGTTCCTGAAATCTCAAGTCAGCAGAGAACTTTCCTATGGATTGCCTTTGACCGCAGGGTAGACGTCCGAATCTGGGGATGTGTTCTTCATAAAAGTTGTGTAAAATCAAGTTACGAAACCAGGACTATTTTTGGATCTGGATTTGGAGGTGGTGGTGATTTTTTCTGATTTTGGAAGTGGAGGGTGGTCGGATCTGGGATCTGACTGACAACACTATAGCTGAGGAAGAACATGAATTTCTAAAAATAGATAGAAGGCTGATAAAAAATTAAGAAACTTGTAAAATTGGGAGGGTTTGGACAAATCAAAAAGATGGCCGGAGGTGGGAAACAAAGGGCTAATGTCACTGTAGATAGAGACAAAACAGAACTAGGAATGAAAGATGCACGAAAATGGGAAAATACTAAACGATGGAATTTGGGCGTGAAACTTTACGTGGAGCTTGGGGTACAATGGAAGAACACACCATAAAAATTTCAGCTTGAGATCTTCACGTGGTGGAGAGCAGATATTCGGACAAGAAGCCTCTATCCAGGATGGAAAGAACACCGAAGGCGGCTCCGCGGCGGCGTGATGGCAGAACGAACGGCGGCGGCGGCGGCACCGATGATCACCGGAGGTGGGGGGAAGGAGATATAACTCTAGAATGGGGGTTGGGGATGAAGAAACTAGGAGGAGAGAGAGGAGAGGTCGAAATTCTTTAAGAGAGGGGTTCTTGCACAATGATTTTTTCACTTTCATTAATTCTAGAATAATAGAAATACATGACTTATATAATAAATAAAAAAAGACCATGAATACCCTTAGATCTAGGATCTGGAGGGGCATTTAAGGGACTTCATATTTGATTCAAATAAAATAAAAAAAATGAAATTCCTAATTAATTCTAATGGGGGGACAAGGTAGGTGAGGTAGGTAACCTACCTTTGAATTTTTAATCCACTTGTCTCCCATGTGGTCAATTGGCATTCCAACCTTCTAGATGGCCACCTAGGATGGTTGACCAACCCCACATGGCCTAGGTGGACCAATGGGAAAGGGGTGAGGGCACCCTTGCTTGGGCCTACTGGAATTTTACATATAAACCCACTAAGACTTACAATTGTGTACCCATATAACACAAGGGTATACATATAAATATGAAAGGACATAAATACAAACAAAATGCTGACGGTCTTGCCTCGATGTCCCCGTCAATTCTCCCTGGGTGGGAGGAACTCGACCCCGTCGAGTAGGGGTATGGATGCTTGAGTACTCCGGCGGATCCATCACCGTGCCAAGTAACGCGGGTATGCTCCACTCCAAGTGACCGTCACCTGCTCATTCCATATATACTCGATATGCACGAACTGCTATGGGCTAAAGGTGGACACTCCGGGTGGGGCACTCTTAAAATGGGAGGAGGCGGCTCGAAGACTCACTAGGAATCACCGCTGGGTCCCTATAGGTGACTGATCCGGGTATAGATGTAGAACCGATCCCATACTCATCGAGTGAGTCCAATCGCCTCTTACTCATAAGAGAATGACAACGAGCTTGCACAAGACACATGCAGACTCACCATGCACTAACACACATATGTAAACCACATAAATAAGAAACAGACTCATGCATGACTCTAGACAAATCTATGGTTAGTCCGACCGTACATGGATGACGGCGGGCCAGGACACCCGAATGTGTGCCATGCATGCATTTGACGTAACCGGAGGTTGACGTCATGGGGAACTCCTAGACACCCTACGATGTACCAATCATGGACATTGGGCTTGGATGTGGGAATTTCGGGAGGTGCGGGTGGTTTGGATGGATTGGAGAAACCAAAGTTTTCATTACCCCCATATGAAAATTCGGACCTATGGCTATGTGGAGGTTGCTTGGCCCGAGTAAAAAAGGTGTGATAGTGAACTCCGTGGAGGAAGTGTAGTGAGTATGAAAACTTGGGAGGTTCACTAGTGAAGGGGTCAAAAGGGTCGAAGAAGGTGTGACCCCATGAAGTGGGTTCCAACATGACATGGTCCCAATCATGAAATTCTTGAAGGTGCGGGTGGTCACCTTCCTCCGTCATGGTAGATGGGACCGTGTATAAGAAATAGGACTCCTCCCTCGGAAGCAAAGTCATGAAGTTGGGCTCATCCGGTAGCGGGAGAAGTAGAAGAACCTCCGTGGTGACACAACCCACGGTGCACTCGGAGGTAATGGACCCGAAGGCCGAGTGGGTGAAGCTACGATTCGTGGGTTGGTCGAAGCCTCGGGCCAACATATGTGTCAACTTCCATTGCATGTCTAGTCCCATAACAAGATCATCCAACATGTCAACATGGTGACTAGATCGAAATGTGGTATGGAAGGAGTTGACCGGCACTAGAGGTAGGATGGGGTCCATGGATGAGAAGGGAGGTGGGACCAAGCCATCCTTGAGCCAACTAAGAAGTGGCTCGGCTATGTAAAGTGTTCCCGTAAGAAACACGGGTGGCTCGGGCTTTGGTAGCTCCAAATGAGAGGGTTCCGAATTAAGATCGGAAGGTGAGGGTGACAATGGAGCACTCTCGGGTGGTGAAAGAATTGGGTTAGGTAGTCCGATCGGCTCGGGACTCGGTTGGGAGGTAGATGTTTGCCAAAGGGCTCGACCTCTAGAGCGAGAAAAATGAGACTCAAAGGGCTCGACCTCTAGAGCGACCTTATAAGATTGCGCCAGTGAGAACGCGTCGCGGACAAGACATTCAAGTTGGAAGTGAAACCGCAAACCTCTCCGGAACTGAAATGCGGTCATGGTGCTCTCATCTCCCAAGCCATATTCCAACCGGTACTTATCATAGTCCCGGATGTACTCGGACACGGACCTATCACCTTGGACGGGTCGACATGGGTTGGCCATTGGTGCCGAAAAGGTGGGAATGGATCCCTAGGAATGGGTATGCAAGGCCATTTAGACAAGACACTAGACTGACTATGCACGGTTTGGGATGCATGCACACTAAGGACAAGACACCAAGACTCAGTACGTGGCGGAGTTAATCGATCCGAAGATCACTCGCACAAGTGTGCGGCCTTCCTAATAGGCGTAGCCTAACGTTCGGACAACACCTTTTTATATACCGGGTTATTGGGATGTAAATGCAAAAAGACACTTTTTTTTGACACCCTAGACTCAACCTGCTCTGATACCAAATTGATGCAGGATGAGACCACGGACATGACAAGCTCACGATTGTCCCTTAACGAGGGAAGCGTCGGACGTGCGTGGTTGAGAAACCGACAATGAGCTAGGGTGATCGGCTCTCTCGTGTGCCCGGATCGGGTCACGGGACGGTCTCGCACTCTCTCGCAGCAGCGGTAATGAACAGATAAAGTAAGCTAGATATCCCTACACATGCTCTCTAGCAGCGGCATAAACAAATATATATGAAGTAAGCAAAATGCCGAGAAGGGAGCGAAAACGATACCTCCACGCGCCCGGCGTGGGGAAGACGGACCCGGTCGAAACTCATACTCCCGGGACAATTAATACACCATATTACAGTAAATGAATTACTGCCCACTCCACGCAGGGAGGTAAAGGGCTACACAAACGGGCCCGAGAGGACCGAATTCGGGTTGACGGGCGGCTTCTCGCGTCTCTTCGGCAGCACCCGAACTAGTGACGGTGGGCCCACGTGCTGTCCGGAGGGACCGTGCGGGACCCGGTGTCACCACTGTGGTGGGGACACTTGTGGAAGTGTTTCCTGGGCTGGCGGCACGCTGGTTCACCGGCCGGAGGCCGGGCGGCTCCGTTCGGCACCGGTCGGAATGACCCGCCACGGACCTGTCGGTTCTATTTTCCGACGCACGCTCCGGCGAGAACGGATGCTGCGATCAGCCCCGACGTCGGAATGCGACGAAACTGGCGCCGTTGGAAAGATTCTTCGAAGGGCGTCAACACAAGGTGATTATAGAAAAATAATCAAGCATGTACTTCTAATTGGCTAATTTTGAAGTTGCTATTGTACAGTTCTTGAAATCTCAGGTCAGCAGAAAACGTTCCTGTGGATTGCCTTTGACCGCGGGGTAGACGTCTGAATCTGGGGTTGTGTTCTTCATAAAAGTTGTGGAAAATCAAGTTACGAAACCAGGACTATTTTTGGATCTGGATTTGGAGGTGGTTGTGATTTGTTATGATTTTGGAAGTGGAGGGTGGTCGGATCTGGGATCTGACTGACAACACTATAGCTGAGGAAGAACACGAATTGCTAAAAATAGATAGAAGGCTGATAAAAAATTAAGAAAATTTGTGGATATAGGGGGTGATGGATAGAACTCCCAGTAAAATTGGGAGGGTTTGGACAAATCAAAAAGATGTCCGGAGGTGGGAAACAAAGGGCTGTTGTCACTGTAGAGAGAGACAAAACAGAACTAGGAATGAAAGATGCACAAAAACTGGAAAATACTAAACGATGGAATTTAGGCGTGAAAATTTAGTTGGAGCTTGGGGTACAAGGGAAGAACACACCATAAAAACTGCAGCTTGAGATCTTCACGTGCTGAAGAGAAGATATTTGGACAAGAAGCCTCTATCCAGGATGGACAGAACACCGAAGGCGGCTCCGCGGCGGCGTGATGGCGGCACGAACGGCGGCGGCGGCGGCACTGATGATCACCAGAGGTGGGGGGAAGGAGATATCACTCTAGAATGGGGGTTGGGGATGAAGAAACCAGGGGGAGAGAGAGGAGAGGTCGAAATTCTCCAAGAGAGGGGTTCTTGCACAATGAGTTTTTCACTTTCATTAATTCTAGAATAATAGAAATATATGACTTATATAATAAATAAAAAAAGACCATGAATACCCTTAGATCTAGGATCTGGAGGGGCATTTAAGGGACTTCATATTTGATTCAAATAAAATAAAAAAAACAAAATTCCTAATTAATTCTAATGGGGGGACAAGGTAGGTGAGGTAGGTAACCTACCTTTGAATTTTTAATCCACTTGTCTCCCATGTGGTCAATTGGTATTCCAACCTTCTAGATGGCCACCTAGGATGGTTGACCAACCCCACATGGTATAGGTGGACCAATGGGAAAGGGGTGAGGGCCCCGTTGCTTGGGCCTACTGGAATTTTACATATAAACCAACTAAGACTTACAATTGCGTACCCATATAACACAAGGGTATACATATAAATATGAAAGGACATAAATACAAATAAAATGCCGACGGTCTTGCCTCGATGTCCCCATCAACAAGACTCTTTGTACTCTCCTGTCCAAAATTGCTAATTCTAACAAGAGGGACTGGGAAGAGAAAATGTATGAGGCCCTATGGGCGTATCGAACTGTATACAAAACTCCGACGGGTTGTTCACCCTTCTCTTTAGTATATGGCTCAGAGGCACTCGTCCCCAATGAGCTAGAAATACCCTCCCTTCGGGTCACAATCCAACACGGGTTGGTCCAGGAAGAGCAAACAAATGTCGAGCGAAGGCTCGAAGAGCTCTCCGACCTAGAGGGGAAGCGGCTTCAAGCCCAGTAGAACATCCAGATCTATCAAGCCCGAATAGCTCGCGCCTTCGACAAGCTCGTCAAAGAGCGTGAATTCAAGAAGGGTGACCTTGTTATGGTCAAAAGGAGGGAAGTCATGACTTCCAACCCCAAGGGCAAGCTGAATGAAAATTGGCTCGGACCCTATATAATCCAAAAGGTTTATGAAGGCGGGGCATATGTGATAGTCGATCTTCGGGGGGAGGTCCAGTTTCCACCCCTTAATGGTAGGCATCTGAGATTGTATGTCACGCCCCGAGCGCGGAAGATACCCGGAGATGCGCGACGTGTCTATATCAATCATGTCAATCCGAGTGGTCGTGTATTCGATGCAAAGACAGAGATGCGCAAAATAGCAAGATAACCCAATCCTTTATTTCATAATGGATAGACTATTACAAATCCAATACTCTGTTTAATAAAAAGGAAAAGAATACATAGTTGACTCAAGAAACTATAGAAAAGACTAGATGACACTTGGAGAATCTCTATCTCTTTCACTCTTGATCATTCCCATCCGATTGACTTCCATCGTCGTCGGACTTACCTGAAACGTAAAAAGGGACAAACGGAATGAGCGAACGCTCAGTAGGAAATTATATCTCAAGTACTAGCAAGGGGTTTAAGTAATTACATCTTTCATGAATGCAATAAAGCTATGCATGCTCGCATAAAACGACAAGAAAGAGAGAATGTAATATCAAAGAAATAAGATGAACTTAATCATGAACTTCCAACAAGATGACAAGTATATTCAAGGTATTCAAGCAAGCACGTTTAACAAGTCATGTCAAGAACTTTGGCTATCATGTATCAAGCAAGTAAATTATCCTCTTTCGGGCCACGCATTTCATGTAAAGTCAAGTACGATTCAAGTACAAGATGGGTGTGGAATGTCCAATCAAGCAAGTCAAGTACTCGGTATAATGCCAGATACCTTATCATTTTAACTCCCATGGGCACAAGTACTTTCGGGTGCTCCTCCTAGGACCAGATCGGGCCCTATATGCGCAGGCATTTATCATGTATTTTTGACATCCACTCTTGTTTATATAGCCAATATAGAATTTCAATATTCAAGCTTGTAGACATGTATGACAACTTTGACAGAATAGAGTCCAAAAATATGACAAAGGACATAAATTGGCGATAATAACGGTATAATCACGATATCGATAAAACTAGGTGGAATATGGTTCCCTTAACTTAGGTACCATGACAAATCAATATGGACATTCTTTATATAGAATTGAGGTCCACATGAACAGTATATCAAAGTAAGATACCCTCATTCTTATCATAGAATTGGGGTTTACAAGAACGACATGATATGGCATGATATCATCATCCCATTAAGAATTTTCTTATGATATACTCTTTGTATAATCATAAGGGCCGGTATACCATGTTTCTTTAGATTGACATGGCAAGGATCGTGTAATGGGTTTTTAGGGTACAACCAGCTCAGTCGGCCTTGAGGGAATCCAAGGCTACGAGGAGTCTTACGGAGGTCTCTATGACTAACTTGCTAGTCCAAAGGAACGGAATGTCCAAAGGAGAGCTTGTATGTCAATGAGAATTGAGTGTGATCGATAAATCAACGTGAAAAAAGTGGGACTATACTCACGGAATGGAGAATAGTGCCGATATATATATATATATATGTATAATATATAAACCATCGGTTAGCAAATCAGAGGAAAAATCAGTTTACAGTAAAATAACGACTTAGGTCAAGTCGTTTCTCAAGTAATTAACGCCTAACAGAAGGGCGTTTACAGATGGTCCGTTTTGCAGAATTTTCAATAATTCAATAATTTATCTAAAACGCGCCTTCGGCAGGGGCGTTTCTTCAAGAGTTGACGACTACAGTAGCAGGCGTCTTTTTATTTACAATATTTTTCAGAACATATTTATTTTCAGAAATTATCAAAAACGCGCCCTTGTCAGGGGCGTTAATCATTAATTCTTATTTTCACAGAATATATATTCCAGGATTTTAACAGATACGCGCCCTAGTAAGGGGCGTTTATTTTTAATTCACGCCCTATGATGGGGCGTTTACATATGGAAAACGACCTAGTCTAGGTCGTGAATTCAAGAGATACCATGAATTTTCATGGGCAGAAATATTTTCAGGATAATAGAATTCACGGAGAACGAATGTATGGTCATGACAATAAAATTAGCAGGTTTGAAGACATGTGATCATGCATTATTGTAGGATCATTATTTCATAGATACTCAATTCTTAACATGGGTGATTAATGATTAAATGAAATTAACGCCTGTGTGCAGGGCGTCAAATCCAATACTGACGACCTTGGCAGGGTCGTGACTTGTAAAGTAGCGCCCTAGTATGGGGCGTGTATTTCATAGTCACGCCCTTGCTAAGGACGTTTCTTTCAAGAAATTAACAGAAAGTCGTTCAGAAACTATAGTAAACCAAACCATGTATATGCATGATAATTATTATACTGTATCAATTTAGTTTGGGCTACAGTGACTTGAGAAAATCCTACCTTAAGAGTTGATTTGGAGATGACCGTGAGGGATTTGTAAGGATCAATGATGCTGCAGACGTTGGATGAATCCTACAGAGGATAGATTGAAGATATTAGTTTCCTTGAAATCCATGGACTGTAGGTAGAGGAAGGGGTACTTACACACGGATGAAGAACTCTTGTTCCTCAAACGCCCGAGCCTCTTAACCTGTTAATAAGAAGAATAATCAATATTCTTCATGCGACTGTAAACAGAAGAAGAAAAAAAATAGAAGAACATATGTTCTTCACGTACCTGCAGCAGTAGTTCGTCCAAATAGTTTTAGGGTTGGCCGAACGAGAGTTTTTATAGGATTTTGGGTGTCCTATTAGGGTTAGTGATTGTGTGGAAGCAATACTTCTATGATAGAGTCATTACCACGTTTGAACTCTTTCTAATGCTTATCACTTACCCTGGATAAGTTCTGGGTTCGAACGGTTCATGAACTGAATTAACGCCTTAGGTAAGGGCGTCGATTCTTTAATTAACGACCTAGTTCAGGTCGTTTCTTAAGAAACGTCTTGGATAAGGGCGTTCCTTGTTTTTGAAACACGCCCCATATATGGGCGTTTCTCTTACTTGCCTATTTGGTCGTGAGAGTTGACGGCCGCACGTGTGGGCGTCCTTTCTTTAGTCACGCCTTTGATAGAGGCATTTCTTTTTGAATTAACGCCCTAATAAGAGGCGTTATTTTAATTTTGCTTTGCTTCATCTAATTAACCCTATTCTTATTATCTGTATTACTACTGTAATATATATATGTTTTAATTTATTTCAAATATTCATTTATCAGGGTTGCTACACCCTCCCCCACTTAAAAAGAATTTGGTCCCCAAATTCAATATATATATAATTATACATGTGGAGAGCGTAGAACATATACCTCTTAGAATAACTTGGGAAATCGTTTCTTCATAGATTCTTCGGTCTCCCATGTCGCTTCGCGTTCGGGATTCTTATTCCATTGCACCTTGAGCATGGGAATAACCTTATTCCTTAGAGCTCGTATTTCTCGATCCAAGATCTTCATAGGCTTCTGTTCATATGTGAGATCTTTCTGGATCACCAGATCTCCATGTTCAATAATATGAGATGGATCGTGCACGTACTTCTTCAACATGGATATGTGAAATACATTTTGTACCTCGGACAATTGAGGAGGTAATGCGATGCGATAAGCAACCTCGCCAACTCTTTCGAGTATCTCAAATGGTCCGATGAATCTTGGCGTAAGCTTGCCCTTAACACCAAATCTTCGTATGCCACGTCCAGGCGATATCTTGAGAAATACATGATCTCCGATTTGGAATTCAAGATCTCTTCTTCTTGTATCTGCATAAGTCTTTTGTCTGGTCTGAGCAACTTGTAATCTTTCCCTGATTACTTGTATCTTCTCGGTTGTATCCCTTACCATGTCTGGACCTAATAGTTGTTTTTCTCCAACTTCGTTCCAACATATGGGAGATCGGCAACTCCTTCCGTATAAGGCTTCGAAAGGTGCCATTTGGATACTAGCTTGGTAGCTATTATTATATGCAAATTCAACTAAAGGTAAGTGGTCATGCCAGCTTCCTCCAAAGTCAATAATGCATGCTCTCAGCATATCTTCAACAACTTGATTAGTTCGCTCGGTCTGACCATCCGTTTGTGGGTGAAAAGCAGTACTAAAGTTGAGCCTTGTCCCCAACGAATGTTGTAATCCCTTCCAAAAATGAGAAGTAAAACGGGGATCTCTATCAGACACGATTGAGACAGGAATTCCATGTATCCTGACTATTTCTTTGATGTATAGTGCAGCTAGCACATCAATTGACCATCGGCTTTTGATTGGCAAGAAATGTGCCGATTTAGTCAATCGGTCAATGATAACCCAGATTCCATCATGTCCTCCTTTAGATTTAGACAAACCCATGATGAAGTCCATACCAATATCCTCCCATTTCCACTTAGGAATATCTAGAGGATGTAGTTTTCCCGTAGGCTTTTGGTGTTCCGCCTTGACCTGTTGGCATGTGAGACAGCGTGATACATAGTCCGCTATTTCTCTTTTCATATTAGGCCACCAAAAGTTCCTCTTTACATCTTGGTACATTTTGGTTGATCCTGGATGAATAGTGTATCTTGATCTGTGAGCTTCATCTAAGATCTTCTTCTTTAATTCCGGACAATCGGGTATACAAGTTCTACCTTTGAATAATAATCTTCCATCAGAAGTTAGTTGAAAATCAGATTGTCCTTCTAATCTGCCTTTGATTTCCACTAATATAGGATCATCATCCTGAAGCGCTTGTATCTCAGATAATAAATCTGACTGTATGCTTACATGAGATAGTGTGACAAATTTGGATTCCATGTCCAAGCTTATATTGAGCTCGGAGAATTGTTCTAGTAACCTCCATTCTTGCATCATACAATTTGCTATCATTGCTCTCGGCTTTCGACTAAGGGCGTCAGCAACATAATTACCCTTTCCGGGATGGTATTGTATATTGAAGTCGAAGTCCTTGAGATATTCTAGCCAGCGTCTTTGTCTCATGTTTAGCTCCTTTTGTGAAAATAGATATTTGAGACTTTTGTGATCGGAGTATACAGTAAACTGTGCTCCATATAAGTAGTGTCTCCATATCTTTAGGGCAAATACTACCGCGGCCAGTTCTAAGTCATGGACGGGGTAATTCTCCTCATGCTTCTTCAGCTGACGTGAAGAGTATGCTATGACCTTTCCTTGTTGCATTAGGACACATCCGAGGCCAATGCCAGAAGCATCAGTGTAGACCTCGAATTTCTCTCCTTCTATCGGTAGAGCTAAGACCGGAGCTGTGGTGAGATGATCCTTGAGAGTTTGAAAACTTCTTTCACATTCCTCACTCCATTCGTATCGGATCTCCTTACGAGTTAATCTTGTAAGTGGTACGGCGATCTTAGAGAAATCTTTAATGAATCGTCGATAATAGCCTGCAAGACCTAAGAAACTTCTGATCTCGCTTGCATTAGTGGGTCTTTCCCAGTTTCTCACAGCTTCAACTTTTGACGGATCTATAGATAATCCGTCCTTTGATATGACATGCCCGAGAAAAGCCACTTCTTCAAGCCAGAACTCGCATTTGCTGAGTTTAGCATATAATTGATTTGTCCTCAAGACTTGCAATGCAATCCTCAAATGTTCTTCATGTTCTTCCTTAGTCTTGGAATATATCAATATATCATCAATGAAGACTACTACGAATTGATCCAAGTAAGGCCTGAATATGCTATTCATTAACTGCATAAAGGCAGCAGGGGCATTTGTTAGTCCAAAAGGCATAACAACAAATTCGTAATGGCCATACCTGCTTCTGAATGCAGTCTTGTGAATGTCATCGTCCTTGATTCTTAATTGATGGTATCCCGACCTGAGATCAATCTTAGAAAAATATTTGGATCCTGAAATCTGATCAAATAATTCATCGATTCTCGGCAGTGGATACTTGTTCTTGATAGTAAGATGATTCAATTGTCGATAGTCGATACACAATCTCATGGATCCATCCTTCTTCTTTACAAATAAGACTGGTGCTCCCCACGGGGAAGTACTTGGTCTAATAAACCCTTTTCGGATTAGTTCCATCAACTGCTCCTTCAACTCCTTGAGTTCAGCAGGGGACATTCTATATGGTGCCTTTGAAACAGGACCAGCGCCAGGGACTAAGTCGATGGTAAAGGCCACATCTCTTTGCGGGGGTAATCCCGGCAATTCTTCCGGAAATACGTCTGGGAATTCTCGTACTACTTGAACGTCTTCTATCTTGGTTTCCTTAGCTTCTTTAATAGTGACAAAAGCAAGGAAGGATACACATCCTTTCTTGACGAGCTTGCTTGCTCGAAGAGCCGAGATAAGAGGGGATTTGCTTCGACTCTTAGGACTAGTATAAGTCAGTTCCGAAAATTCCTTGAAAACAATCTTGCTATCACGGCAATCAACCGTTGCCTGGTATTTGGATAACCAATCTGCTCCTAGTATAACATCATACTCTTTTAGATCTAAGCAGATAAGATCAATAGGAAAATTCTTTCCTCGAACCAATACCTCACAGTTTTGGTAATGATGTGTGATATCCGTCTCGTTTCCGAGAGGAGTAGACAATATTAACTTCATCCATTCTGGTTCTAGAGGTAATGGGTCAGCAAACTTCTTGGAAATAATGGAATGCGATGCACCCGTATCAAATAAGACATGTGCATATTTGGAACAAAATTTTAATGTACCTTCCATCAATCCGCCTTCTTCTTCTGGTTCGGTCTCTTGGATTGCATGAAGACGCGCGTTCCTTGTCACTGGGCGTTTACCCTCACCGTCTTGGTCATTCATTAATGGACAATCGGGAATCCGATGTTCACGACTCCCACAACAGAGACATGCTCCTAATTTCCTCCAGCATTCTTCTGTTTTGTGACCAGCCTTGTCACAATGCTTGCATACTGTATTCGAAGGGGGTGTGGTGATAGAGAAAGGCTTGGTCTTCTTGAATTTCTGATCTTGAGAGGAAGAACCTCCATTATTGGGCCTCTTCTTAAAGTTGGGTTTGAAAGAACCCGAACCCGTGACTTGTTCCTTTTTGTCTTTCCCACGGATCCTATCAGATAGTTCCGTGGCATCTTCAAGCAACTGAGCTCGGCGCACTATTTCAGTATAAACTTGAATATCCATAGGCGCCAGTTGAGTAATGTAGTGGGGCCTAAGCCCATTAAGAAATCTACGGGCTTTCATCTTTTCCGTGCTAATTAAATGCTTAGCATATCTAGACAGTCTAGAGAACTGTGCTTCATAATCAGCCACCGATAAAGATCTTTGCTTTAATGCGGCAAATTCGGCGGCCTTCTTTTCCTGGACCCTATCAGAGAAATATTTGGCGTTGAAATATTCAACGAATTCACCCCATGTAACTTGAGTTGGGTCAACAGTAGCTTCAATCGACTCCCACCAGCATCTAGCATCCTTTTCTAACTGGAAAGTAGCTAATAAGACTTTGTCCTGATCCGTGCATTGCATAACACGGAATATACGTTCAATCTCCCGAACCCAATGCTCGGCATCGTCTGGATCGGTCGATCCCATGAACTTCGGGGGATTCATATTCTTGAATGCTTGGTGTAAGCTTCCAGCTCGTGGAGCACCACCTTGTGCTACCTGTTGTAGCACTTGGGTCATCCCTTGAAGGGTACGCTGCATGTTGCGCCATTGAGCACGTTCGGCAGCCATTATCCTACAATTACAATAGCTATGTTAGTATTATATCACTATGATCTTACAAAGGACTCATTGATCATTTTAACCCTTGGTTCTACCCACTCTCACTTGGTTAAAGGTTTTGAAACCTATCCTTGGACTTGGGTTTCCTAGGAATTGAATACCTTAGGCTCTGATACCACAAAGACTGTCACGCCCCGAGCGCGGAAGATACCCGGAGATGCGCGACGTGTCTATATCAATCATGTCAATCCGAGTGGTCGTGTATTCGACACAAAGACAGAGATGCGCAAAATAGCAAGATAACCCAATCCTTTATTTCATAATGGATAGACTATTACAAATCCAATACTCTGTTTAATAAAAAGGAAAAGAATACATAGTTGACTCAAGAAACTATAGAAAAGACTAGATGACACTTGGAGAATCTCTATCTCTTTCACTCTTGATCATTCCCATCCGATTGACTTCCATCGTCGTCGGACTTACCTGAAACGTAAAAAGGGACAAACGGAATGAGCGAACGCTCAGTAGGAAATTATATCTCAAGTACTAGCAAGGGGTTTAAGTAATTACATCTTTCATGAATGCAATAAAGCTATGCATGCTCGCATAAAACGACAAGAAAGAGAGAATGTAATATCAAAGAAATAAGATGAACTTAATCATGAACTTCCAACAAGATGACAAGTATATTCAAGGTATTCAAGCAAGCACGTTTAACAAGTCATGTCAAGAACTTTGGCTATCATGTATCAAGCAAGTAAATTACCCTCTTTCGGGCCACGCATTTCATGTAAAGTCAAGTACGATTCAAGTACAAGATGGGTGTGGAATGTCCAATCAAGCAAGTCAAGTACTCGGTATAATGCCAGATACCTTATCATTTTAACTCCCATGGGCACAAGTACTTTCGGGTGCTCCTCCTAGGACCAGATCGGGCCCTATATGCGTAGGCATTTATCATGTATTTTTGACATCCACTCTTGTTTATATAGCCAATATAGAATTTCAATATTCAAGCTTGTAGACATGTATGACAACTTTGACAGAATAGAGTCCAAAAATATGACAAAGGACATAAATTGGCGATAATAACGGTATAATCACGATATCGATAAAACTAGGTAGAATATGGTTCCCTTAACTTAGGTACCATGACAAATCAATATGGACATTCTTTATATAGAATTGAGGTCCACATGAACAGTATATCAAAGTAAGATACCCTCATTCTTATCATAGAATTGGGGTTTACAAGAACGACATGATATGGCATGATATCATCATCCCATTAAGAATTTTCTTATGATATACTCTTTGTATAATCATAAGGGCCGGTATACCATGTTTCTTTAGATTGACATGGCAAGGATCGTGTAATGGGTTTTTAGGGTACAACCAGCTCAGTCGGCCTTGAGGGAATCCAAGACTACGAGGAGTCTTACGGAGGTCTCTATGACTAACTTGCTAGTCCAAAGGAACGGAATGTCCAAAGGAGAGCTTGTATGTCAATGAGAATTGAGTGTGATCGATAAATCAACGTGAAAAAAGTGGGACTATACTCACGGAATGGAGAATAGTGCCGATATATATATATATGTATAATATATAAACCATCGGTTAGCAAATCAGAGGAAAAATCAGTTTACAGTAAAATAACGACTTAGGTCAAGTCGTTTCTCAAGTAATTAACGCCTAACAGAAGGGCGTTTACAGATGGTCCGTTTTGCAGAATTTTCAATAATTCAATAATTTATCTAAAATGCGCCTTCGGCAGGGGCGTTTCTTCAAGAGTTGACGACTACAGTAGCAGGCGTCTTTTTATTTACAATATTTTTCAGAACATATTTATTTTCAGAAATTATCAAAAACGCGCCCTTGTCAGGGGCGTTAATCATTAATTCTTATTTTCACAGAATATATATTCCAGGATTTTAACAGATACGCGCCCTAGTAAGGGGCGTTTATTTTTAATTCACGCCCTATGATGGGGCGTTTACATATGGAAAACGACCTAGTCTAGGTCGTGAATTCAAGAGATACCATGAATTTTCATGGGCAGAAATATTTTCAGGATAATAGAATTCACGGAGAACGAATGTATGGTCATGACAATAAAATTAGCAGGTTTGAAGACATGTGATCATGCATTATTGTAGGATCATTATTTCATAGATACTCAATTCTTAACATGGGTGATTAATGATTAAATGAAATTAACGCCTGTGTGCAGGGCGTCAAATCCAATACTGACGACCTTGGCAGGGTCGTGACTTGTAAAGTAGCGCCCTAGTATGGGGCGTGTATTTCATAGTCACGCCCTTGCTAAGGACGTTTCTTTCAAGAAATTAACAGAAAGTCGTTCAGAAACTATAGTAAACCAAACCATGTATATGCATGATAATTATTGTACTGTATCAATTTAGTTTGGGCTACAGTGACTTGAGAAAATCCTACCTTAAGAGTTGATTTGGAGATGACCGTGAGGGATTTGTAAGGATCAATGATGCTGCAGACGTTGGATGAATCCTACAGAGGATAGATTGAAGATATTAGTTTCCTTGAAATCCATGGACTGTAGGTAGAGGAAGGGGTACTTACACACGGATGAAGAACTCTTGTTCCTCAAACGCCCGAGCCTCTTAACCTGTTAATAAGAAGAATAATCAATATTCTTCATGCGACTGTAAACAGAAGAAGAAAAAAAATAGAAGAACATATGTTCTTCACGTACCTGCAGCAGTAGTTCGTCCAAATAGTTTTAGGGTTGGCCGAGCGAGAGTTTTTATAGGATTTTGGGTGTCCTATTAGGGTTAGTGATTGTGTGGAAGCAATACTTCTATGATAGAGTCATTACCACGTTTGAACTCTTTCTAATGCTTATCACTTACCCTGGATAAGTTCTGGGTTCGAACGGTTCACGAACTGAATTAACGCCTTAGGTAAGGGCGTCGATTCTTTAATTAACGACCTAGTTCAGGTCGTTTCTTAAGAAACGTCTTGGATAAGGGCGTTCCTTGTTTTTGAAACACGCCCCATATATGGGCATTTCTCTTACTTGCCTATTTGGTCGTGAGAGTTGACGACCGCACGTGTGGGCGTCCTTTCTTTAGTCACGCCTTTGATAGAGGCGTTTCTTTTTGAATTAACGCCCTAATAAGAGGCGTTATTTTAATTTTGCTTTGCTTCATCTAATTAACCCTATTCTTATTATCTGTATTACTACTGTAATATATATATGTTTTAATTTATTTCAAATATTCATTTATCAGGGTTGCTACATTGTATCATGCTCCAATTCCTCCATTCAATGAATAATACATTTCCCCGCCCCACGGCGGGCGGATTTGCTTTCAATTGCTCGAATGATTTACTTGCCACCTGTTACGAACCACAAGAGAAGCGACCAATGGGAACGCGCGTATAAAAGAAAGAAAAGAGGAAAAGAAAAGACACAAAAGGGAAGAGAAAGAAAAGAAAAGAAAAAAAAGAGAGAAAAAAGGAAAGGAAAGACAAAAAAAATAAAAAAAAAGGGGGCAAGAAAAGAAAGAAAGAAAAGAAAGAAGAGAAAAGAAAGAAAGAAAAGGGAAGAGAAGGAAGCGAGAAAAGGAAGAAAAAAAAGAGAAAAAAAAGGAAAGTGAGAAAAGAAGAAGGAAGAAAGGAGGAGGATTTGGCCCCCTTTTTGAATAAACGAATCAACATTGTCAGCCCTTGACATTCTGTTGGCACTGACGAAAAAATACCCCACCCGGACCTTTCGTCCGAGATCGGGGCATCAACCCATCTCCTTGCGTTGGCACTCACCCGTACCGACGAATATTCCAATAAACGAATCAACCTCGTCAGCACTTGACATTCTGTCGGCACTGACGAAAAAATACCCCACCCGGACCTTTCGTCCGAGATCGGGGCATTAACACATCTCCTTGTGTTGGCACTCACCTGTACCGACGAATATTCCAACAAACGAATCAACCTTGTCAGCCCTTGACATTCTGTCGGCACTGACGAAAAAATACCCCACCCGGACCTTTCATCCGAGATTGGGGCATCAACCCATCTCCTTGCATTGGCACTCACCCGTACCGACGAATATTCAAATAAACGAATCAACCCTGTCAGCCCTTGACATTCTGTCGGCACTGACGAAAAAATACCCCACCCGGACCTTTCGTCCGAGAGCGGGGCATCAACCCATCTCCTTGCGTTGGCACTCACCCGTACCGACGAATGTTCCAATAAAGGAATCAACCCTGTCAGCCCTTGACATTCTGTCGGCACTGACGAAAAAATACCCCATCCGGGCCTTCCGTCTGAAATTGGGGCATCAACCCATCTCCTTGCGTTGGCACTCACCCGTACCAACGAACACACCCAGAGACAGATAAATCACACCTGTCATCGGCACTCTGTCGGCACAGATAAACAAACCTCTTTTGACCAAGACCTCCCGTCAGGGTCATTGGACGAACAAACTCTTCTCTCCGTCCCTTCGGGCGACGAACAACCCCTTCTGACCAATACCTCCCGTCTAGGTCGCCGGATGAACAAGCTCTTCTCTCCGCCTCTCCAAGGTCGGATCAACCTACTTGGGTTATACATACCGGTGACATCATTCGACTGAGTCGCTTTATGGACATGGTGGAGTGGTCCCCTCGTCCCTCCTCTGTAAGCGGCGAGCACTTTCCTATGCTTATATGCGGATCTCATCAGGCTCTCCCCGAACAAACTGTTAACGTGAACTTGCGTTCCATCACATAGCAAGAAAAAAGAAAGGGAGGGAAGAAACCGTCCGACACCACACGCATACCATAGACACATGAAATAATTGCATTGTATTCTTTTCAGAAAAAAATTTTACATTGGCCTCGGGGGCATACCCCGGTGTTACATGCAAAGAAGGGAGTGGAAGGGGAATCGGCGGCTATTCTAGCCCTCAGAAGATGTCCTCAAAAGGAAGGATCCCGACGCAAGGGAAGCTTATCATCTCACGCAGGCGGCCCTCCTGCGCCTCAAGGCGTTCCAATTCTGTAGTCACAGAGGCCACGCCTGCCTCGGCAACGGCCAACTCTTCAGCCTCCTGGGCCTTACCCTTCTCTGCCTTGACCAGGTCAGACTCCGCCTGGGTAAGCCAGCCCCGGAGTTTCTCTATCCGGCTCCCCAAGGCGTCGATGTCGGCATTGTACCTGTCCAAGGCTCCTTGATGTTGCTCCCGGCTGTCTCTCTGAATAGCCAGCACCTCCAGATACTCGTCCCTCTAGGCACCGATAGCTGTGAGCTCGGTCGGGGCTAGCGTCTCGAGGAATGCACGACGGTTTACGTATTTCAACAATAAGAGAACACGTCGCGACCATTCTTCCAGTGGGCAACCCATCATTTGCAATGCCTTGGTCAGCTGCTCCACAATAGCTTTCGCACCCTGGTATGTGAGCGTCGGGTCGGCGACGACCATCGAGCGCAATACCAATAGGGTCTGGCGGACATGCAGATCCGAGCTCACATGGCCGACAGAAGGGACGAGTGGTGGGTCAAAGCAGACTTCACTGTCCACAGCCACCCACAGCACTGTGTCGACCACGACCGAGCTACCCGGAAGGGCCACAGACGAAAGGAGGGGTCTCCCGACCTCCAAAGATGACCCCTGACCAGCCACCGCCACAGGTGAGGGAGAAACCATAACGGAGACGTTCGGCGCCGCCATGATGAGCGGCTGCTCCAGCTCCATAGACCGGGCAGGTCCCGAACCCGACGATGCCGCCCCCTCTATCATAACTAGAGCCCCGACAGACAAAGTTGCTTCGGTCTCTGCCGCCTCAGCTGACAAAGTCTCTATGGCAGGCGGGTCCAATGTCACTCCCAGGAAGTCTTCATCTCCCCCTGCCCGGAATTCCTCCGAGTGCTCGTGGAGGATCGCCAATATCTTCCCTAGAAGCCGAGCTTCCTCGGGTATCACCGGCCTCGGGATCGGTGGCAGTGGGATCACCAAATGTGGGATGGCCCCCATCTGTAGAAGAGACGTCAAGGACCCCGAGTCCGGCCCCAGAAGCATCTTCAGCCTTTTAGCCGCATGCACGCGGAAAGATGAGCTCCATCTGGGGATGGCTTTACGAGCCCGAGACGTACGTGCTCCGCGGAGCGTTGTTGTTACCTGACCATGCAGAGAAAGGTCAGCCGCTTGCCATGTGAAATAAATCATTGAATCCTCAAGAAGGCCGAGCGTATTCTCCTGCTTACCTCGCCCACCGGCACTATGCTGCTCTCCGGCGTTACCTCCCCCCGGGCATCAACGTCAAAAATTGTCTCCTCCCGAGTCTCGGCTTCGGGTACCACCGGCACTGGCACCTCGACCTCCGGTGCTATCTCTCCCTCTTCTAGGGCTTCGGCGGTCGGGGTAGAGGTCTCCGCGGCTCCTTCAGACGCACAAGCCTGTATTGCCTTGAATAAGTCAATAACTCCGAGGGAGAGCTCGGAAAGAAAGAAGAGGAAACTAGGCACTCACAGCCACTGCCGCTTCTTCCCGAAATGGGACCTTGGCGGTCAAAACAGCAACACCGGAGCTCGACACGACCTCCTCTCGCCGCACAGCCTCGGCCAGGGACGCCAATTCATCCAAACCCGCAGCAGCTGTCTCCCGCCTGATAGCTCCAGCCCCCGGAACGTGGATCTCTGCGTCTTCTGACAGGGCTTGTCCCTTTGAAAGCCAGGAACAATAAGATCAAGAAGATTAGCTGATGAGGACATCACCCATGATTCCCTCTGGCTCGGGGCTTCCCTTCCTTTCGATGAGGGCCAGACTTGGGCTCCATGTCATCCAGGCCTCCACAGCACTCTGATGGATCACTTGGTGTACTTCTTGTCTTTATTTTTGAGTCATTCTGATGTAATTTATCTTTTATTTGAGTCCAGTACCTATGTTATGTGGTTATGTTCCTAAGTCTAGTAGTCATCATGTGGGTGTTGGGCCCAATCACTTGGGCTTGGCCTACTTGCGCCCCCTTCCCCCTAGAAATGTGTCATTAGTCTTTCTAGTAGGGATTTTTTGTAAATTTTGAGTTCCCTATAAATAGGGCCCCAAACCCTCCATTTGGAACTAATGAAAGTTTGAGTTAAATATTGAAAACCCTTGTGCTCTCTCTCTCTCTCTCACTCTACCTCTCTCTCTCTCTCAAGAAGGGGCGAACCCCCTCTCTCTCTTCTCTCTCTCTCCTCCCCTCTCTCTCCCCATTTCGACCTCCCCTCTCTCTCCTCCCCTTGCCACATCACCCCCCACCTCAGCCCAACCCCTCACCTCCCCAAGGTCCATTCAATTCCCCCATTACTCACCCCAAAACCCAAGCAACCTTTCACCTTCCTAGGCACCCCTTCATTCTCCAAAGCACCCATCCCACTTCCCTAGCAACCTTCCCTCTTCCCCAAGCACCCATTCCTCTCCCCCATACACCCCTTCACTTCCCCTAGGGGATTTGAATCCCCCTCCCCCCCCACTTGGTGCGACCCCCATCACCCCCTCCCCTCCCCATTGGCCTTGGCCGACCACCACCACCACCATCCCCAAGCCCATTTGCGCCCCCCCTTCACCCCACCTCCCCCTAAGGCACTCTACTCTCCCTGCTCCTCCCCTCTCACCACCCCTAACCACTCCTCCCCCAGCAACTACCAACACCCTCCACCCCTCCTTGCTACCCCTCCACCCCCACACCAACCTATCTCCACCATCAACACCTTTGTACTGCTCAGCTTGCAGGTAGCAGAGGAAAGGTCGACTTTCAGAACCATCCCTGGAGTTGTTCGGCATCGCCTGGAGATGTACCATACATCGCTGGAAAGGTCTTCCAGTCGGCTTCGCAGGCGAGATGATCCCGCTCCATTCTGAGTCCGGGGTTGCACGGGAGAGCCATTCTCCCCCGACTGCGCAGATCGGGCCCAGACTACAACCAGAGGCGATTTTCAGAAGCTCCTGCATCCACACCAGTGCTCCCCTTCGCGCGGCACTTTACCGGGGTGAAGATCCACCAGTCCTCTGTCCAACACAGCAAGCGGGACCTCGTTTGGAGTTCGGAGCTGCCCGTTCCAAATTTTCTCCCCCAGGTGCGCTGGTCAGGTCACTCAGGATCTGACCAGACCCCTCCCCACTCAACGGGCTCTCCCTCTCTTCCCCGACATAGTCTGGTGCCCTCCCTGGTGGCCACTCGAAGAAGACTTGTCGGAGGTCGTCCTCAACTTGGTCCCGCCTCAATTGGACTTCGGGAGCGGCCGTGGCACCTACGTCAAGCGGCTGCAATACCCTGGGCCGGCCTGAACCAGAGCGCAGGGCACCTGTTCCAGGGTCCACTCCGACCAGTGGTGACGAAGAAGCCATCCACCAAAATTCACCAGCGTACCAGGGTCAGCCAGTGACCATTCGGCACTAGTTTAGGCGACTTCTGAGCTCGGGGGAGTGCACAACGGTGACTACACCGACTCCCTATCCTGCTGTTCCAGACCTGGGCAGATTCGGCAGGGTGCTCCATCGGCGCTAATCAAGCAAATCTCCCCACCCCGCCTGGCCGGCTTAGCGCCCCTTCCTGTGTGGAGGTAGTGTTTGGTTGTAATCCAAATATCCCCACCCCAAGTCCACCCTCCTGCGTGAGGCGTAGTGCTTGTAATTAATTAATAGGGATCAAGCTTAATCGGTGCAGTGTGCTGGGAACCCACACTTCCCCGCTCGCCCATCGTCTCCGAACGGGGTTGGTTTCTTCAAACCAACCAGGTGAGCTTCTGCCCTTGCTCTCTTCTGTATTTGTTCATTTAATATCTGTGAAACTAGTCCGTTGGTTGGTGAGAGAGCACTCGTTCCCGGAGCTACCAACTTATGTGTGGTCACCGTGGATTATAGTGAGAGAGTGACCCAGCGCCCCCAAGGCACCCGCTCCGCCCTTGATCGTGGGCACTGTACCCTCGAGAGGGAAAACTATAGCCTTGCTGGCCCTCTACCAGCAAGGGTCTTGTTCCACCACCTCGACTCGGCATCACCGAGTCACCACGGGTAACGGGTGAGCACGGTGGGTCGGTGATTTCCAAGAAATCTCGAGTCTTACGATTGTGTTTGCGAATTAAGTCCAAGGGACCATATTTACTTGCTGTATTTCTCCATCATTGTGTCACATCAACTTGGTATCAGAGCAAGTTTTAGACTTGTCTCTACGAGTCTAGTCCTAGGGCATTGACATTTGAGTCTCCCTTGCATCATGATTTCCATCACTCCATTGCATGACCACCCTAGGGAGATGCCCCAAGTACCCATGGACCAATTTGACACTGTCATCAACAAGATTCATAACTGTCTAGATACCCTCACCACCCGACTTGACCGGTTCGAAGCAAAAAGGAACCACGGCCCGAGTGCTTGGTCACCTCGGGATGAATTTGGATGGGAAGCCAAAGGACCCAAAGACTCATGGGAAGAGATGAAGATTGAGATTAGGAAGATCTTCACTCCCCGACCTTCCCACTCCTACCTTGAGAACCATAACCCGAGGAGCACTCCCACTCCCCCTTTCTCTTCCAGTCAACCCAAGACCTCCCTTAGGGCCCAAACTCCACCACCCCAAATGATTCCAATCCCGATCACCACCACCATTCTAACCAAATTGGCTACCACCCAACCCAAAATTCTTCATCAAACCCACACCCCACAAGCTTCCACGGTCCCCACCACCACCCCTCCATCATCCCCTAAAAGGGACACCCCCCAAAACCAATCAACCCAATCCTCCTCAACCCACCCATCTTCCACTACCAACCCCAATCCTACCCCAACTTAGGTCTCCACTTCTTCCACTCCCAAACCCAACCCAAGTTCGAACACCCTCACCACCCCGGGTGCACCATGCCCCAACCTTCATCACCCCATCCTCAAAAGTCCTTCCCATTCCCTTGGAGAGTAAAACCCCCACACCCCAAAGGGATAAGAATTTGATTGAGGTACATGAGGCCTCCCCCGATTGGGAAGAAGAATACAAGTCACAATGTCATGAGTTAGGCCGGGAAGTTCCCATCCCATGTGTAAAAAGCATCATGGCTCACACACCCAACCACCTAGAGGAGGAGAACACCATGGTCACCATCCCAACTGTGGGGGGAACACATGTCCAAGTTGAAGAAGAAACCTCGCATAGTGGTCTTCACCCTACACCACCCTCCCTAGTTGGGGCCGAGCTCATCTTAGGAGAACCCCTTTTACGTTGGCTAAAGGAGAACCCAATTAGAGATATCATGGCCCATGTTTGCCCTCCCATGGAACAACACCTCCCCATAGTACCCTTATCCACCTATCACACCACAATCCAATCATCCTATCAAGTGGAAACATTAGGGGATCTTCTTAAGGGTATAGCTTGGCAAATGGAGTTAACTAGCATGTTGACCACTGTAGCCGACCGACCTCGGAGCTTTGACCTCCTACACCTATGTGTCGGGTCCATCTCCTCAATTTACACTGTGGGTTGCTACACTAGTGACCTTCTTCTATTCCTCCCTACACCCGATGAGCCCGATGCTATCCACACACTAGAGTTGCTTATCTCGGGTAGAACATCAAGCCCTCCATTCATGAACTTCGACCTAATTGTTCGAGTAGAGGAGGATGACTCACCACTATGTGAGGACCATGAGGGCCTAGAGTTCCTCTCCCTAGGTGACTCTTACCATGACCCCTTCGATCCCTTCCTATACCCACCCACCTTACTTACCACCAACCTTTTCCTACCTCAACCAACCAGGATAGACCAAGCCCACCTCTCTCAAGACCCGGCCCACACCAAGTATACCATGACCATGGGTGAAATACCCCTAGGAAACAATGAAGTGCCCCACTCCATGACACATACCTTCTTTGACCCCTACAACCCTTTTAAGTGGAAGCTCGAAGGCCACCCCACCACCCCACACAAGGAAGTCACCTATGGGAAAGGAATTCTTATGTCTTGGCACATCACACCACTTGGCATGAATAGAAAGTCGGGTCCTTTCATACATGACACCCACATGTCAAGTCGGATGCATGATTGGTCCAAAGGTCCTCCCACATTCATCATTGGTCTTAAGCATGTTACGAACATTCATGGATGTCTGGGACCCCCGGCATTTGCTATACCCATGCGCAATAGATTCTCCTATGGATGCCCCGGCCCTCCAACCATTGTTATGAAGTCCATGCATGATAGAGCCATTTATGGATGCCCCGGTCCCCCTAAGTCCATCAAAACCAATGTAACACTTGATAGGGCTGAATTTGGTTGTCCAGGCCCTCCCTTCATCTTTAGAGGATCATCATTCATGACACTGCATGGCACTATTCACAAACAAGTCAACAAGCGCAATTAGGTTTATAAGAAGTCAGCCGATTCCCATCGCCGCCACCAAGAATTCCAAGTTGGTGATTTTGTGATGGTGAGAACTGAGAGGTTATTCCCTGGAAATATCTCAAAGTTGAGGTCTCGTGGAGCAGGCCCCTTTCAGGTGTTGAGACGCCTTGGCACTAATGCTTATGTGTTGGACCTCCCCGAGGAATACGGAGTAAGTCCCACTTTCAATGTAGCTGACTTGGTGCCCTACAAGGGTCCCACGGTGACACCCAGTGAGGAGATCCAGCCTATCCCACCCCTTGAGAGAGTCCCTACACAAACGAGAGCTCCATCCGACCCGAGAAACCAGCGTGATCAAGTGGAGCGGATATTAGGTGAACAGATCACCACCACACGGAGCAAGGCGTATGAGCGATATCTGGTTAGGTGGAAGGGACGGCCACCTTCGGATGACGCCTGGGTGAGTCAGGAGGATCTCCAGTAGCTGGACCCCGACCTATTGGAGTAGTATCGCAGCAGGGAGGGCCCCTACTCGACAGAGTCGAGCTCTTCGCGGCCCGGGGGAATTGATGAGGACATCACCCATGATTCCCTCTGGCTCGGGGCTTCCCTTCCTTTCGATGAGGGCCATACTTGGGCTCCATGTCATCCAGGCCTCCACAGCACTCTGATGGATCACTTGGTGTACTTCTTGTCTTTATTTTTGAGTCATTATGATGTAATTTATCTTTTATTTGAGTCCAGTACCTATGTTATGTGGTTATGTTCTTAAGTCTAGTAGTCATCATGTGGGTGCTGGGCCCAATCACTTGGGCTTGGCCTACTTGCGCCCCCTTCCCCCTAGAAATGTGTCATTAGTCTTTCTAGCAGGGACTTTTTGTAAATTTTGGGTTCCCTATAAATAGGGCCCCAAACCCTCCATTTGGAACTAATGAAAGTTTGAGTTAAATATTGAAAACCCTTGTGCTCTCTCTCTCTCTCTAACTCTCTCTCTCTCTCTCTCTTAAGAAGGGGCGAACCCCCTCTCTCTCTTCTCTCTCTCTCCTCCCCTCTCTCTCCCCATTTCGACCTCCCCTCTCTCTCCTCCCCTTGCAACATCACCCCCCACCTCAGCCCAACCCCTCACCTCCCCAAGGTCCATTCAATTCCCCCATTACTCACCCCAAAACCCAAGCAACCTTTCACCTTCCTAGGCACCCCTTCATTCTCCAAAGCACCCATCCCACTTCCCTAGCAACCTTCCCTCTTCCCCAAGCACCCATTCCTATCCCCCATACACCCCTTCACTTCCCCTAGGGGATTTGAATCCCCCTCCCCCCCCCCCACTTTGTGCGACCCCCATCACCCCCTCCCCTCCCCATTGGCCTTGGCCGACCACCACCACCACCATCCCCAAGCCCATTTGCGCCCCCCCTTCACCACACCTCCCCCTAAGGAACTCTACTCTCCCTGCTCCTCCCCTCTCACCACCCCTAACCACTCCTCCCCCAGCAACTACCAACACCCTCCACCCCTCCTTGCTACCCCTCCACCCCCACACCAACCTATCTCCACCATCAACACCTTTGTACTGCTCAACTTGCAGGTAGCAGAGGAAAGGTCGACTTGCAGAACCATCCCCGGAGTTGTTCGGCATCGCCTGGAGACTTATCATACATCGCTGGAAAGGTCTTCCAGTCGGCTTCACAGGTGAGATGATCCCGCTCCATTCTGAGTCCGGGGTTGCACGGGAGAGCCATTCTCCCCCGACTGCGCAGATCGGGCCCAGACTGCAACCAGAGGTGACTTTCAGAAGCTCCTGCATCCACACCGGTGCTCCCCTTGGCACGGCACTTGACCAGGGTGAAGATCCACCAGTCCTCTGTCCAACACAGCAAGCGGGACCTCGTTTGGAGTTCGGAGCTGCCCGTTCCAAATTTTCTCCCCCATGCGCGCTGGTCAGGCCACTCAGGATCTGACCAGACCCCTCCCCACTCAACGGGCTCTCCCTCTCTACCCCGACATCGTCTGGTGCCCTCCCTGGTGGCCACTCGAATAAGACTCGTCGGCGGTCGTCCTCGACTTGGTCCCGCCTCAATTGGACTTCGGGAGCGGCCGTGGAACCTACGTCAAGCGGCTGCAATACCCTGGGCCGGCCTGAACCAGAGCGCAGGGCACCTGTTCCAGGGTCCACTCCGACCAGTGGCGACGAAGGAGCCATCCACCAAAATTCACCAGCATACCAGGGTCAGCCAGAGACCATTCAGCACTAGTTTTGGTGACTTCTGAGCTCGGGGGAGTACACAGCGGTGACTACACCGACTCCCTGTCCTGCTGTTCCAGACCTGGGCAGATTCGGCAGGGTGCTCCATCGGCGCTAATCAAGCAAATCTCCCCACCCCGCCTGGCCGGCTTGGCGCCCCTCCCTGTGTGGAGGTAGTGTTTGGTTGTAATCCAAATATCCCCACCCCAAGTCTACCCTCCTGCATGAGGCGTAGTGCTTGTAATTAATTAACAGGGATCAAGCTTCATCGGCGCAGTGTGCGGGGAACCCACACTTCCCCGCTCGCCCATCGTCTCCGAACGGGGTTGGTTTCTTCAAACCAACCAGGTGACCTTCTACCCTTGCTCTCCTCTATATTTTTTCATTTAATATATGTGAAACTAGTCCGCTGGTTGGTGAGAGAGCGCTCATTCCCGAAGCTACCAGCTTATGTGTGGTCACCGTGGATTATAGTGAGAGAGTGACCCAGCTCCCCCAAGGCACCCGGTTCGCCCTTGATCGTGGGCACCGTACCCTCGGGAGGGAAAACCATAGCCTTGCTGGCCCTCTACCAGCAAGGGTCTTGTTCCACCACCTCGACTCGGCATCACCGAGTCACCACGGGTAACAGGTGAGCAAGGTGGGTCGGCGATTTCCATGAAATCTCGAGTCTTACGATTGTGTTTGCGAATTAAGTCCAAGGGACCATATTTACTTGCTACATTTCTCCATCATTGTGTCACATCATTAGCCGAGGGCCTAAAGAAAGAAAATCTGAATTAACAGGTTCGCACTTACAGGCGCCTGCTTCACCAGGCTAAGAGACACAGATAGTACCGGGGCTTTCCAGGCAGGAACTTGAGATTTGGGCTCCCCGGGGACACCCTCAGTTGGAAGTACTTCGTCGAAAGAGTAGCCATAGTCTACCTTCTCACCCGACGAAGATCTAGGGCTGGTGGGCACATCCTTTGCTGGCAAGGCAGCCCCCGCCTCAACATCCGGGGTCGGCAGTCGCGCCTTCCTTGACCGCCGCCCCTTCTTCCGATATATCTGCCCGAACCGGGATGCCTCCGGGGCCACCTCCGGTTCTGAGACCGCCACATCAGCTCCTGTATAAGCAAGCCAAAATCCAGATTTGGTCATGCCCGCAAAGTTTCAAGGAACGAATAAAATTAATCAAACGACCGCTCAGGAAAGTGCTATACTTCCTTCGACTTCGGCAGCGGGAGCTGGGACGAAGAAGGTCTCTCCGACGGATTCTATGGCCTCGTGGGTCACAGGTGCGGGCCTCTTGACGATAGCTAAAAAAAGGGGGGGGCACGGGCGTCACAAGGAGCGTCCCTCTTAATATCTCAATAAACCCTGAAGAGCTTCGAAGAGCGGAAGGGACCCAACCTGCAGGCCGACTCGGCTCGGCCCGAGCAGCTTCGAACTCCTCGAATGAGGAGATTACGGGTGCCGGGGGAGCGGTCGGCATGGCTTTGGCGGCCTCTATCTTTCAGCGTTTGGCCTCCCGCCGCCCAGCCGCCTTAGCAGCATCCACAGCCGTCTTCACGGGCGACTTCGCCCGGGGCTTCTTCGCAGGCGGAGGCAGGGGGGTCGTGGTCGGAGGCGCTGGCACCTCCTCAAAGTAGGCCAGCTTGCCTGCCTACCGCAGGAGATTACGATACGTCGCCAGTTGAGTGCTGTCGGGGTGATCTGTCAAAAAAAGGGAAATCAAAGGACCCGGTCAACGTCCAACATTCAAAAAAAAGGGGGGGGTCAGCATTGGAGAACACAAGGGAAGGAAGAGAACACTAAGTACCATGTGGGCCAGTGTACAGCCGCAGCGTTATCGGCCAATAATTGAGGGACGGCTCCTTGTCCCGACGAGCCGCCTCCCGGACCAGCCAACATACATCTTCAATTTTCTGGCAGCGATCTGAGAAGGTAGCCAGGTCTGCGTGCTTCTTGGCGGCCAGGTGACAGAAGAGGTTGAAATGGTCCATCCCCCATCCCTCGGCATAGTAATAGGCAATGTGGAGGCGCTTGCCCAAGATGACCACAGCTGAATCTTCTATCTTCAACCCGTGCACTCGGAGGAGAACGTAGAGCCACGTGGTGTCCTTGTAACTTTCTGGGTTCCGTTCCTCCCTCCTCACAAATGTGCGATAGGGACAAAGTGCGTCCCTCTCCGGTCGCCAGCTCCTCGCCGGGGTGCCTTCTTCCTCCATCGGGAATGGGTAGTTGATCAGTTCCAGGTGGTCACTCCCGATGTGGCAGAGGTCTCGCAAGGTCTCTTGAAATCATCCTTTGCCACATGAGGCAGTTTGGCCTGCGGCGCTGGCTTGGTCTCGCGAGCTGCCTTGCGCGCAACTATGTAGGCGGCAACTTCCTGTTCCTTGCCGCGCCTCAATCGGAGTAGGTGCTCCGGGTCAATATCCAGCACCGGCACTGGCTGTCGGCTCAGAAACTTTCTCTCTGCCCCATCCCAGCAGTCGGTTCGGCATAGCCAGTAAAAAGTGGTCCGGGCGTTCCACCACTTCACATATTCGGGGGCCACCCGTGGAACCCGACCCGGGGCTGGCACCCGGAAGCTGGCAGTGTCTGCCCGATGAAAGAAATCCCACCAGGTTCAGGCAGCTTCGACGGTAGGACTCCATCGGAGACTTCGCATCGGTAATTCAAAGCGAGCACTGTGTGCCGGGATATGCTGGTCATATCCAAAATTCCTGCCGAAGCGAAAAGGATAATATGGCTCCAACTGCAAACTGTCCCCTTTGTGGAAGGCCAGTACACTGGGACGGATGGACAGCGCCCAGGCCTTGAGTTCCGGCTCCAATAGCGGGCGAACCACGTTCTCCTGACTGATCGGGTGCACATATTTCTCCACTTGGTTATCTCGGCACTCCCGGTTACTATTTACTAATGGACTTGAGTGACGCCAAGGGATGGTGCGCGCGGCATCAAGGGGCACCGTCGTCAACTTGCCTCGAATGTCGTACAGTCGCATGGACATCGAGCTTGACGCCACACTCGCAAACTCCAACATCCGTGGAACCAATCCCCAGCCTTGAATGGTGCGCGGGGCGAATTCTGGGAATAAAGAATAGACCCACGCATTGAAAAAATGCAGTGGGCACACATACCGCGCTTGACGCGGGAACTGTTGGCGGCTGATGTCCCCGAGCGCTTTGTATATCTGACACAGCGTGGCCGGGCACAAAGATAGCTTGATACCCCAGGCCATCTGACAGGCGGGGTAAATGGCATCTGGGTGAATGACGGTCTCATCCCCGTGGGGCATGGCGAATGAGCACAGCCAGTACATCAGATACGCCGCGCAATGTGTCAATGGGTCGACTCCCATCGGGTTCGGCCCGCCGCTGCGCCCTCGAGAAGGGATCTTCACGTCAACCTTTGACTTGGCGCGTTTCTTCCGGTCGGCAGCAGTGCCAATGTGTGGGAACTCCTCATACTGCTTCAGCCCATCATAGAAATACCGCACCCAGATGACCATGCGGACCCTTTTCCGTTCCCTCGGGGGGGTTGCCTCCCGCCATGCGACAACTGATACAATTCCCGGTACGCCTTCATAAGGTACCGGCATGAATAGCCCAGGGAATAGTAGCCATCCCCATTGGTTTCATCCATGATCATATCCGACGGACAGACTTCTTCGTAAGGCTCCCCGTCAATGGGCAAGCCACTGAGCTGACTGAGACTCCATAGGTCTAACGAAGTCTCGCCCTCTGCGGTGTAAAAGGTGTTGGTCTCTGCATTAAACACCTCGATCATCCCGCAGTAAAGACCCCTGGAAATAGGGTAATTGTACTGGGAGGCGTACACACTGTGGTAGACGCCAACCCGTATGAGGATCGGGGCATAGTTGAATAGCACATACTCTGTGAATTCCACGGCCCCTTCCCGGAAGTAGTGCGCGCCTTTGAGCTTCAACTCTTCGAACCAGCCCAGAGCCAGTTCATGCTTGAATCGGATGGCCAAGCAGTCCAGTAGAAAAGGTTCCTCTCTGTATCCCCACTTCAACGGAGCCAGGAACAGACCGAATCGGGGATGCTCACTTTGAACCCGCCCGACAGATGTGTCCCACCGAGCAGGGATGAACTGAGGCGCCCGCACTAGTTTGTCCTCTGCCGGTAGCACGGCTTCGAGCCCCAAGATGGGCTTCCACTCCCGAGCTTCCCCCACTAAGTACATCGGGATACTCCTCGAAACACTGTAAAATAGGCTCTCCCGGGACTGCAGAATCGTCCGCTCAGCCTCTTTGACAACCCGAAAGTTCCGCCTCTCCTGGTGACTGAGGTGCTTCAGGAAGCGAACGAGATGCTTGTCCTTCGGGAAGTCCTTCCGGTACTCCCCCGTAGCCCGGTCAAAAGTCATGACGCCGTCAACCCGAGTAAGCCTACGGTAATCCATTGTCTCAGTGTCTGAGCCCGACGATCCGGCCAGTGCCGCTATCTCGGTGTGCTCCCTGTCCAAGTCTTCTACGTTGAACCAAGTGACTGCTGGCACCAGAGGTGGGGGAACGTGCTCGGCACCGGAAGCAGCAGAATCTCTCAGGGCAGCCATTTCTCTATAAAGGGCAAGATACCGCAAGTCAGAGCAAGGCATAAGTAAAGGAAAGGGAAAGGGAATTATAAAGGGGGCTACACTACAGTTGAATTAAAAGAATGCCAATAATTTCTGACGAAATTTCGACAGAGTTTCCCCTAGGCCGGAGGCGTAAGGGAAAACACGGGTGCACGCCCACAAGGAGTGACGGCCCCAACAAAGTCACGGTGTGCCCAAGGGCGACACCGGAGGTCCTCCGGTTGAAGAAGTCTTCTTTCCTCAGTGGTACGCCCAGGCCACATCCCCTGGCGGCACACCCTGTGCCTCTTCCCAGCGGCACGCCCCCTGGCGGCACGCCCTTAGTGGCCCCAGCGGCACACACCCTGTGCCTCTTCCCAGCGGCACGCCCCCTGGCGGCACGCCCTCGGTGGCCCCAGCGGCACACCCCAGTGGCCGCCCTAGCGGCACACTCCCTGGCCGCCCCAGCAGTACGCCCTTTTGGTCGCCCCAGCGGCACACTCATGCCCCCTGCGCAGCGGCACACCCGTGCCCACTCTCAGCGGAACACACACGCCAACCCCCCAGCGGCACGGTCTGTGCCCTCGCCAGCGGCACAGTCCGACGCCATGGCCGCCCCCATGCCAAGAAGAGGAACAAAAAGGGAGAAGGAAAAGAGGAGAAAAAGAAGGAAGAGAAGAAGAAGAAGAAAGGGAAAGGGAAAGAAGAAGACGACGGGAGCCTAGGGCTCCGTCGCCCCCGAGCAAAGGAGGAAGAGGAGAACGAGAAGGAAGAGAAAAGAGAAAGGAAGAGGAAAATGGAAGGGGAAAAAGGAGAAGAGGAAGAGAGAGCAGGAGAAAGGAGAAGGGGGGGAAGACCCCTCCGTCACGACCCCTCACCCCGGTGAAGACGATGCCGACGACGGCGGCGGTGGCGACGTTCGGTGAAGAGGAAGAAGAAGGGAGGGGGGGTTCATCCACCGAAGAGAGAGAAAGAGAAAGAGGGGAGGGAGAATTCAAAACGGGGTGACCGTTCGAACCCCCCCCCCTTTTATATGGCAAGCGAAAAGAAAAGAAAAAAGGAGGGAATAAAAAAAGAGAGAAAAAAATATAAAAAAGAAAAGAAGAAAAAGGAAAAAGGGGAAAAGAAAAAAAAGAGAGAAAATAATAATAATAATAAACATATATATCTACACATGTATATAAAAAAAGGGCGTGTGCATAAGATAATATATATATATATATATATATATATACGTATATAAATAGCGCACCATGATATATGTCTCCGTTGGAACGGTCCATCCTCACATTCTTCCGAGCCAACGGACGTCCGTACGGGTGAGGACGACTCTACCCTTTGCGTCAACATCAATTCCTCACCGACGAATAAGTTCTCCTTTGGCGCAAGGCCTCGTGCCCTAGCCACCTTCTCTCGTACAAAGTCGCCGTCACGGGCCTTACGCCCGGCTCAGCAGAACCTCTACCCTTGCGGTGGCATTCGTCCCTTGCCAGTGAACACACCCCTTTCCGGCACAAGGCTCCGTGCCCTAGCCACCCACTCCATACAATATTGCCATTACGGACCCTACGTCCGAATCGGCATGAATTCTCCCGTTGCGCTGGCATCTTCTTCTTGTCGACGAATGAGCCTTACCTTCCGGCGCAAGGCTTCGTGCCCTAGCTGGCACTTGCGTATCACTCACTCGTCAAAAAGAAAGAGAAAATGGGGTTAAAAATAGAGATACCCCGCCGGACTTGCCCCTACTCAGGGACAAGGGTAAAAAGGGAAACAACCCAGCCGTGGCGAAAACCCGAAAGGGCGCTACGGGCAAAATTGGGTACCCCGCCGAGTGAAAACCCGAGAGGGCGCGTGGGCAAAAGCAAGAGGGGGCCGGTACCGGCGAAAATCCGAAAAGGCGCTTGTATCGGTAATGTGGTTCAAAAAAGAGAGAAAGAAAAGAAAAGAAGAGATCAACAAACCAGGTCGGCTCCTGGCACCCTGTCGGCACTGACGAAGAGACAAAGAGACCAACAAATCAGGTCAGCTCCCGGCACCCTGTTGGCACTGACGAAGAGACAAAGAGATCAACAAACCAGGTCGGCTCCCGGCACCCTGTCGGCACTGACAAAGAGACAAAGAGATCAACAAACCAGGTCAGCTCCCGACACCCCGTCGGCGCTGACGGAGAGACAAAGAGACCAATGAACCGTGTCAATGCTCGACACTCCGCCGGCACTAGCGAAGAAAAGAAGAGACAAACAAGTCACGTCGGCTCCCGACACCCTGTCGGCACCGACGAAGAGAAAAAGAGACCAGTACACCCGCGGGCACCGCCCGACTCATCCTTCACCTGCGCTACCCGTGGGTGGGGGCATTTGTGGATGCATAAAATTGCACGTCCATATGTCCCGTCGAGCCCCGCATTAAATGTCAAAGTCAAAGGAAGAAGACCCGGAGAGACTGGCCACCCAGGGCTCCGGGAAGATACTACCGCTCGGCAAATCCCCGCATTTGCATGGGCGCATTAAAAGACCGAGAAGTCACAAGATGTCCTCCTGAATTAACACACTGCTAGGGACCCTCCCTTGGGCCCCTAACGGTGAAGAAATATCCCAAAGAATGCACAGATTCAAGCTACTTAAGCAAGGGCCTGAGGCCCTTCAGCGGCACGGCCATGAGCCCCCAACGGCACGGCCCTTCAGCCTCCAGCGGCACGGGCCTGAGGCCCTCCAGCGGCATGGGCCTGAGGCCCCTCAGTGGCACGGCCATGAGCCCCCAGCAGCACGGCCCTTCAGCCTTTCAGCGGCACGGCAATGTGGCCGTCCAGCGGCACGGCCGTCTGGCCCTTCAGCGGCATGCTTCATGTAGGGTTTCACCAAGTCTATACATTCATGCCTGAAGTCTGTACAGGCTCACGTATGCTCACAGTGCGAAGTCTGTAAAGAGTTCTGGCAAACGCGAGGTCTATACATCCGAGCTCCAAGTCTGTACACTGGCTCGCTGCTTCAAACGAAGTCTGTACAGCCATCAGCCAAAGTCTATACGTTGGTGAAGTCTGTACATCCACCAGTTCAACTGCCAAAGTCTATACACTGGTGAAGTCTGTACATCCACCAGTTCAACTGCCAAAGTCTATACACTGGTGAAGTATGTACATCCACCAGTTCAACCGCCAAAGTCCGCACGTTGGCGAAGTCTGTACATCCGCCGGTTGAGCTTCCAAGTCTATACACCGGCCCCTGCAAGTCTATACATTACAGCATAATTGAAGTCTATACAGCCTTTGCTTTGCCAAAGTCTATACATTGATGAAGTCTGTACACCACTTTTGACGCAAGCCCCTCCAAGTCTATACATTGCAGCTGAGCTGAAGTATGTACAGCCTTTGCTCTGCCAAAGTATGGACATTGTGAACTCTCAAGTCTGTACATCGTTCGGTTGCCTTGACGAAGTCTATACAATCATGAGCTAAGTCTGTACAGAGTTCAGACACGAAGTCTATACACTCATGAGGCAAGTCTGTATAGAGTTCAGACACAAAGTCTATACACTCGTTACCAAGTTTGATCGCCAGCGGCACAGTCTTGGCTCCTTCAGCGGCAAGGCCTTTGGCCCTTCAGTGGCACGGTCTGGGGAGCCCCTCAACGGCACACTGCAGCAAGTTGCCAGCGGCACAGCGTTAAAGTCTGTATAGAGTTCGTACAAACACGAAGTCTGTACACTCACACGGTAAGTCTATACATCGTCCATGCCTTGCCAAAGTCTGTACACTCACTTATCAAGCCTGTCTCCCAGCGGCACGGCCTCAGGCTTCCCAGCGGCACGGGCCTCTTTGCCCTCAACGCCCTATGCCCTTTCTCCAGCGGCACAGCACTGCAAGCCCCCCGATGGCACGTACCGACAGAAGATACAACGGTCAATAGGTAGACCCATTGGCGCGCAGTCCAGCCACTTCAAAGCCAACTAGCGCCTGTCTCCGTGTCACCTTCTGGCTGGAGGAGGGGAGATCTTCGCCTGACGAGGAAGATACCGAAGTCAACCTCGGATGGCAGTGCCATCATGAGGCGACCTCATCAACCGTCCGCATATAAAAGGCCCCCCACAGACAGAAAGAGAAGAAAAGGGGGATTTTTGCTAGAGAGAGGAAGGAAACACAGAGAAAGAAGAGAGCATCTTCGTGTGAAGAGGCCCGTTCGAGGCAAGGAAGAAGAGAAGAAGAAGGTAGAGGAAATTTAGGAAGAAGAAAGGAGTGTTGCATGTAGCAGAGGGGGGAGGAATGGAAGACAGGGAATGGTTACCCTTCCTCGTTCCAGCCCTCTCTCCAACTTTCTTTTTTTCTATTCTTTGTTTTCTTCCCTCCGTTTGTTCAGGGATGCATTGTATGATGTATGGTCTTCGGGCCATGATTCCCCCTTTTTTTATCATCCTGAATCTTCCATGAATGAAATAGTGTTTGGTTCTGCTTCTTACTGCATTTGTCATCTTCTTCTCACCGGTCTCTTGTGGTTTTGTTTTCTCTTCCCTCAACCTCCCAACTCCCAGTTCTACTTGATTTCCCGTAGCGCTGGTTTATGCAGTCAATAGGGTTTGCTCCTGGCTTGATAGGGTATGGCCAGCTTCGTCCCTCTTCAATGGCTCTCTGTTGCACAACAACCCTTGATATCCCCTTCTATCTCGGGTCTGTGGGAGCCCATTCTCTTTGACACATTGGAGTCACTCGATGCCCAGAGCATTCTCCTCTGCCCTCCTTCGGGACCAGTGGCATGCCCACACACCCTCAAGCTCCCAGCCTTTCTACCACTCAGGGCCCCCAGCGGTACGCCTCTCCCACGCGGCCGTTTGGCGGTACAGCCTCCCTTGAGTCTGCTTGGCGGCACACTCTCCTCATGGCCATTCAGCGGTGCACCCTCTCTCTGCTTGTCAGCGGTACACCCCCCCTTTCCTTGGCTGCCCAGCGGCACGCCCTTGGACTGTCAGCCCGGTACTCCTTGGCCACCACCTCCCCGGTGTACTCATAACTTGCATCAGTCTACTGGTTCCTCGTTCGATGTTTTCTCCGAGTTTTCCGAGGTTTCCCTAAATGCGGCTGCTCAGGCACCCTCCTCAGATGTTGGTTCATGCCACCCCCGTGGACATGTTCCTTGTTATTCCTTTACCTCCTGGGTCAGGGGGAGGTGCTGCCGAATTTTTGCCAGGAATAACAATCAATCTAAAAAGATGAAAAGAAGCAGCAAACATATGGACTGAGCAACAGTGAAAACATTCTAATCAACTAAAATAACTATGCAAGATTCAAGGAGCTGAACTGAACAAGACTTTAAGCACTGCATTGCTGAACATGACTTGGGACTCAACCTCATGACAGGAGAATGAAAGCTTAACCATCTAAGATGCTTCACCCTGAGCTGAACAAGAAACCCTCTCTTGAGTCCTGGCCACCCCTTTAGCGGCACACTCTGCCTGGTTTCGTCTGCCACTTTTCCCAGCGGTACACTCCCCTTTACCTTCAGCAGCACATCTTCTATCCTCCAGCGGTACGCTCCTCTTTGGCCCTCTAGCGGCGCACTCCCCCAGTTCCTTTCCCAGTGGTACGCCCCCCCTCGCCGTCTGAGCGGTACGCATCCTCCCAGCGTTCCATCAAGTCTATACATTGCTGCATCATTCACATTCGAAGTCTGTACATCGTCCTCTTGTTCATGCATTGCATTATTTGAGTTGAAGTCTGTACAGCCTGTGCATGAAGTCTGCACACTGTCTGGTCGCATACACTTATAAGTCTATACATTGGCAATTCTACCTACGTTGCACTCATAACTCTATACGTTATGAACTCTCAAGTCTATACAGACCTCGCTTTGCTCAAGTCTGTACATCGTCTAGTTGTCTTGGCTAAGTCTATACGTTGATTATCTGCTCACGCATCACTCCTTTGCCAAGTCCATACATTGTGAAAGTCTATACACTCCTCATTGGCTTGCTTCATGCACCAAGTCTGCACATTCCTTTCTAAAGTCTGTACGTTGCATTGCATGAAGTCTGCACGTTCCTTTCTAAAGTCTGCATGTTGCATTGCATGAAGTCTGCACATTCCTTTCTAAAGTCTGTACGTTGCATTGCATGAAGTCTGCACGTTCCTTTCTAAAGTCTGTACGTTGCATTGCATGAAGTCTGCACATTCCACGCTAGTGAAGTCTGTCCAAGTCTATACACTGCACCGCCTCATTCATCGTCTTGCAAAGTCCATACATCGCCTCTATGTGTGTGCATCGTTGAACAAGTCCATACATTCATTGTACCGCTGGCCAAGTCTATACATTATCCGTTGCATAACACGCAAGTCTACACATCGTGAGCATCCCGCTGCCAAGTCTATACATTGCATCGCTGGGCAAGTATATACATTGTCTGTTGCATACAGCAAGTATGTACAGTCCTCGTGGCTCGTTCACGCATCAGCTCCTCCAGCCCTTCCAGCAGTACGCTTCCAGTCCCCCAGCGGTACGCTCCACATTCTCCCAGCGGTGTGCTCCCCTGGTGCCTCAGCGGTACGCTACACCCTCTACCCTTCAGCGGTACGCCCATCTCCATTCTTCCAGCGGTACGCTCCCCAGTGGTACACCCTCCTTTATACTTTGAACCGCACACACCATTCATCTCTCAGCGGTACACCCTAGTCTCCATCATCTCCCCAACGAATACACACATGCATACAATAAAAAGGGAGGGGGGCTATATGATAAAAGGAACGATGAATAGTAATAACATTAATGAGATAAAAGGGGTGGTCCCAACCAAGATAACAACAAGGGAAGATAATATCAAAGAAAGGGTAATGTCAATAAACAAACGATAATAACAAGCGTCGACAACCATCGTGAATACCATAATATGGCAGCAGTCTCTCCTTCCTGGATTCCGAACCCGGGGATATTAATGATGCCCCTGTAAGTTGGAAGTCACTCTCGGGAGTTTTCTCTCTTGTCATGGTGACCGCCCGGCCTTACTTCGGGCCGATAATTCATCAGGGTCCCCTCCCTCGTCGGGATTTGATTTGCCTCCCTGCATTAAAATTGCCGTCCCTCGGCAAACATGTGTACGGATTCGTCTCCCGGGTTATCGTCTCGTTTTCCATGTGAACTTGTGTCCAAACATGAAATGGTCCATCAGTGACCGACATGACCCAAGTATTCAGGCCCCCACCTCGGGCTCACCGCATAACCCGACGGGTGTTTCCTTCCTGCGTTAATCAATATTTCTTTCGACCGTGGAGCCCTTATTTCTGGCAATTAATCAAGGGTATTTCCCTCTCCGAGGGGATGTAAATGACGTTGTGACCTTTATGGCACAACGGGTCTCAATCCCGACCCGAACCACACAATCGCTTGACTGAGTCAGATCGAGCGCACCATGGGCTCTCTGGAGCCCGAACAAATCGTCACTATGTGAGTGGCACGCCCACGCACTTAATAAAACCAACAAACGGATAAACGAATAGAACGAAGATCTCTCTCGAAATTAAGTGCGTCCACAACGGTCTACTCAAGACCGCCACAACCAAGGAAACGGTCCAAATAACACCGTATAAGCAAGTAGGATTTTGAATGTCAGGCATGCTTTAAAACGGCCGAAGGATAGACCACCAAAGGGATAAACGGTCGTAGGTGGACCGTTTCATGGCAGAGGAATCGTCACTCACAAACGGCCCTACCTAGACCGTCTTGCAGATAAAACGGTCCATCGATGCACCGCATTCCAATCGTCGATTTCAAAAAAGAAACTGACGCCACATCATCTCCTCCCTTCGTCAACCTTCATCCTCCCACCACCGAAGCTCACTCCACCCCCTTTCATCCTCTCATTCTCACACTCTCAGGCTTTCTCCCCCATTTCCCAGCCTTCTCCACCTTTATGCGCTTCAAGAGGCAGGTCTTGACTCGTCGGATGGCCTGAGAGGAAGCTGCACCGCCGCCGTCGGTGAACCCCGCGGAGGAGATGGCACCGTCGACGAAGGCAGTCGTGGAGGGACCCCCACCGCCCGTGGTTGAAGATGAGGCAACGGTGATCATCGTCGGGATGGCTGAAGAGGCTGGAGCGCCGCCGGAGGCGGCGGCAGTGGCGATGGAGAGGCCGACAAGGACCTCCGAGGTAGGCCCAAAAAACCCCCCCTATTTCCTTATCTAGTTCATGCATGCGTGTTTAGAGGGATGAGAGGGGTCACAGCACCCCTTAGGATTGACTGTAGGGCCCTTTAGGCCATTGCCATCGGTGAGGAGGGGGATCGAACGCTGTCGGGCATGGCGAGTAGAAATCGGTCTTAACAGGGCCCGTCTCGGAAAGAAACGATCCACATAGGACTATCTAGGGGACAGAACGGCCCAAACCAAACTGTCTAATCAGGCTAAATGGTCCATGGGTGACTGCTTGACCGGAGTTGAATAGGCGGGGCGTTGGGGATGAAAAACGGCCTAGGACAGACCGTTGAGTGACTTAGACGGTCCCCCTGGGACCGTTCAGGGATGGAACCATGGAAAACAAAACGATCTCCAACAGACCGCCCATTAGGCCAAACGGTCAAGGGGTGACCGTGCAAATCGAGATCAATGGGAGGGCTTATGGGGACAGAAAATGGTCCAGTGGGGGCCACCTGGGGATTCCCAATGGTCAATCAAAGACCATTGGAGGGGTTAAAAACAGTCCAGAGGGGGTCGCTTACTTGATAGACTGCATTTTTTATTTTTTTTATTTTATTATTTTATTATTATTATTATTTATTGCAATGCATGACTTATTATGAACTAAGTGACTGATGCAAATTGTTTAAATGTATGCAGGGAAAGCGCCGGACCCAGATCTCATGGCTCCAGGTCCATGCAGTGTACTTAGCACTGTCGGACTTCCAGCGGGAGTGGCTGGCGGCCATGGGTTTCGGAGAGTTCCTTGGCATGGAGGTTACGCGGCTGGACACCACCCTCCTGTACGCGCTACACGACTGGTGGGACCCGGTCAGCCGCGCCTTCCTCTTCCCGTGGGGTCACATGATCCCGACGCTTGAGGACGTGGCGTGCATTACCGGACTATGAGTGCACGGGATGCCGGTCAGCGGGAAGACCTTCACGGACTACAGGGAGCTGGCCCAAAGGCTACTGGGCCTGGAGTTGCAGAGGTCGGAGCGTCAGTCGACGATCCTGCCGAGGGCGAGACTGCAGGAGAGCCTCGGCCTGAGAGGAGCAGAGATTGCTAGTGGAGAGCTGCCAGAGCAGTACCTCGGGAGGCTAGTGGACTGAGCACGGGTGCGAGTAGCAGCTACCCCGGGTCCTGAGGCGGATGCCGTGCTCCGGAGGTTCCTGATGCTACTGTTCGGCAATCTGATGTTCGCCACCCGGGCTCATGGGGTTAGCTGCCGACTGTTGCCCCTACTGGAGGAGGTGGACCGCGTCGAAGAGTACGCCTGGGGGGAAGCAGTGCTCGCCTTTCTCTTCGACACCCTCAGCTCTACGAGTCTGCGCACGATGCTCAGTGGGTTCTTCCCACTTCTCCAAGTATGACTCGATCCCTAAAATGCTTATGCAATTGCTATATGAATTCTATAAATGCTTATATGATGACATTCTGATGCAATGCAGGTGTGGGCCTACGTGTACCTCCCCGGGCTAGGGAGAGGAGAGGAGACCTATCCTGACCGACTGCCCATCACGAGACGGTGGACAGCACCCCTGGAGGTGGGCTCCCTACGTCGTCAGGTTCGGACGATCCAGGATGACCTCGATGCTCTACCCTATGCCTCGGTAAGATATAAACTTGAGCTTTGTGCAAATATGACTATATATGCTTGTATGCAGATGTAATTACCTATCTGACAGGTCCGGTGGACGCCCTACCAGGGAGAGGGGCACGAGGGCCAGCCGTGGGTGGTGGCAGCCCTAGCTTACGCGGGTCGAGACATCTGGCTCCACTGCATGAATGTGGTGGAGCCGCTCCACTACCGGTTGATCATGAGGACCGTGGGCGTCCACTAGCCAGAGGTGGAGTTCCCAGCTTGCGAGAAGCTGGAGGAGCGCGTGGGACGCCACGCGCGAGGGTTGGCGATGGAGATCGACTGGGTCATCAGAGCGGTAGAGCAGATCCAGGATTGGACGGGACTTGGGCGAGCGGTGCACGCCCGACCCGAGAGCGACGAGGCCTACCTTACGGCCTACGCCCGGCTCTATGGAGACCAGGTCTTCCGCGGTGCGCGACGACCGGTATGACTCTAGACTCATGCTTTCTAATATGCTTGTGATTACAATGTATTGACACTTGACTTCCTACATGCAGCTCAACCCCCAGGGACGGATTGTTGAGCTCCAGGGGCTACTCCACTCTACCGTCCAACAGCGGGGTGAGCTCTGGCTTTCTCTGGACCTCCTGGTAAGTTCTTCTCAACCTCAACCTTAAAATGTTATGCTATGCTTATGAACTTGACACGATTTTATTTGCAGCATGCTGAGGGAGTCCAACGTCAGGGAGCTGACGCACCATCCTCCTCCTCCCAGCCATCCGCAGATCGTGCTGAGCGGGATGCGGAGTTCGCTCGGGCACTGGCACGAGCGGAGGAGGCCGAGGCCACACTCGCCGAGAGGGTAAGTAAGTAGCTGTACTTTCCCTTTTGTTGATTATGATGATGAATGCAACTAGATGATAATGATGTGTGTGTGCGTAGACGACCGAGCTAGCAGCGGCGCTAAGTGAGGTCACTAGGATGAGAGGGGAGATGGAGCGCAGCCGTCCGGCGGACGTGACGAAGGTGGCACTCCTTCGTGCCGAGCTAGAGCGATTCCAGGTTGGGGCTGTGGAGATGGAGCGCATTTGGGCAGAGTGGGACCGGTCCCGACTCCAGGTAGCTAAGCTGGAGGGTGCTGTAGAGGCATATGAGCGGATGTACCAGAGGTCGGAGCGCAGCAGAGCCCCGAGTGGCACGCACGGTATGTACGGTACGCACAGCTCCCACAGAGGGTACTTCACGAGTTCCTCCAATCGCCGGAGGAATGAGGAGGAGGAGCGGCGCCGACGGCACCAAGAGGAGGCGAGCTCATCGATGGCCTCGCCATTGAAGAGGCACGAGGGCGCGGGTGAGAGTGGGGGTCCTGGAGAGGGACCGGCTTGATGTATGATATGTGACTCATGTACTTTTTGGTATAGATGTTATGATATAGCATGTTTTGATTTTGCAAATAAATATGTGTATGCTTGATGCTAACTAACTAACAACAAACACGGGAGATTGAGCACGAGAGAGAGACGGAGAGACTTGAGAAAAGTGAACCAACAAAAGGAGCAAGGTAGCAGAGACAGAGATGGTCACTCAACAGGCCGCTCCAAGGGCTAGATGGTCTAGTAGTAGACCACTGAGGGTCGTCCTGCCACAAGCTCAAAGAAGATCCTAAACGGTCCCCCTTGGGACGCATATGTCAGAGAGACGGCTCTCTGTTGACCGTTGGAATTGAAAGACGGTCCTCTAAAGACCGTCCAGGCTGCCAGAGAGACGAAGTGTGTGGAAGGTATAGAAATGGTCTTTTGAGGACCGTATTTAACCTCTTGCGGCCGCGCGATAGGCCGTGGCTTAGGAAATTTGGTATCTCCGATCGGGACTCTCTTAGAGAGTCCCAAACCGTGGGTAAGGAATCCTAATCCTTGCTAAAGCCTATCCTAACCTATTTTGGAGTTATCCTACCTCAATCCTAGTGAGATTAGGCCAAGTGTTTGTGCTCTATAAGTAGGAGGCATCTTAAACTCATTTCTCACACAACACCCCTCTCCTAGGTCTTGAAAACCTTGCTAAACCTTCCCAAATCATCATGAAGAGGGCTCTTGAAGGAAGCTCCATGGGTGAGGTTGCTTACCATGGGCCAAAGTGGGCCAAAAAAGAGTAGGGGGTGCTGCAAAGGTTGACCGCCATCCCTGGGCATCTGAGCTCCAGCCCTTTGAGAGAGGTAAGTCAAAGCAACTTCTTTTATCTTTTTCAATTTCCTTCAAAAATGCTTATTATTCTTTCTTTTTTTCTCTCTTTGTTTTCTTTTCCTTCTTGTTACCTCAGCTCCTTCCCGGCCCAAGGCGCTATTCCACCCTGAAGTGGATGTCTCTCATGATCCGTGAGCTCCCTATAGCTGTGATATCCATCTTAAGGGCCTAACACTTGCACCCTCTTTTAATTCTAGCAAAAAACTACCCCAAGCTTTCATTGGATTGGCACAGTATCACGTGATATGCGCAGCATAGAGTGATATAGAAGGGGGGGATGAATAGATCACTCTCGAGAATTAATAATTCAGCGGTAAATCAATACTTCGGTTTCTCAACCCCTCAGATACTGCGAAACGGATTGCTAAAGTGGTCAATAACTATGATAGAGTAAGTAAGTGAGATCGAGAGGGCTGTTCACAGTGCAGCAAAATGACGAACAGAGGAAGAGCAACATAGCAGTAACAAGCAAACCACAGAAGAGGCAGGGAGTTTTTAAGGTGGTTCGATTGCAGTCTGCAATCTACATCCACCCCTCACTCCAAACCAGAGTGAGGCTTCCACTAGCAAAGGCTAGAACGCAGACTCGGTCTGCAAACAGGTGCTGCCTAACAGCTTGACCAGGGGAACAACCTCCCCTCTTCCTCCAGATCGGAGGGAAACCACTAGTGACACACAGTCACTAGCAAACCAGAGAGTGAAGTCTCTCTTCCTCCACCCAGGAGGGAACCCACAAGCAACACCCTGTCACTTGCAAACCGGAGGACCAATCCTCCCTTCCTCCGATCACTGGAGGGTAATAATATGAGATAAGTAAAGATGAAATGAAAACGGAAAACAAGAAAATTGAAGAACGAAAACCTTTTCTAAAGATAAAGAACAATGTAGCTTCCGTAGAAGTAGATCTTCACAGTCACAAACACTGCTCTCTCTCTCTCAAATACTTTTCTCTCAGATCTGGATGGAGTGGGATCCTTCTGGAATTCTCTGCTCTCACACTGCTCTCTCGCTTCTCTAACTCTTTATGTCTGGATCATGCAGCCTCTCAAAATGCTTTCTACTTTTTCCACGATCAATCTTCTTCCGAAGGAAGAAGCTCCATATTTATAGCAGCAGCAGGTAGGGCGTGTGGCTTCTAGATTCCCGCCCAGAGAGCACCTCGGATCACGTGCCAGGTGCCAACCTCGGGTCACGTGCCCAATCATCAGCTTGAATCAATCTGCAGGAAGAGAAGAAAGGGATGCATCGAGTTAGTTCAGGATTTGAACTAAGCATGTACAGACATGATGCAGCATATAGGCAAGTATGTACATCGACGATGAGTGCTCAGGCATGCTTTTTACGAATGTACAGAATTTGTATGTAATGCGCAGAGCCATGAACAGACTTTGTCTTGAAGGATGCATATGCATAAAGGAATGTATGGACTTTGAATATGAATGCTTGGTCATGCCTTCAACGAGTGTACAGACTCTGGATGTACTGTGCAAACGATGCATAGATATGCTCTGAACACGGGCTATATAGACTTTATTTGAGAGAGATGCACACATGCACATAGGAAAGTATGCACAATGAATATGGATGCACTGACATGCCCTTGACGAATGTATACACTCTGTATGCAATGTGTAGAGCCATGTACAGACTTTGCAATGCCTATTGAGAAATCATGTAACAACGACGTACAGACTTGCTGTAATGATGCACAAACATAACAGAAAGGAATGTGCAGACTTTGTGTGCGTGCATGCTGCAAGGCAACGTATAGACACTGGCTGTATAGACTTGCATATGCATGGAGAGGCAAGGCAATATATAGACACTGGCTGTACAGACTTGCAAATGCATGGAGAGGCAAGGCAATGTATAGACACTGGCTGTACAGACTTTAAGAGACGATGCATGCACAAGTAGAGACGATGATGCTGTACAGACTTTGAGAGACGATGCATGCACAAGACGCTAAGTGAGACGCTAAGTGAGACGCTAAGCGAGACGGTAAGACAATGTGTAGACTTGATCGTTGCAGGCAGACGATGTATAGACTTTAAATCAAGAGATGATGCATGTACAAACGATGCAATGTACAGACTTGAGATCAAGGGATGCACTGGCTGTACAGACTTTGTGTGTGTGCTAAAGCAGTGAACGTAGGTAATGATAGGAATGTATAGACTTGCGTTCATGCTGTAATGTATAGACTTGAACGGGTGCATGCTATGCGATGTACAGACTTTGAGCGCGTGCATGCTATGCGATGTACAGACTTTGAACATGATGCATGAGTTGATCTAGAGATAGAAACAGATTGATTTATAGTGTGAGACATCATCAAAACGTAGGAATGCAATAATCTCCCCCTTTTTGATGATGGCAACACTATGAATCAATCAATATTAGAGCATTAAAAACATGTAATATTAAGCGCATCATGCATACAAGCTAAGCACAACTTCTGAACCTCTTCTCTCACCAAAAACCACTCCCCCACAACTCACTCTCAGAAATTGCCATGAACCAGATGACCTACTTTCAGATATTGCATTGCATAACCTCTCTCCCCCTTTGACATCATCAAAAGAAAAAGAAGGATATATGAAAGTGCTGGAGACATGAGGAAGAAGTACAATAACTTCTTAGTGTAGAAAGACACGAGCAAGCCTTAAGAGAATAAGTGAGGTGCTAAACTCAAGTGAAGATTCTTGAACTTTAGTAAACAATAGAGAGCTAGAATGAGAGAAAAGTTTATCAACATACATAGTATATGATTTAGAACAGGAGTGACCAAGTATGGCATGACATAGCTGAACAGCCAACTATCCCAGATTGTTCTCAAGGTATTGAGGACAAGCAATCCATTAAATTGCATAAAGACAAGGGATTTTGAGGTGTTTTTCAAGAAGACCGATGAGTAAGTTGGTAATTCACGCTTTTGACATTAGAGAGACACCTTGATTAGAGGCCTGAATCCCCAGTTACTCAGTGTGAGTACCTCATTACCTCCCCCCCCCTTTTTTTTAAAGGAACAGAGTTAGTAACTGTGGCTTTTGACATGAGGAAACACCTTGATTAGAGGCCAGAGTCCCCAGTTACTCACCAGCTAGCCACCATTGCTCTGTGATGGTCAGGATATTACTGTCATTTCTTTTCATTTGTTTTTTGATACGCATTTGACACCTCATGACATAGGAAAAACTTCATTTCATTGATGAAGCTCCCAGTTTCTCAGTGACCAAATCAAGACCTTTGTTCATTCAGTTGATCCCTTGTGTTGAGGAGATGGAATGATTGAAAACAATACCAGAGGAACTATCTCTTGAAGTGACTCTTGAAGTGACTCTTGAAGTCTAGATTTCAAGTTGTTTTGGTCAGATATCAAGACATACAGGTTTTGGCCTGAACCGAAATCACTGACAATGTAGGAAGATATACTTTATACAATTAATCCAGACCTCTGATAGACTACCAGAGGGAAGATTCTAGCTGGACTTTAGTAACAGAGACTTATAGACTTAAGAGATGAGTGAGATTCTACTGTCTGAGAGAACCGCACTTGTTCAGTCATGAGAACCAGCAATGACACATATGTGGTTAATCTTTTGATCCGGTCAAAGAACTCCCCCTCTCACAGCTCAACCAGCTCCCCCTTAATCAAAGCATTATTGAAGGCTACCCATTTGACACATAGAACTCCCCCTCACAATAGGAACAATCTTCACACTTAAGACAACTTGAATAAGCCTAATTCTCTTCTCAGTGTAGTGAATTTTTCATTGTCCAGAGATTTGGTGAAGATGTCAGCAATCTGATTAGCAGTGCCTACATGAATCAGTTCAAAATTATTCTTAGAGACCTCATCTCTTATGAAATGATGTCTTATCTCTATGTGTTTGGTGCGGGAATGCAAAACAGGGTTCTTGGCTAGATTGATGGCACTGGTATTATCGTAATAGATAGGTGTGCACCCCAGGTCTACTTGGTAGTCATGTAGCTGGTGTTTAATCTAAATGACTTGTGTACCACAACTCCCTGCAGCCACATATTCAGCCTCTACAGTGGAGAGGGCCACAGAGTGTTGTTTCTTGGAGCCCCAAGAGACTAAACACCCACCTAAAAATTCATAGTGACCACTAGTGCTTTTCCGATCTAGTTTACACCCTGCATAATCTACATCTGTGTATGCAACTAAATCAAGTGAGTGTGATGCAGGAAACCATAGACCAAGAGAGTGTGTAGCTGACAAATATCTGAAAATTCTTTTCACTACAGCTAAATGTGATTCAGTGGGTCTAGACTGATACCTTGCACGCATTCCTACATTGAACTGTATATCAGGTCTAGAGGCTGTCAAGTAAAGTAGAGATCCAATCATACCTCGATAGAGCTTGGCATTTACTTCTTTACCTGTCTCATCTGCATCCAGTGAGGTGTTGGTACTCATAGGTGTTGTAATGTGCTTCAGGTTGTTCATACCAAACCTCTTGAATAGTTCCATTGTGTATTTGGTCTGGTTGATGAAGCATCCATCCTCTAATTGTTGTATCTGCAAGCCAAGAAAATACTTTAGTTCACTTATCAAACTCATCTCAAATTCAGCAGACATCATTTTAGAGAATTCATCACATAGTTCACAGCTAGTTGATCCAAACACAATGTCATCTACATATACCTGAACTATGATGAGATCGTTATTTGTACCCTTGGTAAATAAGGTTTCATCAACTTTACCTCTGTTGTAGCCCTTGCTAATCAGAAATTCAGTCAATCTTTCATACCATGCTCGAGGAGCTTGCTTTAGACCATACAGGGCTTTGTTTAACCTGAAAACTTGGTTAGATTAAGGAGAAAACTGAAAATCGGGGGGTTGTTCAACAAAAACTTCTTCCTTGATGATACCATTCAAAAAGGCACTCTTCACATCCATTTGCTGGAGTTTTATGTTCTAAGAGCACGCAAATGCTAGCAATATTCTTATTGCTTCCATCCTAGCAACATGTGCATAGGATTCATTGAAATCAACACCAAATTCCTGACAGTAGCCCTTGGCTACTAGTCTGGCCTTATTCTTGGAAATGATTCCATCTTCATTTAGTTTATTTTTAAACACCCACTTAGTTCCTATGACATTAGTATTTTCTGGTCTTGGAACTAGCTCCCAGACATTATTTCTTTCGAACTGACCTAATTCCTCACACATAGCATTGACCCAAGATTGATCAGCCAAGGCCTCTTCTACTGATTTGGGTTCAATGTGTGAGACCAAAGCAATTAGGTCTTGATTATTAACATTCCTAAAATGAGACCTAGTCCGAAGAGGATCTTCAGGGTTGCCTATGACATTATCTATCGGATGATCTTTAAGAAATCTAACATTTATTGAAGACTCACCTGTTTCTTCTGGCCCTTCCTGGTTGGGAGGATTTGATGTTCCACTCGACTGAGTCTTCTCATCTTCTTGGTCTTCTAGGAATTCCCCATCGTGATTGGAATCCCTGTCAATATTTTCAATGTTAGTAACACCTTTCTTATCACTAAAAATGATGTGTGGAGACTCTTCAACTTTCTGGTCTATTATGTTAAAGACCCTATATGCCCTTGACACTTCAGAGTATCCTAAAAATATTCCAGGGGAGCTTTTAGCTTCAAACTTATCTAAGTCTTTCTTGTCATTATTATGAATAAAGTACTTAGCTCCAAAAATTCTGAAATGAACTAAGTTTGGTTTCTTACCTTTTAGTAGCTCATAGGGTGTTTTCTTGTGAATAGGTCTTACCATGGCCCTGTTGATTATATAAGTTGATGTATTGGCCGCCTCTGCCCAGAATTTCCTTGGTAATTGACTCTCAATCAGCATGGTTCAGGCCATCTCCACAATAGTTTTATTTCTTCTCTCCACGATTCCATTCTGTTCAGGTGTCCTGGGAGAAGAAAACATGTGTGTTAGTCACTCTCTTTCACAAAGATCAGAAAACATGGAATTTTCAAACTCACCTCCATGGTCAGATTGAATTGAACAAATCTTGTGTTTTCCTTCTTGTTTGACCTTATTGAAAAAATGATTAAACTTTTGAAAAGCCTCGCTTTTACTGGCTAAGAAAAAGATCCATGAAAATCTAGAGTGGTCATCAATGATCACATAGCCAAACCTATTCCCATTAAGACTCTGAGTCCTAGTAGGACCAAAGAGGTCCATATGGAGAAGTTCCATTGGTCTAGAGGACAATGGCTCAGATCTTAGCTTGAAAGATTTCCTGGTATGTTTGCCTAGAGCACAGGCATCACAGGATTTTGACATAGAATTGAACTTAATTCTAGGCATGCCTCTAACTAAATCATGCTTGACCAATTTATTTAAAGTAGAGAAACTAGCATGGCCTAGACGTCTATGCCATTCAAAAGCATCACTTTCAGAATTAGCAGATAAACAAAGATTAGGTTCAGATTCAGCATCCAAGTCTATAATGTAGACATTATTAGTCCTGTTGGCTACAAATTTAACCACATCGGAATTTATTTCAAAAATTTTGCATGAGTCATCATCAAACACAACCCTGTGACCTTTGTCACATAATTGACTAATGCTAATCAGGTTGTGTTGAAGACCTTCCACAAGTAGAACTTTTTCAATGGAGTTTGTGGAAGACTTACCTACTGTGCCAACTCCAATGATCTTACCTCTGTTCTTTCCTCCAAATTTGACCAGACCCCCTACCTTCATCTCTAACTTGCTGAACTTGGATCGGTCTCCTGTCATGTGTCTGGAGCAGCCACTGTCGAGGTACCACTTGTTGTCTTCAGCTACCTGGCCGACCTACACAATCAAAATCAAGCAAAGTGATTTGGAACCCAAGATGAGTTGGGTCTAAAGACATTATTCAAATTTCTAAGCAGATGTTTAGGAATCCATATTTGCTTCAACATGGTTTTCCCTGGAACCTTTACTTCGGGTTTATTGAAATTATGATCGGGGTTATGTCCAGCTGGTCTGGAGAAGTAAACTCTATTCCAGTCATTGGTCTTCCCATTCCTGGGATACCACCTGTGAGCTTGTTGATTAACAGATTTTTGAGGATGATAGTTATTTCTCCAGTAGATCCTGTTTGGACCCATCTGTTTGTAGTAATTCCAGCTTTTATCCTGATCCATTTGCTTGGTCCATCTACCATTTATGTTCTGGTGAGTGGGCTTAGTGAAGTTCTTCACAAAATTCATTCCCATTTTAAGTGGTCGACCAGCACTGTTTGTTAAATTTTCTTTCGGACGTTGAGCTCCTTGACTGCTATTTGAGCTGGATGGTGTGTCCAGCTTCTCTTTTCCCTTCTTTGGGCAGAAGGTTGTGGTTTTGAATTGAAGGGGTCTCTTGTTAGATGGGTCATAGCCTAGACCCTCCCTATTGAAGTTAACCCTTGTCCCTAGTATAGCATCCAGACTTGTTTTTCCTTGAACAAATTTTTCCAAAACCTTCTGTTTGTCTTCCAGCTCTTTTTGCAGAGACTCAGAATTTTTTAAGAGTTCAGCGTTCACTTTCTTAACAGCTTCATATTTCTCTGAGATCACTCTATTTTCTTTCAGGGTTTCTTCAATTTTGATTTTGAGTTCGTTGAGCTGGGTGTGACTCTCCTGGTTTTCTACCTTGTGCTTTTCATTTTCTTTTCTCAAGGATGTCATTTCTTCTAATTCTTTCCTTAATGTCCATCTTTCCTCACTGATTTGGGTTAGTTCTTCAATATTAGTATTGAATTTTCTCTTGAGGACCCTATGCTCTTTACTGAGTGAATTGAACTTGTCTAATAATTCAGCATAGGCATCTTCCCGGTCATCAATAGAAAAATTTTCAAAGACATTTGTTACCTTCTCTTCGCTATTTGCCATTAGGCAAATTCCTTCTTCATCTTCCTCCGATGAAGTGCTTTCCGGATCTTCTTCCTCATCGCTCCACGTGCAGACCATTGCCCGTGGCTTCTTCTTTTTCTACACCTTTGAGCTCTTCTTCTGAAAGTAGGGACCCTTCTTCTGGAGATCTGGGCAGTCCCCTTTCATGTGTCCCTGTTTGTTGCAATGAAAATAAGTCATTCTCTTAGTATTTCTGTCCTTATTATTGCTAGATTCAACGTTCTTACTAAAGGAGTATGGCTTCTTCCTCCTAAAGGTCTTCCCCTTAGTCCTTAAAAATTTTCTGAACTGTCGAGTGAGCATTGCCTGCTCCTCCTGGTCGAGATCGGAAAAACCATCGGACTCAGGGCTACTGCTCCCGCTGCTGCTACCCTTGTTGCGGGATGCCTTGAGAGCAATATTCTTGCCCTTCATGTCACTTCCTTCATCACCTCCTTTAAAGTTCATCTCATAGGTCATGAGGGGTCCTATGAGTTCATTCACTGTCATAGTCGTCAGATCCTTTGACTCTTATATCACGATGGCCTTAGTGTGCCATGCTTGGGTTAGAGATCTAAGAATCTTCCTGACTATATCTGCCTCAGCTAGCTCTTTCCCTAGCCACTTAAGAGTGTTCGTGATCAAGGACAACCTGGCATACATTTCAGTGATATTCTCCTCTGGATTCATCTTAAACAATTCATACTTAGAGGTGAAGAGATTTACCTTCGTGGCTTTCACTTGAGCTGTACCTTCATAGATTAGTTCCAGATCATCCCACATTCGCTTGGCCGTCCTATAGGCTGATATGCGGGCGTATTCGTCTGGATGAACAGCACTTTGGATGATGTTCAGGGCCGTCCAGTTAAGTGAAGATAACTTGACATGATCATCTATCCATGCATCCTCGTTCGGTGGCAGGTCATACGGCCCTGTAGTGATTACCCTCCACAGCTTGTGACTCTATGCCCTGATGAACACCTCCATCCTATTTTTCCAGAAGAGATAATTATTACCATCAAAGAATGGAGGGCGACTAATGGATTGTCCCTCAGCTATGAAACTTCGAGGACCAGTAGGATTACCCTGATCGTTGGCCCGCATGATGCCAACCTGCTCTGATACTAATTGATATGCGCAGCGTAGAGTGATATAGAAGGGGGGGATGAATAGATCACTCCCGAAAATTAATAATTCAGCGGTAAATCAATACTTCGGTTTCTCAACCCCTCAGATACTGCGAAACGGATTGCTAAAGCGGTCAATAACTATGACAGAGTAAGTAAGTGAGATCGAGAGGGTTGTTCACAGTGAAGCAAAATGACGAACAGAGGAAGAGTAACACAGCAGTAACAAGCAAACCACAGAAGAGGCAGGGAGTTTTTAAGGTGGTTCGATTGCAGTCCACAATCTACATCCACCCCTCACTCCAAACCAGAGTGAGGCTTCCACTAGCAAAGACTAGAACGTAGACTCAGTCTGCAAACAGGTGCTGCCTAACAGCTTGACCAGGGGAACAACCTCCCCTCTTCCTCCAGACCGGAGGGAAACCACTAGTGACACACAGTCACTAGCAAACCAGAGACCGAAGTCTCTCTTCCTCCACCCAGGAGGGAACCCACAAGCGACACCCTGTCACTTGCAAATCGGAGGACCAATCCTCCCTTCCTCCGATCACTGGAGGGTAACAATATGAGATAAGTAAAGATGAAATGAAAACGGAAAACAAGAAAATCGAAGAACGAAAATCTTTTCTAAAGACAGAGAACAATGTAGCTTCCGTAGAAGCAGATCTTCACAGTCACAGACACTGCTCTCTCTCTCTCAAATACTTTTCTCTCAGATCTGGATGGAGTGGGATCCTTCTGGAATTCTCTGCTCTCACACTGCTCTCTCGCTTCTCTAACTCTTTATGTCTGGATCGTGCAGCCTCTCAAAATGCTTTCTGCTTTTTCCACGATCAATCTTCTTCTGAAGGAAGAAGCTCCATATTTATAGCAGCAGCAGGTAGGGCGTGTGGCTTCCAGATTCCCACCCAGAGAGCACCTCGGATCACATGCCAGGTGCCAACCTCGAGTCACATGCCCAATCATCAGCTTGAATCAATCTGCAGGAAGAGAAGAAAGGGATGCATCGAGTTAGTTCAGGATTTGAACTAAGCGTGTACAGACATGATGCAGCAAATAGGCAAGTATGTACATCGACGATGAGTGCTCATGCATGCTTTTTACGAATGTACAGACTTTGTATATAATGCACAGAGCCATGAACAGACTTTGTCTTGAAGGATGCATATGCATAAAGGAATGTATAGACTTTGAATATGAATGCTTGGTCATGCCTTCAACGAGTGTACAGACTCTGGATGTACTGTGCAAACGATGCACAGATATGCTCTGAACACGGGCTGTACAGACTTTGTTTGAGAGAGATGCATACATGTACATAGGAAAGTATGCACAACGAATATAGATGCACTGACATGCCCTTGACGAATGTATACACTTTGTATGCAATGAGCAGAGCCATGTACAGACTTTGCAATGCCTATTGAGAAATCATGTGACAACGACGTACAGACTTGCTGTAATGATGCACAAACATAACATAAAGGAATGTGCAGACTTTGTGTGCGTGCATGCTGCAAGGCAACGTATAGACACTGGCTGTATAGACTTGCATATGCATGGAGAGGCAAGGCAATGTATAGACACTGGCTGTACAGACTTGCATATGCATGGAGAGGCAAGGCAATGTATAGACACTGGCTGTACAGATTTTAAGAGAGGATGCATGCACAAGTAGAGACGATGATGCTGTACAGACTTTGAGAGACGATGCATGCACAAGATGCTAAGTGAGACGCTAAGCGAGAGGGTAAGACAATGTGCAGACTTGATCGTTGCAGGCAGACGATGTATAGACTTTAAATCAAGAGATGATGCATGTACAAACGATGCAATGTACAGACTTGAGATCAAGGGATGCACTGGCTATACAGACTTTGTGCGTGTGCTAAAGTAGTGAACGTAGGTAATGATAGGAATGTATAGACTTGCGTTCATGCAGCAATGTATAGACTTGAACGCGTGCATGCTATGCGATGTACAGACTTTGAACATGATGCATGCTATGCGATGTGCAGACTTTGAACATGATGCATGAGTCGATCTAGAGATAGAAACAGATTGATTTATAGTGTGAGACATCATCAAAACGTAGGAATGCAACATCACGGCCTTGATAGAACTATGGCATCCCCAGACGCATACCTTTATCTTCCCCTCTTTTGAGGTCTACATTCTACTAGAGGAGGTAGAGACTTATCTTGCCCTTCCTAGATCTAAAGTTGGGGAGGAAGACTTAGTTTGCCACACTGTTGCCCCTGTAGATCCTACCCTCATTCTAGGGGAGGTCCTACCTAGTACTAAGGATATCCACACCATAGTTGGCCCACACCACATCCATTTGCTACCCCTGAGCCAGTGGGTCATAGCCCATTGTAAGAACAAGTGTGAGTGGGATGAGGCCATAGCTAAAGCTGTTTCTATCTGCCCATGCGGTGCCATACTCTTCCCCTCTGCCGACCATGTCTTGGACATTCCCAACCTTAGCACCATTAGTGGACTATGGCAGGGTCTTTCCATTTCTCAGGCCGTCCTTTCTTACCTGTACGAGGGCCTTAGCTCAGCAGCCTTAGGGGGCCCACTCTTTGGCTCTATGATCCTTCTTGAGTGCTGGATGGGGGTCAGGCTGAAGTTCATACCTAGGGAGGATATCACTTCCGTCAGCCATATCTCTGGGATCCATCCACTCTTCTTTATTGGTGGAGCCTTCAGGTTTTCTCAGCATGTGGAGTGTCAGACCGCGGACAAGAAGACTAGAAATGAATGACGCCTCTATATCAACACTCTGCCCCTGGACCGGTTCGTGATGCGCCCATCCTTCCTCCATGGCACCACCCTCAGGCTTCCTAGGAGGCTTGGGCTTGACTTGAGGCTTGTGGGAGACACCACCTTGGCGATGTACAGCCCCCACAGGTGCTTTCTACAGGTTGGACTCTCCCGGACGACAGTTCCAGTGCTACCCCACCTTCCTGCACTACAGGCGAGGAGACTTGGGATAGAGGAGGATGAGCAGGCGGTCAGGAGTGCCCTGATCATGTGGGAGGTCAGCAGGGTGCGTACCCTACCAGTAGAGGTGACAGAGCTTCAGGAGGGGTACCAGGCCAATGTGAGGGAGTTGCGTGAGATTCGACCTCGCGGGGATGCCCGGCTGAGGATTGAATGATTTTTCTTTTATGATGTATAGAGACCCATGGATTGATCTTGGTTTTTTTTTGATTTTGAATAAAGGAATGGAATGCTATGATTGAATGAGACTGGCCTTATCTTTTGCGTATTTGCGTGGATTGAGGTGGTTCTTTTGGGAAGAAGGCGGCCTACTAAAAGACCGTTGAATGAGTTAGACGGTCATCATTTGACCGCCGATTTAAGCAAAATGGTCTTAGATAGACCGCTCAATAGACGGATGTGAGGGGTTCAGAACCAAGGGCCTGGGTGGTCTATCGAGGGGCTATTTAAGAACATAGAACGGTTGGTGAAGGACCGCTTTAAGAAATAGCGGTCATACTCAAACCGCAGCACCCTGGGCGCAAAGAAGAGCCAGTGAGCTCGTGAGATGTGATTCTGGGAAGTGCAAGCGGCCTCCTGGAGACCATCTAGAAGAATGAAATGGTCAGACTGTGACCGTTTGAGCTGATTAAAATGGTTTCTGAGGGACCATTTACCTGTAGATGCCAGAATCACCCGTAGACTTGTCCCTGCACACATACTTAAATAAAAAAAATAGGTTAAATCTATTTTAGGCTTAACCCCTTGCCTGCAGCATGTTAGGGAATGACCAATCCTTGATTTTGAGTCAAGGGGTGAAGCCTTATTAAATAGGCGAAAATAACATATGAGAATGCGATGCATGCCACGAAATGCAGGGGGACTATGTGACGATCTTAAAAAAGATTTTTTTTGTTTTTTATTTTTTTTATAATTTTGGAAGATATTTGATTTTTTTTGGACTTTTATAAATATATATTTTTAGATTTTTAAAATAGCTGATTTTTTTAGATTTTTGAAATATCTGATTTTTTTATTTTTGAAATATCTGATTTTTTTAGATTTTTTGAAATATCTGATTTTTTTAGATTTTTGAAATATATGATTTTTTTGAATTTTTTAAATATCTGATTTTTTTTATTTTTGAAATATCTGATTTTTTTAGATTTTAGAGCCAGTTCAGACCCGGTAACGGGAGACCCACGTATCTCATTAGGGGGTTCCAGTACAACGTGCATTATGGGTGACCATCCATGGCCAGGGTCTAATTTTACTTAACGGTGCCTCTGCTAAGGCCATACCCGGGGTATGATCCCAGTCCTTGGAAATCAAAAAGAGAATTTGAAAGGAAAGCAGGGGATAGGCATAGAGGTTTTTAGGGCTTGAGTTCTTCTCATGCCGCCCCCTTTTCAAGAGATTCGGTCTGTTGCGCCGGGGCTTTACGTCCGTCATCGAACCTTCATCCGCTCTAGGCACGCGTACGACCGGGCCCATGACATCCCGTGGGGAAACTTTACTGCCACTCTTGCCATGCCTAGTTTTATTCGGAGTCGTTAGACTTTTGAGCTTCGAGCTTTTGGATGAGCTTTTAGCTTTTGCCTTGATTTTTGCCCCTTTTCTTTTTTTCCTTTTCTTTTTTTTCTATTTTTTTGTGATTGCTCCATGCGGAATCAGGTCATAACAGACTGCCCCTATTTGAGACCTCTTTTGTATCGGGGTGTCTAGATCGGTCCTCACCCCCTTATTCACCACATGCCCCTACATTCAACCGGAGAGAGGAAAAGAACAAGGACCTTCAGTTTCTCCAAATATGGGCAAAGGAGAAATGATGTTGCGTAAAAATAGGAAAGCCCAACCTCGGAGGTCGTGTAGTGTGTGAGTGTCGTGCTAGGAATCTCCCTTTATGTTCAAGGAGAGGAACACCTCGCCACCGGGCCGTCGCTAGCTTGACTCTAAGGATAAAAGCATTTGAGGTACAACCCATTCCACGGATGAGATAATTCTTCACCCTCCACGTTGATTAGATAGTATGCGTTCCTAGGATAAACTTTTTTGATTACAAACGGACCCTCCCAGTTGGGTTGCAGCTTAGACCTAGGACCTCCTGATCGAATAAATTTGCGTTTCAAAACCATATTTCTCACTTGAAATTTTCTTTCAATGACCTTCTTTTGAAAATGACGCGAGACACGTTTTTGGTAAACTGAGACATGATTGGTCGCATTAAGCCTCTTCTCATCCAAGAGTTCCAGCTGGACTAGCAACGCCTCTCGACGCTCGTCGAGATTAAGTTCTTTGTCAAGCTGCACTCTTAGGGAAAGGACCAAAATCTCATACGGGAGTACCGCCTCCATCCCATAAGTGAGAGCAAATGGAGTTTACCCCATGGGAGTGCGGACGGAGGTGCGATAGGCCCACAGAGCTTCTATTAATTTATCGGCCCAGTCAGCGAATATATGCGACTCGCATGTTTTCTTGATGATTTTAAGAAGGGTCTTATTGGTGGCCTCGGCTTGGCCGTTGCCTTGGGGATAGTATGGTGATGAATGATGCAATGAAATATTGAATTTCTTATAGAGGTCCTGGAGTTCTTGTGACATAAATTATGGTCCATTGTCGGTGATGATGTCGCTTGGCACTCCAAATCGCAAAATGATGTTCTTCAAGATGAAGCGACAAACCGTGGTAGCCTTGATTTCCGCGTATGCTTCGGCTTCGGCCCACTTGGTGAAATACTCTGTAGCGGTGAGGATGAAAGATTTCTGTTTGGTTTGGGAGTTTGGATCACCTAGTAGGCCTACAATATCAAAAGCCCACATGGAGAATGGCCAAGGAGCAGAAAGAGGATGAAGGGATGAAGCAGGAGCATGAATCTTGTCAGCAAGGAGTTGGCACTGAAGACACCTACGGACATAGGTGGAACAGTCTTCTTCTAGGGTTGGCCAGTAATAGCCCAGCCTAAGAATCTTCTTCGCAAAAGCCTGACCATTAACATGCCCTCCACACTCACTCGAGTGAGCTGCTTCAACAACTTCCCAAGCCTCATCATCATCTAAACACCTCATAAAAACTCCATTAAGAGCACGCCTATACAATTCTCTTGCAATGATTGCGTATCTGGAGGCTACTCTTCTTATGGCCTTGCACTGCTCGGCGTTGGCTGATTCTGGGAATGACCCATCCCTACAATATTGCTCGATTTCGTGATACCAAGGCAATTCCTCCTCTTCTAATATCTCCTCGAGCTCTGTCAAAGATACTTCTTTCAAATCCTCTTTCTCAGCCTTCTTCTCTACAGACTTCCTAAGGTTGTCAAACCAGGGATCCTGAAGGGAAGGAGCATCTAACCGCTGGACCACAATGGTCTTAGTGGAGCGACTGAGGGGGAAGGAGAGGGAAGAAGCAAGCGACGCAAGTGCATCGACAAGAATATTCTGAGATCGAGGGGTGTGAATGTAAATCAGCTTGCGGAATTACTTAGCCAAGAGCGTGACCAAATCTTGATAAGGCTTGAGCTTAGGGTCATGGGTACAATTGGTAGAGAGAACCTGGCGCAGCACCAACTGAGAATCTCCTATAATGTTCAAGTACCCCGCGCCTAGGACATGGGCGTGCTTTAATCCAGCAAGGAGAGCCTCATGCTCGGCTATATTATTGGTAGAAGGAAAAGAGAGTTGATATGCAATGGGAAGGGTCACTCCCTCCGGAGTGAGGAGAACGGCGCCTGTAACGACCCGGAGATCCGGATACCAGTAATCCGATACCAAGAACTCGGGGAAGCCATCCAAGAGGCTGATGAGTCCCCGTAAGGGTTGAAGGGTTTTGTCGAGGTAATGCATAACGAATTAGAATTACACGCGCACAATATTAATTATAGCTACAAATTGAACTATAAATGGAAGCAATTTACATATCAGAGTGATAAATATATACAATAGTCCAGATCCACAGTTTATACAAGTCCAACCACTGAGCAAGAGTCAAAAATATACAACTACTCGGGGCATACCTCGGCCAAAAGGTACAAGAAAGGACAAAAGACCACTAACAACCTACTGACCGACCACTGCTGGCAGTAAGTACGGTCGTCAAATGCACGGGAAGCTCCGGAAGACGGCTGAGGCTGCTCACCTGGAAAAGTAAGGGTGAGTCTCTCAACAAGACTCAGTAGGGGTCACGCGGATCCCTACCTCGCCACTAAACGAAAGAAAGCAATTAAATCATGCATTGGCAACAATTTAGTAAAGCTGTAAAACTATCTAAATAGTTTAACAATAGCTAATTGAATACAAAAGGAACTAGATCTACCAATAGAATAAACCTCAACAATTCCAAGTGACAGGAGAGAGAAGGACCACCAGAAAGAGAAACCAGATGCGTCCACTGACGGTTTACACTGCGTCTCAAGTATCTACACAAGTCTGGATCGCGACAAGTGAGACACGTAACAGTACCAGAAGACAAGAACTAGTCAGGGTAACACTCGTCAATGCCAGTCCAAGCCCCAGACCACGTGTGCACACACAGGCTCAATGCCATGAGCCAGGCCTCTAGCTAGTTTTCCCCCCCAGTAGAACGCTACTGTCAAGCAAAGGGGCCCACATAGACTAGCTTAAAAATCGTAAACCGGGACTACCCCGCCACCTCTCCCAGGTGGGCCGACACTAGAGGTCGTCGGGCTACGACTAGCCATTTCATCACAAGGAAAGAGAAAGTAACTCTATTGGGATCTAACAATATGCCACATTTGTAAAATAATTTAAACATGGCACATATGCAATATTAAAAGCACAATTGAATGAATAGGCTAACAATTAAATTTTACAGGAATTAAACGGTCAACTAAGGGCCGCTCTCCGTCGTACGTGGTCGCACGACTGGCCGCCCAATGGAAATGAACGGTTCTAACTGAGCCGTTCTAAGATACACACGGTTAACGTCGGGCCGTGCAGTGGTCTAAACGGTCCGACGATTGGCCGTTCAATGGACTGAACGGACCCCTAGATGGTCCCACGACTGGCTATTCAATTGACTAAACGGACCCATATTGGGCCATGCCATCTATGCCGCCCTACTGTTTAAAGGTCATACGCAGTCGAGGGTCATCCGCTCTAGTCTATAAACGGTCTTACTAAGTACCGTTCAAAGGGTTAAAACGGTCTAAACGACGACCGTGAATTCAGAACGGTCACTGATAGGACCGTTTCATTACCGGGAAATTGAGAATGGGGTAAACCCCTTGGAATCCCCTCCCGGTCGATCCAAATCGACGGGAAAACCAATTCTAACCTGTAACCTGCCTTGCCACAACCCATCTACAACTTCCAAACCATCAAAAACATTAAGATGATGGCCATGCAATAATTTTTTACAAATTAAAACATAAATACAATGTTCATGATTTTTGCTCCAAAATCTAGGAAAACATAGTACGATGGGCATGCATGTGGTATAGGCGTGCTCCTAAGGCGATGAGGAATCCCTCCCCCTACCTATTTCGTGACGAAACCACCATTACGACGCCGAACGGGCCGAGGGTAACCGTGCCTTCCTTCGCTCGCACACGCCTCCACGCTCCGCGGTTCGCCCCAACGTTGGCGTCAACGCGCTCCACGCGTCGCGAGCTTTCCAACTGTTCCTCCCGCGTCTTCTGCAGTGGCCCGATCAGGCCGTGCCCCGAGAGAGAGGGAGAGAGCGATCATGGGAGAGAGGGAGGGTGAGGGAGAGAGAGAAAATGAGAGAAAGAGAGAGGGGGGTCGACAGTTTTGGGTAAAATTTTTTGTTTTATTTTTTTTTATTTTTAACCTTAAATTGCCATATAACCCCCAAATAAGAAAATTTATGTATATGCCTAATTAAATTCTAAAACCCTTTAACCAAATGGGTTAAATGCATAGAAAAAACCCATTAAACCCGTTAAATCTCCTAAATTCATGGTTAAAAATACATTGTAATACCGGTAAAGATCCATTAAAGAACGAGTCTTACAGTCCCTCCCTCCTAATAGAAATTTTGTCCTCGAAATTTAAAAGGAAGCATAAGGTGAGAACTGAAAGAAATTATACCTTATTCAAATAAGAAAGGAAATTACCGACGCATTTCATCCTCACGTTCCCAAGTAGCCTCATTACCCGAATGACGCTGCCATACAACTTTAACCAGAGGGATTACCTTATTTCTTTATCGTTGCTGACGACGATCTTCAATTCTAATTGGGTACTCTGGTGTAGATAAATATGTTGTCACTTCAGGCCAAACTGAATCATCTAGAACGTGAGACGCATTAGGAACATACTTTCTCAGCTGGGAAACATGAAATACATCGTGGATTGCTTGCATCACCGCTGGTAACTGGAGTCGATAAGCCACTTGGCCCACACATTCCAAGATAGGAAACGGACCAACGTAACAGGGACTAAGCTTTCCACGCTTCCCAAATCTCATAATGCCTTTCATTGGAGATACTTTCACAAACACCATATCTCCAGGCTCAAACTGCAATGGTCGCCTGCACTAATCTGCATAGCTTTTCTGTCGACTCTGAGCTGCCAACATTTTCTGCCTGATCAAGCGAACTGCATCAGCACATTGTTGAACCATATCCGATCCTGTCAACAGTCGATCACCAGATTCAAACCAATGTAATGGTGTATGACAAGGACGCCCATATAAAGCTTCATACGGTGCCATATTGATGCTAGAGTGATAACTGTTATTATATGTAAATTTCACTAATGGCAAATGCTGACTCCACGAGCCCTGCCAATCAAGACAACACGATCGCAGCATATCTTCTAAAGTCTGAATAGTCCTTTCTGACTGACCATCAGATTGAGGATGATACGCTGAACTAAAAGCCAACTCTGTGTCCAACGCTTTTTGAAAGCTGTGCCAGAAGCCAGAAGTAAACCGTGGGTCGTGATCTGACACAATATATATTAGAATTCCATGCAATGGCACAATCTTTTCAACATAAAGCTCAGCCAATTTTTGAACACTCCAAGCAACTTTAATTGGCAATAATCTTGCTGTCTTTGTCAAGCAGTCAACCAACAGCCAGATTGCATCGAAGCCCTGTGAAGTCCGAGGTAAACCCATAACAAAATCTATCGTGACATGATCCCATTTCCATATCGGAATTTCTAAAGGTTGAAGAATCCCTCGAGGCTTTTGATGCTCGACTTTAACCTATTGGCATGTCAAACATTTCGACACAAACTCAGCTACATCCTTTTTCATTCCTGGCCACCAGAACTATCTTTTCAGATTTTGATACATCTTGGTAGTGCTGGGATGAATAGCATTACAGGATCCATGGCCTTCACGCAAAATAGTATTTCTCAAAACATCATCAGCTGGTACATACAGCCTGCCTTTGAAACTGACCACTAACTCATCATCAAACTCAATATCGTGCATCATTATAATGCGGGAGAATTCAGAATCTGCCTGCTGAGCTTCCTTGATCTGCTGATAAATAGCTGGAGTCATCATAAGACTAGCACACACAGCTACCATCAGATCAGAAGGAATTTCTACGATGATTGTCTCACTAGGAAACTGTTCCCACAACTTCCATTCTCGAACCAGCAAATCACTGATTTGCACTTTCCTGCTCAAAGCATCAGCCACAACATTCATTTTACCTAGCTGATAGGAGAGGGTGAAATCATAGTCTTTCATATATTCCATCCATCTGTGCTGCCGAAGATTCAAATCTTTTTGAGAGAACACATATTGCAAGCTTTGATGATCAGTAAAGATCTCAAATTTCTCATCATACAAGTAGTGTCTCCAGATTTTCAGTACAAAGATCACTGTTGCAAGCTCTAAATCATGAGTTGGATAATTCTCTTCATGTTGTTTCAATTGCCGGGATGCATACGCTATAACTTTACCATGCTGCATAAGCACTGCACCCAGACCTACTCGAGAAGCATCCGTGCATACCACGAATCCACCCGAGTCAGAGGGCAAAACAAGCACTGGAGAAGAAGTAAGCACCCTTTTCATCTCATTAAAGCTCTGCTCACACTGATCTGACCAGACATAAGGTACATCTTTACGTGTCAGTCGAGTCATTGGCGCGGCAATCTGTGCAAAGTCTTGAATGAATCTTTAATAATAACCAGCAAGACCCAGAAAACTTCTGATCTCTGTCACAGTCCTTGGTCTCTGCCATTGAAGAACAGCCTCTATCTTAGCAGGATCAACTGCAACTCCGTCTCCAGAAATCACGTGGCCGAGAAAATGCACTTCCCAAAGCCAAAACTCACACGTACTGAATTTTGCATAAAGCTCGTGATCTCGTAGAGTCTGCAATACTATCCTGAGATGTTGAACATGTTCTTCTTCAGAAGCAGAATAGACCAAAATATCATCCACAAAGATCACCACAAACTGGTCCAGATATGGACGAAACACACGCTGCATTAAGTCCATAAAAGCTGCTGGAGCATTGGTTAGCCCAAACGGCATAACCAAAAATTCATAATGACCATACCGCATGCTAAAAGTAGTCTTTTCCACATCAGATTCTTTAATCCTCAATTGGTAATAACCTGATCGAAGATCAATTCGTGAAAAGACTAACTAAAGTTGGTCAAACAAATCATCGATCCTGGGCAAGGGATACTTATTCTTGATTGTCACCTGATTCAACTGCCTGTAATCAATACATAGCCTCAGGCTTCCATCTTTCTTTTTCACAAACAAAACTGGAGCACCCCATGGAGAAAAGCTAGGACATATATAACCTTTTTCCAACAAATCTAATAGCTGTGCTCGCAATTCTTTCAATTCAGTTGGAGCCATATGGTAAGGTGCCTTTGCTAAAGGTGCCGTACCTGGAATCAATTCAATCACCATTTCTATTTCTCGCTGAAGAGGTAAGCCTGGTAACTCATCAGGAAACACATCAGGAAATTCACAAACCACAGGAATACTATTGATATCTTGCTGTGGTGCCTCAACAGCAACCACCGAAGCTAAGAATCCATGACAACCTGCATTAAGTAATCGACATGCTCGAATAGCAGAAATAATCAAACGAGAAGAACGAGATCGAATACCTTGGAAGTAGAATGTGATTTCCCAAATGGTTGAAAATAGACTTTCTTCGATCTACAGTCAACTACAGCTCCATACTCTTCCAACCAATCCATGCCCAGAATAATATCATAATCCACCAGCTGTAAAGCATATAGTCCAGCTGGCAACTGCTGGTTGCCAATTATAATAGGAGTCTTTTCTAGACAAAGAGGAGTGAACATGAAATCTCCAGAAGGTAATTCCACAAGCAACTCACAAGACATCTCAGATGTCGGCTCCTCAATACAGGCAATAGAGTCTTCAGAAATAAATGAATGAGAAGCACCTGAGTCAAATAAAACACGAGCTGCATGACCATAAAGTATAATAGTACCTTCTACAAGATGGGATGCCACAGCTTCAGCACGAGTTATATGTGAGACCTTCCCTTTTTGCTTCCTACCTGCTGTAGTAGATTGTTGAGATGATGAAGCTTGAGAATATTGCTGAGGTTGTGGTGGTGGAGGAGGTCTAAACTGAGATGGCTGTGGTTGAGAAAACTGAGAGAACTGTACAGGTTTCGGCCTTTGAGGACAGTCTCGAACCACATGTCCAGGTTGATCACAACGAAAACAAACCACCAGCATCGAACAAGGTCTACCCGGATGGCTGCCACCACATCTCGGACATAGTCTCGGCTGACTTGTTGTTGATCCTTGTCGCTGAAAGGAAGAAGGTATTAATTGCTGCTGCACGGTACCAGAAGATGCTTGATTGTCATACCGCTTCTTAGTCTTCCTGAACATCTTCTTAAACTTGGATTTGGATAAAGAAGTGCCACTGGCAGTAGGAGCAGAAGGCGTGACTCCTGTCACAGTCGGCTGACTAACCTGTTGATGCTGCACATTAGGCTGAACTGAGTCAACTTGAGTACGCCCTCGGGATCTTGCCATGTCAAGTTCTAATGCCGTAGCTGCCTGACATGCTGCATCCATCTCTACTACCCTGGTTGCAATCAAAGGCTGCCTTAATTCTACCTTCAAGCCGTGCAGAAATTGCTCGATCTTTAAACCTTCATCAGCAAGAATATGGGGGGCATATCGACCTAATTCCATGAACTTGTTACGATATTGCAGCACTGTCATGTCACCTTGAGCCAATTCCATGAATTGATACATCTTGTCCACTCTGAGATATGCCGGACTATATGTACGCTCGAACGACGTGACAAATTCCCTCCAAGTTATCTAGCGAAGCGGACGAGATATAAAAGCAACTTCCCACTCTGTGGTCCACCATGTGAGTGCTACTCCCTGCAGTTGAAATGTGGCCAACATCACTTTCTCTTCCTCCATGCATTCCATTGAACGGAACACACGTTCAGTCTCATCTAGCCACACTCTGGATGCATCAGGATCTGCATGTCCTTCATATGTTGGTGGATGGAACAGCAGAAACTCCTTTAAAGTTCTACCACGACCACCTTGAGGCAAATCAACTCCAGGAGCAGGATCAACTTTAGCTTGCGCTGGCACATTAACCGGAGGAGGAGAGGTATCACTTTCCTCCCTTAGAACTCGGGCTCTTCTTCTATGCGGCATTTCAATCTATAAGACACATAACAACGGAAAATCCATAAGTAATCACATAAAACATCCTAAGCCAGCAGTAGTAGACTCACATGGACTTGTTCTGGACTAATGCAATTTTGATTCCTTACACATAACCTCAACTCCGCTCTGATACCAACTGTAACGATCCGGAGATGTGGATACCGATGATCTGATACCAAGAACTCGGGGAAGCCACCCAAGAGGCTGATGAGGCCCCGTAAGGGTTGAAGGGTTTTGTCAAGGTAATGCATAACGAATTAGAATTACACGTGCACAATATTAATTATAGCTACAAATTGAACTATAAATGAAAGCAATTTACATATCAGAGTGATAAATATATACAATAGTCCAGATCCACAGTTTATACAAGTCCAACCATTGAGCAAGAGTCAAAAATATACAACTACTCGGGGCATACCTCGGCCAAAAGGTACAAGAAAGGACAAAAGACCACTAATAATCTACTGACCGACCACTGCTGGCACTAAGTGCGGCCGTCAAATGCATGGGAAGCTCCAGAAGACGGCTGAGGCTGCTCACCTGGAAAAGTAAGGGTGAGTCTCTCAACAAGACTCAGTAGGGGTCACGCGGATCCCTACCTCGCCACTAAACAGAGGAAAGCAATTAAAGCATGCATTGGCAACAATTTAGTAAAGCTGTAAAACTATCTAAACAGTTTAACAACAGCTAATCGAATGCTAAAGGAACTAGATCTACCAATAGAATAAACCTCAACAATTCCAAGTGACAGGAGAGAGAAGGACCACCAGAAAGAGAAACCAGATGCGTGCACTGACGGCTTACACTGTCTCAAGTATCTACACAAGTCTGAATCGCGACAAGTGAGACACGTAACAGTACCATAAGATAAGAACTAGTCAGGGTAACACTCGTCAGTGCCAGTCCAAGCCCCTGACCACGTGTGCACACACAGGCTCAATGCCTTGAGCCAGGCCTCTAGCTAGTTTTCCCCCCCAGTAGAACGCTACTGTCAAGCAAAGGGGCCCACGGAGACTAGCTTAAAAATCGTAAACCGGGACTACCCCGCCACCTCTCCCAAGTGGGCCGACACTAGAGGTCGTCGGGCTACGACTAGTCGTTCGATCACAAGGAAAGAGAAAGTAACTCTATTAGGATCTAACAATATGCCACATTTGTAAAATAAGTTAAACATGGCACAAATGCAATATTAAAAGCTTAATTGAATGAATAGGCTAACAATTAAATTCTACAGAAATTAAACGGTCAACTAAGGGCCGCTCTCCGTCGTACGCGGTCGCACGACTGGCCACCCAATGGAAATGAACGGTTCTAACTGAGCCGTTCTAAGGTACACACGGTTAACGTTGGGCCGTGCAGTGGTCTAAACGGTCCGACGATTGGCCGTTCAATGGACTGAACGGACCCCTAGACGGTCCCACGACTGGCTATTCAATTGACTAAACGGACCCATATTGGGTCGTGCCATCTACGCCGCCCTACTGTTTAAAGGTCATACGCGGTCGGGGGTTGTCCGCTCTAGTCTATAAACGGTCTCACTAAGTACCGTTCAAAGGGTTAAAACGGTCTAAACGACGACCGTGAATTCAGAACGGTCACTAATAGAACCGTTTCATTATCGGGAAATCGAGAATGGGGTAAACCCCTTGGAATCCCCTCTCGGTAGATCCAAATCGACGGGAAAACCAATTCAAACCTGTAACCTGCCATGCCACAACCCATCTACAACTTCCAAACCATCAAAAACATAAAGACGATGGCCATGCAATAAGTTTTCACAAATTAAAACATAAATACAATGTTCATGATTTTTGCTCCAAAATCTAGGAAAATATAGTACGATGGGCATGCATGTGGTACAGGCGTGCTCCTAAGGCGATGAGGAATCCATCCCCCTACCTATTTCGCGACGAAACCACCGTTACGACGCCGAACAGGTCGAGGGTAACCGCGCCTTCCTTCGCTTGCATACGCCTCCCCGCTCCGTGGTTCGCCCCAATGTTGGCGTCAACGCGCTCCACGCGTCGCGAGCTTTCCAACAGTTCCTCCCGCGTCTCCTGTAGTGGCCCGGTCAGGCGGCGCCCCGAGAGAGAGGGAGAGAGCGATCGTGAGAGAGAGAGAGAGAGGGTGAGGGTGAAAGAGGAAATGAGAGAAAGAGAGAGGGGGGTCGACGGTTTTGGGTAAATTTTTTTGTTATATTATTATTTTTTTTATTTTTAACCTTTAATTGCCATATAACCCCCAAATAAGCAAAATTATGCATATGCCCAATTAAATTCTAAAACCCTTTAACCAAATGGGTTAAATGCATAGAAAAAACCCAGTAAACCCATTAAAATTCCTAAATTCATGGTTAAAAATACATTTTAATACCGATAAAGATCCGTTAAAGAATGGGTCTTACAGCGCCGATCCCTCAGCCCTGAGAATTAAGTGCACCATCGAAATGCTGGGACCAGAAAGGGTGACGAGTGAGCACAGCCAGATGTTCATCGGGGAACTCATCCTGGATAGAATCTGTACAAGGGATAGGTAAGTGAGCAAGATGTTCAGCGATAGCATATCCCTTAATTGCTTTCTGAACAACGAAGGTAATATCGAATTGGGAGAGAAAGCTCTGCCAGCGAGCCAACCTACTAGAAAGGATGGGTTTTTCTAGGAGATATAGCGGATTGGGTCCATTCTAGAGATTAGCTTAACCTCATGGGCAAGAAAGTAGTGTTTCAATTTATGGGCTACCCAAACTAAGGCCGTGCAGGTCTTCTCCATGGTGGTATACTTAGCTTCTGCAGGATTGAACAACCTAGAGAGATAATAGGCTGCCATTTCCTTCCCTTCATCATCCACTTGTGCCAGGATAGGTCCTAGGGAGTCCTCAATAACAGAAATGTATAAAATCAGGGGTTTCCCAGGAACAGGGGGTTGCAAAACTGGAGGATTAGACAAATAAACCTTTAGATCCTTGTAGGCCTTTTGACATTGCTCATTCCATTCAAATTTGGCTCCCGCCTTCAGCAGCTCGTAGAATGGGCAGCACCTTTGCGAATGTTGAGATATAAACATTCGAATGAACTACAAACGCCCAATTAGTCCTCTAAGCTCAGTAATGTTCTTCGGTGGTGGCATATCCATAACGGCATTTGCCTTGTTCGGATCAATTTGAATCCCCCGCTTGCTAACTATAAAACCTAGTAACTTCCCTGATGATACCCCAAACGCACATTTCTTTGGGTTCATTTTCAATTTATACTCCCTAGCCCTTTGTAACACCTTGGCCAAGATAGCGGGGTGTTCTTCCTTTGACCTCGATTTCACCATGATATCATCCACATAGGCTTCCATATAGACGTGCATCATATCATGGAAACTTGCCATCATTGCCCGTTGGTATGTGGCGCCTGCATTCTTCAGTCCAAACGGCATGACCACGTAGCAGTAGGTGCCCCAGGGCGTGGTGAATGAGGTCTTTTCTTGATCCTCTGGAGCTAGACGGATTTGGTTATATCCTGAATAACCATCCATAAATGAGAGGGCTTCGTACCCAGTCGTGTTGTCCACCAACACGTCGATATGAGGGAGCGGAAAATTGTCTTTAGGACATGCTTTATTCAAGTCCCAAAAATCGATGCAAATTCATACTTTTCCAACCTTTTTCATCACAAGGACTATATTTGCCACCTATTGTGGATATAAAACAACTCTAATGAACCTGGCCTTATGTAATTTATCCACTTCTTCTTTTATCCTCAAGGCCATATGGGGGTGGAATCTTCTTGACTTTTGCTTAATGAGTGTTGCCCCTGATTTGAGTACAAGTCTATGTTCCACCAGGGCGGGGTCAATGCCCGGCATGTCCTCGTAGGACCAGGCAAATGAATCTCTATACTCCCTCAGGATCTGGACTAACTCCTCTTCAACCTGAGGAGGGAGGTTAGCGGAGATGATTATGAGCCTGGGATCCTCTTTTGTTCCAAGATTAATTTCTTTCGTGGGTTCATCCACTGTCAACGATGGTTCATCAAATCTCTTCAAACCCTGCGCGTACAAATCGACAGTGTCATCCACGTTGCTATCCTCATAATCAATCGCATCCTTCTCATCTATGATCTCATAAACACCTAATCCATCATCGCTCCATATCCCGTCTAGCTCCTCATCATCCTCCAGGACGATGGTTGTTTCTACAAACTCAGGACATTTAAAGAGGGTGTGACAATGCTGAGCAAGATATCGGAGGAACCTATCAGGGATGGCTTTAGAATAGCGCGTCATTGGGCGCATAGCAAGCGTGGAAGGGTTAGAGACACTAGAACAAGTGATGTGGGAGATTGTTGTATCTCCTAGTTGGTGTTTGTTGTTTGGTTTTAATGATAACAAAATAATTATGCTTGTGGCGATGTGCATCATTGAGCATGCCCGTGTGTGTTTCATTGAGCAACAAGTATGCATCTTGGTTGATGAGTTAAAAAATGACTTCAAGATTCTCACTATAACGTCATATGAATGATTGTTGTTTAAAGAACTCATTCTATGTTATCTTAGCTTGCAGGATCAAAATCAGCTTGGAACTCAAAGGAGTCAATCAATGAAGCTCTTCTTCAAAAAGTTAAATTCTTTGTATAATCCCTCCAAGATCAAAGGAGTTTGATGCCACAGAGTTTGGAAGGGTTGCAACGGAGTTTGGGGCTGAAATGTGATAGTCTAAAATTACTATAGCTGGCGATCGACTGACCCTGTAGCACCGGTCGACGGAAATTCCCAGAGCTGGTAGGTTCTGGGTCTGTAAAATTTCGGTCGACCGCCCAACCCATGTAGGTCGACCGGCAGCGGCGAAAACCCAAAAACGTGGTTCTGAAACCAATCTAAACCAAGTCAACTTGTGCCTAACTCTTACCCCTTTGCCCTTTGGTTGGTGGGAGACCTATTGGGGGTCCTTTTGTAGGTTTCGAGAAGGGCTATACTAGTCTTTTGATGTCTCCTACATGTATATATATGAGAGCTACGAATTTCACAAGTCACAACCCTAAGTGTTCATTATTTTTCCATCTTGCAGGTGAAGGAAAGGAGAAAGGAAGGAGAGGCTATTGTGGAGGATATTTGATCTACATCCAGGAGGATCTGGAGATCGTGCATGAAAAGAAAGTGAATCGGATTGAAGAGAGGAACGCGTTGACGTTCAAATCGACGGCATCCGGCTTACCTCCGACCCGAGCATCAAAGAACATTATCATTCGGCCTTGGAAAACAAAGGTGGATCATTTCCACATCTTATATCTACTCTTTGTGCTGTGTTCCATGATTTATAATCTGGGTTGAGCTTGATTTGAACATTTGTTTAATTTCTGAAAGCATACTCTGTGTGTATGTGACCGTCTGTGTATACGGTCGTGTTTGATCACCTACGTTCGATCGTGTGTGTCATTGTGATGTGTTTGTTACAGCATGTGTGTGTGTGTGTGTGTTGTGATCTGGTCGTCGGATCGTGTTGGAGATATCGTCTCCGTGTGTGTGTGTGTGTGTGTGTGTGTGTGTGTGTGTGTGTGTGTGTGTGTGTGTGTGTGTGTTGGGGTGCGTCCCTGTGTGTGTGTGCAGGCGTCATCCTGCGTGTTGTTGGAGCGTCGCCTCCGTGTTGGGGATTTATCCCCGTGTGTGTGTTGGAGCCTTGCTCCGTGTTGGGGAGTCTTCCCTTTGCTGGTTTATCCAGTGAGTGGATCCTTACCGATTTGGTAAGGGGTAGACATAGGGAGCCTGTCGTGGTCCCGAACCACCTTAAAAACCATTGTGTCTTATGGTTTGTATTGTGTGATTATGTGTTCCTTGCTTACTCCATTTAGTCGATCGTGTGAGATCGGAGAGATTGAGTGAACTTAAATTACTTTGTTAAGTTTATTTTCTTCAATCTCGTCAAACTTGTTAATTCTGCTAAGAAATTTTTAATTTGCCATTTTTAGTAGGGGACAATTCAACCCCCCCCCCCTTCTTGTCTGCTCGCCTACCCGAGACCAACAATTGGTATCAAAGCACGGCTCTAATTTCTTGGGTCTAACGACCTTTAGAGTGATCCCTCGGCGAGTTTCATTGAGAATCATGTCTTATACTTGTTTGTCTTCCATTCCTCCGTGTTTTGATGGTCACGACTATATTTCTTGGAGAAACAAAATGTCTTTCTATCTTGGTATGAAAGAACGTGAAATCTGGAAAGCAGTATGTAATGGTCCACATCAACTCCCATCAGATAGAAGAGAATGGAATGATAATGATGTAAAGGGAAATGATATTAATGTTAAGGCTTTGAATTTCCTAAGGAAAAGCATAGAGTCTGATGTTCTTTCCCAAATCTCTTCTTGCAGGTCAACCAGAGATCTATGGGATAAACTGGCTATGTATGAAGAAAACCCAGAAGATTCCCAAGTGAGTACATGCTTGATGGCTCATGGTGAGGAAAGCTCGAGTCAGGTAAATTCTGATTCCGAAGAACTTTCAATTGAAGACTGGCAATTAGCATATGTCGATTTGCATGACAGATGCAAAAAATACAAACCTGGAATCAAGAGATTGAAAAACAAAAATGATGAAAATGTGCATGCTAATTCTTCACGTGAAAACTGTAAAACTATGGAATCAAAAGTGGAAAATCTAAAAGAGAAAAATGAATCTCTTGAATTAAAAGTTGAATTGTTTTCAGATGAGATTTCCTGCATGACTGAAGAGCCTGAAATGGCTAGGAAATCTAATACATCATTTGAAATTGAAAACAACTGTCATGATTTGCTTGATCATAACAAACACTTGTTATCTAAGATTTTATTGCTTCAAGAAACATAAAAATCTCTTAGAAACAAGTTAGCTTCTTTGTCTGATGATGATAAGTTATTTGAGAAATTGCTTGATTATGAAATTGATAGCAAGAGCATCATGGATGAAAATGAAGATCCTAAAAAAAAAATGGTGCCATGTTAATTCAGAATTCCTTGCTAGAGGGAAGATTGAAATGCTTTGATAAGCTTGAAAAAGAAGTCTCTTTGTTGAAATGTGAGAATGAATGATTGCTTAAAAAAAGTTCAAAGCTTGTTGAAACTGAAAATGTTCTTGAGAAACTAACAAAAAAATTGAACTCTATAAATGATGAAAACAAATAAATCATGCAAGAAAATAAGAAACTCATAACAAAGAATTGTTTGTATGGTGATAAAATCCTTGCATGCGAAGAAGAAATCACCAATGCTGAATTACATATTTCTGGTCTGGAAGAAGAGGTGAAAAGGTTGAAAGATGATTTATCTAGATCTGTCAAAGGGAAAGAAAATCTGGATAAGATGTTGGGTGTTAAAGTGAATTTTTAAAAAGAAGGTCTTGGATACACCCCGGTCAATAAAAAATCTATTGAACACAAAATGACAACCTCTTTTGTTCATGCTTATGATATTCCCAGTACTTCCAAAGCACTTCCTTCCACTTGTCAAATGAAAATTTCTGAAAATGGTTTTGAGAAAAAGAAAAGTCTTAACACAAAACCCACCATGCAAAAAAAGCTTCAAAAAGTTCAAAATGGGCGAAAAATGAAATTGAATGTTGAATGCTTTTATTGTGACATGCATGGCCATGAAATGAATGATTGTGTTGTTATGAAAATGAATGATGAAAAAATATGTAAACATAAATATGCTTTCAAGAGACAAAGAAATGTTTCTTACTTCTATTGTCACAAACTAGGCCATGTGATGGAAAATTACTTTGTAAAGCAAAATGATGATTTTCATGCCATGAATGCACAATCAAATTTTTAAAGAAAATTCAGAAATAAACATGTCTTTCATGCTCAAAGATTTGCATCCTATAAGAAAAACGGGTTTGCAAAAAATCATGCAAACAATAGAAGGTCATTCCATAGACCCGCATCTCCATGTTATTTTCATTGTGAGAAGTACGGGCATGTTATAAAAGAATGTTGGCTTTTGAAAATAAAATTTTTCATTATTCTAGAATGAATGCTAGGTCTAATTTTGTTAAATCTAGACCTTTTGAAAATAGAAGATAGAATGGATTTAAAAATTCTTTTGCGCCTAAAAGGAAATCTTTTGGTAAAAATGCTTCTCCTCAATATCTTTATTGTGAAAACTATGGACATATTATTGAGGATTGCAGTATCATGAAGAATGATGATATGATGGCTATGAGAATATCGAAGAAAGATTTTGGCAGAAATGTTTCTAATCTCTAGGGCCCCAAAAAGGTTTGGGTGCCAAAATCTATCAACTGAGTTGGTTTTGATGGAGGTGTGCCATGAGGTAAATATAGAATGAAAGGGTTTCCAACAAAATGGAACAAGGCACACTCGAATGGTAAAACCCCAACTTTTCTTCCTCTTTGTCAAAATTGATATTCTTGATGTTTTCCTTCTACTACTTTGTACAAGCCATTCATGCTCTCACTGAATGAATATTTGGTATATCAAATACTATTATGTGAAATGACAGATTAAGTCTGTTAGGAAGTTAACATCATGCGTGAGGTGATCCTTAGATCAAAGCTCTCCGCCTTGTACCAAAATTTAGAAATTGAATTATTTGGCTAACGAGGAAACATGTTTTATTTAGGAAATCAATTTACCTTGAAATTCTGCCATGTGCGCTCAAATTGATTCTGAAATTCTTTCTTGCTTCAAGAAGGTAAAATTTCTGAAATGCAGGATTGTTCATTTGACTGATATTGATTCTGAAAACTTGATCTGTTATTCTTGTATTCTACTATGTTGAACATGACATTGGTCGAATGAATTTGAAAACCTTGAGGAATAAGCATGATGTCTTTGCCTATTGAATACTTTTCAATCTGAAATGTATGAGCATCTGAAGTTAATCGAGTTTCTGGTATATCAAATGGTGTGTAGTGGAAAGGTGGATTACGTTCACCTAGAAGTTCTTACCATGTGTGAGTTGGGTTTCCGGACCTCTACCTCCACCTTGTATCGGAACTTGAAAAATCTACTTGGCTTGTGGGTAATACTCTAAGCTTTTTGAGATGTTATTTTCTGAAAATAATCTGGTTGCACTACTTAATTCTGATCATTTGTGCACCCTTGTTCAAAAAGGTCAAGTCTTGGAAAATGGTTGTTGTCATCATTTGAATGTGTATGCTTCTTTATGCAATCTGTCATGATGTTCTGAAAAACAAACTCTTGCATCTTATTTTTGCATCCTACATTGCATTCTCATGTTTATAAGTTGCATGCATTAGAAAATTCATAAGGTGCATTTAGATCATTCACATGAAAAACTGAAAACTTGCATCTTGCACCCATGTTAAATTTTACAATGTATTTAGAACTTTTAAATAAAACTCTGATATTTTACATCACATTGCATATTTGCATATCATATCTGCATATCATTCACTTAGTGCATTTGTAAGATGAAGCTCACTGTATGCCAAAATATTGTTGCATTGCATATTACATATACTCCCGTTGTGTGCTTGCATGTTATTATATACTAATCACCCCCTTCCTTGGAATTTCTAAGACCTCACATTTCTTGCTAAATAATGTTGCAAATTGAGTCATCACTAGAGTGCTACATGTCATACACTCAGAGGGAGTAATCTTCTGATAAGTGCATCTAGATAGGGGGAGCTGCACTGTTATGTGTTCATGAAATCTTCGGTATACATGCTGAATCAAATTCGCACACTTCATGTACAGAATGTGAAAATGAATGCTAAAGATAAGGATGTAGGAATTTCCTTTCAACACTCCAGAAATATTAAAATTTGCTGCATGAATGTCAAAGAGACAGTTGAGGAAAAAGTTGCCTGCCTATTCTTGTAGAAAGAATCTGAAAAGAATGGCAGAGCAATGTTTAGTCTCACTGAGTAAATTGGGCACATGTCACCTGAGACGTGATGTGGTTCACTTCAGAAAGGTGTTGTACTATAGTATCTCTGCTCAAATGAGGTGAAATTGTTCAGTATTCTGAGTAATCAGGGATTCTAGCATGAACTCCATGTGTCTCCTCGCGTGAAAAGGAATTATTTGAACCTGATCACTCTTGAAAAATTCTGACTATCATGTGATATTGGTTGAGTTGAAATTATGGTGAAAACTCATTGTGGCAGAGCGTAGCCTCCAATACGCTGTTCTCTTAAAATGAAATGCAGTTTGTATAATCTTTCATTGTGTTGATCGAAAAATCTGAATATCCATATGGCTACAATCTATTTTCATGTTATTCACCTACACATATAGAAATTTGATTTAATATGTATTCAGAAAATTGAATGACTGCATTGACTATTGCACAACTCTTCTGTGTGATTGCACAATCCCCTATGTGTTCCACATAAGCATCTTAGATATTTTGACTCTCATACACTTTTCTTATACCCATTCCCCTCTTAAATAATTAAGGGGGAGTTGTGTTGCATGTATATACATATACATATCTGCTTGGTTGCATGGTGCATTTCATATCTCATCATTTGTATGCATTTAGCCTCATGCACTCCTAAAGAAAATTCAAAAATCTGAAAACCATGAAAATCAAAATTTGTGACCCTCACATAGAAATAATCAACATTATTTTTGGGTTCAACAATTGGCTCAGTTGTTTTTCATAGGCATATCTATTTAGTTGCATTGCCTGCACTCATAGTGTCATCATATGTTTGCATTGAGTTTTTATGCATTTCAAAAGAAATTTTAAAAATCTGAAAATTTAAAAATCAAAGAAACTCATTTGATATGCCATCTTGTCGTTGCTTTGCTCGAGCATCTTGTGATAATCTAAAATGGGCTTTAGACTTTGAATGTTATCATCTTGAACATGTCATGTTGCATAACTCTTCAAACAATGGTTCACATCTTTGAGGCCAACAATTACCAACAATTGATATCCACATTGGTATCATCTCTTCCAGCCTAACATGTTCATATCATGGCCAATAACACCCTGTCTTTTTGTAGATGACAAAAAGGGGAGAAGAGAATGTTGGTTGTGTGCTCACTGTGCTCACTGTCTTCTGCACAATGAAGAGGGAGTAGTTTTGAGGGAGAATGTGATTAATTGTCTTATCCACCTTTCTCATAATATTCATTGAAATGCAACTACGCTATCTTTAGGAACTCTCGCACACATTATTTTACCATCATCAAAAAGGGGGAGATTGATGTGGCAGATTGTTGTATCTCCTAGTTGGTGTTTGTTGTTTGGTTTTAATGATAACAAAATAATTATGCTTGTGGCGATGTGCATCATTGAGCATGCCCGTGTGTGTTTCATTGAGCAACAAGTATGCATCTTGGTTGATGAGTTAAAAAATGACTTCAAGATTCTCACTATAACGTCATATGAATGATTATTGTTTAAAGAACTCATGCTATATTATCTTGGCTTGCAGGATCAAAATCAGCTTGGAACTCAAATGAGTCAATCAATGAAGCTCTTCTTCAAAAAGTTAAATTCTTTGTATAATCCCTCCAAGATCAAAGGAGTTTGATGCCACAGAGTTTGGAAGGGTTACAATGGAGTTTGGGGCTGAAATGTGATAGTCTGAAAAGACTGTAGTTGGCGGTCGACCGACCCTATAGCACCGGTCGATCAAAATTACCAGAGCCAGCACGTTCTGGGTCTGTAAAATTTCGGTCGACCGCCCAACCCGTGTAGGTCGACCGGCAGCGGCGAAAACCCAAAAATGTGGTTCTGAAACCCATCTAAACCAAGTCAACTTGTGCCTAACTCTTACCCCTTTGCCCTTGGGTTGGTGGGAGACCTATTGAGGGTCCTTTTGGAGGTTTCTAGAAGGGCTATACTAGTCTTTTGATGTCTTCTATATGTATACATATGAGAGCTACGAATTTCACAAGTCACAACCCTAAGTGTTCATTGTTTTTCCATCTTGCAGGTGAAGGAAAGGAGAAAGGAAGGAGAGGCTATTGTGGAGGAGATTTGATCTACATCCAGGAGGATTTGGAGATCGTGCATGAAAAGAAAGTGAATCGAATTGAAGAGAGGAACGCGTTGACGTTCAAATCGACGGCATCCGACTTACCTCCGACCCGAGCATCAAAGAACATTATCATTCGGCCATGGAAAATAAAGGGGGATCATTTCCACATCTTATATCTGCTCTTTGTGCTGTGTTCCATGATTTATAATCTGGGTTGTGCTTGCTTTGAACATTTGTTTAATTTCAAAAAGCATACTCTGTGTGTATGTGACCGTCTGTGTATACGGTCGTGTTTGATCGCCTACGTGCGATCGTGTGTGTCGTTGTGCTGCGTTTGTTGCAGCGTATGTGTGTAAGTGTTGTGATCCGATCGTCGGATCGTCTTGGAGACATTATCTCCGTGTGTGTGTATGTTGGGGCGCATCCCCGTATGTGTGTGCAGGCGTCATCCTACGTGTTGTTGGAGCGTCGCCTCCGTGTTGGGGATTTATCCCCGTGTATGTGTTGGTGCCTTGCTCCGTGTTGGGGAGTCTTCCCCGTGCTGGTTTATCCAGCGAGTGGACCCTTACCGGTTTGGTAAGGGGTGGACGTAGGGAGTCTGTCGTGGTCCCGAACCACCTTAAAAATCCTTGTGTCTTGTGGTTTGCATTGTGTGATTATGTGTTCCTTGCTTACTCCATTTAGTCGATCGTGTGAGATCGGAGAGATTGAGTGAACTTAAATTACTTTGTTAAGTTTATTTTCTTCAATCTTGTCAAACTTGTTAATTCCGCTAAGAAAGTTTTAATTTGTCATTTTTAGTAGGGGACAATTCAACCCCCCCCCCTTCTTGTCCGCTTGCCTACCCGGGACCAACAACAAGATCCTACTTCGCTAGACCCGACCAACTCTACTTCCCTAGACTCAACAAGCCCTACATCTAACCTAGAGGATATAAAATCTAATGGAAGGGGAATAGGGGCCTCATGCCCCTGGGGAGAGGACTGACAAAACACAGCATAATCCTCCACTAAAATCTCTATTTTAAAATTGGCATTTTTTTGGAGACTGACGGAGATCACGCAACAAGATGGAGCAGAGGGGGGAGGAGGGGGAGGAAGTGTAAGGGGGAAGAGAGACGGAAAAAGAACATCAAAGAAGGGATCAGAGGAGTAAAACCACATGGTTGAAACTTCGACATGTGGGCAATGCCCACGTGAACATGGCACAATTAACACCTCAGTTGGCAATTCCATGAAAAATGGAGCAATCATGATAGGAGGTGAGTGGGGTATGGACTCCAGCTTCTGGAAAAAGGAAGTAAGGCGGGAAGGAGACCAAGAAAAGGTGATAAGGGAGCTCCCCTCTTCCCGCGGACTTTGGTAAGCTGGCTCTGTTGGCGCGTACTTCACAAGCTGCATCTCCAGTTTTCTCAAATCTTCTTCTTCATGGAACATCTCGGCAAAGGCTTTGGAATAATCCATGGCATCATCAACCGGCCCCTTTTGTAGCAACGGTGGCTCAGTCACTGTGCAAGCAGCATTTTCTTTCTCTTTCTGGCAAGGCGGCGTCTTCAGAGTGTCAGGCTGTAATGGAACCTTTACAAAATGTTGGCGATAGTCCCAGGTCAGCAGTCCAGAATCTCCCAGAATTGAAAGTGTGGTGTAATATCCCAGACCTTTTGGATCCTTCTTCGTGGGTCCCGGATCTGGTTTCTCAGAGTGTCTGGCTCCGTTGTGTTCAAAATTTCATTTCGAGCATCTTTCATGTTCGGATCGGCGCGATCCGGAGTTGTTTCGGAGGCCCGGAAGCGTTCCGCGACTTTTCCGCGCGTGTTTTTCGATTACCGGTGTGTGTTTCGGTAATTCCTTCGGAACCTCGCTGCGGGTGAACCGGGTCATTTACCTGGGCATGAGTGGTACCGTTGCGATCGGTGCGCTCCGAGGATCCCAGAAATGTAATTTTCTATTTTTCAGTATTTTTTGAAAATTCTAGATTTTCTATAAATATCTCTATTTTCTCTCTCTCCCCTCACCTTCTTCTTCTTCCTTCTCTTCTCCCCACCGTGACCACCGCCCCTCCCCCTCTCTTTCTCTCTCGTTCGACAGCGGCGACGTCCCCTTCCGGCTGCAGACGGTGCGGGGCGACGGCGTGACGACGTGGGCGACGGCGAGGTGATCGTGGCGGCGTAAAGCTTGTGGGGAACCGTGAAGGGACGAGGGTTTTCAAAGCGTTCTTCGTGATCTCGACAACGATTCGGCGGAGCATTCGCTCCATTGAGGTAGGGTGACGTTCCCTAGCTCCCTGCCGTTCATTTCCGTGATTTATAGGCCGAGGGGAGGCCGAGATGGGCTTGATTGAGCGGGTTTGGGGTTTTCCATGATTTGGGGAGAGTTCGCCCGATCTATGGATTTAGCCCGCGATTTCACGTTTTGGTGGCCTAGTATCATGCTAGGGGTCCCCAGGGGTCTTCCCCTTTGATTTCCCCCTCTCCGGTGGAGGCATGGGGGCGTGGTTGGGTTTTTTGGGCTTTCCCGCCGTTCCGTCGTCGGGCGAGTGTGACGGTCCTTCCAGTGACCGTCACACCGTGTGACGCACCTGGGTGGGTGTGTCACAGCCCTTGTTTAGCCAACTGGGGCCTGGGAGCGTGACGGTCCCGCGATAGACCGCCACAGGCGTGTGACGCGCCTGGGTTGGGCCGTCAGAGCGTCCCGACCGTTGGCATCCGACCGTTGGTTTGACCGTGGGGGTCAAGGCGTGTGACGCACCAGAACTGGCGCGTTATAGCCTTGTGATAGCCCAGCGTGGGTGCGTCAGAAGTTGTTTTACCCCCAGGCCATGTGATGCTCCAGGGCTGGACCGTTACATGCGTGTGACGCTCCAGGAATGGACCGTCACATGTTGTGACGCACCGAGTGGCACGCGTCACGGCTTGCCCTTATTTTCCGCTGTGACGCATCTGCATAGGCGCGTCACAGTTTGTAACGCACCAGGGCAGGTGCGTTACACTCCGTGTTACTCCCCGTTTTACACTGGGAGCGTGACGGTCACGCCTAGATCGTCAGGCATCTGTGACGGTCCCGCCTAGACCGTCAGAGCCCTGTGACGTGTCTAGGGTAGACTGTCAGGCACTGGGTTGCCCCGGGTGGTTTGCAACCCCGTTTCCGTTCCTACCGTGGTTGTCGTGCGACAGTACCGGTACGTGGGGTGGTCCCCGTACATTGTCAGATGCGGACGTGATTTTCCGTTGACTTGAGAGTCTACTCCTTCAGTGACCCTCCACTAGTCGTAGCCCACCAGTACGCGGTGCTGGTCTCACCAGGGAGTGGTGTACGGGCCGACCCTTAGAGATGGTTTTTTAAACTGGTTTTCGTCGGGCCCCACGTCTGTAGCCAGAGTCCGGCTAAGGGGAAAACAAGTCAGAGGGCCAGACCAAGGACGCGCGGTCTGTGTGTGCACACGTGGTTGGGGGCAGTTGGACACACGCTGACGAGCGTGACCCCAGCTAGTCACTTGTTTGTGGTACCTGTTTGGTGTCCGTGCCTCTGGTAGACGCTACCACGTCAGACAGTTCACATGCGGTACGGTGTAAGTCATCAGGGGACGCTACCGGCTGTGCTTCTAGTGGGAGGTACTCCTGTCGAGTCGGGAGTGTCAGACTGTCAGTCGTTACGAGTTTGGCCTTTGGGTTTCTGCCGTGTTGGCCGTTGTGTTCCGATTGTTTCACCGTGGCACGTTTGTCGATTTTCGTGCCGTGAGACCGATACTTTGTAGATGGCAGGGTTTCCCTTTTTGAGGTACTCGCTACTGCTAGCATTGCGGTTTCTCCGTTTGCGAGGTAGGGTTCGAGTGATCCCTACTGAGTCTTGTTCCGAGACTCATTCCCTGCGTATTTTCACCGTGTTTCAGGCGAGGCGATGCGAGGCTTCAGGGGAGTTCGTCTGAGGCTCAGCGCGGTTCAGGTACCCAGCGTTAGTGCCAGAGGTCAGAGCCAGGGTATGCCCCGTGTAGCTGTACTTTCTTTTCTTATCTCTGTACTAGTTATGGACTACTATTGTTATTTTATTGTTATATTGTGGACCATGTAAAACGTTAATTCATTTCCTGCTTATTTATATAACTGTTTAATTCTGTAATTATTTGTGATACTTGTGTAGTTTCCACATCATCCTTCTAACCCTTCCAAGTCTTTGGACTCGTGGGTGGCGGTGCGAGTCTCGGGTTATCGGGCCTTCCCGGTAATCAGATTCTCGGGTCGTTATAGCTGGTATCAGAGCACGGTTGTGGAATTATACAGGAATCATAGGTGATTGTAGTGGTCCACTAGTCCACAGCGATGAAGTACAGTTGACGCTGGCATTGGGCATCGTGTGTTTCTCTTAACCTTGTTGTCTCGTGCTTTCTGTCTTTGCTCCAGGTGCGGGTATGGCGCCGAGGCAGGTGACTCGCTCTCAGCAAGGGCAGTCGGCTGTAGGTTAGGAGATCCAACAGGAGGTTCAGCAGGAGCAGGAGGAGCAGAGCAGAGTGCCACCTGTGGCCACCGAGGCAGTGGATACTTCGAGATTTATGAGGGCCGAGGATTTCTTCCGTGGCATGTACCAGCTTATGTCTCAGCAGTTCGGCGGAGAGGCTGGTGAGGGCTCGTCAACCAGGGGTGGGCCAGGCCGAGCAGTGAGGGATTTCATGCAGTTTCATTCACCTTACTACGGCGTTCAGCCAGACCCTGATTTGGCTCGGAGTTGGCTCGACGAGATGGAGCGGGTGTTCTATTCCGTGCGGAGTACTGCGGAGGATAGAGTGATGTTGGCCTCCAACCAGTTGCAGGGTACGGCTCGAGAGTGGTGGTCTTCCGAGTGGAAGACGTCTTTCCAACTTCGTCCACTTGAGCAGATTGTGTGGGGCGACTTTGTCAGTGCTTTCGAGCGTACCTACTGTCTAGAGTTTATTGCTACGCAGCGGATGCGTCAATTTTTAGAGCTGGTTCAGGGCGACATGTCCGTGTTGCAGTACAGGGCCCGGTTTGTCGAGCTGGGTCGGTATGCACCTCATATCATGGAGAATGAGAGGGTGAAGACCGCATAGTTCGTTCAGGGCTTGAGGCAGGAGCTGAGGCACCATTTGATCGTGAATGCTGCCATCGATTTGGAGACAGCGTCTCGCGTTGCGGCTTCTTTGGAGATGGATATGCAGAGGACTCGAGGATCGATTAGCCAGGGGCAGTCTTTGTCAGGTCGCAGCCAGCAGTCGGCTACCCAACAGCAGGGTTCCTTCCAGCATGCGTCAGGTGGTTTAGGAGCGCCGGCACCGGCAGCGTCAGTGATAGGATCTGTGTCTTTCGGCTCGAAGGTCAAGAAGTTTCTCAAGAAGGGTTTCTCTAAGAAGAAGTCCAAGGGTCAGGGTCAGGCTTCATCGGGCAGTGTACAGCAGCCGGTTCCATTTCAGCGTCAGGGATTAGTGGGTGGATCGCGAGGACCGTGTCCACGGTGTGGCGAGCATCACCCAGGCAGGCAGTGCACGGCACCGATTATCTATTTTCGGTGTGACCAGCCAGGGCATATGGCGCGTGACTGTCCTCAGAGGCAGCAGCAGCAGTTTCCTCAACAGCAGCAGATTCTCCAGCAGTAGAGGCCACAGCAGCAGCAGCAGGGACAGTATCCGCCGCTACCCAGGTCAGCTAGTGTAGGAGGCAGGCAGAGAGATCGGGGCCAGATTGCACACATGACCAGGGCAGAGGCAGTGGCGTCGCAGCTCGTGGAAGGTTCCGTTCAGATTTTGGGTCGTGCGGCTCGGGTTTTGTTTGATTCTGGCGCGTCTCATTCGTTTATTTCGGAGGATTTCGCACTGAGCATCGAGGAGCCGGTGACCCAGTTGTCCTGTGATTTGGCAGTGGAGTTGCCTTCGGGTGATTTTATGATCACTCCGTATTGCTTCGATGAGATTCCCGTGTGGGTGGAAGGGCGGAGTTTGCCGGCTAGGCTCTATGCACTGCCGCTTCATGACTTTGATGTGATTTTGGGCATGGATTGGCTTGAGACACATCATGTGTTGGTGGATTGTGGCTCGAAGAGAGTTTATTTTCGGCGACTTCGTGGACCCACCTTCTATTTCCAAGGTATCAGGTCTTCCTCTTCCTGATTCCTTATTTCAGCGATTCGAGCTCGTCGTTTGCTTGATACGGGTTGTCAGGGTTTTCTCGCTTCTGTGGTCTTGGTAGACCAGCCGCGTCCGGATGTCGAGGACATTCCGGTGGTGTGCGAGTTTTCTGATGTTTTCTCGGAGGACTCACCTGGATTGCCTCCCCAGCGGAAGATCGATTTTGTGATCGAGGTCATGCCGGGTACGGGACCTTTGGCGAAGGCCCCCTACCGTATAGCCCCCGCTGAGTTGAGGGAGTTGCGGGGGCAGTTGCAAGAGTTGCTGGCCAAGGGATATATTCATCCCAGCTTTTCCCTTGGGGTGCGCCAGTGTTGTTCGTGAAGAAGGACGGTAGTTTGCGGCTGTGCATTGACTACCGGCAGCTGAATGAGGTGACCATTAAGAACAAGTATCCATTGCCGCGGATTGATGATTTGTTCGACCAGCTTCAGTCTGCTCGAGTGTTCTCGTGGATTGATTTACGGTCCGGTTACTATCAGCTGAGAATTCGCGAGTCCGATGTGGAGAAGACTACGTTCAGTTCGAGGTACGGGCATTATGAGTTTCTGGTGATGCCGTTTGGGCTCACCAATACCCTCGCAGCCTTCATGGACTTGATGCAGAGGGTGTTTCGTCCGTACTTGGACTAGTTCGTGGTCGTATTTGTGGACGACATCCTTGTCTATTCGTGGTCTGCCGAGGAGCACACGTACCATTTGGGTGTGGTGCTGCAGACGTTGCGAGATCACCAGTTGTATGCGAAGCTCAGTAAGTGTGAGTTCTGGCTTCGTGAGGTGCACTTTTTGGGGCACGCGATTTTTGATGATGGCATTTCTGTGGACCCTACCAAGGTCGGGGCAGTAATGCAATGGCCGAGGCCGAGGTCTGTGACGGAGATCCTGAGTTTCTTGGGACTTGCGGGTTATTATCGTTGATTTATCCAAGATTTTTCTGGCATTGCGACCCCGATGACTAGACTCACACGGAAGGAAGTGCCTTTTGTCTGGTCTGAGGAGTGTGAGCAGAGTTTCAGGGAACTGAAGAGATTGCTCACCTTGGCTCCGGTGTTGATTTTACCTTCTGGATCGGGAGGTTTTGCGGTGTGTACAGATGCTTCCGGCGTTGGATTGGGTGTTGTGTTGATGCAGCATGGTAGAGTGGTGACTTATGCATCTCGACAGCTGAAGCTCCACGAGGAGAACTACCCAACCCATGACCTTGAGTTGGCGGCTGTGATCTTCACGCTGAAGATCTGGAGGCATTATCTATACGGTGAGAAGTTCGAGGTGTTCACTAACCATCAGAGTTTGAGGTATGTGTTCACGCAGAGGGACCTTAACCTCAGGCAAAGGCGTTGGATGGAGTTTATGAAGGATTATGACTTCACCCTGTCTTATCAGCTGGGCAGGATGAATGTCATCGCCGATACTTTGAGTCGGAAGGTCGCGATCAGTGCCTTGATGTTGAGGAAGTGGAGGCTCTGGGAACAAGTGTCTGAAGTTTCATTCAGGCTCAAGATTCCCCAAGAGCCAGGGTTAGCAGTGCTTGCGAGTCTGACTGTCACGCCAGCTATCCGCCGTCAGGTGATAGAGGCTCAGCATGCGGACCCTGAATTGCCCCGGATTTTGGCCTTAGCTGATGTGGAACTCGGCGAGGACGGTGCTACGAGGTTTTGTGGCAGGCTGTACATCCCAGCCGAGGAGCGGGTTCGGCGTGCGGTGTTGCGCGAGGCTCATGGAAGCAGGTACGCCGTACACCCGGGTGTGACGAAGATGTATCGGAACTTGCGGAGGTAGTTCTGGTGGCCTGGCATGAAGAGAGATGTTGCCGAATTTGTGGCCAGGTGCCTGACCTGTCAGCAGATGAAGGCGGAACATCAGCGACCAGGAGGTACTCTCCAGCCCTTGGATGTTCCCGCGTGGAAGTGGGACCACGTGACCACGGATTTTCTGGTGGGTTTGCCGAGGACTCCGAGTGGGTAGGATAGTATTTGGTTGCTGGTGGATCGACTGACGAAGGTGACTCGGTTGTTACCGGACAAGGTCAGCTGGAGTGTGCCCAAGTTGGCTCGTCTTTATGTGGAGCGGATCGTTCCGTTGCATGGGATTCCCATCTCCATCGTGTCAGATCGGGATCCGCACTTCACTTCTGGATTCTGGAGGAGTTTCCAGCGAGCTCTTGGCACGGAGTTGGCGTTTAGTTCAGCGTAACATCCTCAGTCAGATGGTCAGTCTGAGAGGACCATCCAGACTTTAGAGGATATGCTGAGATCCTGCTGCCTGGAGTGGCAGGGGAGTTAGATTCACCACCTACCATTGGTGGAGTTTGCCTACAACAACAGCTATCATTCGAGCATCGGCATGGCTCCTTATGAGGCATTGTATGGGCGTCCGTGTCAGACTCCACTTGACTGGTTTAAGGTTGGTGAGCGTGTTTTGACGGGACCGGAGTTGGTGCAGCAGTGTGTGGATGTTGTGCACGTGGTTCGTCAGAACATGTTGGAGACCCAGAGTCGGCAGAAGAGCTATGCTGACCGGAGGAGGCAGCCCCTCGCGTTCGCCGTGGGTGATCGAGTGTTCTTGAGAGTTTCTCCGATGAAGGGGGTGATGCGCTTTGGACGACGTGGGAAGCTGAGTCCCCGCTATGTTGGTCCGTTTCCCGTTGTGGAGTGCATCGGTGAGGTGGCTTATCGGTTGCAGTTACCCCTTGAGTTGGCATCGGTGCATGACGTGTTCCACGTCTCGATGTGGCGGAAGTATTTGCCTGATGACTCTCATGTTCTTGAGGATTCTGTTTGGCCCGAGATGACTCCAGACCTTTCTCTCCCAGAGTTTCCTGTCCGTGTTGAGGATAGGCGAGAGCAACGCCTGCGGAACAAGGTCATCCCCTTGGTAAAGGTGGTGTGGCAGCGGCACTCTGGTGGTGAGGCTTCTTGGGAACGTGAGGACGAGATGCGTCAGCAGTTCCCTTACTTGTTTGAGTGAGTCTTCCGCTTCTTTCCCCTTGGGTTGTTCTCAATTTCGAGGACGAAATTCCTTTAAGGGGGGAGGGCTGTAATATCCCGGACCTTTCGGATCCTTCTTCGTGGATCCCGGATCTGATTTCTCGGAGTGTCCGGCTCTGTTGTGTCTGAAATTTCGTTTCGGGCATCTTTCCTGTTCGGATCGGCGCGATCCGGAGTTGTTTCGGAGGCCAGGAAGCATTCCGTGATTTTTCTGGGCATGTTTTCCGATTATCGGTGTGTGTTTCGATAATTCCTTCGGAACCTCGCTGCGGATGAACCGGGCCGTTCACCTGGGCATGAGTGGTACCGTTGCGATCGGTGCGTTCTGAGGATCCCGAAAATGTAATTTTCTATTTTTCGGTATTTTTCAGAAATTCCAGATTTTTTATAAATATCTCTCTTTTCTCTCTCTCCCCTCACCTTCTTCTTCTTCTTCTTCTTCTTCCTTCTCTTCTCCCCACCGTGACCACCGCCCCTCCCCCTCTCTTTCTCTCTCGTTCGGCCTCGGCGACGTCCCCTTCTGGCTGTAGACGGTGCGGGGCGACGGCGTGACGACGTGGGCGACGGCGAGGTGATCATGGCAGCGTAAAGCTTGTGGGGAACCGTGAAGGGACGAGGGTTTTCAAAGCGTTCTTCCTGATCTCGGCAACGATTCGGCGGAGCATTCGCTCCATTGAGGTAGGGTGACGTTCCCTAGCTCACTGCCGTTCATTTTCATGGTTTATAGGCCGAGGGGAGGCCGAGAGGGGCTTGATTGAGCGGGTTTGGGGTTTTCCATGATTTGGGGAGAGTTCGCCCGATCTATGGATTTAGCCCGCGATTTCAGGTTTTGGTGGCCTAGTATCATGCTAGGGGTCCCCAGGGGTCTTCCCCTTTGATTTTCCCCTCTCCGGTGGAGGCATGGGGGCGTGGTTGGGTTTTTTGGGCTTTCCCGCCGTTCCGTCGTCGGGCGGGTGTGACGGTCCTTCCAGTGACTGTCACACCGTGTGACATGCCTGGGTGGGTGCGTCACAGCCCTTGTTTAGCCAGCTAGGATCTGGGAGCGTGACGGTCCCACGATAGACCGTCACAGGCGTGTGACGCACCTGGGTTGGGCCGTTAGAGCGTCCCGACCGTTGGCATCTGACCGTTGGTTTGACCGTGGGGGTCAAGGCGTGTGACGCACCAGTACTGGCGCATCACAGCCTTGTGACTGCCCAGCGTGGGTGCGTCATAAGTTGTTTTACCCCGAGGCCATGTGACACTCCAGGGCTGGACCGTTACATGCGTGTGACGCTCCAGGAATGGACCGTCACATGCTGTGACGCACCGAGTGGCACGCATCACGGCTTGCCCTTATTTTTCGCTGTGACGCACCTGCATAGGCACGTCACAGTTTGTAATGCACCAGGGCAGGTGCGTTACACTCCGTGTTACTCCCCGTTTTACACTGGGAGCGTGACGGTCTCGGCTAGACCGTCAGGCGTCTGTGACGGTCCTGCCTAGACCGTCAGAGCCTTGTGACGCATCTAGGGTAGACCGTCAGGCACTGGGTTGCCCCGGGTGGTTTGCAACCCCGTTTCTATTCCGACCGTGGTTGTCGTGCGACAGTACCGGTACGTGGGGTGGTCCCCGTACGTTGTCGGATGCGGATGTGGTTTTCCGTTGACTTGAGAGTCTACTCATTCAGTGACCCTCCACTAGTCGTAGCCCACCAGTACGCGGTGCTGGTCTCACCAGGGAGTGGTGTACGGGTCGACCCTTAGAGATGATTTTTTAGACTGGTTTCCGTCGGGCCCCACGTCTGTAGCCAGAGTCCGGCTAAGGGGAAAACCAGTCAGAGGCCCAGACCAGGGACGCGCGATCTGAGTGTGCACACGTGGTTGGGGGCAGTTGGACACACGCTGACGAGCGTGACCCCAGCTAGTCACTTGTTTGTGGTACTTGTTTGGTGTCCGTGCCTCTGGTAGACGCTACCACGTCAGGCAGTTCACATGTGGTGCGGTGTAAGTCGTCAGGGGACGCTACCGGCTGTGCTTCTAGTGGGAGGTACTCCTGTCGAGTCGGGAGTGTCAGACTGTCAGTCGTTACGACTTCGGCCTTCGGGTTTCTACCGTGTTGGCCGTTGTGTTCTGGTTATTTCACCGTGGCACGTTTGTCGATTTTCGTGCCGTGAGACCGGTACTTTGTAGATGGCAGGGTTTCCCTTTTTGAGGTACTCACTTACTGCTAGCGTAGCGGTTTCTCCGTTTGCGAGGTAGGGTTCGAGTGATCCCTACTGAGTCTTTTTCCAAGACTCATTCCCTGCGTGTTTTCACCGTGTTTCAGGCGAGGTGAGGCTTCAGGGGAGTTCGTCTGAGGCTCAGCGCGATTCAGGTGCCCAGCGTTAGTGCCAGAGGTCAGAGTCGGGGTATGCCCCATGTAGCTGTACTTTCTTTTCTTGTCTCTGTACTAGTTGTGGACTACTGTTGTTATTTTATTGTTATATTGTGGACCATGTAAAACGTTAATTCATTTCCTGCTTATTTATATAACTGTTTAATTATGCAATTATTTGTGATACTTGTGTAGTTTCCACACCATCCTTCTAACCCTTCCGAGTCTTCGGACTCGTGGGTGGCGGTGCGACTCTCGGGTTATCAGGCCTTCCCGGTAATCGGATTCTCGGGTCGTTACATGTGGACTCCCGATACCCGAGACCCCTTCTGCCCATTTTTCAGACCTTAGGGATTGGCTTAGTCCGCCCTTGTAATTGAGCGCCGAGGCCCATGCCCGGCTGGTAGCCTATCTTCAGTATCATATTCCAGCCCTTGGAGTCTCTTATCTTGGGCTTCGCCTTGACATTAACTGACGCGGTGGCAGGCTTGCGTGATGCATATGCCCAAGGAAAATCAAGGTCGAGCACTGAAATAATCGGCTTGTTACTCGGCCAGAGAGTTGGTAGAACCTTATTGGAGATGGCTTCAACAGAGTGTACCGTGGAGATGCTCTTTACCTTCACCACCCGCCCTTGGAATGGGAACTTGAGGCACTGGTGGGCGGTAGAGGGTACGGCATGAAGACTGTCGATCCATGGCCGACCCAAAATGGCTTTGAACATCAGATCAATGTCTAACCCATAAAACTCTACGGGCATCGACAAAGGCCCGAGCTCGGCTTGGACAGTAATCACCCCATGGCACGTTTTCCTGGAGTTGTCATAAGCTGCTATAGTTGTTGGATTTGGCCTCAGCAATTCTTCAAAAATATTACAGGCGCAGAGGGTGCTGAGTGGATAGATATTTATAGAGGCCCTGGTGTCAACCAAAGCCGCATCTATAGACACCTTATTCAAGGTGATGGAGATGCAGAGCGGCATTTGGCGTGCCTCGGGGGGCGCCAATTCAGTCTCAGAAAACATGATGGTCGGCCCTTTCGTCAATGCTGCTAGGGCCGATGGAAGGCTGTCCACTGCCATGTCCTCGCTGACCATGACTTTTTGGAGGAAAGCCTTTAGAGCATCTTGGTGCAGCGTGGATCGCTTGATCAACTCCAATATGGAACTCTTGGCCGGCATCCAGTCCAAATGCTGTAATAAGTCATACCTTGTACCAGGCAACGGGTCTGTTTCTTCTGGTTCAAATGTTGGTGACGGAACTTGAGGGTTGGGTGCGGGTGCACCGGTGGTGGGATAACTTCTCTGAAACAAGCGCCCGCTCCGGAGGGTAAGATTCTGTGCCGGCACAGCATCGGACGAACTCACAATAGGTGACTTGATGGGTCCAGCGGGGTAAGTGGAGTGAGTAAAGGTGGGGGTGATGATGGTGGAGGCGATTCTGATGGGCCATGGTGGGAGGATAATATGTGAGGGGTTAGGTGAGGAGGTGACAATGGGGGGCGTGACAGGCGCTGGTGTTATGACTGGTGATGTGGTGGGCAATGGGGTAGGTATAATGAGGGGTCTGGAAGGAATAGCGGGTGTGGTGGAGGTGACAACGGTAGGCTGAATGATAGTGGCGGTAGAAGATGAAGGGGGGTTGTTGTAGGTATGGTGGAGGGCCAAAAGGTGAGCTGGAGTCTCGTCATCATAGGACCACCCAGCGTTGGGAGCTGAGCGGTGAACAATGTTTACTTGAGCCGGTGCCGGCGGCTGCGGTTGTGGAGCGGGCGGGTGGTTTGGCATCGGATTCTGATGAATCTCAAGTTCTTGTGCGGGCTGCTGCTACTGCTGGGGTTGAGGTTGCTGTGGCTGCTGCTACTGCTGCGCCGGTTGCTGCGACCTCGACGCATGTCCTCTTCTCTCTTTAATCTCTGTAATTAACTTATGCATTTCTGCCCAGTCAATCCGCTGTCCTTTGTGCAAATCATAGACAAAATCATGGAACTGGTAGCACCTCTCAATCGTGTGCCCGGGCTGCCGATGAAATATGCAAAATCTGGATGGGTCAGCGGCTGGATTCCAGTTCGGGCGTTCCTAGGGAAGCTGAAGATCTCCGGTGTGCATAAGGGCTGAAAAGATGTCTGGCAGAGTTTCAGGTAGGGGAGGGTAATGAGCTCTCTTGGGGCCCATGCGAGCAGGTGCGTAGCCATTTGGTGGTGGAACATTATGGTACTGTGGCGGTTGTTGTGATTGTTGTGGCGACTGAGGTTGCTAGGGAGCGGGGAATGATGGTTGGGTAGTTGGCGGAGCGGTAAACTAGGGGTTGCGGGGAGGTTGCTGGAAGCGTGGTAGAGCGGATTGGTTGGGGAAGTGGATAGCCTGCACCTGCTCATTCATCTGGACTCCTTTGGTAATTGGGCCCTGGGGTTTTCTGGCAGGTTTGGGCTTCTGGGCCTCGAACAAGGAGTGAATTGGGGAGTCTTTGAACTGGGTCTGGATAAATCGGGCCCTGTTGTACAACTGGTGCATATTAGAAATGTCATTCATAGCTAAAATGTTTTGGAATGTAGGGGTGGCATTGGAAATCAACAGCTTACCCTTTTCCTCCTCCGGAATCTGCCCGGGCACACGGGAGGTCATCTGCCTCCATCTATCAGCATAGGTGGCGAAGTCTTCGTCGGCCCTCATCTTTTCGGCCACCAGATCAGTAAAAGAATACTCCAGGCCCCCTAGTCTTGGAATCTCTGTATAAACTTTTCTTTAACAACTTTGAAACTCTCTGCCTCCTCTAGTGGCAGAGTATAGAACCATTCCAAGGCTACCCCGTCCAATGAGCCACGGAAAAGATACGCCATGAGGCGATCGTTGTATTGAAACTACGCCGACTCATTCAAGAATTCCCTTATATGAATGAAGGGGTTGCCATTCCCATCGTATTTTCGGTACGCGGGGAGCTCCGACTAAGGAGGGAAGCGGATGTCACGAAAATTGGGAATCGGGATATCAGCAAGGGACTGTGGGCCGACCCACTTGTGAAGGAGGTCAAGTTGCTGCTGCATGGAAGCCCACTTATCAAGAAGTTCCCATTCCTGAGATGGAGGAGGAAAGACTAGGAGGGCAGACCCGGTATAAGGGGCCGAAGGGTAGGTAGCTGTGAAGTCCCGCAATCAATGACACCCAAGAGGAGGGAGAATTGGGTGATTACAGATTTTAAGAATGTTTACCCGATTTAAAACAGGTATTAAGAGTAAGCAACAAACAAATATAGATCTGATGGATTACAAAATGAATCTAGCTAAATCAACCACTACAGCATTTCTTTGGTACCAGGCGGAGTCCGGGAATCCGAAGATTCTCTCACACAAGGTATTTTCCTCCCGACAAGATTAACCTTGTCGATCAGAAACCACCTTTTGATGAACCAGAGATCTCCCGTAAAAAGGTTAATAGAACTAGATCTAAACAAAGAAATCAGATGATGCAATATGCAAATATGCTAGAGGAGAATTGGAGGTAGAAGATAAGGAGCAAACCACACAAGAGGGCACGATTTTTAGGTGGTTCGGATGCAACAACTGCAACCTACGTCCACCCCTCACCGACTGTGAGGATTCACACACTATCTTGTAGAAGGTTACAAGATCAGAACACATACACACCCACTCGTGTGAGTTCAGAACTCCCACGAAGATCCACAAGCACCGAGTCACAAGGAAATGTGAAGAAATAGACACACACACACACACACACACACACACGAATCGACGTAGATCCACACACACACAAGTATTCAGATATTACAAGAACACACACTTGAATCTGAAATAGAAATCGAATGGAAAACACAAAGTAGAAACTTCAGATTCAAGCTCCCCCTTAGTTGATGAAGAAGATTTTGGATGCAGCTTGATCTCCACTTGTCTTGGCGTTGATATGCTCCAGATGTGGCTTGGATCATTTGAAGATGGATGAAGAACTTCCTTCCCGGAGCACTGTTCACGGCTATAGTAGCATCACTCTTCTCTCCCCTTGATAGCCTCCTTGAGCTTCCTTAGATTGTTAGGGTTTCTTACCCCAAAGAGATATTTTTATAACTCTTGAATGGTCAAGAGACAAGCCAGGAACCAGATCTACAAATCATGGAAAGTTTGGTGGCTTTGGGATTAAACAAATCCAAGAAGAGGGTCTTCCCATGTTAAGAACACAAAGTCAACAATAAGGGCTTTCGAGGCTGGCAGTCGACCTGAGGTTGGGGGCGGTTGACCGAAATTTTGCAAGACTGGAGTTTTTCAATTCTGGGAAAATCGGTCGACCGATCCTTGCTGGGCAGTCGACCGCTCCTGTAAAAAACTGTAGATTTGATATCCCTGGAAAATTAGGTCAACCGCTTTGTGCCTTTAGGTCGACCAGAATCTGGGAATTCTGCAAAATAGCATGGTTTAGTCCATGAAACATATCTGAACATTTGAAGACTTATTTTTGCACAAGGATCCATATAAAATGAGCTTGTTTGATCCTCAATCAATTCATGCATTTGGGTTTTAATCTCATTTGGAGACGTTCAATCAATTAATCAACCCATTTGTAATTTCGGAGTTTTGTTATCATCAAAATCGTCTGGAGACTCAACAATCTCCCCCTTTTGATGATGACAAAACTCTAAATTACAATTGCCTTGGCATGCCGTAAAGCAAATGTGGACCTAAGCAAAGGCCGATAAATCACAAGGCGAATAAACCAAATACTCGTTCCCTTAGGTGAAACATCACAAGCCATTCAAACCATTCAACACTTTATTTGCCAAATAGATAGGAAATGAAGGATAAGAGCCAACCAATTGAGATCAAAAACCAATAGCATTCATTTCATCATTAAATTATAGAGTTCATTGGGAGAGAATGCAAGACACTACATGTGACAAGGACAAGATGCAAGACAGACTCTCAAAATGCAATGACTCAACAACAAAGTTCCTCACAATGAGCATTCATGCAAACATACATGCAGCCACGCATAGACTATAATAATAACCCTACATATATAACTACTTCTCCCCCTTTGACATCATCAAAGAGGGATAGGATAGATAAAAAGTGGACCCAAAAAGACATAAGACCGACATGCAACAGTCTAGAGAGAGGAACAAAAGAAGGATCCACATGGGCCATCTGCAGGAGGCTGATCCTCTAGAGGAGGAGGCTGATATCCAAGGCGGCAACGAATGTCGTCAAGAGAATGATCTTGAACCTGAAGACAATCCTGAATATGGCCAATGGAGAGGTCACAGGCCGCATCACGGCGCTGCATGCCAAAAAGGGTCAAGTTCATGATGTGGAAGGACTGACTGGAATCAGCAACACTGACGGGATCGTCGGTTCGAGATTCAAGATTCATGGTTGAACCTGACGGGATATGCAAGCGGCTTCAACAAATTATCAAATAAATATTTATGTTAATTGGGCCAAATGTATAGGCCTAATATGTGTGTTTTCTTTTTATAGGAATTAAGCTATATCCATGAAAGAGTCTTTTTTTTAATAGTGTCTTTTAATCTTCCAATTAGAGGTATAATGAGTGTTAGGTATTAGTTGAAGTTTTAATGAGTTATCTTTTGGTCTCCTTGTGGAGTCTATAAAAAGAGTCCTGTGACCTTTATTTTAAGTAATGAAATGAAGTTAAATTTTTGGAAAAGGTGGGAACCCCACTCTCTCTATCTCTTCCCTCCCTTTTCTCTCCTACGTTTCCATTTCTTCCCCCCCCCTCTCTTGTCCCTGCAGCTGGCATTCTCCCTCTCTCCCCCCTCTCTCTTATCATCTCTCCCCATCTCTCCCTCTCTCCCTTCTACAGGGGCCAGTGGCCCCCTCTCTTTCTCTCCCCTTTCTCTCTTTCTCATCTCTCCTCCTCCCTCGTTCACTCTTCTGCGCACCCTCACACCGGCGGGCTCCTCTCCTCCCCACCACTCTCTTCTCTCTGCCGTCTGCACCGGTCTCCCTGAGCTTCTCCCCCCTCCAGCTTCTCCTTCCTTAGCATCTCGCGCTCATCTCTCACTCTCCTTCTCTCCTTTCTACACATACCACCGTAGCACTGCAACTTCTTTATTCCCGGCTCTCTCTCCTCCTCACACACCTCCCCCTCTCTGCTCTCTCTCTCTCTCCCACCGTAGATCTTGCTTCTCTTCACCCTGCTAGTCACCGCGGCCTCTCCCCCTCCCTTTCTCTCTCTAGAACTCCCACAGTCACGGCACTCACCTTTACTCTCTCCCTCTCTGGCTAACACCACCGCACCCACTCTCTTCACACACACCGGAGACGTTCACCACTGTCGCCTCCCTCTGCACCGGGCTCCTTCATTCCTCCCACCCCCACTCTCTCCCTCTATTTGCTTCTCTCTACCTGCAGATCGATACCGCCACAGGCCTCACCTTCGCAGCACCCACCCCACCACTCCGTTCCTTCTCTTTCTCTCTCTAAATCTCCTCTTTCTCCCTTTCACCATCCTTCACACCGACCTCACTCTTAGCCCTCTCTATCTCTCCTCCTTGCATCCCCTCCGACAGCATCTAGCCTAGCTTCTCCCCCTCTCTTCTTACTCCCACTCTCTCCTCTCTTTCTCCCTCTTCCTCTCTTCTGCACACCGCACCAGTGGCTTTCACATGCCCCCCCCTTCCTCCTCTCCCCTCTCCTCTACACCTCCAAGTTCCCTCACACACACTCCGGTTCTCCCTCTTCTTCTCCCACTGCCTCTCTTCTGCACACGTCACCACTACGGCTTCCCCTGCTCCCCCTCTCTTGCAACAGCCCACTCCTTGTTTCCCTCTCTACCTCCCTTCTGTACACACTCTCATCCCCCTCTCATCCTATCTTCTATAAACACCCACACCAACACCCACCGCCCTACCACCCACGGCACTGCCCTGCCCATCTCCCTTACATGCAACCACGTCGACATCGTCCCTAGCCACAACAATGGACCGCTCACCACCACTTAAGCACCAGCCCATTCCCCCCTACTGGTCACCACCTATAGCTCCGGCAACCTGCTTCAACGGCAGCAAATGAACAGAGCCGCCGTACGAGTATTGGCTTCACCTTATCAAGCATACTCTACCCAGCATCCCTTCGCTTGTACCTTGCAGGCTGCCACTACTACTGCCATCCTCCCCACAACGGCGACGTCCTGCCCAGCTCCCCCATGCGCGGGCATGCCGGCGACGTCCCCGGCATGCATGCGTATGCATGTTCACCACCGAGCAGTCCGATAGCACCAAGTGGTCCCCGATCATCTCCCGGCAGCGGCTGCACCACCCCTCAAGCACACTCCGGCTGTCGCCGTCGTCGTCGTGGTCGCCCACGGCCTCGTCAAGCACGCCAAACGGCTTTAGCACTCCCGCGTCCGGAGCTTGGCGAGCACCACGGGCAAGCGCGGCAATCACCTCGTCCGAGCACGACACCCAGCGCCGTCAACCGTTGCGAGGTCCCCTACTGGTCACCGTCATCAAGCACGTTACCCGCCTGCAGCTACACACGTTGGCATCATGCCGAGCGTAAGCATACCCAGCTCGGTCTCCATCGCTGGTGGGCTGCCACCACTGCTGCCATCCTCGATCGCTCCCTTTACCCGCTGTGGTCACACCTCCCCACCGCAGAGACCACTGCCCAGCCACCCTCCCTATCTCGTTGCGTTCTCTCTCTCTCTCTCTCTCTCTCTCCCATATCTCTCTCTCTCTCGTCAAGGGGAAAGGCATATGATATGTTTGGATTGGCGAAGGAGAGCTTGTTGGGTGCTATATTGTGCTCCCAGTCGGATTATCCTGAACTCTCTTTAAGACAAAACAAAGTGTTGAATAGTTGGCCAAGAAGCAGATGCAAGCCACATGGTTATCTTGGGGAGGCAGAGCATGGTGGTGTCCCATGTGATAATGATGCTAGAGATGCTTATGGTCAGGAGGCTAATAATTCTGAGTGGGGGATAGCAAGTGAGATTGATCTTGAGAATGATGAAAGAAAGAAGAGTGATGATGACAATTATTGGAAAGATGAGAATAACAGTAGAGAGAAATATGGAAAGCATATTGACGAGGTGACAAATGGAAAGCATATTGACGAGGTGACAAAAGAATGGGAACTTGGTGACGACGTTCTTCTCTCTCAAGGATGAATCGTCATTTTCAGAATTGGGATAATGATATTTAGGCCGTCTAAAGTTTGTGGATGTGTGAACTTGGCGTTGGCAGTCACAACTGAAAGTACAAATACGCTATGCGGTGTTTGGTTGGGCCACCGTGTTTGCTTATTCTATGCTACTGTGTTGTTACGAGTAATTTTGAAGCATACAGCAAAAAAAAATAAAAAATGAGAAAATGAGAAGAAAAGAAAATTTTGAACTCAGATTAGTTTGTGTCACATCAAAATTTTGATCTTCACACGTGCACAAACGGCCACAAGGATTTCGTCCCGAAACGGTGACGAATCGACCGGATCTTGTGCGGATTGAAGGTGGATGAGGTTTTGGGATTTCAAAGGTAGAGTTGGGGTGTTCTAGGGTTAGGAAGATATGTTGGAGAGAGAATGGGTGAGATAGAATGAGATAATGGGGTGTTAAACCCCCATATAAGTTGGTTCGGATGAGGTTTGGCTAGCCCGGTTTGTCGGGTTCGGTCGACCGGACCGGGTCTGGCGGTCGACCGCTAGACCCAAAAATCCCCAATTTTGTAACTTTTTTCTTTTTTTGTTTCTTTTTCCTTTTTTGTTTCTTTTTCTATATATGGGGACAACCATCCGACCTTCTGATTGGAACCAACATGAAGTGGAGAGAGAGAGAAAAGATGGAGATTTGAGAAAACTTCTTAACTCCCCCTCAGAACTTGCCTTAGGTCTGGCATCACTGGATCCACATTTATTTCAGCAAGGAGTATCTGGCCTTAGAAAAATTTTTCAAGGAATGCTATATGTATAAGTACATTCAAGCATGTAGGAATGTATATGAACACACAAGATATTAAAGGAAAATACACATAATATGCATGGTAATCTACCCTTGATGCATATGAGTTTCTACAAGTGCAATTCTTATTCTAAGTGTAGACTTATGTATGTATGCTCTCACCTTTGCACATCTCAAGTTCTCTTCTTATCTTGTTAAATTGATCCCGGTTTAGGGGTTTTGTGAAGATGTCAGCTAGTTGATTGTGTGTGTCAATGAAATTCAATTCAAAGACCCCTTTTCCTACATGATCTCTCAGAAAATAATGTCGAATGTCAATGTGTTTTGTCCTAGAATGTTGAACAGGGTTTTTTGATAAGTTGATTGCACTAGTATTATCACACAAGATTGGCACACATTTCATTTCAACATCCAAATCAAGCAATTGATTTTTGATCCAAAGTACTTGGGCTCCACAACTTTCGGCGGCTATGTATTCAACCTCGGCCATTGAGAGAGCTACTGAATGTTGTTTCTTGGAGGCCCATGAGACTAGGCAACGACCAAGAAACTGACAGTACCCACTAGTACTTTTACGATCTACAATATATCCGGCATAATCTGCATCGGTGTATGCAATCAAATCAAAAGAACTACCATCAAATCAAAAGAACTACCCATGGAAAACCATAAGCCAAAATCTATTGTGCCAAGTAAGTATCTAAAAATGTGTTTAACAGCCATTAAATGAGATTCTTTAGGACATGACTGAAAACGAGCACATAGACATACACTGAATTGAATGTCAGGACGGCATGCTGTGAGATACAGTAGTGATCCGATCATACCTCAAAACAGTGTAGGATCTATTATTTTACCATTTTCATATTTGTCTAACTTCGAGGTTGTGGCCATTGGAGTTGACAGAGGTTTTGCTTCAGTCATCCCATATTTCTTCAACAGCTCCATTGTGTACTTGGCTTGACTTATGAAAATGCCTTCAGATGTTTGCTTCACCTGCAGTCCAAGAAAGAATGTTAATTCACCCATTAAGCTCATCTCAAATTCTCCTTGCATTATTTCTGCAAATTCATCACATAACGCATTATTAGTAGCTCCAAAAATTATGTCATCCACATACACTTGAAGTACTAATATATCTTTACCTGATTTCTTTATGAAAAGTGTTTGATCAACCTTACCTCTTTTGAAATCATTTTCAATCAGAAATGAGGTGAGCTGTTCATACCATGCCCTTGGTGCTTGCTTCAGTCCGTACAAAGCCTTCTGGAGCTTGTACACATGTTGTGGATGTTTGGGGTCTTTAAAATCTGGAGGTTGTTCTACAAAGACATCCTCTTTGATATACCCATTTAGAAACGCAGATTTAACATCCATTTGAAATAATTTGAAGTTAGATTAGCAAGCATAAGACAATAAAATCCGGACTGCTTCTAGAAGAGCAACCGATGCAAATGACTCATCAAAATCAATACCCATCTCCTGGCTATACCCTTTAGCTACAAGTCAGGCCTTGTTCCTAACAACCAATCCCGTATCATTTAATTTATTTCTGAAAACCCATTGGGTTCCAACTATGGATTGATTCTTAGGCCGCGGCACAAGAGTCCACACCCGGTTTCTTTCGAACTGGTGCAACTCTTCATGCATAGCATAGATCCAGGATTCATTTTAAAGAGCTTCATGAATATCCTTAGGCTCTTCCTGTGAGATTAAAGCTATCAAATCCTCTTCTTCTACTTGCCTTAGTGATGATCTCGTTCTTACCCCATCTTGAGGATTATCGATGATGTTTTCAGCTGGGTGATCTTTCAAGAAGTTTGAGCTACTTGGCAAGTCGGGGTGCTGCACTTGCTACTCTTGCAGTGTTTCAATTGAAGGATCTTCATTTTCTTCACTCTTGCTGGGTATTCCTTCCTTTGGTTCATCCTTAGCTTTAGATGTTCCAGCATTAGTTGAATTTTTGGGGGCTTCTCCTGCATCCACAATTGGAATAGATTGGTTTGTCAGTTTTAGTTCAGATTCATCAAAAATCACATGAGGACTTTCTTCAACAACCAGAGTCCTTTTATTAAACACTCGATAAGCTCTAGAGTTAAGTGCATAGCCTAGGAAAATTCCTTTGTCACTTTTCTCATCAAAATTACCTAGGTTGGACTTACCATTGTTCAGTATGAAACATGGACATCCAAAGGGTTTAAGATGGGAAATATTTAGTTTCTTACCCTTGTAGAGCTCATATGGAGTTTTCTTCAAATTGGGCCTTACCATTGCCCTGTTGATGATGTAGCACGTCGTACTTACCGCCTCAGCCCAAAAGTATTTTGATAGAGAATTTTCACTTAACATGGTCCGTACCATGTCTATCAATGTTCTATTTTTCCTCTCCACCACTCCATTTTGTTGGGACATCATTGGTGATGAAAAATTATGTGTGTACCCCTGCTCTTCACAAAAATTGTTGAACTCATGATTATCAAATTCACCACCATGATCACTTTGAATGGTAGTGATAAGGTAGCCTCTTTCATTTTGGATTTTCATGTAAAACACTTCAAACTCCGTCAAGGCATCACTTTTGTTAGCTAAAAATAATACCCATGTAAATATGGAGTAGTCATCAACAATAACAAATCTAAAAGATTTACCTCCTAGGCCAGATGTCCTAGTAGGGCCAAATAAATCGAGATGGAGTAATTCAAGAGGCCGGGAGGTAGAAATAATGTTCTTATTTTTGAAAGATATGCATGTTTGCTTGTCTTTTGTGCAAGCCTCACAGATTTTATCACTTTTAAATTTTAATTTTGGCAAACCATTTACTAAGTCATGTTTAGACAACTTGGAGATTACTCCAAAACTAGCATGACCTAGTCTTCGGTGACATAGCCGAGCATTATCATGATTGTTTGCTACCAAGCACACATCATCACCGGAAACATCATCTAAATCAATAGTATAGACATTATTGCTTCTCTTGCCGATGAATCTGATTTCATTGGAGGTTTTATTTATGACAAGACAGTGGGTTTCATCAAAAATAATTTTAAAACCCTTGTCACACAATTGGCTTATACTCAGCAGATTATGATTTAAGCCTTTCACTAAAATGACATTTTCAATCAAGGTTTCATAATTTTTACCTATGTTGTCGATTCTAATTATTTTACCTTTGTCCTTTCCACCAAATGCAACTGAGCCTCCATCTTTATCTTGCAGCATAGAGAATGCTTTCTTGTCCCCTGTCATATGCCTCGAACAGCCGCTATCCAAATATCATTTGCTCCCCCTGGCTTCAAGGCATATCTGCAAGAAATAAGATTCTCATCCAATTGTTTTTGGTACCCAAGCTAGTTTGGGTCCGTAGGAGTTAGTCCAATTATGTGCATATCTTTTCTTGGTCCAAAAAACATGATTTCTTGGTGAGTTTTGTTTGAACCAACAATTGGCAACAACATGACCAAATCTACCACAATGATAGTAATTAACATGTGCAAACTTTCTTGGGAATTGTCGTGGTTTGGGTTGGGCATGTTTTGGCTTAGAGTTGGAACATGATGCACGGTTGTTTTCTTTTTCATGAACATACGATGTGGTGATCTTATGCTCAAAGGGTTTTTTGTTTTGGGAAGTATATGTTGTGCCCCTATGGTCACTTGAGTTCATATGGTCACTTGGGTCATTCGACATCATTCTATGGTCATATGAGTTCTAATGTATTCTTGGTTTTGATAATGGATAAACACTATTAGTCATTGATGTTTTTCACCTTCATGTGATTGACATATGTGATATTTTTGTTCATGACAGGTGCACCAATGAATGGACAAGGAATCAAGTGGAAATGGTGAACGTGAACGCTGAATGTTGCGCCCTCGCACGCGGATCGACCTGCGCGGTCAGGTCGCGGGGATAACGGACCAACCCGGGATGGGCCGGGTTCTGCCCAGCTGGCGGTCGACCGCCAGCACAGGGGCGGTCGACCGCCCCAGCCAGGACTCCACCGTCTACAGGCTTTCTCAGTAGCGGTCGACCGCCAGCCAGTGGCGGTCGACCGGATTTCCCAGGGATCGCCCGTTTGCAGGTGTTTCAGTGGCGGTCGACCGCCAGGAGCCTTAGGTCGACCGCCAGCCCCGATGCAGCCTTATTTGACTTCAAAATCAACCTCGTGGCTAGCCCCTTTCCATGGATTTGTTTAATCAAACCTAACCTAATCTTCCATGATTTGTGGATCTGGTCTAGGGGGCATCTATGGACCATTCAAGGGTTATAAAAATAACACATGAGGGGTTAGAAACCCTAATGCTTCAAGGGGCTTCTTGTGAGATCTAGGGTGGCTGCAAGAGAGCTTGGAGACGAGCTACTGTTCACGTGAACAGTAGTTCGTGAAGGTGTTCTTCATCCAATCAAAGGGGAATCAAGCTCAAATCAAAGCCAGCAAACCTCAAGGAAGATTACATCAAAGCAAGGCTATCAAAGTGATCCAAGGAAGCTGGTTTGATTCAAGTTCTTCAAAGGAAATCATCTTCATCCATTCAAGTTCTTTCCACCTCATTCAAGGTGATATTTCAAGCATTCAAACTCCTAGAAGCTAAAGAAGCAATCAAGATTCAAGGTAGCTTCATCATCTCCTTCATTCATTCAAAGAAGTTCAAAGAGAAGATCAAGAGAGAAGAATTGAAGGAAGAGGTACTGTTCACGTGAACAGTACTCCGTGAAGAACATTCATCCAATCAAGGGTGAATCAAGAAGATTGAGTTGAAGCCAAGAGGAGCCTTGTTGCTGATCAACATTTCATACAAGGTCCAATTCATTTTCACTCATAACTCAATCTCTTGTCTTAGTTCATTCACATTTGTTTCATTTTCATTATTGTTTAAACATTGAAAGTGTGATTCATCCCTACCGGTGGTTAGTAGGAAGGCAATTGGAGGGTGTTCCAATTTGCGGTTGACATCCCTACCAAGTGGTGAGTAGGAAGGCAATCGGTGGTTTTCGATTTGCGATTCTGTGCGCTGCACAAGTGAAGCCTCACCGGGTTTTGGTGAGGGGTGGACGTAGGGCTGAGGATTCAGTCCGAACCACCTTAAAATCCTGTCTAGTGTGGTTTGCTTGTGTGATTGATTCGTTCTAGGTGCATGCTTAGGATCGAATTGTTATATATCTTGCTTATCTTGCTAAGCAAATCATAACGCACTTGGAAGCTAGTTTCTATTCCGCTGCAATTTATTTTAACTAGCTATATAGAGGGTCATATTGCGAAAAGTGGGGCTGATCTATTCACCCCTCCCCTCTAGATCTGCTGTCCACTACACAACAGTATATCCCAATCCTTCCTTCTAGAAATTGACACTAACTCCCAACAAGTTATCTAGATTTTGTTTGCCATTGACAAACCTCGACAAGGTGGACTGAAGGTCAGCCACTTCTTTATCCAAACTCACAGTTTTCTTTTCAAGTTCTGAATTTGTGGATTTCAGAATTTTTTCTTCAGTTTTTATTTTTTCACACACTTTTTCCATTTCAGACATTTTGTAAGATAGCTCCTCTTTGGCCTTTTCATAATCTGAAATTGTTTGTAGCAGACTTTCTTTTTCTTCTGTTAGTTTGAACCATTCCTGTTCCAATTTTTTAAACTTAACAAAAATATCCTCATGATTTAACTCATCAATTTTCTTTTTGAGATTTTTATTTTCAGATCTGATTTTTCTGTATTTCGTATACAGTTTTTCATATTCCGACTCCCATTGTTCATTGGAAATAAAATCAGGGTCAGAATTTACCTCTGTTGATTCATCATCATGCGCCATGAGGCACAAACTTTCCACGAGCTCCTGCAGCTCCTCATCGGATGGTTCGTCCTCCTCGTCGCTCCATGTGGCGACCATGGCTTTAGGCTTCTTGAACTTTTCTTTCTTGAATTTCCTCTTCAGATTTGGACACTCCCCTCTTATGTGCCCGGGTTTCTAGCATTCGTAGCAGATGACATTATTGGGCTTGCTTGGCTCGCCCTTGGTTTGAGTGGGCTTCCTTTGTCCCTTTCTGAAGTTGCCTTGGAAATTCTTCTTCTTTCTCAAAAATCTCCTTATTTGGCGAGTTATCATGGCCAAGTCTTCTTCTTCATTGCTTCCCTCGCTGGATTCTTCTTCTTGAAAGTCATCATCAAATTGATGAGCTTTCAATCCAACCACTTTCTTCTTCTTCGTATCTTCCTCGATTGTTCTCTTCATATTTATCTCATAGGTCATGAGTGACCCTATAAGCTCATCCAAGGAAAGTGTGGACAAATTTTTTGAATCTTCAATTACTGTGGCTTATGTGTGCCACGTCGATGGAAGTGATATCAGGACTTTCCTCACAAGGTCGGAGTTTGTGTACTCCTTCCTGAGACTTTTGAGACCATTTGTGATCTCCGTTAATCTTGCGAACATCTTTGAGATGATTTCTTCAGGCTTCATTTTGAACAGCTCATAATCTCTTACAAGGAGATTTGCCTTGGTCTCCTTGACCTCGGAGGTTCTCTCATATATGAGCCGCAACTTGTCCCATATCTCCTTTGTTGAACTGCACATGGATACACGAGAGAATTCATTAGGATGTATAGCACATTGCATAATATTGACAGTGTATTTCTTAATTTTCTTGGGTGTCCATTTCTCTTCATCATCAGAGAGTTTGTAAGGACCCTTGTCCACAACTCTCCAGATCTCATACTCCTGGGCTCTCAGAAAAACGTGCATCCTATTTTTTCAATAGAAGTATTTCGAGCCATCGAAGTATGGAGGGTGACGGATGGAATGACCCTCATGCATCATACCCTTGTTTCCCATTGATACTCTAGATCATTAGATCTTGAAGAAAACAGAGCCAAAGCTCTGATACCAATTGTCCCGCGATCAATGACACCCAAGAGGGGGGGAGAATTGGGTGATTATATATTTTAAGAACTTTTACCCGATTTAAAACATGTATTAAGAGCAAGCAACAAACAAGTATAGATCTGATGGATTACAAAATGAATCTAGCTAAATCAACCCCTACAGCAGTTCTTTGGTACCAGGCGGAGTCCGAGAATCCGAAGATTCTCTCACACAAGATATTTTCCTCCCGACAAGACTAACCTTGTCGATCAGAAACCACCTTTTGATATACCAGAGATCTCCCGTAAAAAGGTTAATAGAACTAGATCTAAACAAAGGAATAAGATGATGCAATATGCAAATATGCTAGAGCAGAATTGGAGGTCAAAGATAAGGAGCAAACCACACAGGAGACCACGATTTTTAGGTGGTTCGGATGCAACAACTGTAACCTACGTCCACCCCTCACCGACTGTGAGGATTCACACACTATCTTGTAGAAGGTTACAAGATCAGAGTACACACACACACTCGTGTGAGTTCAGAACTCCCACGAAGATCTACAAGCACCGAGTCACAAGGAAATATGAAGAAATACACACACACACACACACACACACACACACACACACACACACACACACACACACACACACACACACACACACACACACACATACACACAAGTATTCAGATATTACAAGAACACACACTTGAATCTGAAATAGAAATCAAATGGAAAACACAAAGTAGAAACTTTAGATTCAAGCTCCCCTAAGTTGATGAAGAAGATTTTAGATGCAGCTTGATCTCCACTTGGCTTGGGGTTGATCTGCTCCAGATGTGGCTTGGATCACTTGAAGATGGATGAAGAACTTCCTTCTCGGAGCACTGTTCACGGCTACAGTAGCAGCACTCTTCTCTCCCCTTGATAGCCTCCTTGAGCTTCCTTATATTGTTAGGGTTTCTTGCCCCAAAGAGATATTTTTATAACTCTTGAATGGTCAAGAGACAAGCCAGGAACCAGATCCACAAATCATGGAAAGTTTGGTGGCTTTGGGATTAAACAAATCCAAGAAGAGGGGCCTCCCACGTTGAGAACACAAAGTTAACGATAAGGGCTTTCGAGGCTGGCGGTCGACCTGAGGTAGGGGGCGGTCGACCGAAATTTTGCAAGACTGGAGTTTTTCAATTCTGGGAAAACCAGTCGACCGATCCTTGCTGGGCGGTCGACCGCTCCTGTAAAAAACTTTAGATTTGATATCCCTGGAAAATTAGGTCGACCGCTCTATGCCTTTAGGTCGACCAGAATCTGGGAATTCTGCAAAATAGCATGATTCAGTCCATGAACATATCCGAACATTTGAAGACTTATGTTTGCACAAGGATCCATATAAAATGAGCTTGTTTGACCCTCAATCAATTCATGCATTTGGGTTTTAATCTCATTTGGAGACGTTCAATCAATTAATCAACCCATTTGTAATCCCGGGGTTTTGTTATCATCAAAATCGTCTGGAGACTCAACAAGTTGGAGAGGGAAGCCCGTAAGAGGGATAATGGGCCAAGGATGGGCCATATCCACGTGAGCCAAGTGGGCGGCCCCTGCCTGAGAGCGTAAGAAATCGGCCGGGCCTACAAGGGCCTGAGACGTTGGAGAGGTGGTCCCGTGAGGGTCCATGTAAGAAGGTGACAAGAACGGGGTCTTCCCCTTATCGAGCATCTGATGGGCCGAGCTAGAAGCTTGGCCCACCTCTGGATTGGCGAAGCGGAGGACCTTGGGCTGGACAGGGGTAAGATCGATGGGAGTAGCAGACGAGGCCCCTAGCCCACTAGCCAAAGATAAAGAAGGGGCGGCGGCAGACACGCCCTGGGGAGGAACCAAAGATGGGGCGTTCGGCCCCTGCAAAGCCTGGCGAAGAATATGGAGCTGGGTCGGATCCAGCTGGGCCATCATATGGAGAATCTGGTTGGCCGAATTGTGAGTGGTAGAATCAGAGGGGGAGGGTTGACTACCCTCAATAGCAATGGTCAGAAGAGGAGGGGCGGACCCCTCTCTCCCCTACACAGTCGTGACCCTGGGTGGGTCCTCCAAAAATCCCTGAGGAAGAGAGTCCTCGCGGGAATGAGAAAAATCGTAGGAAGACATGGTAGAAGGGGAATCAAACAGTGGGTTGAAATAGGAAATGAAGGAGGAATTGCCCCTAGGAGAAGATCCTGTGGGTGTGAAGCAACTCCACATGCAACGAGCACCTTGAAATAATAGAAACAACACCTGATAAGCCCCTAAATGGAGATGAATAACAAAAAAAAACACAAACAAAGAGGAGAGAAGAGGCAACCAATAATCAACCAAGTTGCAATGATGCGACAAATTTTTAGATGTTCCCCTTTAAGAACCTTAATGAATTGAATTAAATGAACATCCACTCAACAATAGGATTCTTAATAGGTGTGGGATAAGGGACTTGGTCGAATCTAAGTTTACTCTCTCACACAGATGCAGCCTAGACTTAGGGTGGTACGGTACAACCTGTCCGGCGTCTGTGTGGGAATCCACGGCTCGCGGGGACTTACGGAGGTCCCGGATAGGGTCACCTAGTCGGCTCCAAGGAATATGGAGACGAGAGGATCCCCTACCAAGGTAGGAGTGCAACTAGTATGGTAAAAGTGTATGAACCTATGCGCACCGGAGTGCATGCAAATTCTAGCCTAAGACTAACAAACAATGCTCAATCAATGGCAGATATGACAATAATAATGCAAAGATGAATGACAATCAGGGGGAGATAAGAGGCACGCAAAAAGTATGGAATGATGGAAATGTGACACAAATGTAAGCCCCGGGGTGCATTGTAGCAAAGTAGCGGTCTGATGGGAGACCGCACAGGGAGTGAAAACGGCCCAGGGCAGGACCGCAGTATGACAAAGAACAGTAAACGGCCAAACACTAAACCGAAACGAACAGTGACATGAAAAGAAAATCTACAGCGTATCTGAGTGAACGGGGCGGTCTGGCAGAAGACCGTCAAAGGTATGAAACAGCCCTGACATGACCGCAACAGGTAACCAACTGGTAGAAAATGTAAACAACAGAAAAATGTACCTGAGGCAGAGGGAAGCGGTCTATCGTCCCACCGCTGGATACCAGAGATGGCCCAAAATGGACCGTAAACAAGAAACCAACAGGCTCACAGAGATATGAACGGCAGAAACAAAGAGAATTAATGTACCTGAGACAGAAGAAAGCGGTCTATCGACCGACCGCAGAATACCAGAAACGGCCCATCGAGGACCGTAATAAACCCAGAGAACAGAAGACAACAAGAAAAGAAATGAGAAATCCGAGGAGACTAAAGGCCAACTCAAACAAAGATAGGGAAGCAGGTCAACAACATCGAAAGCACGATGGGCATAAGGTGTCCCACCGTGATCGCCAAAAAAGGGATGTAGATATGTTCTTTCCCTCCCTAACTCAAAATATGAAATGTGATAAAGGGGGAAAAGAGTGAATGTGTGTGTGAATGAATAGCATGAAAAAGACAAACGATGCAAGCAATGAATCACTCACAGGCATGGACAAGTTGTGATCGCCACCAAGGTATTAAGTGCAAGGAGAGGGCACCACATACCTTGGAAAGGGGAGACGGATGAGGACACTTGCCCAATGATGCAGCGCTGGAACGAGATGAAGACGGTTCTATGAAGACCGTTGAAGGATGTAGACGGCCGAACGACAGACCGCGTGCAGCACTGAAGAGTGACACGGGAAGAAGACCTGGCTGAATCAGGCCGCAGGAGGGCACTGAACGGTCTTAAGAAGACCGCTAACCTCTCTCTACGGTCGGAGATGAACCGTGCGAAGTCGCCAGATTCCAATCTAAGGAACTTAATCCTCCACCCCTTCCGGCTGGCCAGAGGGGATGGGCCTCGTGCTAAAACTACTGTTGACCTGCAAAACATAGCAAATGACCAGAAAATACAACCCAAATTAGTTTATGAAGTATAATATCTATGAAAACGAATGGAAAACTAAACACGTAAATGGAATGGGGGATACCTGGGGGTTGGGTTTTTTAAACCCCTATGGGGCGTGGAAAACAGTAGGAAGGTGATGAATGTGAAGATGACAGTGAAAAAAATGTGGGAGAAAGTGAAAGAAAAATGACGATGAGAGGATGAACAAACAATGAAGAATGACTAAATGAAGACACTAAACACCGAAGACTCAGACTACTCCCTGAACCGAAGGCTTGGTGGACATGAAAAGCCTTCCTCCCTGGCTGGAACTTGCTCAAGAAAGCGGCAGCACTTCGACGCGAAATCCAGAATCCCCCCCTCGCGAGCTTGGGTTAAGGGTGCTATTTATAGACCCTTGAAAGTCTGCTCGAAATTAGGGATTTTTCAGTGAGAATTAGGCCGAGATTCTTTAGGATAAAATGTAGATAATATCACCAATTTTCACCAAGATCAAACGGAACCCAATTTGGTTAAGAACCCACGGAGAAATTCGAGGACAAAGCAGCTAACTTGACCAAAGATTGGAGAGAGAAAAACCTGTTAAAACAAGGATTTTGGCCTCATATGCGGTCGATCGATGGGCCGCCCACCCATATAAATGGTCCATTGCTAGACCGCCTACATGGTGTCGGTGGAAAACAAATAATAGGATAAATAAACCATTTATCCAAAGAATAGACTGACTCAACCGGCGTATGACTCTCAGGAGAAAAACGGTCCATCGATAGACCGCTCAACGAGTCAAACAGCCCATTGCCAGACCGTTTATACAGTGTCGGGGGTAAATCAATAAAAATAGATATTTATCCAGAAAATTGACCGATTTAGGACTCTGGCCCCTAAACGGTCGTTCTATGGACCCCCCAACTTTAATAAACGGCCTAATGGATAACCGTTTACTAGGTTATCGGTGGAAAATCAAAAAATAGCCAATTAATCCAAACGCAAACCGGTACAGGACTCTGAACAATATAAACGGTCTTGAAAACGATCGCCCAACATCCTAAACGGTCTATTTCTAGGCCGCGGTTAGGCTGGGCAGTAAAAGTTAATAAAATGAGATAAATAAGCCAATTTACCCCAAAGACCAAGTGAAATCAAAACCCATTAAACCCAAAATCCAAGGAAAATCGAGAGCAAGTCCAGCCAGGGAAGAAGTACCTATAAAATCAGCCCAAAGACATGCCTGAAAATGGCCCAATGAGTAATGGACAACCTGAGGCATCAAAAATGAAGGTAAGAATAATGACTCAACTCAGAGGCAAAAAAAGGGTGTCAACAGTTCGGTGCGACGTCTGCGGTGGTTCTTAGTCGCCAGCTTGCCAGAGATCCCGTGACTGTATAAGTTTCTTTCTTATTGATTGTACTTTAGTGGAGTTGGACTCTAGACTATAATTATTTATTTATAAAATATAAAATTTAATTCTATAATTTAATTAATTCTATAATTTACTTCTTGCATTTATTTTAAATTTTGATGCACTCTCACAATGTTAATCTAACCCTTCCGACCTGTAACGTCCGAGAATTTTCTAGGAATTTTTCAGATTTAAAATATTTATTATTAAGCATTTTTAAAGGCTAAATGGGCTATTAAGAAGAATTAAGGATTTATTTAATTCATTTAAAGAAACCATATATCAACTAAAGGGCTAAGCCGAACTTAAATAGGCCCAAAGACCCATTTTTAAGACTTTTTAGACCCAAGTCTATTAATAGAAACGTAAATTAAGTGATTTACGGATTTGAAATGGGATATACACTTTAAAAGTCCATCAATGAAACTCTTCTTGCAAAAGGGAGTAAACTCATTCATTGCCTCATGTCGACTCCCACTATGTTTCATACATTTCATCAAATAGACTTTTAAAGTCTTGGTTGGGTACTTTAATGCATTTTCCTTTTAAGGTTTTTGGGCTTAAAATATCCTCAACCTTATAACTGGAAATTTTAGGAATGTGATTTTAATGACGCTTGCTCATTACTTGGATTTATGGTCATTTGATTTGACAAAAGGTTAATGTGTTTCATTCATATTTCATATGAGTTCACATGAGTCCTTTGAGGGTTGTCACATGCTCAAGTATGTTCATGCATATTATTGATGGGGTTATTGTGATTTCAATGTATGGATGATTCAAAAAGATCTTTTGTTTATATCAATGCTTCTCATGATATAATGCTTCATGAATGTTAGTTTTTAATCAACAAGAATGTCATTTGAATGAATGTGGTTCCATGATATTATGCATGCTTTGCATTTGGCATAATTGTTAACACTTGTGTAATGAAGCATTTTGATGTTGAAGATTTGGTTGATTCAAGAAAGTGATTGAATGGTTGAGCTCCCATGTCATTTTATTTGATTAAGTGAGAGATTCATGTTCATCATATCAAAACCTTGTCATATGGTGAATGTGTTTTTGATGGTTGAATTGAGAAGTCAAATACATGCTTGAATGTGTTCAATGATGTATTTTTATGTGAACTTGTTCAAAGAGTTAATGCTTGGTTCATGAATTTTGATTCTCATCTAACCTCTTGCTTTTTCATGTTTTCAGGATAGAAATACATGGTTAATCTTCAGGGGATTATGGTAATATTTATTCATTTATTTTCCCATGAATTAATGGTGTTTTAACAGGTTTTTCTAACTCCTATTGCAGGGGTCGACCCATAGAAGTTTTGGGCCGAACAGAACATATGTCATGCAGTCTGCCTGCATGGGTCGACCCATGGGGTCGACCCCTGGGGACTGAGATTCTATTTTTTATTTGCCCGCCCTCTGGTTGTCCAGGGGTCGACCCATTCCGGCACGGGATTTGCGAACCAGATTGAAACCCATTCTAAACATTTCTAAACTTTACCAAAACACCCCCCAATGGTTCCTAATGTTACTAGGGTGTTTCTAACATGTATGGGAAGGGTTTTATATGTCTTTTGGGCTCTCTACCTTGCATATAAATATGAGTTGCGAATTTGTGAGAGAGGTCGTTTGTTCTTTCTTGTAGGTGAAGAAAAGGGGGAAAACAAGGTGAAGCTCTTGCAAGGTGGTTATCATCTACATCCATGAAGATTTGGAGCTCGTGGTAGAAGAAGAAAAGAAGTGGATTAAGGAGAGGAACAAGAGGACGCCGAAATTGCCATCATCCGACATCGAACCAAGAAGAGCCAGAGATTCAATTGAAGGGGAGCTTTGTGCTTGTTGAGTCTTTCTTGTTTTAGGCTTTAGCACATGTTTTGGGCTTAGAGCATTCATTTGTTAACTTGTTACAAACCTATAAACTATTTCTTGTGTGGGTGTTTGGAGAAAGGGGTTCTCCGAGTGGTTTGTGTTGACGCATGTGTGTCGTGTGGTGCGGAGCATATCCGCGTGTGTGCTTAGGCATATTGTGGGGTGTGTTCCCCGTGTGTGGTTGGAAGTTTACTCCCGTGTGGTTGCGTAGGTGTCGCCCTACGCGTGTGTGTGTTGGAGTTTTACTCCGTGTGTGTGTGGGGATTTATCCCCGTGTGTGTATTAGAGCGTCGTCTCTGTGTTTGGGATTTATCCCCGAGTGAAGCCTCACCGAGTTTGCTGAGGGGTGGACGTAGGGAGTGATAAGTGGTCCCGAACCACCTTAAAAATTCCGCGTCTTGTGGTTTGCTTTTGTGGATGCATGTTTAATTGTTTATATTGGTTGAATGTTCGTGTGTGAATGGTGAGATTGAGAGAACTAAGTTTACCTTGCTTAGTCTAATTTCTTCAATCTCGTTCAAAGTTATTAATTCTGTTGTGTTAGTTTTAATTTATCATCGATCGTGGGGGACAATTCAACCCTCTTCTTGTCTACTCACCTACTCAGGGACCAACAATTGGTATCAGAGCCACGGCTCTATTTTCTTGAGGTCTCACGACCTATAGAGAGATCCCTCGATGAGTTTCATTTAGCAACATGTCTAGCTTTATTATTCCTCCATGTTATAATGGTAACAACTACATTTCTTGGAGAAATAGCATGTGTGCTTATCTTGGCTTGAATGAACTTGAAACTTGGGAAGTCATATGTAACGGTCCACATAAACTCCCATCAAATGAAGCTAAGTGGAATGACAAGCATGTGAAGAAAAATGAAACTAATCTTCATGCTTTGAATGTTTTAAGGAATTGTGTAGAATCTAATGTTCTATCTCAAATTTCTTCGTACAGGTCAACAAAAGATTTGTGGGATCAACTGGCAAAGTATGAAGCCAATGAAAAGACTTCACAAGTCGGCTCAAGCTGCATGGCCAATGATGAAGAAACCAAAGAAAGTTAGGAGGTAGGATCCGAAGGTGAGGAAATTTCCTTTGAAGAGCTAATGGAGCTTTATGAGGAATTGTTAGGTAGATATAAAAAGGTCAAATCTGAAAATAAGAAACAGACAAAGAAAATTGAAGATGTTGTGAATTTCTCTGCTTCATGTGAAAATATGCATGCTAACTCATCATGTGAAAATTGTAAAACCTTGGAAAAGAAAATTGAAAATCTAAAAGATCAAAATGAATCTCTTGAATCCAAAGTTGAATTACTTTCAGATGAGAACTCTTGCTTGAATGAAGATGTCGAAATGGCCAGAAAATATAATACATCTCTTCAAATTGAACATGAATGTGATGAATTACGGGAACAAAATAAATTTTTGTTGTCTCAAATTTCCATGCTTGAGAAAAATGAAGAGTCTCTTAAGATCAAGCTAGCTTCATTGTCTGATGATGATAAGATGTTTGAAAAACTTCTTGATTCTGAAATTGATAGAAAGAGCATCATGAATGAGAATGAGGAACTTAAAAGGAAAAATGGTGCCATGCAAATTCAAATTTCTCTGCTTGAAGGTAGCTTGAAAAGTCATGATAAATTTGAAAAAGAAAACATGTTGTTGAAATCTGAAAATGAACAAATACTTGCTAGGATTCCAAAACTTGTTGAAACTGAGAAAGTCCTTGAGAAATTGACTGAAAAATTATATTCTATAAATGTTGAAAATAAAGAACTCAAGGAAGAAAATGAAAACTTTAAATCTGTGAATTGCTTATTGAATGATAAAGTTTGTGCATGTGAAGAAGAAATCACGAGTGTCGAATTACATGTTTCTACTCTTGAAGAAGAAGTGCGAAGCTTAAAAGATGATTTGTCTAGATTTGTCAAAGAGAAGGAAAAGTTAGATTAAATATTGGGTGCTAAGGTGAACTTTCAAAAGGAGGGTCTTGGATACACCCCAATCAACAAAAAGTCTTTTGAATCCAAATTGAAAACTTCATTTGTTCATGCATCTGATATTCCGAGCACTTCTAAAGCACCACCTCCAATTGCACAAATAAAAATGTCTGAAAATGATTTTACGAAAAAGAAAAATGTCAAACCAACCATGCCAAATAGATTTCAAAAATCGAAGTTTAATGTTGAATGTTTCTATTGTGGTGGGTTTGGACATGTGATTGATGATTGTGTTGTCATGAAAGAGGATGACAAGTTTACATGCAAAGGGAAAAATATTTTCAAATCATAAAGAAATGTTTCTTGCTTTCATTGTGGTAAGCTAGGCCACACGATGAAAAATTATTTTTCAAAGCAGAAAGTTGAACAAAAAGTTTTCAAGAGAAAAAGGAATATTTCTTGTTCTTATTGTCACAAACTTGGCCATGTCATTGACAATTGTTTTGTGAAGCAAAATGATGATTTTCATGCCATGAATGCTAAGTTTAACTTTCAAAGAAAATTCAGAAATGAACATGCTTCCCATGCTAAAAGGTTTGCATCCCATAAGAAAAATTCATTCACGAACACTCATGCAAACAATGGAAAGCCATTCCATAGACCTACATCTTCTTGTTGCTTTCATTGTGAAAAATACGGTCGTGTCATAAAAGAATGTTGGTTTTTGAAAACTGAGTATTTCCATGCTTCTAGGATGGATGCTAGGTTTAATTCTGTTAAATCTAGATCTTTTGGAAATAGGGGATGGAATACTTTTGAAAACACTTTTGCTCCCAAACGAAAGACCCTTGCTAAAACTGCTCCTCCTCATTGCTACTATAATGAAAATTATGGACATGTACTTGAGGATTGCAGTATCATAGAAGATGATGACATGAAGGCAATGAAATGGAAGAAAGATGTGCTTGGAAAGAATGCTACTAACCTCCAGGGACCCAAGAAGGCTTGGGTGCCCAAATCCATTGAATGAATTGGCTTTGATGCAAGTGTGTCTTGAAGTAAATAAAGAATGAAAGGGGTTCCAATAAAAAGAAACAAGACACACTCACTTGGTAAAACCCCGACTTTGCTCTTTCATTGTCAAATTTGATGGTTTTGATGTTTTGGGATGACATTTTGGTGTGTTCTCATGTTATGCTCTAAATTCTTCACAAGCCATACATGTCTTTAATGGATGAATATTTGGTATATCAAATGGTGGTTAGAGAAGGTTGGACTACGTTCAACTGGATACTTTCACTACGCGTGATGGTGGTCTTCGGACCTATGTTCTCTGCATAGTACCAAAATTCAGAAAATTCAACTGTTTGGCTTATGAGGAAACATGTTTTTGAATAAAATCAAATCTGCCTTTGAATTGTAATCTCTCAAATTGAATCTGAAAAATTCTCTTATTTCATAAGGCAAAATTTTCTGAACTATGGACTTGCTTGATCAAGTGCAACAGTTGATATTGAATGTGATCATGGGTCAATTTAAAGCTCATTGCCATGTGTGATTGATTTGCTAAATTGATAAGTTGTTTGACATATTTAGAAATCTACTCTTGTTAATAGATGTTCAAACACTTATCTTGCTCATTTGCCAAATTTTATGTGAAATCTGTTGGACACTTGGTTATTTACATATTCGCACATGCAGGGCGTATCATGTTCAAACTGAAGCTTATGTCTCATGAAATATTTTCTTTGAATGATCATGGTTGAACATTTGGGTTCTAAAGGACATGGCTTTTCATGATGAAATCTGAAATAAAATGCTCATGATTCAGTGACAAATTCATTGAAAATCCATCTCATGCATTCACCTGCTTCATGCTCTTCTTAAATGCTCAAGTCATTGCAAAAACTAAAAACATGCATAAAAAGAATGTATTGACATATTTACATATCATTCATAGATCCTTGCATATCATTGTGAATATGAGTCTCATGCATACCTTGATTCATGAATGCTTACATGAATGTTTCCATGAACCCTTGCATGCATGTATGTATTTAGTTTATGAAACACTTTCTTGGAAAATTCTAAGACCTCACCTCCTTGATAAATAACAATGCAGTGATTTTATTCATATGTGATACATCTCATATATTAAGGGGGAGGATTTATTTCCGACCGTGCATACATTTAGGGGGAGTCATAGCCGTGTCTTGTCAAATTTATTTTATACATGCAAAATAAAAATTTATCCCCACACTCTTGCACATAATGAATTTAATGACTTTCATTGATAAGGATTTAAGAAATTCCTTCCAATACTTTAAAGGGAACTTGAATCTCTACATGGACATTAAAGAGTAATCGTGAGGAAAAAGCTACCTATCCCACAAAAATTCAATAAGTGGTATGTGGATCCGAGTAACCGGGAATCCCCCCTGAAACAAAGGAGGAAACTCGTGTCGAAAGGTGAAATAACAATCTATATGTGTGACGAATCCAAGTAGCCGGGAATCCCCATTGAGACATATGAGGAAACTCGCGCCGAAATGTGAAGTCTATTAAAAGAAACAAAATAGGGGTTGTGCAAAGCTACCGATAGTCGAGAATCTAAAGTGAAAGTGTAGAGAGGAGATTACCTTCTAGTGTTCTTCAGAAAATCTAAAAATCCATATGTTTTGAAGCTCATTAGTCATTGCCTCACATTTCACATGGGCATTTTTGTGATGTATGGATTTTGTGAATTTGCCTACATTCATGGTTTATGTAGTACTTCTAGTTGTGTATGCACAAATCTCTTAGTTATGCTTCATGTCTTACATTCTTAAATTTGAATCACATGCCCTTTTCTTAACCCGTACCTCATATAGGGGGAGTTACTATATGTACTATATGTGTGCATGACGATTGTGCTTGTGTGCTTGCATGTTCATGCATTCCCCTTGAGTCTAATTATGAGTATAAACCTTGCATTTGAAGGAAAGAATTCATCATGTGCATAGCTTCATATCTTGCATGACTAGTATTCCCATAGTGCATTTGCATTGCATTTGAAAGATGACGCTCATCATATGTATATTTTCATGTATGGCATTTTCAGCATGTATATAGTTCATACATGAAATCATCTTGAGCAATTCATACTTTTCAACAATTGGTATTCAATAGTTGGTATAGTTCATTTTGAAATGCATCATCTTGAACACATCATGCTACATGAATGCTGAAATGAGTTCTTCTAACTTTTGATATCACATCTTTGGGACAATTATTCAAGTATGGAAATTGCAAATGTTTGGGCTTTTAATTTGACCCCAACAATTGGTATCAGCCAATTTGACCACCAATTGGCATCTGAACAACATCTGGTATCATACTTTGGGGCTTTGATTAGTATCACTTGGCATTTGCATTGGTATCATATCTTTTGGCCTAACACGTTCATCTCTTGTCACACCACCCCATGTCTTTTTGTAGATGACAAAAAGGGGGAGAATATTTGTGTGTGCTCAATGTTTTATGAATGGTGTTATTTTGGGGGAGAATTGGAGAATTGATGTATGTGCTCAATGTTCATGCTCAATGCTTGGTCATTCATAAAGATGTTTGCAACACTACTCTATCACACACATCGTTTTATCATCATCAAAAAGGGGGAGATTATTACATCCCCTAGTTGGTGTTTGGTTTCAATGATATCAAAACGATTGTGTTTGTGTGTGTATGTGCTTCATTGAGCAACATGTGTATATCGTGATTGATGAGTTGAAAGACGGCTTCAAGGTTCACTCTTGAAAGTCATATGAATCATTGGTGTTTAAGGAACTAATGCTATATTTATCTTGTCTCGTAGGAACAAAATCTATGGCTCATGCTTGGAACTTAAAGGAGTCCATCAATGAAGCTCTTCTTACAAAATGGAGTTAACTCATTCATTGTCTCATGTCGACTCCCACTATGTTTCATACATTTCATCAAATAGACTTTTAAAGTCTTGGTTGGGTACTTTCATGCATTTTCCTTTTAAGGTTTTTGGGCTTAAAATATCCTCAACCTTATAACTGGAAATTTGATGAATGTGATTTTAATGACGCTTGCTCATTACTTGGATTCATGGTCATTTGATTTGGCAAAAGGTTAATGTGTTTCATTCATATTTCATATGAGTTCACATGAGTCCTTTGAGGGTTGTCACATGCTCAAGTATGTTCATGCATATTATTGATGGGGTTATTGTGATTTCAATGTATGGATGATTCAAAAAGATCTCTTGTTTATATCAATGCTTCTCGTGATATAATGCTTCATGAATGTTAGTTTTTAATCAACAAGAATGCCATTTGAATGAATGTGGTTCCATGATGTTATGCATACTTTGCATTTGGCATAATTGTTAACACTTGTGTAATGAAACATTTTGATGTTGAAGATTTGGTTGATTCAAGAAAGTGATTGAATGGTTAAGCTCACATGTCATTTTATTTGATTAAGTGATAGATTCATGTTCATCATATCAAAACCTTGTCATATGTTGAATGTGTTTTTGATGGTTGAATTGAGAAGTCAAATACATACTTGAATGTGTTCAAAGATGTATTTTTATGTGAACTAGTTCAAAGAGTTAATGTTTGGTTCATGAATTTTGATTCTCATCTAACATCTTACTTTTTCATGTTTTCAGGATGGAAATACATGGTTAATCTTCATGGGATTATGGTAATATTTATTCATTTATTTTCCCATGAATTAACGGTGTTTTAACAGGTTTTTCTAACTCCTATTACAGGGGTCGACCGATAGGGTCGACCCTTAGAAGTTTTGGGCCGGACATAACATATGTCATGCAGTCTGCCTGCATGGGTCGACCCATGGGGTCGACCCCTGGGGACTGAGATTCTATTTTTTGTTTGCCCGCCCTCTGGTTGTCCAGGGGTCGACCCATGGGGTCGACCCATTCCGGCACGGGATTTGCGAACCCGATTGAAACCCATTCTAAACCTTTCTAAACTTTACCAAAACACCCCCCAATAGCTCCTAATATTATTAGGGTGTTTCTAACATGTATGGGAAGGGTTTTATGTGTCTTTTGGGCTCTCTACCTTGCATATAAATATGAGTTACGAATTTGTGAGAGAGGAAGCCCTAATGCTCATTTGTTCTTTCTTGTAGGTGAAGAAAAGGGAGAAAATAAGGTGGAGCTCTTGCAAGGTGGTTATCATCTACATCCATGAAGATTTGGAGCTCGTGGTAGAAAAAGAAAAGAAGCGGATTGAGGAGAGGAACAAGAGGATGCCGAAATCGCCATCATCCGACATCGAACCAAGAAGAGCCGGAGATTCAATTGAAGGGGGAGCTTTGTGCTTGTTGAATCTTTCTTGTTTTAGGCTTTAGCACATGTTTTGGGCTTAGAGCATTCATTTTTTAACTTGTTACAAACCTATAAATGATTTCTTGTGTGGGTGTTCGGAGAAAGGGGTTCTCCGAGTGGTTTGTGTTGACGCATGTGCGTCGTGTGGTGCGGAGCATATCCGCGTGTGTGCTTAGGCATATTGTGGGGTGTGTTCCCCGTGTGTGGTTGGGAGTTTACTCCCGTGTGGTTGCGTAGGCATCGCCCTACGCGTGTGTGTTGGAGTTTTACTCTGTGTGTGTGTGGGGATTTATCCCCGTGTGTGTATTGGAGCGTCGTCTCCGTGTTGGGGATTTATCCCCGAGTAAAGCCTCACCGAGTTTGCTGAGGGGTGGACGTAGGGAGTGATAAGTGTCCATTTTCGATGATAATTCATCACATGTATACCGTTTTATGTGCATATAATTAGATAATTATGCATGTCCCATCATTAATCTTAACTTTACATGTAAATTGGGTATTTCACGTAAATTGATTAATTTGGTGATATTATTTAATGAATTAAAGTTGAGGGCCATGAGCATTAATTCTCCATTGCATAAATAATCATGAGCATTTAAGATTTATGTGCACATTATGATAATTTTTATGGACTAAATTACAATTATGTGTGTGCAGGACACTGAAGGTAATTGTAAGAGAAGCTGGGGGAAAAATTGTCATCACCACTTTGACCAAGTCAAACAAAAAAAGACACATATTTTGATTGGAGTGAAAAGATAACTCAAAATATTTTGGTTTGAGGGAAAAGAAAATTCGAAGTTTGAAATAGAGGAGAAGAAGCACACATCTTGGCTGGAGGGAAAATTGAATTCAAAGTTTGAAATAAAGGAGAGGAATGATGAGTCTTGGGAAGGGGGTTGTCCAAAGCCCAAGGAGGGTGTACTCACCTCTTTTTCCTCTTCCCCATGCATCATATTCTACCTAAATCACAGCCATCCATCTCCTTTTGATACAATCTCCACCCTCCATCTATCCAACTTTCCTTATAAATAGCCCATGACAAGGAGGAGAAGGTAGTTCTTCTTTTGGCATTTTTCTCTCCCTCTCACATCTTTTAGTTCATCGAGTTCCCCCTCTTCCGTCCTTCTTCTCCTCTTGCTGTCTTCATGAAAGTTCTTTATTTTTACGTCCTCTACAACTTCTTCTTATGTATCATCTTCTAATTCCTTCTGATTTTACAAGGTATTTTATATTTTTCACTGTGATATCATGTTCATCTGCGAACCAGTGTTTCTCTCTGTTCTTCCCCTTATTTCTCCCCCTTATAGTCATTTTCTTCTCTTACTATCTTCATGAAAGTTCTTTGGTTTTAAGATTTCTAAAAGTTCTTCTTCTACATCATCTTTTAATTCTTTCTGGTTTGAAAGTTATTTCCCGTTTTACAACTTGCTATCCTGTGATTTCACTGTTCATCTGAGGTTCTAGCTTCTGTTATTCCTCAGTTTTTAAGCCCTTCCCCTCTTTATTTCTCTCTGTGTTCTTCATTAAAGTTCTTTCTATCTAGTAGATCTAGATTTTCTTCTTCTATCACTTCCTCCAATTCTTCTTAGTTTACGAGTTATATTTATTTTTCCACTGTTTCACTCTCTCATCTTCTTCCTTCTTCATCTCCACACAAACCCTTCCACATTTCTCTCTATATTTCTCTCCAAAGTTTATCCTCCACAACTCTCCTTTCATAGTGGTGTGCACATCAAGACGGGTGACGTTCCAAGGCTCGTGACGTGGACGACGACGGCTTCTTCATCCATCTCTTTCCACGGTGATCTCTTTCAAGGGGGAGTGATCCTCTCCAAGGCTCGGCGAGGAGGAGACGACGGCGTCATCACCATTGATACTACTATCTTCACATCTTAGGCCCCTCTTTTTGTTATTACTTTTATGTTATGTTACTACATTGTAATCTTGTCACCTCTTTGTTGTAAGTTTATCTTGCACTTCATGTACACTTTCTTTTAAGTTAATGAAGAGAGTTATTCTTTTGATCTAGTTCTTGATCTTCTTCAATCTCTACCCCCTTATTCTATCTCTTCTTTTCACTTCATGTAATTAATTTCTATAGCATATGTGCATAATCATAGGTGTTTTTAATTAAGTGTTTGGTTTGTTCTTCATTTCACTATTTTCTTTAAGTAAAGTAAAATCACAAGTGTTTTTCTAAAAGGTTACAAGATTTTTAACTTTAAAAATCTCTTCTTCCCTGTGGATTCGACCCTTCTCGCCACCATATTACATCTCTCTTTCGTCTAGTGTGAGTTGGAATTTTTTAAGATTGATACGCGTGTTTTAAACGACGAACTTTCGCGTTATCAATTTTTGGCGCCGTTGCCGGGGAGGAATGATGATTTTTGATTTAAGAACTTTATTTTCCTTGTGTTTATAGTATACTAATAAAACTTTCTTTTCTTTTTCTTTTTTTTGCAGAAAAAAAATCAAAAAAATAGAGGTAAGTTTGCATTTCTTTCTTTCATCTTTTGATTTTGTCATTCATTTCAAAAAAAAGAACGAGGGATTGCACTTCAAGTAAGTATCCTAACTCCTCTCATTTTGTGTTATTTCCCTAATGTTCTTACATATTGTGGTTAGATAGGTTCACTAAATAATAAAAAAACTCTTCACTTGAACCTAATAAAAATCCTCATTCCAAGAATAGAAATCACACTTTCATGTTCTAAGTCATGCATCATTTAGGATAGAATTTTTTTCCTTGTTGTTTAACTTTGGTCATTACATTTTGAAGATTGTGAGGGGCATGGTGAGTTCCTTTCTGATCTTTTTCTTAATCACATGCTCATGCATACTTGCATAGAACCCCTTGTTTGAACTTGGTTTGTTGCATATCATTCTAAAATATTCTAAGAGCAACACCCATAAGCAAGATAAGGTGGGGATTTCATCACCCTTCCTTAGCCCACAAACCACAATTTCCTTCATCTTTGCATCACCTAGACCCTAAATAAAATTCAATAGACATTGGCCCTAGGTTCACATTGTGGTTCTTGTGTTATTTGGGCTTACCCTCTTGTGAAAACCGGTGCCTAAGATAAGACGGTCGGACGGCAAACGCCTTAAGCGGGCTAGTGATTTGTAATTAGGTCCCTACTAAAGTAGGGGGAGCCTCCCACTACCCCACCCCTTACCTGGCCGGTGGAAATATTGAGGGTGAACTCAAGTTGCACTTTAGCCATTTTGTGAAACCCAATTTGTAGGTCTAAGTCACATCTAGGTCATTAGGTAATTTGTGTGACAACTTGTTTGTGTTTGTATAAAAAAATAGAAAAAATAAAAATAAAAAATAAAAAAATAAAAAATTCCTCATCTTCTCTCTCTTCGTCCTAGTTTGTGTCAAAATCAAAAAAAAATCATCATAAAAAAAATCTCGTTCATCTCTCTCTTCGTCCTAGTTTATGCAAGGAAGAAGATCACAACATCCAAACCTACTAGGACCCATTCAGGAAATAGAGACAGTCTTGTATCCAAGAGACGATCTCCAAGAAGATCTTTTGGCTGAAAATCAAGAACCTCACCACCAAAATCTCATGGCCGAAAATCTCAATCCTCCAAAGCAAATGAAGGATTATTTCATTCCCAACCAATATCAACCTCCATATTACATTTACATTCCTCAAAATCAAGCCATCCATTATGAGATCAAGTCAAGCACAATTCAAATGCTCCCCTCATTTTATGGAAATACCAATGAGGACCCCTACAAGCACATTGATGAATTTTTAGAAACTTGTTCCATAGTAAAAATCCAAAATTTCTCGGATGATGCCCTTAGATTGACCCTATTTCCATTCTCTCTTATGGATAAGGCTAAATATTGGTTAGGCACTATAGGGAAGCCAATGAGAACTTGGGCTGAGATGCAACAAGAATTTTTAAAGAAGTTCTACCCTATAGGCCGCACCAATACCATGAGAAGGGCAATCACGGGTTTTACCCAAACTCCAGGGGAACAAATGCATGAGTCATGGGAAAGACTCAAGGAATTACTTAGGAAGTGTCCTCACCATGTGTTGTCCAAATGGTAAATAGTCCAAGCTTTTTATGAGGGTTTATCCGATCAATTTAGACAAATGGTAGATGCATCATGTGGAGGGGCATTCATGAGCAAAAGTGAGGATGAGACGTATGATTTGTTCGAAATGCTTAGTGAGAATTCTATCAATCGTGCTTCTTTATCATCCTATGAGAGATCCATTGGGCCCTCCAAGCGGGCCGGATTATATGAGGTCGTGGCCTGGGGTGTTTTGAACCAAGATTGGACATAAGTCTCATCACTCAAAAGTTGGATAAAGTAGAGAGTCTGACTCAAAAGTTAGACCAACTCTTGACTTTGAAAGACCCTTCTTGTCAACCATCATCCCATTCCTACTCGGGTCAATCTGTCACTCCACATGAGGCATGCACTCTATGTGCAAGCCCATCCCATCACATCACGGAGTGTCCAACTGCGGCTCAATTACCCCCTGCCATCCAGGAGCAAGTCTTTGCAGCCCAAGGATTCTCTAAGCCCGATAATGACCCATTTTCAAACACATACAATCCGGGCTGGAGGAATCACCCGAACTTTTCTTGAAAATCCCAACAAGCTCCACCTCAAGCAACCAACCCCTCTATTCTTCAAGCCCAAAAGCAACTCATGCAAAGTCAATTTTAAACCCAACCCAACACCTTCAATCCATTTGGTAGAGATCCACAAGCTCAATTCTTTTCTATGGGCTATTCACATTTTCAATCTAATCAAGGCCAATCAACTTACCAACCTCCGCCTCAATCCAACTATGAAGATAAATTCAATCAACTCCAACAAATCATCTTGAATCAACAACAATCCATTTCTAAGTTAGAAAGTCAAATAGGACAATTGGCGGAAGCTACAATGAGAAGAGAAGTGGGTCAACTTCCAAGTCAACCCGTGGCCAACCCAAGAAACCAACCCCCGGGTTTTCCGTCACAACCGGGCCTCCTACCTCAACCCATCCCACAAGCCTAACCTAAAGGCCCACAATTTGAAAATGTCAAGGCTATTTTAACTTTGAGGAGGGGGAAGGTGTTAGATGACCCATACAAGGATGGAAAGGAGTTGCAAGATTCCATAGAAAAGAATCAAGATAATGAGGATGCAAGCAAGGAGGATTGCACTCAAGATAAGTTGGGGGGAGATCCTAAAGGGAAAGGAAAGGCCCATGAAGATCCAAATTTCTATCAACCCAAGGTCCCCTTTCCTAATGCCCTAGAACCCAAGTCCACTAAGACTAGGCCAGCCTAAAATGAAGAATTCATGGAGCTCTTTTCACAAGTTCACATCAATATTCCACTCCTAGATGCCATAAAACATGTTCCGGCCTACGCCAAATTCCTCAAAGAGCTTTGCACTCCAAGAAGAGGGCCCAAGTCGACCCCTAAGAAAATTTGGCTCTCCGAGGATGTTAGTGCGGTCTTGATGAACAATCTCCCTAGAAAGTTGAAGGATCCCGGTGCTCTCCTCATCTCATGTGATATAGGTGGTATAACCTTTGACCGTGCCCGCCTCGACTTAGGAGCTAGTGTCAACCTTTTACCCACCTCTGTTTATGAGCAATTTGATATAGGGGAACTCAAGCCAACCCCCGTCATTCTCCAACTGGCCGATCACTCAGTCAAGACCCCTCGAGGTTTGATAGAGGATGTGATTGTGAAAGTCCATGATTGCTACTTCCCCGTTGATTTCCTCATTCTTGACATGGCCTCCTCCTCAGAGCTAAGTCACACCCCAATCATCCTAGGACACCCATTCCTTGCTACTGCGAAAGCCAACATCAATTGTGCTACGGGGACGATGGACATCTCATTCGGAGGTCAAAAAGTTTCTCTCAATGTGTTCAAAGCCTCCCAATATTTGGACCTAAATGAAGAATGCCACTTCATAGACATCGACGATGAACTTATTGAGAATAATCTGGGCATGGGTCAAATAAGGGAGGTCAATGCTCTTCAAGATTCCCCTCATCATAGTAGCATTTGGCATAAGGTTGAACCACTTCCAGCTTTGCAAGATGAACCAGCCCTTTCATCACTTGAAAGTCCTCCTAAACTTGAGCTTAAGCCCCTTCCGGACTCTCTCAAATATGCATTCCTAGGCCCCGATCAAACCCTTCCTGTTATCTTAGCTTCCAATCTTACCTCTACCCAAGAAACACTTCTTCTAGAAGTCCTTAGGACTCACAAGGGTGCCATAGGTTGGACAGTGGCCGATCTTAAGGGGATAAGTCCGTCTATTTACATGCATCACATTTACATAAAGGACAACGTCAAACCTGGTCGGGAAATGCAAAGGAGGTTGAACCCGAACATGAAGGAGGTGGTGAAAAAGGAGATTGTCAAATGGCTCGATGCGGGAATTATTTATCCCATATCGGATAGTCAATGGGTGAGTCCCACTCAAGTGGTTCCTAAGAAATCGGGACTCACCGTGGTCCAAAATGAACAAGGAGAAGATGTGCCCACTAGGCCCACCACGGGATGGAGAGTGTGCATCGATTATAGGAAACTCAATGCCATGACCAAAAAGGACTAATTTCCACTCCCCTTTATTGACCAAATTCTAGAGAAATTGGCGGGCCAAAAATATTTTTATTTCCTAGATGGATATTCTGGGTACAATCAAGTGGCCATTTATCTGGAAGATCAAGAGAAGACCACATTCACTTGTCCATATAGAACATTTGCCTTTCTAAGAATGCCATTCGATCTTTGCAACGCACCGGCCACTTTTCAAAGGTGCATGATGGCCATTTTCTCTGATATGATAGGAGAATTCTTGGAGATCTTTATGGATGATTTTTCTGTGTTTGGGGAGTCATTTGAAAACTGCTTGGAAAATTTGAAGAAAGTGCTTGCAAGATGTATTGAAACCAACCGTGTTCTTAGTTGGGAAAAGAGTCACTGCATGGTTCAAGAGGGCATAGTTTTGGGTCATATTGTGTCCGAACGGGGTATAGAGGTGGATAAAGCCAAGATCGACCTTATTTCTAATCTCCCTCCTCCGACCTCTGTGAGGCAAATTCGTTCATTCCTCGGCCATGCCGGTTTTTACCTCCGGTTCATAAGTAACTTTTCTAAGATTGCCCGTCCGTTAACTCTTCTCTTGGCCAAAGACACTCCATTCCATTTAGATGTTACCTGCCTTGAGGCTATCAATACCCTTAAAGAGGCTTTGACCAAGGCACCCATTCTCCAATCTCCTAATTGGTCTTTGCCTTTTGAAATCATGTGTGATGCCTCCGACTATGCTATCGGGACAGTTCTAGGCTAAAGAATTGACAAGTGTCCGGTGGTGATATATTATGCGAGTCGCACCCTCGTCGATGCTCAGCTTAACTACACCACCACGGAAAAGGAGCTGTTAGCTGTTGTCTTTGCCTTTGAAAATTGTCGATCATATCTCTTAGGGGCAAAAGTCATTGTGTACTCTGATCACTCAGCTCTCAAATATTTGTTCTCTAAGAAGGATGCCAAACCTAGACTCATTAGGTGGATTCTCCTACTCTAAGAATTTGATCTTGAGATCCGAGACAAAAAATGTTCTGAGAATAAAGTTGCCGATCATCTTTCTTGGATTCTCACAACTGATAATGCTCCTTTGCAAGATTCATTTCCAGATGAACATCTCTTGTCCATCACCCATAGTCAACTCCCATAGTTCGCAGACATTGTCAACTACTTAGCTGTGGTATAAATTCCTAATGGGTGGTCTAAACATGAAAAAGAACATTTCTTTGCCAAAATCAAACACTATTTCTGAGAAGATTCTGAATTGTTCCACGTAGGTCCAGATCAAATAATTAGGAGATGTGTCCCCGAGAAAGAACAACAAAGTGTCCTGAATTTTTGTCACACTCTAGCTTGTGGGGGACACTTCGCGGGAAAGAAAACAGCCGCCAAAGTGTTACAAAGTGGATTCTTCTGGCTCACTCTCTTCAAAGACGTCTATGAATTTAGCAAGACTTGTCTTAGGTGTCAAGCCATTGGAAATATGAGCAAACGCGATATGATGCCACTCAACCCCATTCTAGTGGTCGAAATCTTTGATGTTTGGGGAATTGATTTTATGGGGCCCTTTCCGCCATCATTTAAACATGAGTACATTCTTGTGGCAGTCGACTATGTGTCTAAATGGATTGAAGCCATTGCCACCCGGACTAATGATCACAAAGTTGTCACGAAGTTTGTCTGAAAGAATATATTTTCAAGGTTCGGGTGTCCGAGGGCAATCATTAGTGATGGAGGTTCTCATTTCACTCATGCCCAATTCCGAGTTCTTCTCGGAAAATATGGGATCACTCATAAGATTGCCACCCCCTATCACCCCCAAACAAGTGGCCAAGTGGAGACATCTAATAGGGAGATAAAAAATATCTTGCAGAAATCTATTAGGCCCGATAGGAATGATTGGTCCGAAAGATTGGATGACGCTCTTTGGGCCTATCGGACAACATACAAAACCCCCATTGGAATGTCTCCATATAGGTTAATCTTTGGAAAAACTTGTCACTTACCCGTTGAGCTTGAACATAGGGCCTATTGGGCTATTAAGCAATTCAATTTTGACTCAGCCCAAGCTGGATCTCATAGGACCTTACAACTAAATGAGTTGGAGGAGTTGAGGAATGAAGCCTATGAAAATGCCAAGATTTACAAAGCCAAGACCAAAGCTTTCCATGATAAACACATTGTAAGAAAATCATTTCAACCTGATCAAAAAGTTTGGCTCTTTAATTCAAGGTTGCGTTTATTCCCCAGAAAATTAAAGTCTAGATGGGATGGACCATTTGTTGTACTCAAAGCCTTTGATCATGGTGCTGTCAAAATTCTAGATCCTAAAAATAGTCAATTTTTCACTGTCAATGGTCAGCGTCTCAAACTCTACTTGGAGAACACACAACTTCCATCAAATGAATCAATCCCACTGAGTGACCCATGATAAATACAATAATATCGTCTGACTGAAGACGTTAAACTTAGCGCTTGTTGGGAGGCAACCCAACCATTTCTCTTCAAAAATTTAGTGAGTCATTTTCATTTGTGTTTGTAGGAGCTAGAAGAAGTCGTTCGCAAAACTGCCTACCAAAATAGCCACGTCTGCGCACCCCAGGTTGTACCTTTCTTTCCCAAGCATTCATGTATGCATTGTCCTGTTCATACATTCTACATGCCATTGAGGACAATATCATTCAAGTTGGGGGGGAGAGAAAAAAATTTCATGATGCATATAGCACAACCTGATAGGAGTTCTGTCTTGCATGTCATCATTGCATGAAAGTAGAAAGATGTAAACCCCATTTTGAGTTTCATGAATCATGCTTAAATTAAAAGCAATTCTGGAATAGAAAAGACTAGGGAGAAAGATGATGGGAAATTTAGTCAATCTAGCCATGGAAAACTAATATAAGAATCCCTTTAAAGTTCATGTGCACTTTGAAAAAAAAAGAAGAAGAAATTCATGTTGCACACTAATAAAACAAGCAAGACAAGTCCTCTGTTATTTTTGGTATGCTGTCTGATATTCTGTACTTCTTAAGAAAAGAGATCTTTTTACAAAGCTTTCTGCCAAATTATCTATAAAATAAGTGTAATGGTACAAAAAAAAGAAAAGAAAAGAAAAAAACACACCATGAAAAATGCCTCTAGTCTTAGTAACCAGGCCTACTTCACCTAAGACGCATTGAGGTTCGCGTAAAACAGAAAAGGGAACCTTGATCTGTGAAACCGGGCCTACTTCTCCTAAGGCAAGAGTCGAGGTTTGCGTTGAACAATGAAGGGTAGTGCACCATCATGTGTGGTATAAAAGATCCCAAAGGGACAAAGTAATAAGGCAGACAAAAAGCTAATATATTTAATGCTTTGATCTAAGAGGTGCAGGGTTGAAAGGCATTTGCTTGGAATAGCGAATGAGAGATGCAATTAGGGATGTCAATGGATCGGGTTCGGCTCGGGTAGATCAATACCATACCCTATCCGTGAAAATTTTACTAATACCATACCCGGATAGTACCCTATTATTTTCGCGGGTATGGATACGGGTATATCCGTCACGGGTATGGATATACCCACGGATATCCGTATCCGTCCATAAAGTATGAGTCCACATTCACATCCAAAGAAATGTGAGATTTATGAGAATTAGAAAAAAAGAAATCCGGTCAATTCTTTCCTTTCTAAAATAATTTTTATGTTTTATAAAAACGTCCTTATAATTTTAGCAAGAAGTCTAAACTCATAAACTCAACAAGATGGGCAACGGATTGGGTTCATGTAAAAATCATAGGCATAACATGCACAATAAGTTATTAAGAGCGGGTTCGGATCGGGTATAGGTTTGGGTGCACTAAATCCATACCCTATCCAAATATGAAACGGGTATTTTAAACGTATCCGAACCCGAATCCATATCCGTTTATTCGGGTATTACCCGACCCATCACGGGTCGGGTAATGGGGGTAATCGGGTTTGCGGATATTTTTGACATCCCTAGATGCAATTGTCTAAGATGTGGATTTGATAGTTACATATGCACAAGTGCTATTGAGCTTTGATTTGAATTCTTGATCATGTAGTTCCTACGTAAGGCTAGTGTGTATTAATGATTCCAGATTCTTAATCTTTGGTTGATTTTATGAAGGGAGAGCTGGATATGAGAGTATGAATTTTATAAACTCTTGTTAGTCCTAAATTTTAATTTATTTGTATTGCCAAGGGACTAGCAATGAGTAAGTTAGGGGCGTGATAAGTGTCCATTTTTGATGATAATTCATCACATGTACACTGTTTTATGTGCATATAATTAGATAAGTATGCATGTCACATCGTTAATCTCAACTTTACATGTAAATTAGGTATTTCACGCAAATTGATTAATTTGGTGATATTATTTAATGAATTAAAGTTTAGGGCCATGAGCATTAATTCTCCATTGCATAAATAATCATGAGCATTTAAGATTTATATGCACATTATGATAATTTTTATGGACTAAATTACAATTATGTGTGTGCAGGACACTGAAGGTAATTGTAAGAGAAGCTGGGGGCAAAATTGTCATCACCACTTTGACCAAGCAAACAAAAAAAGACACATATTTTGGTTGGAGTGAAAAGATAACTCAAAATATTTTGGTTTGAGGGAAAAGAAAATTCGAAGTTTGAAATAGAGGAGAAGAAGCACACATCTTGGTTGGAGGGAAAATTGAATTCAAAGTTTGAAATAAAGGAGAGGAATGATGAGTCTTGGGAAGGGGGTTGTCCAAAGCCCAAGGAGGGTGTACTCACCTCCTTTTCCTCTTCCCCATGCATCATATTCTACCTAAATCCTAGCCATCTATCTCCTTTTGATACAATCTCCACCCTCCATCTATCCAACTTTCCCTATAAATAGCCCATGACAAGGAGGAGAAGGGAGTTCTTCTTTTGACATTTTTCTCTCCCTCTAACATCTTTTAGTTCATCGAGTTCCCCCTCTTCCGTCCTTCTTCTCCTCTTGCTATCTTCATGAAAGTTCTTTATTTTTACGTCCTCTACAACTTCTTCTTATGCATCATCTTCTAATTCCTTCTGATTTTGCAAGGTATTTTATATTTTTCACTGTGATATCCTGTTCATCTGCGAACAAGTGTTTCTCTCTGTTCTTCCCCTTATTTCTCCCCCTTATAGTCATTTTCCTCTCTTACTATCTTCATGAAAGTTCTTTGGTTTTAAGTTTTATAAAACTTCTTCTTATATATCATCTTCTAATTCTTTCTGTTTTGAAAGTTATTTCCCATTTTTTAACTTGCTGTCCTGTGATTTCACTGTTCATCTGAGGTTCTAGCTTCTGTTATTCCTCAGTTTTGAAGCTCTTCCTCTCTTTATTTCTCTCTGTGTTCTTCATTAAAGTTCTTCCTATCTAGTAGATCTAGATTTTCTTCTTCTATCACTTCCTCCAATTTTTCTTAGTTTACGAGTTATATTTATTTTCCCACTGTTTCACTCTCTCATCTTCTTCCTTCTTCATCTCCACACAAACCCTTCCACATTCCTCTCTATATTTCTCTCCAAAGTTTATCCTCCACAACTCTCCTTTCATAGTGGTGTGCACATCAAGATGGGCGACGTTCCAAGGCTCGTGACGTGGATGACGACGGCTTCTTCATCCATCTCTTTTCACGATGATCTCTTTCAAGGCGGAGCGATCCTCTCCAAGGCTCGGCGAGGAGGAGACGACGGCGTCATCACCATTGCTACTACTTTCTTCACATCTCAGGCCCCTCTTTTTGTTATTACTTTTGTGTTATGTTACTTCATTGTAATCTTGTCACCTCTTTGTTGTAAGCTTGTCTTGCACTTCATGTACTCTTTCTTTTAAGTTAATGAAGAGAGTTGTTCTTTTGATCTAGTTCTTGATCTTCTTCCATCTCTACCCCCTTATTCTATCTCTTATTTTCACTTCATGCAATTAATTTCTATAGTATAGGCGCATAATCATAGGTGTTTTTAATTAAGTGTTTGGTTTGTTCTTCATTTCACTATTTTCTTTAAGCAAAGTAAAATCACAAGTGTTTTTCTAAAAGGTTACAAGGTTTTTAACTTTAAAAATCTCTTCTTCCCTGTGGATTCGACCCTTCTCGCCACCATATTACGTCTCTCTTTTATCTAGTGCGAGTTGAAATTTTTTAAGATTGATACGCATATTTTAAACAATGAACTTTCGTGTTATCAGGGAGCCCGCCGTGGTCCCGAACCACCTTAAAAATCTTGCATCTTGTGGTTTGCTTTTGTGGATGCATGTTTAATTGTTTATATTGGTTGAATGTCCGTGTGTGAACGGTGAGATTGAGAGAACTAAGTTTACCTTGCTTAGTCTAATTTCTTCAATCTCGTTCAAAGTTGTTAATTCTGTTGTGTTAGTTTTAATTTATCATCGATCGTGGGGGACAATTCAACCTCCCCTTCTTGTCTACTCGCCTACCCGGGGACCAACAGAAACGTAAATTAAGTGATTTACGGATTTGAAATGGGATATACACTTCAATTAGGGGATAAATGGAGGGATAATATGAAAATATAAAAATTTTAGAATTTATGAACCCTAGCGGTCTATCGTGCGACCGCAAGGGCCAACATAGCGGTTCTCCCATGACCGCTACGCCCTCCTAATTCTGTGAATGAGAGAAAACATGAAAAGATTGGATCTTTGGCATCCAAATCATCTTGGATCGATGTTATCTGTTAATTGGAATGGTGTAGAAGGTCTCAGGATCGAATGCAAGGTCTAATTGGGACTCTAGGTTCATTTAATTCTTCAAAACCCTAGCTAACCCTATAAATAGATCCCAAGTTTCACATGCCCTTGCCCCTCCGCATTTTTCAAGGCTCGGATTGTTCGTCGGCATGTGCCATTGTGTTCGTCATGTGTTTCTGAGTCTAGTCATGTAATTGTATATTTTATTTGAGTCATAAACTATGTAATTTTCCCTTTATTTGAGTCTGGTACCTAGGTTTGAGAGTTATTTACCTAAGTTAAGTGTCATTAGATTGTCTAGGCTGGATAATGGGCCCAATTCAATGGGCTAGGCCCATGGGCGCCCCTCCCTGGTCTATCTGGTCATTATGTCAATTGTCCAAGGTCAGTATGGTCATGTGAAAAGTTTGGAGTTTATAAATAGCCCCCTCCCCTCTCTCATTTGTAACCTTTGATGATCAATGAAATTTGAAATTCCATTAGAATTTTATCTCCCCTCCCTCTCTTGATATATCTCTCTCTCTCTCGTATCTCTCTCTCTTCCCCTCCCACCTACTTTCTCTCTCTTCACTCCTCCATTAAGTCTATTCCAAGTCCCACAGCCCCCTCTTTACTCCACCCCAGCCCCAAGAGAACCTCCACCAATCCTTGCTCCACCATGCAACCCCCAACTACCCATTTCCCTTCCCCAAGCACCTCTCCATCTCCCCAAGGTAGAAGGGGCTCAAACCCTAGGCCAAATTTGAATTTCCCTCCCCTTTCTGGCTGTTTCCCTCCCTTCCCCATCACCCCATTACCATCTAGGTCGCACCCCCCCTAGCCATCAACCTCCCTTTCCCATTCTCCCCTCTCTTACCCCCACTCCCAACAAGGCACTGCTCTGGTTCGCAAGTAGTAGAGGTACCATCAGTTTGCAGAGGCATCCACATCGTCACCACGAGGCTTCAGGTGGCATACCATATACCGTCAGAATCTTCGTCCAGTCGGCTTTCCAACGGAGGTGGTCTCGCCATCAACCGACTTCGGAGCTGCCCAGAGGAGCAAATCTCCCCAGACTGCACATTTCCTCCTAGTCAGATGACCAGCAACGACTTGCAGAGGCTTCCACGACCAGAACCCTTGGCTTCTTGAGGCGCCACTTGGCTGAAGACTTCCCCTACAAGCCCTCTCCCATCACCAAGAAGCAGGGCCCCGTTTGGATCCCAAAACTGTAAGTTCCAAGTTTTCTCCCTAGGGTGCGCTGGATCAGTTCCCTTAGGGACTGATCTGATACCCAGCTATTGTTCATGGTCCCACCGTCTGCTCCGATGTCCGCCGGCACTCCCATAGGTCTCCGTTTGAAGAGGACTCGACCATGAACGCAACATGAATAGTCTCATCCTCTTTGGAGCTCGGGACCATTCGTGACGGCTTTCCCCTCCAGCAGCAACGACCCAAGGACTGTCTGTTCCAGAGTGACGCCATCCTGATCCCGACCCTGCCCCGACCGTCATCGTCGTTAGGAAATTCCTCCAAAATTCTGACGTCCTCCTGGGCCAAGCCAGGATATTTTGGCACTGGTTTCGTCAACAAAGGAGTTCGAGAGAGCCCGTGGCAGCACCAATAGTGACTGCCTATCCAGCTGTTCCTGAAGCTGGCAGAACCGGGGAGCTCGACAATTCGGCTTCTAGCTTAGTTTTTCCCCCACCCCGCCTGGCCGGCTGACCGCCCCTCCATGTGTGGAGGTACATTTTGGTTGTAATATAGTTCCCCACCCTTAGTCCAACCCCTCTGCGAGGGCGTAGTGCTTGTACTAGCAGGTCAGCGGCTGAAGCGTCATCGGCGCGGCGTGCGGGTAGCCCACGCTTCCCCGCTCGCCCTCATCTTCGATCGGGGTCGGCGTCTTCACGCCGACTAGGTGAGCTACTGAACACTTCTCTTTGCTGGTTTCCTTTACTTAATTAGTATTGCATCTTAGTGCCGTCGGTGGTGAGAGAGTGCCCGGTCCCAAATTGTCATCAAATTGAGCGACCACCGCGGAGCGAGTTGTGAGAGAGACCCTACAAACCATGCCCTTGGCGTGCTGGCCGCCCATGAAATTGGGCATCCTGGGCCCTTAGGGGTCCATCCTAAGCTAGTCAACCCCTTGGAATCTCAAGGTCCAACCTTGGACCCTTCTCACCATCGCCGGTTTGCCTATGAGCAACCGTGATCGCTACGCCAGTCGGTCCACTAGAGTGAGTCCGCCGCTCAAGGTTGATTGCTTGTAAGTCTAGGTCCAAGATGCATCGGTCTAGTGGCTATCACCCCCAAGGTGATGTCACATCAAGTGGTATCAGAGCAAGTTCACAACTTGTCTCTCCACAAGTTGGTCCTAGATCGCATATGCATTTCGAGTCACCCGATACCTCCCCCTTGTCCACTAGAATGGCCATTTCACACCCGTCATACCCATCCCCATCACCTTTCCCAAAGGGCCCAAATCCTCATGGAAGCTCCACTGCCAACAAAGTGGGCGGCATCAACTCCGTCATAAAAGCCCTATCTAATGTCTTTGATCGGCTAGAAGACATCAAGTTCTGACTCGACCGACTTGAGGGAAATGGGCATGCACCAAGAATGGATGAGCGTTACCCCTGGAAAAATCCAGATGACCATCTCTTGGCACTTTTGAAAATCAAAATCCCTGCCTTTGAGGGATCCTACAACCCAAGCCTCTATCTAGATTGGGAATTTTCGATAGGCCAATACTTTGATTGGTACCCCTTGGCCGAAGAGAGGAAAGTGAGACTAGCCAAAATGCACATCTCCAAGCAAGCCAAAACTCATTGGCTAATGGTTGAGGGTTTAAGGAGAATCCGCGGGCAAGCCCCGATTAACACTTGGGAAGAAATGAAGGCCGAGCTTAGAAAGGTCTACACACCCCAACCCTCCCCCTCTTACCTGGGTAGTCATAGCCCGAGGAGCACTACCACTCCTCCTCTTCCACCCGACCCGCCTAAGGTCACCTCAATGGCCCAAACCCCACCGCTCCCTACCGATCCTACCTCGGCCACCTCCCCCACACCCCACCACCTAACCCTCAACACTCAAGCTCGAATGGTCCCACCCTCCGCTCTTCCATCTTCCCCCATAAGGGACACACCTCCCAAGACCAATCAAATCAAACCTCCTCACCCAACCCATCTCCCACTCCCGACCCCAACTCTACCATGTCCTAGGCCTCCACTACTTCCCCTCTCTATCTTAACCCAAGTCTCCCTTTACCCACCACCCCGGGTGCACCATGCACCAACCATCATCCCCACATCCCCAAGAGACCTTCTCATTCCCTTGGGAAAGGACGCCACACCCACTCACATAGGAGTAGATGCTAGCCTGGACCCTCTCCCTACCCATGAGGAAACCCAAGTTCACACCAATGATGAGGAAGAGTCTCAAGCCTTCACCACTCCAAATAGTCTGGATCCTCAAGAACTACAAACCTTCACAAATGGCACCATAATCATAGATGGGCCCCTAGCTAGATGGCTAAAGGAGAGACCGATCCCTCCCATCACATCCTATGCCCACCCTCCCATGGAGCTAGACCTCCCCATAGTACCCTTCTCCTCCTATCACACCACAATCCAATCATCCTACCAAGTGGAGACCTTAGGGGATCTTCTTAAGGGCTTAGCATGGCAAATCGAGTTCACGAGTATATTGACCCCGGTGACCAACCAATCTAGGAGCCTTGACCTCCAACACCTATGTGTCGAGTCTATCACTGCGGTTTACACTATGGGTTGCTACACTAGCGACCTCCTTCTATTCCTCCCCACACCCGATGAGCCTGATGCTATCCACAAATTGGAGTTGCTTATCTCGGGTAGAGAGCCAAGCCATCCATTCGAGGCCTACCATCCCACCCAAATCACCGGCCCAATTATCCCGATGGAGGAGGATGCCTCACCATCTTTTGAGGACCTTGAGGACTTAGAGTACCTCTCTCTAGGTAACCCATGCCATGATCCCTTAGACCACTTCCTATGAGAGCCTAGATGCCCATGTGACCCACCCGCCTTACCCACCACCCACTATTCCCTACCCTCACCCACCATGTTGGATCAAGCCCACCTCTTTCAAGACTCGGGCCTCATATGGGAAACCATAACCATGGAAGATCTTCATCTAGGGAACAAAGAAGAGCCTCTCTCCATGATGATCACCTTCCTAGATCCCTTCGACCCTTTTGAGTGGAAGCTCAAAGACCATCCCACAACCCCGCCCATAGAAGTCATCTTTGGAGTAGGAATGCATATGTCTTGGCACCTCACACCACTTGACATGATTAGTAAGTCGGGTCCATTCATTCATATCACCCACATGTCAAGAAGGAAGCACGAGTGGTCCATATTTGGGTGTAGCGGCCCTCCCCCATTAATCATTGGTCTTACATATGTTAGGAGCATTCATGGATGCTCGGGTCTTCCAGCACTCATCACACTCACGCATGAAAGGGACACCTATGGATGCCCCGGTCCTCCCAACCTCATCCAAGTCAATTTGGCATTAAAGCATGATAGGGCCATCCATGGTTGCCCCGGTCCACCTTTGCATACCTTACATTTCACACCCACACCGCATCATAGTGCATGGCATAAGCATTCACGCAAGCATCTAACAACGAGCGGTGAGGATCACAAAGAGCGGGCAAAACCTCGTAAGTGCCACTTGGAATTCCAAGTAGGCAACTTGGTGATGGAGACATTGGAGTGGCTCTACCCTAGGGTCATCTCCAAATCAAGGGCACAAGGACTTGGACCTTGCCAAGTTCCGAGTGACTTTGGCAACCTGGCTTACGGGTTGGACTTACCGATGGGTCTTGGGATTCATGTCAGATGACCAGCAACGACTTGCAGAAACTTCCACGACCAGAACCTTGGGCTTCTTGAGGCACCACTTGGCTGAAGACTTCCCCTACAAGCCTTATCCCATCACCAAGAAGCAAGGCCCCGTTTGGATCCCAGAACTATAAGTTCCAAATTTTCTCCCTAGGGTGCGCTGGATCAGTTCCCTTAGAGACTGATCTGATACCCAGCTACTATTCATGGTCCCACTGTCTGCTCTAATGTCCACCGGCACTCCCGTAAGTCTTCGTTCGAAGAGGACTCGACCACGAACGCAACGGATCCAGTCTCATCCTCTTTGGAGCACGGGAGCGTTCGTGACGGCTTTCCCTTCCGGCAGCAGCGACCCAGGGACTGTCTATTCCAGAGTGACGCCATCCTGATCCCGACCCTTCCCCAACCGTCATCGTCGTCAGAAAATTCCTCCAAAATTCTGACGTCCTCTTGGGTCAACTCAGGAGATTTTGACTCCAGTTTCGTCAACAAAGGAGTCCGGGAGAGCCCGTGGCAGCACCCACAGTGACTACCTATCCAGCTATTCCTGAAGCTGGCAGAACCAGGGAGCTCGGCAATTCGGCTTCTAGCTTAGTTTTTCCCCCACCCCGCCTGGCCAGCTGGCTGCCCCACCCTGCGTGGAGGTACATTTTGGTTGTAATATAGTTCCCCACCCTTAGTCCAACCCCTCTGCGAGGGCGTAGTGCTTGTACTAGCAGGTCAGCGGCTGAAGCGTCATCGGCGCGGCGTGTGGGTAGCCCATGCTTCCTCGCTCGCCCTCGTCTTCGATCGGGGTCAGCGTCTTCACGCCGACCAGGTGAGCTATTGAACACTTTTCTTTGCTGGTTTCCTTTGCTTAATTAGTATTGCATCTTAGTGCCATCGGCGGAGAGATAGTGTCCGGTCCCAAATTATCATCAAATTGAGCGACAACCGCGGAGCGAGTTGTGAGAGAGACCCTACAACCCACGCCCTTGGCCTGCTGACCGCCAGTGAAATTGGGCATTCCGGGCCCTTAGGGGTCCATCCTAAGCTAGTCAACCCCTTGGAATCTCAAGGTCCAACCTCGGACCCTTCCCACCATCGCCGGTTTGCCTATGAGCAACCGTGATCGCTACGCGAGTCGGTCCGCTAGAGTGAGTCCCCCGCTCAAGGTTGATTGCTTGTAAGTCTAGGTCCAAGGTGTATCGGTCTAGTGGCTATCACCCCCAAGGTGGTGTCACATCATAAGTTCTTTAGAAGATTTCATTCATTATAGTAAGGTCCAACTTCCCTTAAAATTTTGTTCTAGCAGATCAAGTCTACAAGAAGTTAGAGGCCTGCAAAGACGCTGGTTCAGTGCAAGTAACCCAGGAACATGTGCGAATGACCCAAGAATATCATCATATTAGAAGTCCTAAACAAGGTAATTAGAAAAGGGTTCTTTAGACTTATTTGTTCGCCTTGGTACCCTCTTTCTACCCTCTAATTTTCCTTATCATAGGTGAAGGGAATCAGGAGTTAGACAGGCAAGAAGTTGCTGGTTCGGTTCTGAACAAGCAGAAACTAGGGTCGACTTACAGCCCTAAATTCGAAGTCTAAAGTCCAGACCAGAGGTAGGTTATCTCATGAATGGCTTAAATATGATCTTAGGAGTAAAATCCCTCAAGTTTCAATCGATTTCATGCATTGTACTCGGAGTATTTACTGTTTTATTGGGACTGCGCATCTAGTTTTTTTTCCATGCTTGAACTTAGCCCTAATACAATTAAGATAAAAGATTCTTATCTATTTCACGCAAACCCATGCATGCTCCTGGTCTATTTCCTTTCTAGCATAATTTTACAGCATGATTCGAGGAATTCCATGCATAACCTGTCCTAAGTTTAACATTTATTTCTTTGTTTTATAGCTTCTGCCAGACAGGCAGAAGGCGGCCTAAAAGGGACCGCAAGGGGACCTTTGCGGTCTAGTAAATGACCGTTTATACCCCTTCATTGCGGTCTATCGCAAGACCATTTATTTCATTCTAACAGCTAGTCCCTGACCGTTTTCTGGTTCTGAGAACTAGTCTGAGCCTAGTTGAACCTTACATATTAGTAACCCTATAATTATATTATTTTGCACTCAAATCATGTTTTATTTTTTCTGATTAATACATAGAATTCAGCATGAGGATGATTAAGATTTTATTTTGACGATTATGTTAATTTCGTGTCAAAACCATATAGTTTTATATTTATCTTAATTTCATGTGGTTCATGGACTTATCTAGTTTGATATGATCGTTGTTTTGCCACGATCCTTTCTTATCTGTGAGTCTTTTCTTAAGTACATGGCACGTATTCCGGTACGATGTCATTAGATACACTTTACACATTAAGCACACAATCTTGGACTTGTGATCCTCTCTGTTAGATATTCCTTCCACCAGACTAGGTGATCGTGTTTCAAGGCCTCCGTAAGACACCGCGAGCCTGGGATTCCCACTAGGATGCCGAGCTGGCTATACCCTTAAAACCCAATTGTTAGAAAGCACTTAACCGGTATTTTTAGTGTTATGGATCTTAGCAGCCTGTGGACGACCGCCAGAGGTACTTAGCGGCCCTTTATCTGACCGCCAAGGACTCCTAGCAGCCCTATTTAGACCGCATGGTTCCAGTTCATTCGTTTCATCGACCTTGTTTCTAAACGGTCTTGACTAGACCGCATGCCTATCTTAAACGGTCCTATCTAGACCGCTTGAGTATGTAAATGGTCCAGTAAACGACCGCTTGGTCCTTAACCCTGTCTAACCCGAGGTTTGACCTTTGGTTTGGGTTTTCCAAGTTCCTAGATGGACGGGTGATTGCTTGGAACTTAACACTTGTCAAATAAGGTATTGATAACTTATGGAAATTAAAGAATGTACCGTTATGCTGCCGATTGTTCTCCATGGCATAACCTAGTTCTAACTAAAATCTTTGAACTCGGATATTCTTAATTGAAGCGTTCTTACTTTGATATTTGTCATCATGGAACCATAGTTTGAACTTGTTACATTATTGGCCATATTTATATTTTTCGTGGAAGTAGCTTAATTTATAACTTGAAGATGCAAGAGTGGGCACGGACAATGTCCAAGGACTCCACTCTAGTCCCCTCGGCAGATAGCCTGAAACATAATATAAACCATGGGGTATGATGAACACTGGCGTCGCGTTACGCTGGGAGTACTTTTTTATAAACTAGTAAAATCCACGAATTCTCACGAGGTAATCTTGTGTAATTACATGCTTGCTAGTACATTCTCATTACATGACTTTCTAGTCCATAGCCTTTATGATTATGAAAAGTACATTCTTATTCATGAAAGGCCAAACTTACATTCTTGTTATATATCTGTTCAATCTCATATCTCAATCATGATCATACCATGTTATTGGTGTTACTTTGAGTTTTCACCGCATGTTCTATCGTCTTATTTCATTTATCTTTATTCTAGATCTAAAATGTTAATTGCCTTAACGCTGCCTTCATGTTGATACGATGATACCTACTGAGTATGTGTGCTCATTCCCTACTTTTTCAATCTTTTTTCAAGAAATTCTAGCGGAGCGGATTCAGACTATTCAAGTGATGGATCCTGTTGACACCCGTTTTATACCCATAAGTCGGGTCATCTCCTTATTCATTCAATATGATGCTCCGAGTTGTTCGCTTTTCATCGAGTCTCCTGATCAGTTGAAGCCTGTTTCTTGAGTCTTCTTCTGGATAAAGAATTGGCTCCCGGTAGCATTTCGTTGGATAAAGCTTAGCAAAACCCTTCCCTATATTCTTGAATCTCAATGCTAAATAACGGTCCCAGGCAGGTGCGTCACTTCCTTCTAACGGATGGATCTTAGACCGTTACTCTTTGAAGAGTCCTAAGGCTTAAGGCCACGTGTTCAGTGCTTATCCTGTTGAATCCACGTTGATAATAACGGTCTGTCGTGCAGCCGTTGTTTCCTTATAACGCCCTATGCTTTGACCGTCATTTCCTTGAAGAGTCCAGCTTGTTGGGGCTTCTTTCCGTTGATCTTATCACTTTGGATAAGGTTGCAAATAGCGGTCGTTCCTTGGTGCGTTACTTCCAAGTGGCGGTCTATCGTACAGCTGTTACTTCTTTCCGAGAGTCCTGGCAGTTCAGGCCTTTTCTCTGCTACTCCGTGTTTGAGATAAGAACGTGGATTGACTTTATCTCTTTCTAATCCGATCCTCAGGACTTCCCGTTTGTTTCTTTGGACTCTTGGTGATATTATCCTCAAAGATTTGCTAAGACTTATCCCTTTTTTCCTGCTGAATTATCCTCTACTCGACCTACGAGTTTTGAGGGTCTATAAATAGAACCCTTGAATTCATGGCCAAAGAGGAGGAGATTTTGATTCACGACGAAGTGCTGCCGAACTCAGGAGCCATCTTCATCTAGGAGGAGTTGCTTCCCACGTCCATCCATCTTCCAGTCAAGGGAGTACTTTTATTTTGATCTTTCAAGTTCATCTTTGCATGCTTGAGTTCTTCCTTGGTCTTTTTAAACAAAACATTGTCCCTCCTCCTCCTCCATATTTTTCACTGTTCTTTAAGCATACAAACATCCTCCCAACTTTTAAAAACGCCCAGAGGGGTTAAAAAACCAAAACTCTCCGGTAATTTCCTCTCCTTTTGATGTTCTTAAATTCTTTAAGAATTGATGCTATGCTTGCGAAGAGGGCTGATTGAGGTTATCTTGTCTTGTCTTTTCTACTTCTTTGGCAGGTTTACAGGTTCATTAGCACGAGGCCCAAGTCTTCTAGCCGGCTGGAAGAGTTGGAGTTAAAAGAATTCAAGCTTTACTACTGCAGGTTATCTGACGGTCTGGTGCAGGAGCGTCACGTTCTTCTGGCGGTCTAGGGTGAGACCGTGACTTAAAGAAACGCACGGGTCTCTGGCCGTTACTTTCAAGCTGATCTACAGGCTTTCTTTGGTTTTCTCTCCCGTGGGCGGGTGCTTCATCCACCTATTTCCAAGGTATATTCGAGTCTTTGACTTGTGTTTACTTTGGTGGCGATCACATCTTTCCTTAGTGCTGGGCAATAGCTATTTCCTTCATCACATCTTTATTTCCTTGTTTGTTCCATCCCTAGTGGTGTGTTTTTATTTACTCCTTGCTCCACGCCCCGGCGTGTGTTTTTCCTTTTCCTTAGCGTAATTTGATTGAGATAGCATGCCCATGCTAGAGCTAGCTATGATTGCCTAGGTTCATGTTCACATGTTCATAGGTTTGAGCAGATCTTTGATTGCTTGTTTGTCATCTTGCCATATTACTTAGCAAACCTCAAAAGTAAGATCAAAGATAGGCAAATAAATATCAACAGATAATTTTTTGGCGATCACGGTGGGACAACTTGTGCCAATCGTGCTTCTGATTCTTGTTTAAAACTGCCATCATCTATTTGTTCAGTGGTCTTTTGTTTCCGTGGTTTTCATTGTTCATCCTGGTTTTCTGAGTCTTCTGACGGTCCTGTGCCCACGCGTCACAGCATTCTGACGCAGGGGCATTAGACCGCCGCTTTCATCTTGCTGTGTGAGCTTTACGGGCTTTCCGGTTACTTCTGTTGGTTTTTGGTTTCCTGGCTCATATGACTGTCTAGTCTCCCTGCGTTATATATTATCCGGCGGTCTGGCCTTCGACCGTTACTTATTTTTGATGCAGGGGCCTTCGACCGTTATTCTTCTGGCAGGTACGCATCCGAGGTGCATTTATTTCCGCAGTTTATGCTGTGATTTGTTGCTTGGATGACACTTGGCCCTCCTCTTGCTTTGCTCATATTTGCATGTTATGGTGTGCACTATTGATTGTTAGATTGTTAGGCTAGACTTTGCATGCACTCCGGTGCACATAGGGTCATTCATCTCTTCATACATTAGATTGCATTTTCCTACCTTATTGTGAGGACCTCTCGTCTCCATATTCCTTGGGGCCGACTAGGAAATCACAGCAGGGACCTCCATAAGTCCCCGCGAGCCGTGGATTCCCACACGGACGCCGGGCTGGTTGTACCTTTCCCACCCTGTGTCTAGGGTTGCATAAGTGATTGAGTGGTTACACTTAGAGTCAAACCAAGTCCTATATCCATCTCCTACTAGGGACCTATTGTTGAGAGCACATATCAATCAATTTACTAAGGTTCCAAAGGAGAAATCATAAGAATATTGTCGCATCATTCTAAACAACTTGCTCGATTCTTGAGTGTCTTCATCTCTTATCACTTGCATCTTGTTAGAACACCTAAGATTGATTGCTCATTGTGTGTTTTGTGTTGGTTGTTTTTGCATTTTCCAAGGTTGTCCGTTGCATGTGGAGTTGCTTTCGTCCGTTTGAGTCGTCTTCTCCAGTCGCTTCTTCCTTCACTTTCTATTCCAATCCCCTCTTCGAATCCACCATGGCATCCTTCAATCCTCCGCGCTCCCAAGAGGACTCTCTTCCTCAAGGGCTCCTTGAAAACCCCCCTAGGGTTGCTACCTTTCCTTCCGGAGAAGGGACTGCCCCTCTCCCGTCTTCCACGTCTATGGGAGGTAGTCAAGGTACCCCTTCTCTCGCTACTCCGTCCTTCACATGATGGCCCAATTGGACCCAGCTCAACTTCAAGTCCTATACCAAGCTATGCAAGGGTCCAACGCTCCTCCCTCCGCTGCCATTCAAGGTCAATCTAATCCTTCCATTGTCGGGCCGTCCGTTTAGCCCAATCCGATTGACCTCACTCCGGTCCAACCTCGGACCATCACTTTTGCCGGCATGGAGATGGGCCAATCTTCCAATTCAGCCCATCAGTCTTTTGATAAAGGGAAATTGCCTATCCCTCCTTTTGTCCAGGTGGATCATCATAATTTTGGTTCGGTGGCTTCACAGCTTCTCATGAACCCTTCTGATTTCTTACACCCTCAGCAAGGGGCGGCCCAAACTCACTCCCATCCGGGTCTATCTCAGGCTCAATATTCTTCTTACGGGCCCCCTATTTCCACTGTCTATCCTTCTACTCATGTCTATGGGCCTCCCCCGTCTGCCACCGTCACTCCATCCGCTCCTCAACAATCGGCGTCCTTCGCTACCCCTGCTCCCTCCCAAGAGCAGGACTTGCTTAACAAGTGGGCCGCCATGCAGCAACAGCTTGACTTCCTCCAGAAAAGGGTTGGCCCACAATCCTTGGCCGATATTCCTATTCCGAGCTTCCAAAACATTCGGTTCCCTCCGCAATCTGAGCTCCCTAACTATCGCAAATATGATGGGAACAGCAATCCCTTTATCCATGTGAGGGATTTTCTATATGAGTCGGCGCAGTTCCAGTATGATGATCGCCTCATGGCGTACCTGTTCCGCCGATCCTTAGATGGAGTTGCTCTGGAATGGTTTTATTCTCTGCCACTGGAAGAGGCCGAGAGTTTCAAGGTAGTTAAGGATAAATTCATTCAGCGGTTTCAAGACAGGGTCAGGCCAGAATATTCATTCACAGATCTAGTAGCAGAGAAGATGAAGCCGGAGGAAGACTTCGCCACCTATGCAGACAGGTGGAGGCAGATGGCCGCCAGAGTACCTGGCCATATTTCGGAGGAAGAGAAGGTCAAACTACTAATCTCCAATGCCACGCCGACTTTTCGCAACATCCTGGCAATGAATGACATAGCCAACATGCATCAACTCTACAGCCGGGCGTGCTTCATACAGACTCAATTCAAGGACTCCCCTATCCATTCTCTATTCGAAAACCAAAAGCCCAAGCACCACAAGAAACCGCAAGGGCCAGTTACTGAGGGGGTCCAAACAAATGAGCAAGTACAGGCCGTTGCTTTTCCGTATCAGGCCGCACCTTTCCGCTACAATCAAAACCCCCGCAATCCACAAAACTCCACTCCGCACAACTTCCAGGCCACTCCACAAAACACTCCCCCCGCCTTCACCATTCCACAAAACGCCTTCACCACACCACAACAACCATCACCACCATCACAATACCATAACGTCCCTCCACCCAGCGGCTACAGCAACAACAATCCAAACAGCAAGCGCCCGGCTCCCAGGAGAGCCCAATATCCTCCGTTGCCCGAGACACTTACGGATATTTTCTCGGCACTTATGTCAGTAAATGCAATTCAACTTCCTCCGGAACGGCCTGTTTGGAACCCGGCGGTTGACCAAACCAAATATTGCATGTTCCATAGGCAGCCAGGCCATACCATAGAAGGATGTTATCAATTCCGAGATCTAGTATATGACCTTCATGAAGGGCAGAGAATCGACTGGGCCGAAATGCATAGGGCCATTGTGGAGATTAAAGAGAAGAGGAGGCAGCCGCAGGGGCAGCAAGTGCAGCAGCATCAAGCACCGCAGCCGCAGCAGCCGCCACAACAACAGCAACCACAGCAAGTGCAAGACCTAGGCATCCATCAGAATCCGATGCCGAATCATCCACCCGCTCCTCAACAGCAGCCACCGGCACCAGCACAAGTTAACATGGTTCAACCACCGGCTCCCAATGCCGGGTGGTCTTTTGATGATGATGACGCCGCGCCGCAAGTAATGACCTTCCACCACAACCTCCGCAACCCTTCCTTCATCCTCCCCAGGCAACCAACACCTTCTCCGCTCATCCTACCATCCACACCCGCTCCAGCCAACCCTCTACCGCTCTCCATCCCATCATACCCTCCAACACTTATCCCCCTCGCCATCGTCACACCATCCCCTAATCCTTCACCCGTTCTCAAACACCCACTAGCCTTCCCGCCACCTGCATCGACATTCGTCACCACCTTACCTTCCACCAATCCCTCACCTATCATCCACTCACCCCCCATTAACCTCGCTAACCCCACGCTCCACCAAAACACCTCCCCCACACAGCCTATCCCACTCATCCACCCCGCGGCACCCGTCACACTATCTTCAGATACTGCGGCAAACTGTGCCTTAAGAAGCGGAAAGATGTTCCATCGGAATTACATTACTACTTCCAATCCCCAGTCCACCCAGCCAACGGCCGAGCAAGAAGAGGTTGAACCTCTGCCGGGTACTCAATATGATTTGCTACATCACCTGGATAGAGTACCCGCTAAGATATCCGTGTTGGAGTTAATCAAAAGGTCCACCCTTCATCAGGATGCATTGAGGGACTTCTTGCAGAAAGTAATGGTTAGCGAAGACATGGCAGTCGACAGTTTACCAATGGCATTGGCAACTATTTCCAAAGGGCCGGCAATTACATTCTCAGAAACCGAGCTTGCACCTCCAGGGGCTCGACAAAAGCCACTCTGCATAACAATTACCCTGAACAAAGTCGACATTGAAGCAGCATTGGTTGACACCGGGGCCTCAATTAATGTTTGCCCACTTAGTACCCTCCGAGCATGCAACATATCCGAAGAGTTACTACAGCCTACCCCCACTACTATAGCAGCATATGACAACTCAAGGCGAGCATGTCACGGGGTGATCACCATTCAGGCGGAGCTCGGTCCCCTCACTATGGCCGTGGAATTTTATGTTCTCGACATCGACCCTATGTTCAAGGCTATCTTGGGTCGTCCCTGGATTGACACGCTTGGCGCCGTACCCTCCACCGCACATCAGTGCGTCAAATTTCCCTTTCAAGGGAGGGTCGTCAAAGTTAAAAGCTTGGCCATAGTACAGACGGTCAAGGCCCTCTCAGGTCAGGTTCTTCCCACACTATGGCCGAGTAGCCGGCCCGTCATATCAGTGCTTGATTTGAACTTTCCTTGGGCTTACACATCTCCCAAGCCCATCACTACTCCAGTCAATGTCAAAGTGAAGCCACAGATCCGAGATTCAAAAGGGTGGAATATCATATTGAAATTGGGCTATCAACCGGGGAGAGGCCTCAGGGCGCAACTGCAAGGAATGACTAAGCCCATACCTAAGGGAAAGAAAATGGGCAGAAGAGGCCTTGGTTACAAGGAAACAACATTATCTATAATGGGTGATTCTGGGCCACTTACATGGGATTATCATGAGCACTTTGTCAGGGGGCCTCTCCAGCCCGGCACATTAGCTCCAGAACCGGTGCAGCCAAGAAGGGATATAGTTTGTCCAGTTGCCAGTCCACCTTCCCTGCCAGGAAGGTCAAATGGTGACATGCTCGACTACAGTCAGGCCTTGCAAAGGATCTTTTCTGAAGAAGATCGCCAGAAACAGCGAGAGGTTCGGCTCGTACAGTGGAGGCCGAAGAAGCAACCCGCGGTTAAAATGCAAAAGGTGGGGAGCTCTCCGATTGTTTTCTCTTGGTTTCCCTCACGCTTCCAATCCATCTTGCAACAAAGGGAGCCCATACCCCGTCTTCCTCCTGTCATGATAAATCCCTCCATCATTGATCCACCGGAGATTCAATTCATCCCTTGTGCTCGCGGGAAGTGTCCGTGTATTGATCTGTCCACTTTACTCACTCCTCTCTCCCCTAATGCTCAGCTCCGTGAGATATGGTTGTCTTCTTCTGATCCTTTCTCCAATGGCATCCTTTCCGAGCTGTTCCCCATGCAGCTCCCACCTCCTCTGTCTTGCTGCATAGTCTCTACTGATCTCTAAAAAAAACGTCAAATTTAAAACGGAAATTTCAGTGGAAGATTACGCTGTCCTATCTCCATCCTCCTCCTCCCAGGGGCACGAATCCCCTGCTCCTTCCCTTCCACTAAGCCTTCTCTCTCCTAGGTTAGGGTTAGGGTCTAGCGAGTCTAAGGAAGTAGAGTCAGTTAGGTCTAGAGAAGTAGGGTCTTGTTCTAGGTCGTCCGACCCTTCCCATTCTGAGCCGCGCTCGCTTGCGCATCCTTCCCGATCTGTTCCTGATAGGTTCTTGCAAGATTTGGCTCAGCGATGTCATGCTCTTCTGAAGTGTCCGGAATTCGTCGCCACGGCGATTATGATCGAAGATGAAGAGGAAATAGAAGGGTAATGGAGCGACGACGGATTAGGCGTCTATGAAGTTTTGGATGAGAAGGATCCCATAGATGAAGACAGCAATATAGATGACACTGCTGATTTATATGCATAAGGATTAAAGAGATTCGACCAGCCGTCGACGGCAGTGGATGAACCTACAAAGGAAATCAACTTGGGAACAGAAGAAGACCCAAGGCCTATCATTATTTCAGCTGATCTCCCTTCACAGGTAGAAGAAGATCTAATTAAGGTTCTAAGGGAGTACAACGATTCTTTCGCCTGGTCTTATGAGGACATGCCAGGTCTTGACCCCTCCTTAGTGGAGCATCGACTCGTGCTTAAACCAGGGGCAACACCTGTTAAACAAAAGTCAAGAAGATTTCACCCCCACATGGCCTTGAGGATCAAAGAAGAAGTCGATAAGTTATACAAGGCCAAGTTCGTCAGAGTAGTCTTATATCCCCAGTGGGTGGCGAACATAGTCCCTGTCCTCAAGAAGGATGGAAAAGTGCGCATATGCATTGATTTCAGGGACTTGAACAAAGCATGTCCCAAAGATGATTTCTCACTACCTCATATAGACGTCCTAGTGGATAACACTGCCGGGTACGAAGCTCTGTCGTTCATGGATGGGTACTCGGGCTACAATCAAATCCGTCTCGCTCCGGAAGATCAAGAGAAAACTTCCTTCACCACGCCCTGGGGCACGTATTGTTATGTGGTTATGCCGTTTGGGTTGAAGAACGCAGGTGCCACCTATCAAAGGGCGATGATGGCCATTTTCCATGACATGATGCATATATACATGGAAGCTTATGTGGATGACATCTTGGTGAAGTCAAGGACAAAAGAAGAACACCCCTCTATTCTGGCTAAGGTGCTGCGGAGAGCCAGGGAGTATAAGCTTAAAATGAATCCGAAGAAGTGTGTATTCGGAGTCTCTTCGGGGAAGTTGCTAGGGTTCATAGTAAGCAAACGGGGGATCCAGATTGATCCTAATAAAGCACAGGCCGTCATGGACATGCCTCCGCCGAAGAACATTACGGAACTTCGAGGACTGATTGGTCGGTTGCAATTCATTAGGAGATTCATATCTCAACATTCTCAGAGATGCCGCCCATTCTATGAATTACTTAAGGTAGGGGTAAAGTTCGAATGGAATCAAGATTGTCAAAGGGCCTATGATGACCTCAAAGAGTACCTAACCAATCCCCCGGTTTTGCAACCTCCTGTCCCCGGGAGACCCCTAATCCTATATATCTCGGTTATTGAGGACTCCCTAGGGGCGGTCTTAGCACAAGTGGATGACGAAGGGAAAGAGCGGGCCGCGTACTACCTCTCTCGGTTGTTTAACCCAGCTGAATCCAAGTACACCGCTATGGAGAAGACTTGTGCCGCCTTAGTGTGGGTAGCTCAGAAGCTTAAACATTACTTTCTCGCCCACCCAGTTAGGCTGATCTCTAGAATGGACCCAATCCGTTATCTCCTAGAAAAGCCCGTCCTTTCTAGTAGATTAGCTCGCTGGCAGAGCTTCCTCTCTCAGTTTGACATCACCTTTGTCGTTCAGAAGGCAGTCAAGGGATATGCCATTGCTGAGCATCTCGCACATCTTCCCATTCCTCATACCGATTCCATTCAGGACGATTTCGCTGATGAGCATCTCTCTGTCCTTTCTCATCATCCCTTTTGGTCTCTGCACTTTGACGGTGCACTCAACTCTCAAGGCCAAGGGATTGGGGCTGTCTTGCTTACTCCAGAGGGAGTAACCATCCCCTTCGCTTATCAACTTCGCTTCCCTGTTACCAACAACATCGCTGAGTATGAGGCTCTCCTGGCCGGCTTGAAGCACGCCTATCTCCTAGGCGCGCGTTATTTGAACATTATAGGAGACTCTCAGCTCGTCCTACGGCAAGTTCTGTCAACTTACCGTACTCGTGACCCTAAGCTCAAACCTTATCAAGATTTGGTCACGCTCCTCGCTAAGCGATTCCGTAAGCTCATCTATATCCATACTCCTCGTTCTTTGAATATTCTAGCTGATGCTTTGGCATCCCTTGCTTCCTCCTTATCCTTCCCCCTCAGTCGTAGTACTGAGACCATCGTCGTCCAGAGATTGGACGCACCCTCCATTCAGGATCCTTGGTTCATCAATCTCAGGAAATCTGTAGAGGCGAAAGTTGAGAAGGAGGATCTCAAGGAAGTTTCATTAACAGAACTAGAGGAGATTCTGGACGAAAAAGAATTGCCTTGGTATCATGAAATCGAATTATTTTGCAAAGAAGGGTCGTTCCCAGAAGGGGCAAAGGCTGAGCAGCGTAAAGCAATAAGAAGAGCCGCCGCAAGGTACACTATCATTGCAGGAGAACTATATAGGCGCGCCACTAATGGAATGCTCATGAGATGCTTAGATGATGTAGAAGCTTGGAAGGTGGCTGAAGCAGCCCATTCTAGTGAGTGTGGAGGTCATGTCAATGGCCAGGCTCTAGCAAAGAAGATCCTTAGGCAGGGTTACTATTGGCCCACTCTAGAGGAAGATTGCTCCCTCTATGTCCGGAGGTGTCTTAAATGCCAACTCCATGCTGATAAAATTCACTCCCCAGCTTCATCCCTCCATCCTATGACTGCTCCTTGGCCGTTCTCTATGTGCGCTTTTGACGTCGTCGGCCCACTCGGTGATCCTAATTCTCAGATCAAGCAGAAATCTTTCATCCTCACCGCCACTGAGTACTTCACCAAATGGGCCGAAGCCGAGGCGTACACAGAGATCAAAGCTACAATGGTGTGCCGCTTTATCATGAAGAATATCATCTCGCGGTTCGGAGTACCAAGCAGCATCATCACCGACAACGGACCCCAGTTCGTCTCCCAAGAGCTTAAGGACCTCTATAAGAAGTTCAATATTGCACTGCATCATTCATCTCCATATTACCCTCAAGGCAACGGTCAAGCCGAGGCCACTAATAAAACCCTTCTTAAAATCATTAAGAAAACATGCGAAGCACATAAATTTTCTGATTGGCCTGAAAGATTGGTGGAAGCTCTGTGGGCTTACCGCACCTCCGTCCGCACCCCTACGGGACAAACTCCCTACTCTTTAACTTATGGGATGGAGGCGGTGCTCCCATACGAGATCTTAATCCCTTCCCTCAGAGTGCAGCTCGATAAGGAACTTAATCTCGATGAACGTCGAGAGGCGTTGCTGGTCCAGCTAGAACTCTAAGATGAGAAGAGGATGAATGCGGCCGATCACGTTTCTGTTTATCAAAAAAGGGTTTCGCGCTATTTTCAAAAGAAGGTAATCGAACGAAAATTTTGTAAGGGTGAAATTGTTTTGAAACGCAAATTCATTCGGTCTGCAGGTCCTAGGTCCAAGTTGCAACCTAACTGGGAAGGGCCGTTTGTAATAAAAGAAGCTTATCCAGGGAATGCTTATCGTTTAGTAAACGCGGAAGGTGAGGAGCTCTCTCACCCGTGGAATGGGTTGTATCTTAAGCGTTTCTTTCCTTAAAAATCTAAACAATGTGCTTTTCCGGCAATAAGAAATGCCTCCCTATCTTCAAAAGAGAGTCTTGAGTAAGGCAAACACACACTACACGACGCCCCCGGTCGGGTTCCTTGTTTAAAAAGACACCGTTTTTCCTCGGCCATGCTTTGGGGGAAAGTCAAAGTCCCTGTACGTTTCATTCTTCGGCTGCATCCAGGGGCAAGGAATAAATAAGAAGGAGACAACCGATCCAAACTCCCTAACGAGAAGAGGTCTCAAATAGGGGCAAGTCCGTTATGACCTGACTCCACAAGAAAGAAAAGAAAAGAAAAGCAAAGGAGTGCTCTTTACCATGAAATCAAAAGCATCATCTCAAGGTCTGTGAATGAATTCTCAAAAGCTCCAAAAGAAAAAGAAAATTAGGCATGACAAGAGTGGCAGTACAGTTCCCCGCGGGACGTTATGAGCCCGGTCGCATGCATGCCTAAGTGGATAAAGGTTCGATGACGGACATAAAAGCCCCGGCACAACAGACCAAATCTCTAATAAGGTTGCACGGTGAGGGAATCAAGTTCTAAAAACTTCCATATCTGGCCTAAGCTTACCCCCATAATCCTTTTTCTTTTAGGACTGAGGCGAGTACCCTAGGTATGACATTGGTAAAAACACCGTCACAATGACCAGGTCTCGGCCAGGGGTTGTCACACTATCTGCACGCCGGTCTCGAGGCTCAAGCTAAAAACAAGGGAGGTCTCGTGTTGCTGGAGAGGCACTGGTGTTTCAAAATCCAAAAACAACAAATATGTTTCAAAATCCAAAAATATCAAATATTTCTCAAAATCCAAAAACATCAAATATGTTTTCAAAATCCAAAAACATCAAATATGTTTTCAAAATCCAAAAACAACAAATATTTTCAAAATCCAAAACATTAAAGATTTTCCAAAACCCCCAAAAAATACCATCATATGCATAGCATGCATCGCATTTTCATTATGTTTTTCGCCTATTTAATAAGGCTCCACCCCTTGACCAAATATCAAGAAATGGTCATTATCTAACTTGCTTCAAGGCAAGGGGTTGAGTCTAAGAACAGAGCTAACTTGTTTCATGTCTAAGTGTGTGCAGAATACAGGGGCAAGCCCGAAGGTAAAAGCTCACAACTATGCAGGTTCAGGTGTGTAACGCGCCAGCATCAGACCGTTACAGTCATGTAATGGGCCCATCTTTGACCGTCACTTCCTTCAGGCATGGGCCTTCTTCCTTTCCATTGAACCATCATTATAACGGTCTGGGAGTCTACCGTTACTTAAAAATAACGGCTCAAGACACATCCGTCACATCCTTCATAAACTGGGCTCTTGATTACTCCGATTCTGGCGGCCTGTCGCAAGACCGTCATTTCCATATGACGGCCCAGAGTACATCCGTCACATCCTCCAGAAGCCCCATCTGTTTATATCATTCTAGCCTTCCCCATGATGGAACCCAAGATCTTTTAACTATGGCAATCTTATCTCACTCAAGCAAAGATTAATGAAATATAAATCTTGGTAAAATCAAAATTGATTGTCAATAACATAAATATCTCTCATAAACAAAAAAAGAAAGAAAATCAAGCTACATTCAACTTCTTATCTGCAAGAGGGCGGATTCTTCTCAACTCTTTCAAGTAATCTCGACGTGTTTCGTCGTTCTCTTCAACTTCTGCTTGCCACGGACGCACCTTGCTGATCTCCCACATGGTCAGCGCGTTCCGGATCGCTCTTTCATCTTCCTCGGTCCCCATCTTCCTAGGTAGAAGGGGAGGGTAGTGTGATAGTGCAGAAACGCTGATTCGAGGTAATCCGATCTGAAGATGGCATCGGTGCGGGTTGTAGATCGCCATGGTAGTGTTCCCTACTAGCTGGAGGTCGAGGCCTTGGCGCCGCGGTATTTTGAGAAAAGCACTTCGGAGGACTCTTGGTCGCATGATGAACTTGTCCATTGGTAAAGTGTTGAAGAAGAGGCGCCATTCATCCCGAGTTTTCTTATCCGCTGTCTTGCATTCAACCTGAGGAGAATATCCAAATGCCCCTCCAATAAAGAAGAGAGGGTGGCTCCCGAAGAGTCGGCTTGCAGAAGTTATGTCTTCCTTAGGAAGGAATTTGACTCTCACCCCTATCCAGCACTCAAGGAGTACCATAGAGCCGAACAAAAGCCCTCCGAGGCATGCCGAGCTTAATCCTTCATAGAGGTATGAGAGGACCGCTTGAGAGATAGACATACCCCGCCACAGCCCGCTAATAATACCAAGGTTTTGGATGTCTAAGAGGTGGTCGGTAATGGTAAAAAGAAAGATTCCACACAGGCAAACCGCTACCGCCTTGGCTATGGCTTCATGTCTCTCCCACTTGTTTTTACAATGAGACACCACCCATTGAGCCAAGGGTATCAAGTGAATGTGGTGTGAGCTGATCATGGTTCTCACGTCCTTCGGATTGTGAATAAAATCACTCAAGATCGAGGACGGGTCGATAGGCTCTATTGTGTAGCAAACCCGGTCTTCATCCCCCACTTTTATCTTAGGAAGGGCTAAGTAGGTTTCTACCTCCTCCAATAGGACGGTTGCTTCGAAGGAAGGAAAGATGAAAGTATGAGTTTGTGGATGCCATAGTTCCACAAGTGCTGAAAGGCTTGGCCAATCGAAAGACAATTTCTGGAAATTCTTGCCTAAAACCAAGAGAGGTTGGAGGTGCCATGCTTTGAGGATGGATGTGACCTCTATGGGAAGTGCCTTTACCATGGGAGCCACCCACTTTAGATTGGAATAACACCTTGGGCCGGGAAGGGGCTTGAGAAAAGAAAGGAGGAAGTCATGAAAAGAATAAGTACAGCAAAATTCTGAACTTTGGATGAAGTTATAAGTACTTACCACTCTTTGGACGTTAGAACTTAAGTGCTTGGGAATTGAGGTTAGCCGTTGGAGCCCTCCATGTTCCTTCCTTGCAGCTTTAGGGCCGGTGTAAGCTTTCTCCTCCATAGCCATCATCTCGAAGCTCCTCTTCATCATGCTTTCTGCCCTTTGGAGGAGCTCTTCAAACCCTAGAACAGGGGTTTTAGCAAAGCTGCGATTTTGATTAAGGTTTTAAGTTGCCAAGGCTTGTATTTAACTTTGGAAGGGTAAGACTCGGGCTAGAAGGCTTTATCTTCAATTAGGATAAGTCCTAGCGGTGATTTAAGTGGCTAAACCTCGGGTTTTAGTTATCTCGGCTCAATCCGATTCGGATTGCGACCCAGACTCTAACGGTCCATCACATGGCCGTCACTTCACTCCGACGCGCCATCGCTCGACCGTCGCATTCTCTGTGGGTTTCAGTTCCCCGAATCATGTTCTGTGGTGAGTAACGGTCCATATCATGGCCGTCACTCCACTCTAACGCTCTATCCCTGAGCCGTCACATTCTCAGCCACTTGGTTCTTTCTCTTCTGGGCTAAAACGCTTCCTGACGACTTCGGACCGTCTCTTGATTCGGACGCGTCCCCTTCAGACCGTCACATTTTCCTGCTAGTTACCCTGCCCAACTAACGTTCTGCCATGATCGACGGTCTGACCCTTGGCCGTTATTTGCCTCTGACGCACCATCCATTGGCCGTCGTTTATCCTGAAGCCCCACGACCCGTGTGGGCCTCTGATGATTAACGGTCTCTCACCAGAGCGTCACTTGATTATGACGGTTCGATCTTAGACCGTCACTTGCTCTGCTGCTGGGTTCAAGCTATTCCTTTAATCCTTGACTAGACCTGGCGGTCTTTCACATTTATACACCTCATCTTCTTCCCATTTTCATACATGCATTCCGGCATACATCTCATTCATTCATCCACATTTCATCCATCCTGTACATTTCACATTCATTCATGCACGCTCGCATCAAATTAAAACCAAACAGAAAAATGAAAAAGATAATTTCATTCCATTTTTGCTAAAAGTTATATGCAAATAAAGAAAACATAAGAAAAGGCATCATTCGGCCGGCTTATCAGCCGGGCCACCCTCATCCTCTCCACCCTCGGGTTTCCTGGGTGGCGGTGCTATGGAAGCACTCTCCTCCTGCTGTCCTCTCTCTGCCCTCTCATTCCTCCGCTGGGCGGAGGAGCTGACGAGGAAGTCCCCTACTGAGCCGCTAGGGGCAGCGCTCCTATGTATCCCACTCTGGGAGGTACCTCGCTCCGGTCCCCTGCCAATCATCCGCACCGTCCGCTCCAATGTCCGCAGCTCGATCTTCAGTGTAAAGATCTGACGCCACGTCTCTCGTGCCTCGGTCCGGTAGCGATCCAAGTCAGCCGTCCTGATCCGGAGCTCCTCCACCTCAGCTCGCGCCTGCGCTAACTCCTTCCGGAGTTGTTCCATCTCTGGATCATCTGGCCGTCGCAGGGTCTCCGCTCTCTGCCGGGCCATCTCTGCCCGCACCAGCTCCGTCTCCGCTCGGGCTCGATCAGTCTCGGCCCTGCTTCTCTCTACCTCGGCTACTGCTGCTGCTAGATCCCTCGCCTGTAGATTGCATTTTCACATCATTAGTCATAAAGCATTTAATTAGGCATAATCATAAGTTTTTTAGTCTCTTACCTGCTCCGCGAGGGTGGCCTCCGCCTCCTCGGCCCGGGCAATTGCCCGAGCAAAGTCAGCATCCCGCTCGGTCCTATCTCCCGCAGGCTGCGAGGATGATGACGGGGCATCTGGTCCTACTCGTTACGCTCCCTCAGCCCGCTGCATTTAGAAGTCATAAGTTAGTTGACATTTGCATTTGCATCATCATAATCAAAGCATTAGCATCATTCATAATTATGTAGAAAGCATTTAGTCTCACCAGGAGCTCCAGGGCAGACCGATACCCATCCCGCTGTTGGATGGTGGAGTGGAGTAGCCCTTCTAGCTCGGCTATCCGTCCTTCTGGGTCTAGCTGCATTTAGAAAGCATAAGTCAGCATCCATCATCTTGCAGGTTCATATAGAAAGGTTTTTTGGTTTAGAGTTGCATACCGGTCGTCGGGTACCTCGGTATACCCGGTCGCCGTAGTGTCGAGCGAAGGCCTTTAGGTAGGCCTCGTCGCTCTCGTCCCGCTCCTTCACGGCCCTGCCTCGCTGCCTCCAGTCGAGGACATACTTCGCCTTCCGGGCGCGCCAATCCACACTGCCGCTGATGCCCCTCGCCGACTTGCCTGGGCGGTCATCGTTGCGATGCGGAAAGGCCACCTCGGGCTGGTGTAGTCCCCGAGTCCGCAGGATCAGCCTGTAGTGCAGAGGCTCGATGATATGGATGCAATACAACCATATGTCTCGCCCCCGGTACGATAAGGATGCCTCCACCCACGGCTGTCCTGTGTAGCCCTCGCTGCGGTACGGGGTCCATCTCACCTGAAAGCATTTCATTCATTTCATTCATTTATCAGCATTTGTCAGCATTTGTCAGCATATAGAAGCATATAGAAATCATTTTGAGTCTCGGGCTTACCGATGTGTGGGGGTAGGAGTCCAGGTCGTCCTGGATCGTCCGGGTCAATCGGAGGATCGATCCCGTGTCCCTCGCCACCGACCATCGCCTCGCGATTGGTATGAGGCCGGAATGGAGTAATGCACCTCTCCCAATGCCCGGGAGGTACATGTAGCTCCAGACCTGCATTTAGAAATCAAGTTAGTCTAATCATTTGCATAAGCCATTTTGCATAAATCATTGCATAATCATAGTCATGGCATAATAGAAAGCATTTAAAGTACATTTACCTGTAGGAAGGGCGAGAAGCCGCCCAGCATCGTCTGCCGATCCGTGGTGCTCAGGGAGTCGAACAGGAATGCTAGTACCGCTGCCCCCCATGCATACTTCCTCACTCTGCTCAGATCCTCTATCAGCGGCAGCAATCTGCAGCTGATGACATCTGCCCGAGTCGCGAACAGGAGCTTCCCGAACAATAGCATCAGGAAGCGCCTGAGCACTCTGTCTCCCTCTGCTCCTGCCTCTGTCGCCACGCGAGGGCGCACCTGATCAATCACTCTGCCCAGATGCTCCTCCGGCAGCTCTCCCACGGTAATTGCCGCTCCTCTCAACCCCAAACTCTCCTACAGCACCGATCTCGTGAGCTGGGAAGAGGACTGACCCGGCCTGATCAGATCTAACCCAAGCAGCTGCTGTGCTATCTCCCGGTAATCTCCGTACGTCCATCCAGTCACTGCGGAGCCGTGGACTCTCAATCCTGTAATCCTCGCTATGTCTTCCAATGTGGGGATCATGTGGCCCCACGGGAAGATGAAAGCTCGGCTGATCGGGTCCCATCTCTCGTGCAGTGCGTATAGCAGTGGCGTATCCATCCGGATCACCTCGATGCTAAGCACCTCGGCGAATCCCATATCAGCGAGTCTCTCTCTCTGGTAGTCGGGCAGTGCCTGGTACACCGCCCGGATCTGAAGCCAGGAAATCTGTGATCTTCTCTTTCCCTGCATTTGCATATTAGATCATTAGTTAGTCAATTTGCATCATGTAATCATTGCATAAACATCCATAATTTAAAACAAAAACAAAAATTTGAAAATTAAAAACCCTAAAAAACAGTTTAATTCCCTGGCAGAAGTGACGGCCCTGGGTTGGGGCGTCACTTGTCTCTGACGGCCCTAGCTTGGAGCGTCAGGGGAGTGACGGTCGCAGGCAGGACCGTCACATTCTCTGCGTTTGGGAATTTTTTTCCCTACATTCTCATGGCTTCCCACTGTGGCCAAATGGCCTACAATTGTTCCTAATGGGTTCGTGGACCCATTTCTATCCTTATCCCCCACATACACACATAAATAAACACAAAAATCAAAATTTGAAAAGTTAGGGCGGAGGGCCTACCTCGTGGTCCATGGCTCTCTTCTTCTTCTTCTTTGGTTCCTTGGGCTCCTCTGCACCCAAGGGAACTTCCCCCTCGTCCCCCGTAGTCGTGGGAACTTCTTCTTCTTCCGTTTGATCTCCCCTCATCGGTTGTTCCTCTTCCACCGACGGGATCACCTCCCGTTCAATCCGGCGGTGAAGCCGCCGTATTGCCATCCTTTTCCCTCTCTCTCTCTTCTTTGGTGGCGGCTGGGGTGCCTCGTCGTCGGCCATTGGAACGGTGGGGACGGTGGTCGCCGGAGCTCTCGGTTTTTTTGGGTTTTGGGCGTTGAGTGTTTGAATGAACGGGCCGTGACCGTTCGGTTATTTTTTTTGAAATCTCAGGAAATGTGACGGTCTATCGACCGGCCGTCACATCCTCCTGACGCTCCAGTTTGAGGCCGTTACATGTGTTGAACTATTTTATTGAAGAATGTGAACCGCCTTGATTATGACGGACTGGGTATGATCCGTTACTTGATGTGACGCCCCTACAACTTGCTAAGACTTATCCCTTTTTTCCTGCTGAATTATCCTCTACTCGACCTACGAGTTTTGAGGGTCTATAAATAGAACTCTTGAATTCATGGCCAAAGAGGAGGAGATTTTGATTCACGACGAAGTGCTGCCGAACTCAGGAGCCATCTTCATCTAGGAGGAGTTGCTTCCCACGTCCATCCATCTTCCAGTCAAGGGAGTACTTTTGTTTTGATCTTTCAAGTTCATCTTTGCATGCTTGAGTTCTTCCTTGGTCTTTTTAAACAAAGTATTGTCCCTCCTCCTCCTCCATATTTTTCACTGTTCTTTAAGCATACAAACATCCTCCCAACTTTTAAAAACGCCCAGAGGGGTTAAAAAATCAAAACTCCCCGGTAATTTCCTCTCCTTTTGATGTTCTTAAATTCTTTAAGAATTGATGCTATGCTTGCAAAGAGGGCTGATTGAGGTTGTCTTGTCTTGTCTTTTCTACTTCTTTGGCAGGTTTACAGGTTCATTAGCACGAGGCCCAAGTCTTCTAGCCGGCTGGAAGAGTTGGAGTTAAAAGAATTCAAGCTTTACTACTGCAGGTTATCTGACGGTCTGGTGCAGGAGCGTCACGTTCTTCTGGCGGTCTAGGGTGAGACCGTTACTTAAAGAAACGCACGGGTCTCTGGCCGTTACTTTCAAGCTGATCTGCAGGCTTTCTTTGGTTTTCTCTCCCGTGGGCGGGTGCTTCATCCACCTATTTCCAAGGTATATTCGAGTCTTTGACTTGTGTTTACTTTGGTGGCGATCACATCTTTCCTTAGTGCTGGGCAATAGCTATTTCCTTCATCACATCTTTATTTCCTTGCTTGTTCCATCCCTAGTGGTGTGTTTTTATTTACTCCTTGCTCCACGCCCCGGCGTGTGTTTTTCCTTTTCCTTAGCGTAATTTGATTGAGATAGCATGCCCATGTTAGAGCTAGCTATGATTGCCTAGGTTCATGTTCACATGTTCATAGGTTTGAGCAGATCTTTGATTGCTTGTTTGTCATCTTGCCATATTACTTAGCAAACCTCAAAAGTAAGATCAAAGATAGGCAAATAAATATCAACAGATCCGAGAGTGATTAAAGAAGGAGCGAAGCCTTAGATTGTCATTAGTGATAGTCAAGAGTCAATTATGTAATTTTCTATTTTATTGAGTCTAGTTAGTCAATGAGTCAACATCATGTACTAGATTGTTATTATCAATAAAAGTCAGATTTTTTATCAATCATTATGTCCATTCATCTTATGTGTGAATGATTTACGCTCTGATTATATTGCTCGCTTGAGACGTACTAGCCGACTGTTCATGTTCGCGATTGTTTCCACTGTACATAAATCTTGGGACGTGACAGTTAAAGTGGTATCAGAGCATAGGTCTTAGGACTTAATTATTCTCAGGAAAATGTCGAGTCATAGGCTAAGTCCAAAGCTTAAGGACCCATACCTATGAAAACAAGGAAAGAAATTCTCCACCCATGAGAGAAATTGGGTAGAACCCGGGATGAGATAGTTAATTAGAACTCATCTCTAAGATTAATTCCCATTAATTCCGTAAGAGTTGACAAATTATTACTTTTATCAGGTACCTTATTCTTACGATGGCTCACCGTGTCGATTGGGGTGGAATGCAACAAACTGTTGCGGGTCTCACCCAGGCCTTGCAAAATATGGCTCAAGCCGGCGCGAGGGCTGGTGCTGGTGATCTACACCGCAACTTCTGGAGTCTAAACCCTCCGTGATTTTTTGGTTCTTCCAACCCAGACGAAGCTGAAAACTCGATAGATGAAATGAATTGTATATTCGAGGTCATACAGTGTGCTGACCAAAAGAAAGTTCATCTCGCCACGTTCCAACTCAACAAGGATGCGCGTACTTGGTGGAAGTCTATTCCGGCACCGCCCCAAGATGCACCATACCCTTGGGAGGGATTCTCACACTCTTCCGAGTAAAATACTTCTCCGAACATGTCAAGGAGAGGAAGGTGGCGGAGTTCGCTTCGCTACGTCAAGGCATGATGACGGTGGCGGAGTATGAGTTACAATTCTCTTGCCTGGCACCTTATGCTCAGCATTTAGTGAGCACGGATCTTCTAAAAGCTAATCGCTTCATGGACAGACTACGCCTATCTTCATCCAGCAACTTGGCCCATAAAATATTCGGACCTATGTAGAGATGGTCCAGCGGGCACACTTATGCGAACGGACCTTGGAGAAGGTCAATAAACTCAACGGCAAAGGAGAGGAGCCGAGCTGAAAGTCTGATCGGCGAGGAAGAAGAAAGGAAAATTTCAGCATCACTTACAACTCTTGGGATAAAAAGAAGAGATCCCGGAATGGGAACGTCAAGGATGATCGCAGGAACAAGAAGGCTAAGGAAGAAGATAAGCAAGTCATGGCGACTTGCACATTCTGTGAGAAGTTTGGCCACTCAGCCGAAGAATGTTGGAAACGCCTAGGGGCATGTTTGCGATGTGGCAGTTGGGAGCACCGCATGCCGGATTGCCCTCTCATGAAGGATCAATCCTCCAGCGGTGGACGCAAGCGACAGACGCGTCTTAACGCTGTTATGGATGATGAAGAAGCGCCCAAGGATGATGGGCTAATGGAAGGTACCGTTCAAATATATTCCCATCCTGCATTCGTGTTATTTGATATTGGTGCTTCTTATTCCTTTATATATACTACTTTTGTAAAAATCTTGCCAGTTTCACCAGTTCCTCTACCTTCGGACCTAGCTATCACTACACCTTTAGGTCCCGAAACTAAACTTACAAGCCACTACCCCAATAGCGAGGTCATGGTAGAAGGTCATAATCTTCCTGCAAACCTCGTATGCCTTGACATGGAAGGCTACGATGCTATCCTTGGTGTAGATTGGCTTGTTGACCATGACGCATATATAAATTATCGCAATAGGAGAATATCTTTTTAGAAACCAGGTCTTCCATGATTTTCTTTCCTTAGTATCAAGTACCGGAAGCATCCTACCATTATTTCATCTCTTCACGCTTGCAAACTTATTTCGCAAGGATGTGAAGCTTTTCTTGCCTCCGTAATTATTACCGAGTCTAAGGAAATCATCTTAGAGGATATTCCCATTGTAAATGAGTTTTCCGATGTGTTCCCATAGGACTTACCCGGTTTACCACCCGAAAGGGAAGTAAACTTCTCCATTGAACTCGTTCCCGGAGCAGCACCTGTTTCAATAGCTCCCTACAAGATGTCTCCTACAGAACTCAAGGAATTGAAGAAGTAACTTCAGGAGTTATTAGACAAGGGCTTCATTCAACCTAGCACATCCCCTTGGGGTGCGTCAGGTTTATTTGTCAAGAAGAAGGATGGATCCCTCAGGCTATGTATCGACTACCAGCGACTAAATCAACTTACTATCAAGAATAAATATCCGTTGCTGCGTATCGATGAGCTTTTTGATCAAATTTCGGGAGCAGAATATTTCTCCAAAATAGACCTCAGGTCGGGTTATCATCAGCTCAAGATCAAAGATGAAGACATACACAAGACTGCTTTCCAGAGCAGATATGGGCACTATGAATTCGTAGTAATGTCATTCGGGTTAACTAATGCCCCGGCAGCATTTATGCAACTTATGAATAATGTCTTCCGGCCGTATCTCGACCGATTTGTGGTCGTCTTCATCGATGATATTCTTATATACTCCAAAACTAAGGAGGAGCACGAAGAGCACTTAAGAATAGCCTTGCAAACCCTAAGAGAGCATCAATTCTATGCAAAGCTTAGTAAGTGCGAGTTCTGGCTAAAGGAGGTCTCTTTCCTTGGCCATATTATTTCAAAGGAAGGTATCGCTGTCAATCCTTCTAAGGTAGAAGTTGTTAAGGATATCAGCCGGTCGATGACCGTGTCTGAAGTTAGAAGTTTTCTGGGTCTGGCTGGTTATTATAGGCGATTCATTAAGGATTTCTCTAAAATCACCGTCCCTTTGACTAGACTTACAAGAAAGGAGAACCCATTTATATGGTCAAAGGATTGTGAAGAAAGCTTCCAAACTCTTAACAATCATCTCACTATGGCCCCTATCTTGGCACTACCTGTTGAGGGTGGTGGCTTTAAAGTCTATACTGATGCATCTGGCATTGGCCTGGGATGCGTTCTTATGCAAAATGGAAAGGTGATTTTCTATTCATTAAGGCAGTTAAAGCGTCATGAAGAAAACTACCTTGTGCATGATCTAGAACTAGCTGCGGTTATATTCGCCTTGAAATTTTGGCAACACTATCTCTATGGGGAGAAGTTCACTATATTTTCATATCACAAAAGTCTGAAATACCTCTTCACCCAAAAGGAATTAAACATGAGACAACGCAGATGGTTGGAGTATCTCAAAGACTTCGACTTTACTATCCAATATCATCTAGGCAAAGTAAATGTTGTAGCTGACGCTCTTAGCAGAAGACCAATGGCAACTCTAACAAGCCTCAAGAAAGGTACGACTTGTCTTATCGAGGATTTTGCTCGTTTGAATCTCGATATTGATAAAGAAGAGGAAGGTTGCATGATTGCTAATATAAGATCCCAACCTACACTGATTAAAGATCTAGTCAAATTACAAGAAAATGACCCCACATTGATGGAGATCAAGGCTAATATTGATCAAAGGTCGGAATTCTCCATTTCAAGTGACGGAAGACTATTGTTCAAAGATCAAATCTGTGTGCCGGATCATGCCGACACTAAGAAATTGATCATGAAAGAAGCTCATAAATCAAGGTATGCTATTCACCCCTAGTGCTACCAAGATGTACCAAGACTTGAAAAGAAATTTCTGGTGGCCCAATATGAAAAGAGAAGTAGCAGACTTTGTATCTCGCTACCTCACTTGTCATCAAGTAAAGGCGGAACATTTAAAGCCCGCCGGTAAACTACATCCCTTGGATATTCTCGAGTGGAAATGAGAAAATATAGGAATGTATTTCATCATGAGTTTACCTAAGACAAAGGGTGAACATGATGGTATATGGGTGATTATAGACCGATTGACAAAATATGCACACTTTCTACCAATCAAAAGTCGATGGTCTGTGGATGTATTGGCAGCACTATACATAAAGGAAATTGTCAGACTACATGGTGTCCCTGTCACTATTATATCTGACCAAGACCCTCGGTTCACATCACAATTCTGGAAGGGTCTACAACATTCATTAGGGACCCGACTCAACTTTAGCACTGCGTTCCATCCACAAACTGATGGTCAAACTGGAAGGACAAATCAGGTGGTGGAGGATACGCTCAGGACTTGTGCTATTAATTTTGGAGGGAGTTGGCACGACCACTTGCCTCTAGTGGAATTCGCCTACAACAATAGCTACCAAGCTAGTATACAAATGGCACCGTTTGAGGCATTGTATGGAAGAAGCTGTCGCTCACCTATATGTTGGAATGAAGTAGGAGAAAGGCAATTTCTCAGCCCCGACATCATCAGGGATACTATCGAGAAGATAAAGCTTATTCGGGAGAGACTCCAGATAGCTCAAGACAGGCAAAAATCATATGCTGATAACAGAAGGCGCGACCTGAAATTCCAAGTAGGAGACCATGTATTCCTTAAGGTTTCTCCGGGTTGAGATATTCAAAGGTTCGGCATCAAAGGCAAGCTCACTCCGAGATTCATTGGCCCCTTTGAAATTCTTGAAAGGATTGGTGAAGTCGCATATCGAATAGCTTTGCCCCCTCAATTGGCTGGAGTCCATGATGTATTTCACGTCTCAATCCTCAAAAGGTACGTCCCCGATCCATTCCATGTCATAACTTATGACAACCTGGAGATTAAAAAGGATTTGACGTATGAGTAAAAGTCAATCAAAAAAATTGAACGAGAAGTACGTCAACTTCGGAATAAAACAATTCTCATTGTCAAGGTCCAATGGACCAAATTATGACCACATGAAGCAACATGGGAAACCGAAGAAGCCATGCGCAAAAGATTTTTAGAGATATTTGAATGTAAGTACACCCTCCTTAGCAAATCTTATTACGATGAATTTTGGGACCAAATTCTTTTAAGTGGGGGAGGGTGTAACGCCTGAGAATTTTCTATAAATTTTTTGGATTTAAAATATTTATTATTAAGCATTTTTAAAGGTTAAATGGGCTATTAAGAAAAATTAAAGATTTATTTAATTCATTTAAAGAAACCCTATATCAACTACAGGGCTAAGCCCAACTTAAATCGGCCCGCAGACCCATTTTTAAGACTTTTTAGACCCAAGTCCATTAATAGAAACGTAAATTAAGTGATTTACGGATTTGAAATGGGATATACACTTCCATTAGGGGATAAATGGAGGGATAATACGAAAATCCAAAATTTCCAGAATTTATGAACCCTAGCGGTCTATCGCGCAACCGCCAGGGCCACCATAGCGGTCCTCCCATGACCGCTACACCCTCCTAATTCCGTGAATGAGTGAAAACATGAAAAGCTTGGATCTTTGGCATCCAAATCATCTAGGATCGATGTTATCTGTTAATTGGAAAGGTGTAGAAGGTCTCAGGATCGAATGCAAGGTCTAATTGTGTCTCTAGATTCGTTCAAATCCTCGAAACCCTAGCTAACCCTATAAATAGATCCCAAGTTTCACATGCGTGACCTTTACTTTTGGCTCGCGTGTGTGAGCGACGTCACGCGATTCGGGGAGTGAAGAAGACGCGGAGTGCGCGGGCTCCTTTTGTTTGCTGCAACACAGAAATAAGAGAAAAGAGAAGGGGCCACCACGGGAGATTGCTCCGGCAGGGCGAGCGGGACAAATGTAATATAGCAAGATATGGGGGTTAAACGGCCATAGCGGGAAGTGACTCGCCGCGGCCTCGGGGGGACGGGAATGGTGCAGAAATCAAATAGCAAGACCTGAAACGGCCATTGAGGAAGTGACTCGCCGCGGCCTCGAGAATATGAGCAGATAAGAATATAACAGAATATAAGGAGAATATAAAGAACGGTAATTTAAACAGCCATTGGGGAAGTGACTCGCCGTGGCCTCGAGAATATGAATAGATAAGAATATAATAAAATATAAATAGAATATAAGAACGGGAATTTAAACGGCCATTGGGGAAGTGACTCGCCGCGGCCTCGAGAATATGAGCAGATAAGAATATAACAGAATATAAAGAGAATATAAGAACGGGAATTTAAACGGCCATTGGGGAAGTGACTCGTCGCGGCCTTGAGAATATGAGCAGATAAGAATATAACAAAATATAAAGAGAATATAAGAACGGGAATTTAAACGGCCATTGGGGAAGTGACTCGCCGCGGCCTCGAGAACATGATGTAATCGCCAGGGGCCAAAAGACCCCAAAATAAAGAAAGTGATCGCGTCTACCTCAAGAGCGGGAGATGGTGGGTTGCTTCTTCCTCCCCCTTCGGCCGGCCGACGGAGAGGGCTTTCCTTGGGTACCCCTGTAAAACAACGATAAACAAGTAACGAGTGGATTAGAAAGATGAAGGTGTAGTATTCAAATCCTTGCGATAGAAATAACGAAATGATGGCAAGACACACACCTGGTTGGTGTTGTCTTTTAAACCCCTCTCGGACTCGAGTAGGAGGAAAATGCGATGATGGATGCAAGAAGTATATAAGAAGAGGCGCCCTTATGAAGGGGGATAGAGGATGCGAGATGATGAATGCAAAAGAACTACGAAGAAAAAGAAAGGATTGGCTTATTGGATGTGCCGATGGCGAAATCCGGCGGAGCTCCGGCAGCGTAGGGACGACGTGGAAGCGCGGTGGATGAAGACGACCTTCCTCTCGCGAGCGTGGGCACCCGAGAAGCCGGCAGAACCTCCACTACAAAAGACCCCACGGGTTAGAAATGACTCCGGTAGCCTCTGGGCTCCGGCAGCTTATCGGATCTCTTCTTAGCTCCCTCAGAACTGAGAGGGGGGGGCCTCTATTTATAGGGCTCCGGAGGGTGGAGGCGTCCATGACCCTGGACACCTCCATCAGGGCCGAAGTAATATTTTATTCTATTTTTATTTATTTTTTTCGAATATTTTCGTGGAGGCATCCAGGGTCCCGGACGCCTCAATAAGGTCCACCGAACTCCGCCGAAAGCCGCACGCGATTTGGCACAACGCGTGGTTTTGTGAGCGGCGCCTCGTGATTCGAAAATGGGCGCGTCCAGTTGTCTGGACGCTTCCACAATTGGCTTTTTTCACACACGACAAACCGCCGGACGGTGGACGGGGCCCGGTGGGCAAGTTGATGGAGGCGTCCAGGGCCCTGGACGCCTCCAAAAAATATATATTTTTTATTTTTGTTTTGTTTTTATGCCAAAGCTGGCATTTTTATATTTTTTATATTTGTTTTCATGGAGGCGTCTAGGGGCCTGGACGCCTCCATTAATATATCATTTTTTATGTATTTTTGGCCTTAAGAAATAAATTAAAGTAATGGAGGCATCCAGGGGACTGGACGCCTCCATTAAGACCCCCCCCCCCCCGGGTCCGCTGAAAAGGCGTCGACAGCTCCCCGACAGGCACCCTTCTTGGTTTCGGAACCTTCCGGTGCGTCCGATTGGTGTTGATGCCGTCCGAATGTCGCAACGAGATGATTTTCGGATGCCAAAAAGGCGGAAGAAGACTCAAGAATAGGAAACACTGGAGCGATTCAAAATGCGAAAGCCAATGCGGGACGTCGTATAGTAATATGAAACTTTCTCAGGAGACGTCAGGAATGGCGTGTCTACAGCTGCCCCGCCTTGGCGTCTGCTTTGCAAGGGAGCGACACGTAGTGGAATGGTATCGAAGTGGAGTGAAATGAAGTGGGAACGGACTGATAAGTTGATGCCAAGGTGTGATGAGACACGCTTTTGACGTTACTATTTAGAATCTTTTCTGAAGTTTCAATGAGATGACCTTGAAGAAGGTCTTTCAAATTTTGACGATTTGCTTGGATGGAGATCAAATAAGGGAGGGTGAGATGTACGCTTAGGCAGGAAACAAAAAGAGACCAACTTCTCGGTGTGGAAGTACCTGGGTCATAAATCTGCAGGTTTCACCTTCGGTGAGCAGTTACCAGCCAATGTGGAAGTGCTGCGGCCAAGGTGGGTCAAACAAAGTAAAAAGTAAAAAAATATCTGAGAGTCTGTCCAAACAAGGGTCTCCTTCGGAAGAGCAGCGTAGGGCCGTTTCAAGGAAACTCAGTATTTCATTCGGAGTGGAAAATCTCATATTTGTAGGAATTGAAACACAACGGCTTTCACAATCGAATCACTTGAATGATCTTCCGCAATAAATCAAAGTCCTATATGAATGCATGCTGGGCTTAAAGAAAAATTTAAAACAAACTAAAATAGAAAATAGCCAAGGATAATATTGTCAACTTGTTAAGAACGGGTCAGGATACCGATCCGGTGAGCTGGTACTGGGCCGGGGCCCGTTTATCCACGCACCAACTCACTGAATGGAACCGTCGTCCCCATGCTACCACAAATTAACGGCCTATCCGTACAACCCAAATTCTTCCGAGACCATCACCATTTTTGTTGAAGGGGAACTCAAATCCCAGGTTCGTTCAGGCCGCAAGGTCCTTGACATATTCTAGTAGTGTAGACATCATATACTATGATGCGTGACAAGGTGGGACCAACCAATGAAAGGTGGGACAGGAGACAGGACAAAGACGTCCGTTAGTAAGACCTGCACAGACCAGCAAAGGTTAGCAACATCAGAAAGTAGCAGAATCGCACCACAGTACAAAGGAGATCCAGAAAAAATCCTGACAACTGACCACTGACGTGACATGTTCCGTCCTGTAGCGCCCTACCCTTCCTATAAGTATCTCCCCTAGGCTAGTTCCTCCAAATGCACCAAGGAGATTTTTGAAAGCTCAGGAGGAAAAGGAGAGGAGAATCTAGAGATTTCAGGATGGAAGGAGAGTCTTCCCGCGTTATGAAGAGGAGCAGGCCTAGCAGCGAGATCAGGCGACTCTCCGACCTTGAGGGTCATCTGAGTGGGATGATCATGTCGCATATGGTAAGCTGATTCATTTCAACTTTTCTCCTCTTGAACCTTCTTCTCACTTGCTCTCTTCCTCCTTCTTTCTTTTCCTTTTTCAGCCATATCCACTCTTCCCGGGCCCAAGGAAGTTTTCCAAATTGCCATGGCTTTCAAAGTTAACTTCCAACATATCCATCGGCATGAGGGCCATACTCTCAAAGTGGCATCTGCAGGGGCTCCTTATTCACGCCAAACACTACGAGAAGATTCATATGGACTGGGCGGCTATGGGCGAACTAGTGGAGATCTGGCATCCCCAGACCCATACTTTTATCTTCCCGACCTTCGAGGCGACCATCATCCTCGAGGAGGTGGAACTTCTGCTCGGATTGAAGAAATTCAAGAGTGACGGGAAGGTGAAGTCTATGCGGATGCTGACACGGGGGACTTCCGAAAGTGTCCTTGGAAGCTTCATGCGGCCCGACGCAGCGAAAAAGGTCCGTACTCGACAGGGAATTGATTTGCAAAAGCTCGCGGAATGGGTTATGGATGCCCTGAGAGGGTCACCAGATGATGACTATTTGGAAGGAATCATGAAAGGATTCACCATTTGTCTGGCGGGAGCTCTCTTGTTCCCTCATACTGACAACACAGTGGAAGAAGACCAACTGAGTGCCATTCGCGGGATCTGGAGTGGAAAGTGTTAGGGTGCTAGGCCCGGATACAGAGGGGGGGGTGAATGTATCCTTCTATGAATAATGGCCAAATAAAAACTCAGATGCTAGGCAAAATCCAGAATTAAGCTAATTCGATTAAGCAAAATAACAAGCAGGTGGAGCGAGCCTATCCAAGCATCTAGCGGAAGCAAATCAAGCAATCAAACCACTGCTCAATAGATTTTTAGGTGGTTCGGTCCTCCAGACCTACATCCACCCCTCACTCCCAACCGGAGTGAGGCTTCACTAGCAAACGCTAGAACCAAGCAGACTCAGTCTGCAAACAATTGCTGCCACACAGCTTGACCAGGGGAACAGCCTCCCCTCTTCCTCCCAACCGGAGGGACACCCAAGTGACTCCCAGCCACTTGGAAACTAGAGGTCGCAGACCTCTCTTCCTCCAGACCAGGAGGGACCCGACCTCAGTCCAGAGGATCGGAAGTACAAAGCTAACCAAATGAACAAGAAAAAATAAGAAAGGAAAAATACACAGCGATCAGAAAGCTGTAAAGAAAGATAACACAGATGTGGCTCGCATGGAGCTGACTGGCCTGGATTTGATCCACGGTCAAGTAGACAGATCTTCAGGTAAGCTTCTCTTCCTCTTCTCTTCTCTCTCACTTTCTTTTTCTCTTAACCCTCAAGAGCTCTCTAACTCTCTTTCTCTTCTTCTCCTTCTGCTATTCTTCTCTTTCTTTTCTTCTTCTTTCGCAGGCTCTTTTCTTCTTTTTCTCTTTCACTCTCTCGATCTCTGCTCCTCTATTCTCTTCGGCTCACTCTCTCTCTTTTTCTTTTCTGGATCGAATACTCTCTGCTGCTCTCAGACTGGATGTATAGACTTTGCTCCTTTTTCTTTCGATCAGTCTTCTTTAGTGGAAGAAGGCTCGTACATATAGCAGCAGCAGCAGCAGCCCCTGGGCGCGTGGCTTCCACGTTTTCCCGCCCAAGGAATTCGCCAGATCCGAGGCAGCTTCATCCAGGTGTCAGCATCTGCATACCTCATCCTCCTGGGATCACGAGCCAGGTCATCAATCTCGATAAGAATCCTTGTGAGGACGAATGCATTATCAGAACAGGAGAGTGTGTAGACTTAGGCCTTCTGTTCAAGATAAAAACCAATGTACAGACTTCATGCTGTACAGACTTGATGTTGATCAAAAGACCTTTGGACATCAGCCCAAGGCGTCAACGCTTCCAACGTGCAGCGTCGCCTCAGCTCCTCAAGCGAGATGCTCACGCCCTTGGCAACTGGCCAATGCGTCAACGCATCCAGTGTCAGCGTCGACGCAGTGAACAAGACAGGTGATCAACAATGCATGCACTAGATTTACCAATGTGTAGACTTCACAAAGCTCAGCCACTGTATAGACTTCACGAAGCTCAACCAGTGTATAGACTTCAATGCAGAAACCAAGGCTGTATGTACTTCAGACTTGAACGTATGACCTGTGAGCGATGTATACACTTGGCCCTTGAAGGATGTACAGACTAGAAGGAATGAAGCCCACGATGTATAGACTTGAAGATTGAAGGCGATGTACAGACTTTGATGTAAGACGCAGAATGAGACGTTGAAGTCTGTATAGAGTTTGATGACTGAAGCATGAACAGTACGCCAACGTATGGACTTGGCCAAAGCGTGGGGAAAGCCCCCAATGTGTAGACTTCCAATGTGAATGAAACACTGTACAGACTTGCTCAAACAGTCCAATGTATGGACTTGGAATTCCAACAGAAGGATGTATAGACTTTAAAGGCTAACAAGCGTCCTCAGTGTACAGACTTGGGCTGTACAGACTTTGACTCAAATGTGCATATGAGACGCTGAATAAGACAATTCACTGTATAGACTTAGCCTAAGACAATGCATGAGACGGACGATGTATAGACTTGCGTTACTGTAGCAATGTATAGACTTGAGATGCACTAAGACGATGACTGTTCAGACTTTGGCAATGTGCAGACTTAGGACAGCAGCAAAGCATGTGTGTATTATGTGAGAGTGTATACACTTGAAAGCAACATATAGCCAAGTATGAACAACGTGAGAGTGTATACACTTCAAACTATTGAACACAAGTACAATGTATATACTTCATGAACAGACGATGTACCTACTTGGAATTGATGCATGCTGTGCAATGTACATACTTTGAAATCATGCAGGCTGATGTGCAGACTTCAGTTGAACCCAACCGAAGAGTGTATACACTACACTTATCTGGGGGGTCGACCCACACTATGCTGACTGTGATGTATGAATGCTTTATGCAGCAGATAACATGGCTACATCAAATATGCAATGCAAATGCTTTATGATCTGATAAACTAACAGAACAGCAATGCAATGCTTTGATAAACAGGCTGAACATTAGAATGACTGAACATATGAAGATGACTTATTTCAGCAAGATGACTCACAGTAGCTCACATCAAACACCAATCATCAAAACCAAATCAATCATCAAAACAGAACATCAATGCATGGTGACTCACAGTGTATGACTCACATCAAAACCAATCATCAAAACCACAGAGGCACAACAATCTCCCCCTTTTTGATGATGGCAACTCTACACAGTGAGTCAATCTGATGACTCAAACTATTCTCCCCCTTTGACTTCATCAAAAAGAAAATAGTTTGAGAAATTATAGCATGTATAAAAATTCAGACAATTCCTCCCCCTTTAAGAGTTTCAGCAAAAGCATGAGTTAGAGATGATCAAAAGGAACCTGCATGCACTGATTGAATGATATTCTCCCTCTTTGGCAAATAATCTCCCCCTTTGGTATAATCAAAATAAACCATGGGAAGGGGTGAATGCAGATGCAGATACCAGAATGCAAGAACACAATTCTCCCCCTTTAAGAGTTTCTATGCAGCATGATGCATATGACATGAAAGCTCCCCCTGAATAGATGCCAATTGATATGCATGTGTTGCATGACTCCAAATTGATATTGTTGAGAAAGAGACCACAGAGGCAGTTCAGGTCAATGAATTAAGGACAGTGAGCAGAAAAGGTTCAAATAAGCAGATTTGCAAATAAGCTCCAAACAGAAATAATTCAACAAGATTTTCAAGGAGATATCAATCTCATAAATCCAAAACATAATTTTTCAAAGTCTTCCATTATAGGGGCTTATGAATGAGCTTTTTGAACAGCATGGTTTAAACATAATGTATGCAGAGTTTATCAATAAAATTCTGTATTGATATCTAAAACCATGTTTTAATAAAAATGAACCAAGCCCTCATATTTATCTTGATTGTCCTCCCTTTGTCTTACACAATCAAATTTATTGACTTCTTTCAGAATTACATGCACTAGTATTGAGATTAAGCAATTATGAAGTCATATTATTTTATCTAGGGATGTAGCAATTTAATTTTAGCATCAATATTCAAATATTGAGATATGTTCAATAATTTTTCATGCTACAAATTTTACGAGCAGTCTAGTTCAGTGCACACCTTGTAACTAGAGAATATACCTTGATCAGAGGCCAATATTCCTAAGCACTTAGTGTGACTAACTGTCATGCTATATATGAACAGAGATAGCATTTACACATCATGACACACTCCAAATCATTTCTTGATGAGTGAGTTGTATTTCTCAGTGTGCATGCCATTGCTCTGCCTAAATTTCAATGAATTCTTAATCAGAGTTAACTATGGTACCTCATGACACAGTCCTTTGGACATGTGTTTCTCAGTGACCAAGGCCATTGCTCTGACAGATGTTACCCTTTAGACTTTTCAAAAAAATTCATTTGCTTCAAATCAATAATAGTTTCATGTACTTAATCAGTTGAAGTCATGTATTCAAAAGTGCAGATTTCAGAAGTTTTCAAGACACAGCATGAAACAGATGGTTAATGTTTATTAAACATGCTTCAGATATTTTTAAGAGATTTTAAAGTCAACCCTTGAGTACATTAAACTTAAACCACCTGAGTTATTTCAGATATTCATAAAAACGTATAATAGAAGATTTCTAGTTCAAAATTTTCAGATTTATGATCGAGATAGCCCATTGAAATCTTCATGAAGGATTGATGGAATTCTGAACCCAAATGATACCAATTGATAGGAGAAATACCAATTGTTAAGAGAGATTGTGAAGCTCAAAGTTTTCAGAATATGATTAAGGTTTGTCAACAAAATCAGTAAGAAAGGATATGCAATGAGTTCTGACACATGTATGCATTTGACAACCTATATGCAATGCATTGACTCCCCCTCACAATATGCATTCAAACTCTCTTTTTGGCATTTTCAATATAAGGAAATGCAATGCACTATATGTATGTAGGGACATGCAAAGACTCAACATTGAATGCTATGCAAGGATATGCAACTAACTCCCCCTGAAAACATGCAATGTTTGCACTGAAAAATGAACATATGATACCAAATGATTCATGCACATTCAGATTGTCCTAACCAGCAAGGTGACCCATGGTACGAGGCGGAGCACTTGGTCTAAAAGACCACCTCACACATAGTAAGAACCTCCAGACAGACCTCCCTGTCTTTTGGTACCTTACCATTTATATACCATTGAGGTCATGCATGATTATTCAACATGCAGTCCTATATGCAATTCAGAATTTCAGTGAGCTATTGCAACACACAAATTTCAAGTCACACTCATAAGCAGTTCAGATTTTTCAGAAAATTTGAAATGCAATTTGTTTTCAGAGTTTATGCATAACACAATTATCAAGCAATTGCAATTAGCCTATGTATGCATCAGATACAGACAACCCTTTTTAATCTGATATTTACACAGAACTCTCAGCAAATGCATGATCAGAAAATAATGCACATGGCAAATGATGAATGAAAATGTAAAAATAGATTTAACTTGCTATGCATTAAAACTAAAAACAAGAAGAGCAGGAAGTTTACCTGAAAAGTTCAGTATGGGGTTTTCTTCTTGAGTGCCTTGGATCATTACCCCTTTTTATTCCAGTCCCAAGGCACACCTGCATAGTAATGTTATTTTGCACAAACAGGTACCCAAGAAGTCTTGGGTCCTGACAAAACAGTATTACTCCTAGCAGGTTTTCTCAGCACATTTCTAGGAGCAGTTTTCAGATTTGATTTATGCACATTCTTGTTAGCATGAATTCTATGTGCATATGCATGAGATTTCTTGTTAACAGAATAAAAATTCTGTTTGCCAAAACCAGTTTGGTTTTGATATCCTGCCAGCCAACAGGTTGCAGCCCTGTGACCTGGCTTCCCACAATGATGGCATGTAAATTTCGTAACATGGAATTTAGCAGAGTTATTCTAAACATGCCAACAATCTCCAGCTCTGTGGCCTGGCTTCCCACAGTGATAGCATGCAGGAGACTTTCTGTTAATGGCAGGGAATTTAACAGTTTTAGAATTTAATTTTCTACCCTGAGCATGCCAACAGTGGGCTGCAATGTGGCCCATCTTGCCACAGTGAAAGTATGAATTAGAACTTTTCTTACCAGCATTCAGCCAGCATTCAAATCTCTTCTGACCCAATTTTCCACAATTAAAGCATGTCATATGCTGGTTTATTGGAACCGACTTGTTCTTGTTAAGAGCATGATCGTTTGCATGAAATTTATTCTTATCACTAATAAACCAGCATTGTGAAATTTTGTGTCCTAGTTTACCACAATGAAAACACTCAACTTTCCTTTTCTGAAATGAAAGATTTTTATCATGATATCTCCTAACATTCTTATCATCTTTCTCCATCAACTTACACTCATGCATCAGATGTCCAACTTTATGACAGTAATGACTGATAATCTTCTTTTTAGATGCATGTGAGTGTGTGTGAGGACTGTGATCAGCAAACACTGATGGACCCTTTTTATTTATTTTCTGTTTTCCAATCATTTTCTGATTTTTATCATATTTTTCTGTTTTCTTAGCCTTATACTGAGGTGAAGATGAAGTAGAAGGCTTTTCCTGTTCAGAAGATTTAACAAAAATAGTTTTCAAATTAGATCCATCGACCTTCCTCATGACTGGACTGTAGCCCAGTCCCTCTTTCTTAAAATTATCCTTTGCTCCCAACATTTTCTGAGCAATGGGTTGTTTGTCTTTAGAGGTGGTGGCTACATCTGAATCACTTACAAAAGATGTCATAACTTTGTTCTGAAGTTCCTTCTTGTTCATCTTATTGTAGCCCAGCCCTTCCTTCCTAGGGTTGATTTTTATACCTAGTAGCTTGTCTAGGTTTTTCTGCCCATCAACAAATTTAGACAAGGAAACTTTCAAATCCTGAATTTCATTTTCAAGAGATGCAATGTGTATTTCATAACTAGCGATCTCTTGTTCACTACAATTGACAGCTTCATTCAAAACCTTGTTAGCTGTTTTGTATTCTTCAATTTCCTTTCTCAGCTCATCTACCTCTTCAGTCTCGTTTGTACAGATGACTTTCCCTTTCTCCAAAGTAAGAAGTCTTTCAGATATTGAAGAGTTCAGCAATTTTAACTTCTCATTTTCTTCCTTAAGCTTGTCATTCTGAATTAACTCATTTATTAGAGTCTGATCTTCTGAGTTAACCATGCTTTCTCTCCTAGCTTCAAACTCCTTCAATTCCTTTTGTTGTTTTTCAAAATCTTTCTGTAATTCTATGTTTACAGATTTTATGGCATTAAATTTTTCAATCAGCAAATCATTCTCTCGTTTAAGTTTCTCTAATTGTTCTTCATTTTCTTTAGAAAACTTTCTGAGAGAGTCATTCTCATTTTTCAGCTTGTTTAAGTGACATTTAACACATTCAAGTTCTTTCAGCAAATCCTTACTCTGAATAGAATCATGACTAGCTAGGCTAAGCTTCTTTTCAACTTTAGAGATTTCCTTTACGTGATCTTGATCTTCAATTTTCAGCAATGAAATTTGTTTCTTCAACATTTGAATATCAGACATAAAAGCATCATGAACATTTTTCAGTTCAGCACAGTTTTTACATGGAGAATTGAAACTGTCTGACCTACTATTCTTCTTGAATTTTTTGTATTGTTCTCTTAACTGTTCATGAGACTCTAATAATTCAGCATATGAATTCTCCCAATTATCCAAGGTATAGTTCTCAAAAGGGTTTACCTCCTCATCATTATCGTCTTCACTTTGATTTCTACCTTGATCGCTGCCACCTTGATTACTTCTGTTGGCCATCATGCAGCTTGTTTGATTTCCTTTCCCGACTCTCTTCATCATCTCCAACATATCCCTTACAGATCTGCAATCAAGGAAACATGAGTGAAAGGCTTTGTCAGTGGCTTTCATCAGATTTATAGCTGTCTGATTCTCCTCATACATTGATTCGTGACTGTCAGTCCATTTGGACCTTTTCTTTGGTAATTTATGAGGACCATGTGAAATCACTTTTCACAGGTCTGGATCAACAGATTTAACATAAGCACGTAAAGCACTGTGCCACTGGTTGAAATCAGAACCACTAAAAACGGGTGGATAAGCCATTGAAACAGATAGCAGATAGATTCAATGCAACATGAATATTGATGCACTAAAAACAAATTAGCACCGAAGACTGCAAGATCGGATCTGCAGGTCGCTGGACCTTCTAAGCAGACACCGCTCTGATATCAACTGTTAGGGTGCTAGGCCCGGATACAGAGGGGGGGTGAATGTATCCTTCTATGAATAATGGCCAAATAAAAACTCAGATGCTAGGCAAAATCCAGAATTAAGCTAATTCGATTAAGCAAAATAACAAGCAGGTGGAGCGAGCCTATCCAAGCATCTAGCGGAAGCAAATCAAGCAATCAAACCACTGCTCAATAGATTTTTAGGTGGTTCGGTCCTCCAGACCTACATCCACCCCTCACTCCCAACCGGAGTGAGGCTTCACTAGCAAACGCTAGAACCAAGCAGACTCAGTCTGCAAACAATTGCTGCCACACAGCTTGACCAGGGGAACAGCCTCCCCTCTTCCTCCCAACCGGAGGGACACCCAAGTGACTCCCAGCCACTTGGAAACTAGAGGTCGCAGACCTCTCTTCCTCCAGACTAGGAGGGACCCGACCTCAGTCCAGAGGATCGGAAGTACAAAGCTAACCAAATGAACAAGGAAAAATAAGAAAGGAAAAATACACAGCGATTAGAAAGCTGTAAAGAAAGATAACACAGATGTGGCTCGCATGGAGCTGACTGGCCTGGATTTGATCCACGGTCCAGTAGACAGATCTTCAGGTAAGCTTCTCTTCCTCTTCTCTTCTCTCTCACTTTCTTTTTCTCTTAACCCTCACGAGCTCTCTAACTCTCTTTCTCTTCTTCTCCTTCTGCTCTTCTTCTCTTTCTTTTCTTCTTCTTTCGCAGGCTCTTTTCTTCTTTTTCTCTTTCACTCTCTCGATCTCTGCTCCTCTATTCTCTTCGGCTCACTCTCTCTCTTTTTCTTTTCTGGATCGAATACTCTCTGCTGCTCTCAGACTGGATGTATAGACTTTGCTTCTTTTTCTTTCGATCAGTCTTCTTTAGTGGAAGAAGGCTCGTATATATAGCAGTAGCCCCTGGGCGCGTGGCTTCCACGTTTTCCCGCCCAAGGAATTCGCCAGATCCGAGGCAGCTTCATCCAGGTGTCAGCATCTGCATACCTCGTCCTCCTGGGATCACGAGCCAGGTCATCAATCTCGGTAAGAATCCTTGTGAGGACGAATGCATTATCAGAACAGGAGAGTGTGTAGACTTAGGCCTTCGGTTCAAGACAAAAACCAATGTACAGACTTCATGCTGTACAGACTTGATGTTGATCAAAAGACCTTTGGACATCAGCCCAAGGCGTCAACGCTTCCAACGTGCAGCGTCGCCTCAGCTCCTCAAGCGAGATGCTCACGCCCTTGGCAACTGGCCAATGCGTCAACGCATCCAGTGTCAGCGTCGACGCAGTGAACAAGACAGGTGATGAACAATGCATGCACTAGATTTACCAATGTGTAGACTTCACAAAGCTCAGCCACTGTATAGACTTCACGAAGCTCAACCAGTGTATAGACTTCAATGCAGAAACCAAGGCTGTATGTACTTCAGACTTGAACGTATGACCTGTGAGCGATGTATACACTTGGCCCTTGAAGGATGTACAGACTAGAAGGAATGAAGCCCACGATGTATAGACTTGAAGATTGAAGGCGATGTACAGACTTTGATGTAAGACGCAGAATGAGACGCTGAAGTCTGTATAGAGTTTGATGACTGAAGCATGAACAGTACGCCAACGTATGGACTTGGCCAAAGCGTGAGGAAAGCCCCCAATGTGTAGACTTCCAATGTGAATGAAACACTGTACAGACTTGCTCAAATAGTCCGATGTATGGCCTTGGAATTCCAACAGAAGGATGTATAGACTTTAAAGGCTAACAAGCGTCCTCAGTGTACAGACTTGGGCTGTACAGACTTTGACTCAAATGTGCATATGAGACGCTGAATAAGACAATTCACTGTATAGACTTAGCCTAAGACAATGCATGAGACGGATGATGTATAGACTTGCGTTACTGTAGCAATGTATAGACTTGAGATGCACTAAGACGATGACTGTTCAGACTTTGGCAATGTGCAGACTTAGGACAGCAGCAAAGCATGTGTGTATTATGTGAGAGTGTATACACTTGAAAGCAACATATAGCCAAGTATGAACAACGTGAGAGTGTATACACTTCAAACTATTGAACACAAGTACAATGTATATACTTCATGAACAGACGATGTACCTACTTGGAATTGATGCATGCTGTGCAATGTACATACTTTGAAATCATGCAGGCTGATGTGCAGACTTCAGTTGAACCCAACCGAAGAGTGTATACACTACACTTATCTGGGGGGTCGACCCACACTATGCTGACTGTGATGTATGAATGCTTTATGCAGCAGATAACATGGCTACATCAAATATGCAATGCAAATGCTTTATGATCTGATAAACTAACAGAACAGCAATGCAATGCTTTGATAAACAGGCTGAACATCAGAATGACTGAACATATGAAGATGACTTATTTCAGCAAGATGACTCACAATAGCTCACATCAAACACCAATCATCAAAACCAAATCAATCATCAAAACAGAACATCAATGCATGGTGACTCACAGTGTATGACTCACATCAAAACCAATCATCAAAACCACAGAGACACAACAGAAAGAGGGTGGGACCCGTCGTCCTTGCCTACCTTTACAGTGGCCTTACTGCCTTAAGTATGGGTAAGTCTCCTTTCGGTTGCGCACTTGTCCTGAATTGCTGGCTTGATTTGCATTTCAAATTTGATCACCGTGAGGGAATGCCAACCGCTTCGAAGCTCTTCCAACAAAGCCCCCTTCATCACATAGCCGATGTGTTAGGCTTCGGTGGCACTGTAGCGAACCGTGTTCTGTGGCTGAAGAAACGTGAAGACTGGCGGTCTTACTTTCGCACCGTGACACAAAGCTTCTTCACTTGCGCACCGGCATGTCTACTCTCGCTTGAACTCCTTATGAGGTCTTCTCCCGAAGTTGATCTCCAACTGATCGGCACGACCGAGTTTGTCCTTTACAACGCGCATCGGTGCTGCCTCAAGATCGGCATTCCGCGCCATTCGTTCCCACTACTGACTGGCATCGTCCCTTTGAAGAAGAGAGAGTTGGGCACTGAAGCGGATGCGAAGGAAGCGAAGGCCGTCAAAGCACCCTGGAAGGTAAGTGTTGCGGGGAAGGCCTTAGCGCATGTGGGGGAAGAATGCGAGCTGTGGAGGGCTTATGTAACCGAACTGGGGAAGTTAAGGCCTAGAGTGCCTAAGCCCCTGATGTAACTCGCTCTACTTTCTGATGGAATAAAATCTGGAATTTGACATTCTAGACCACTGTTCCCCTAATTATTATTTTTATGATTTTTTTTATTTTTTTCTTTTTATATTTTTGTGTTTTCTTTCTTTTATGTATCTATTTATTCATAATATGATCATATATAAATATATATATATATGTTTTTATGTTTAATGGGGGGCGTCCAGAGGCCTGGACGCCTCTAATTTTTCTTTTTTATTTGTTATTTATTTTTTATTTTGGGGCGTCCACGGGCCTGGACGCCCCTATGATTTCTCTTTTTTTTTAATTTTTTGTTTGGGAGCGTCCAGGGGCCTGGACGCTCCTAGTTTTTCTTTTTTTATTTTGTTTAATTTTTTGTTTGGGGGCGTCCAGGCGCCTGGACGCCCCTAGTTTTTTTTTTTTTGAATTTTTGAAAAAGAAAAAGAAAAAGTGGGGGCGTCCAGGCGCCTGGACGCCCCAAAAAGGGTGATTTATTATATAAAGGGGGGCCTCACCCCCCTTTCCACTTCTACTGTTCATTCTGACGATTTGTTCACTCTAAACGACCCATTCCCAGTTCCCAATGGAGCAAGGAGGCCCGAGCCAGGGCGGGGAGAGGCGGAAACGACGGGCTCGTCGTCCGAGGAGGTCGAGGGATCATGCAGAGGAGGCTGCCGCAGGAGAGGAGATTGCTGCGGAAGAGGAGATGGCCGCGGAACAGGAGGCGCCTCCTTTGGCCGTGGAGGATCCTGCGGGTGTTGGCGATGCGGGAGAGGATGAGCATGACCCGGTAAGCCCCTCAGAACCCCCAATTTATTGGTTTAATATGCTAAACAGGCGACCGAGAGCCAGTGGAGAAGGCCGGGGAGTGGGGGAAGGAGGCGTCCAAGGGCATGGACGCCTCCAACTTTCTTTTTTATTTTGTTTTTATTATTTGTTATTATTATTTTTTTGGGTTATTATGTAAAATAAAAATAAGGAGGCGTCCAAATGGGTGGATGCCTTTATGATAAAATATATTTTATTTTTATTTTTGGTTATTTGTTTTTTTTGGTTTTGTAAAAATAAAAAGAAAGCGTCCAGGGGGTTGGACGCCTTTAAATATATATATATTTAAAATAAGTAAAAATAATTAAATATTATGTGCAATGTTGTTGTTTATTATTATCCATGATGCTGATGTGTTCCTTTTTGTTTATTTTTTTTGTGGTGTGCAGGGCGTGATGAAGAGCCGGATCAGCTGGTCCCTGGTGGTGGCAGCGTACCGTGGGCTGCCGGACTTCCAGAGGGCGCGTGTGGACGTCATGGGCTTTGGAGCCTTCCTCAGGATCGAGCCCTTCCGGCTCGACCTTCCTCTTATCCAGGCATTGAGGGAGCGGTGGCATGCGCCGAGTCGGGCGTTTCTGATGCCCTGGGGGCACATGGTGCCGACACTTGAAGACGTAGCTCGGATCACCGGGCTACGAGTTGACGGAGAGGCGGTCAGCGGGGTCACCTACCCCGACTATCGAGAGAGTGCCCTGGACCTGTTGTGGTTAGAGACGAGCGTGACCGATAGAGACAGCAGGGTAGTCAGCCGAGTGAAGATTATGGAGGCGCTCGGATTCGTCGACCCGCGCCAACGGGTTAGCGAGACTGGAGCAGAGTTTCTGTCACGACTGGAGGGAGATGCCTGTGCAGCTTTCACCCAAGACCCGAGCGAGCGGGAGCTGGTGAATCTAGACCTCCGGAGGTTTCTTTTCTTCTTCCTGGGCCGCCTTATGCTGGGGACGAAGGGTGATGGCATCCACTGCCGCTTCCTCGGGATCCTGGCGGACCTTGACAGAGTGGGGAACTACGCGTGGGGAGCAGCTCTGCTTGCCCATTTGATTGCTGATCTCTCCCAGACTTCAGAGAGGGAGATGACAGTCAGCGGCTTCGCACCTTTTCTCCAGGTACACAATTTATTTATGCATTTTACCGTAGTTAAATATGCAATTACTCGTGCTAATGATGTATGATGGATGCAGGTGTAGAGTTATTACTACTTCCCGATGGGGAGGGCCAGGCAGGGGAACAGGAGAGCTGTTCCTCTAGCGCGACAGTGGAGGCCGGTCGTGGTAGCGGCACCACACAGCTACCAGCTGGCGTCACTTCGTCAGGAGTTGAGCGAGTACCCCGAGGCTATGGTATGATGCGTATGATTTCTTTGTATTTTTTTATGCATGCGACTCAATTAACCTAACATGATGCATGTGTGGCGATGCAGGTGGTATGGAGGCCCTACCTGGGCATGGGCGATGCTGGCCAGCCCTGGGTTGTAGCGGGTCTTCCTCGTTTCGGGCGGGACGTGTGGTTCCATTGCCTGAACGAGATCGAGCCGTTGCGGCTCAGGCTAGTGATGAGGACGTTGGGGCTAGCCCAGGAGTGGGTCGATGTAGACGAGCCGGTCCGCATCGGGCGGAAGACCAAGGGGAAGGTGAAGATCGTGGACTGGCGTACGCGCTTCCTGGCACAGTACCAAGACTGGCAGCAGGGCGGGGTCCCAGTGGTGTCCCATGTACAGCACAGTACTTATTACCTGAGACGGTACCGGGCTACATACGGGGACCGCCTCTTCCTTGGTGGTATGGCAGGGGTAAGTGAAATGAAAATGCTTTACCCTTCTATATGTATATGCATGTGGCACTAACTTATGTGCAATGCAGGATGCTCGTGACAACATGATCGCCGAGCTGAGGGCCCAGCTGGCAGACGCCAGGCGGCAGTTAGTGGCCATCCGACAGGAGTTGGAGATCCTGGTGAGTCTATGCAATGCATTTTTATGACCTGGATTTTTGATACTTGGCCTCTGACTATCGTTTGCTCTGTGTTTCAGCGGGCCCACTAGGTAGCGGTAGCCGGGACTGCTGGTGAAGCGGGTTCCAGTTTGTGGGGCCCTCCCCCGGAGGTCTCTGCCCTTTAGGAGCAGCTGGCGTATGCGGTGGCTCGGGCTGAGGAGGCCGAGCGTGACCGCGCGGCTCGAGTGAGTGTCTGCCTGACCCCGACTCTCCTTCTAGCTGCTTTCCTTCTATCACTGCTCTCTCACGGTGCATGCGTGCTTCGACAGGTGGCCAAGATTCGGGAGGCCCTGGCTCGTGCTATTCGTGCCGAGTAGGAGCGCGATGGCTGGGCGGCAGAGCGTGACGCCCGGATTGCAGAGCTAGAGGAGGAGCGGCGACGGGAGGCTGAGGAGCTTCCTCGCGACGTGGTGGATCTGCGGATCGCCCTCGAGCTGTCGAGGAGAGAGGCGATGAGAGAGAGAGAGGAGAGGGATAGGGATAGGGAGATCCTAGAGAGAGAGAGGGAGAGGGATAGGGAGATCCTAGAGAGAGAGGGAGAGGGATAGGGAGATCATAGAGAAAGAGAGGGAGTACAGGAGGGCAGAGCGACATCGAGATTGGGACGAGAGGAGGGCTCTGGTGGCCCTGGTGTCGGAGCTCCGACTGAGTCTTGGCACGGCGGAGGGGAGACTTCAGGAGAGTGAGGAGCGGTATCAAAGGGCGAAGGAGCGCGGGGCGCGACTTCGTCAGTCTGGTTCCTTTTTCGTGGGTAGCTTTCTAGTTTCTTTGGCCGAGGAGCGTCGCCGCACCTTGGAGGCTGGCATGGTGCCACCTGGGGAGGCGAGCACGGCTTCTCAGGGTTCACAGAGGCCCCCTAGGGATCCCCGTCAGAGGAGGGAGGAGAGATATGACCAGGAGGGTGATGGCGAGAGTTAGAGAGTTGCTTGTACACTCCACCCTCCTTACTGCATGATGTACTTTCGACTATTATATGAAATAAAAATGGCTTTCTTGTGTTGTGTGTACCTTTCCTCTCTCACTTTTCTGCTGCACCAAGTTGTTTCGAGGCATGCCTTACGAGACTTTGCCCTGAACAGCGGGGAACTGCGCTTTGCAGGGGGGATTCTATTTCCTTTCTCCCCCTTTTTTGGGTGCGTCCAGGCGCGAGGATGCGTCTTAATCCTCGAATTCAAATTTAAAGCGACGGGTGGCCTTTCTTCTCCCGTGCCTTACCCGCAAACGAGCCCGCCTTCCGTCGAAACTCGCTCGCCCGTCTTTGTCTTCTTCCCCTCGATCGATGGAGTTCGGCGGTCTGGACCACGGCGAAGGTGGAGAGGGACGCGGGACCCCTCGCCTGAGGAGGGACGCGCCAGAGCACGGAACGGCGTCTATGGAGGAGGAAGGGCCGCTTCGGGCCCCCGAGGGACCCGAGGGGCCCAATGTCACGGAGGGAGGTGAACACGGTCTGGTAGGTCCTCCGATCTCTTCCTCTTTGATCCATTTTGAGTTTTGAAGCGAGCCGTGGGGGGAAAAGGTTTCAGCGAGTGTTGCACTCAAATGATGGACGCGTCCTTGACAGGAGACGCGTTCTTGTTATGACTCGAGGCCCTTCTTTCTTGATGCAGGACATGGCAGAGACCCCGGGTTTGGCCGATGAATGGGCGAGTGCAAATGAGCCGAGCCGTGTCAGGAAGGAGAGTCGCGGCAAGGCGAAGCTCGAGGATTGGCGCATACGTCTCCCTGGATAGCAAGGGAGCGTATTGGTGCAGGACAGTGCCAACTTCCTGCGGCAGCAGAGAGAGAGTTATGCGGGGCTTCCCCAAGCCGAGGATACGCACGACGTCAACGGCTCGCGTGCCCAATTAGCCGAGGTCAGGCGGCAGCTGGCCGCCACTCAACAGGAACTGTCGCTCCTGGTAAGCTAAGTGCTGCATTTTCTATTTTAAATGTGGAGCTTAGCTGACGGCTGTTATTTGTTCGTTCCAGCATGCCCAGCAGACAGCGATGGTGGGAGTGGCTGGCGGCGCATCTTCTAGTTCCTCGGCCCATTTTCTTGAGATTGCCTCCCTCCGGGAGCAACTTGCCGGTGCGGTGGCTCGGGCTGCCCGGGCGGAAGAGGAGCGTGATGCCTGGGTGGCGACTGTAGCAGAGCTACGACATCGCGGTGAGGAGAGACCCTCTCCAGACATCCTAGAGTTAAGGGTTCTTCTACAGATGATGAGGAGAGAGGCAGAGAGAGAGAAAGCCGAGAGAAGGGCCGAGCGACAGCGGGATCAGACCGAGAGGAGGGCCTTGGAGGTCCAAGTGAGGGAGCTCCAGCTGGGCCTTCAGGCCGTCGTGCAGAGGCTAGGAGGGATGGAGACGCGCTACGAGAGAGCGTGAGAGTTCGGGGAGTGACTACGCCAGTCTGGTCACTTTGCCGCTAGTGGCTTCTTCGCCACGCCAGGGGAGGAGCAGCGAGTCATTGTTGTGGAGCCGGCGCCACGAGGCGAGGCGGGTGCTACTGCACGGGGATCCAGGAGGCTTCTGAGGGACCCTCACCTCAGGGGAGAGGAGAGGGACGCCTAGAGGGACGAGCATGAAGATAATGGCAAGAGTTGGCGAGCTAGTGGACCCGCCTCCTCTCTATGATTGTGATGTTTATGATAGCTTATATAGAATTATGAATGGAGTGATTTGATTTTCTGCTGCTTGTTTGTTCTCTTGTGCGTTCCTTCTTCCCTACACTTCTTCTCCTTTGCACTGTTCCCATGTGATGGGTCTGCCGAGACTCCACCCCAAGCGGAGAATCGCGTCTTGTTGTGACCATTTTCCACGGGAATCTACCGTCGAAGTCAATAATGACGGCCCTAGTTCCTTCTCCCGGATGTTGTGTCAAATTTTGCGGACGTCCTCCAAAATATGATAGGGTATCCCTAGACAACATAGGGGGCTAGTCGTCATATTCTTCGTCCAATCAATCACCCTGTGCGAGCGATGAAGTGACACACGGGACCGCATGGTAGGTGCCTCATCGCGAGGGCTATCATTAAAGGTGACGGAGGCAATCTTGGCCTGCACTCCTTCCATTTCTATAAATTCTTGTCCCTTTTATCCTCCCAGGTATATCGAGAGCTAACTCGAGGAGCACAAGTTCTCACGGGAGAGGAGGAGTTCAAAATTTTGAGAGTTGGATGGAGGGCGAATCTTCCCACTCCTCGAAGAGAAGCAAGTCCAGTGGTAGTAGTTCCAGGAGGCCTTCGGACCTCAAAGGGCACTTCAGCGAAAGGGCCCAATCACAACTCGTAAGCTGAGCTTTCCTGCCCTTTTCTCATTCTTTCTTCCTTCCTCTTGACAACACCCTTCTCCATTTCTTATGCACGCACAGAGTGTGATGAAATCACACATTTCATGGGAGTTAGCAGTGGCCGCATACAGGGGTCTCCCGGATTTTCAGAAGGCGAGGCTAGACGTGATGGGATTTGGCACCTTTCTTCGTATCGAGCCGCTCGAGCTCGACCTGGTTCTGATCCAAGCCTTGTGTGAGAGATGGGACCCAGTGAGTCGGGCATTCCTGATGCCCTGGGGGCACATGGTGCCCAGCTTGGAGGATGTGGTCCGAATCACAAGCCTGAAGGTGGAGGGCGAGGCAGTGACCGGGGTCACTTATGCGGATTACCGAGAAGGTGCTCGGAAGCCACTGGTTTGGACCTAGATGGTCGGAAAAATAGTTCGGTAGCTAGGGCGTCCCTCATGAATGCATTAGGGCTCACCGACACTCGTCGGCGGGACGATGAATCCTCAGAAGAGTTCATGGAAGGATGGAAATAGGATGTCGTGCCGTGTACTACACAGATTTCGGCAACTGGGAAAGATGCAACATAGATTTGAGGAGATTTCTCCTCTTCCTTTTGGGGAGATTAGTACTGAGCTCGAAAGGGGACGGTATCCAATGTCGCTTCTTGGAGCTGCTATCAGACCTTGAAAGAGTAGGATACTATGCCTGGGGAGCTGCCATGCTGGCACACTTTTTTGCAGGCCTATTCCAAGAAGCGGATCGTGAGATGGCTGTGAGTGGTTTTACACCATTCATCCAGGTATTTTTGGTTTTGCTTATTTTGTATTTTTTTGTGTTTTTGTAAGGTACTGATGACCTGCGCCGAGCAGCTGTGGAGCTATTATTACCTCCCCATGGGGAGAGCTCGGCATTGGCGACCCACGATGGTGCCGCTAGCTATGCGGTGGGAACCCATCATGAGTGCGGCACCCCTAACCTACCAACTGATTGTGCTAAGGCGGGAGCTACAGGAGTTCCCTGCAGCAATGGTAAACTGGAGACCCTACTCAGACATGGTCGATGCCGACCAGCCGTGGGTTCTAGCAAGGCATGCCCGGTTCGGACGGGAATTGTGGATCCACTGCCTGAATGAAATCGAGCTGCTTCGGCTACGATTGGTTATGAGGACTTTGGGACTGGCTCAAGAATGGGTGGATTCAGCTGCGCCACCTCGCGTTGGGAGAGAGACGCGAGGACCGGTGACCTGCATTGACTGGCGTGTGCGATTCCCCGAACAGTACGAAGACTGGCAACGGGATGGCATAATCGTGGAATCGCAGGCACGGGATAGCGAGGATTACCTGCGTCTATACAAGATAAGGTACGCAGAGCGGTTCCAACCCCGGGGACTTGCGGAGGTAGGTCTCCCCTTTTTCTCTTTTCTTCTTTCTCCCTTTTTTGGTTTTCTGGTGGAAATGCTGACTCGTATGGCTGCAGGATATCCGTGATACGATGATAGCGACTTTACAAACTCGCTTGGCAGAGATGGAGCAACGGTTGGGCGATGCCCGCGGAGCTACGAGCGCCTTGGTAGGTGTACAGTGCGTTCCTAATTAAAACCCCAGATTCCAGATGTTGGCTGCTAATTCACGCGGTCGTAGCATGCCCAGATTGGCGCGGCTTCCCCAGCGATGGGAGTAGGTGGTGCCTCTTCCAGCTTGTGGATTCCCACCTCAGAACTTGACTTGCTTCATGAGCAACTTTGATGAGGGCATCCCTTGCCCCTCCACATTTTCTCTGGATTCGGATTGTTCGTCGGCAAGCGCCATTATGTTCCTCAAGTGTTTGTGAGTCGAGTCATGTAATTTTCTTATTTTATTTGAGTCCTAATCATGTAATTTTCCCTTTATTTGAGTCATGTACCTAGGTTAGTAGGTTATCTACCAATGTCCTAAGTCATTGTGTGTTTAGATAGGCTATTGGGCCCATCTCATTGGGCTAGGCCCATGGACACCCCCCTTCCCTTCGGTTATTAGTCATTGTGTCTTTTGTTAGGGTCCTTTGTGAAAAAAGTCATGTGCCTATAAATAGGCCACCCCACTCCTCATATGTAAGAACTTATGCATGAATATTGAATTCCAGATATACTCCAAATCCCTCTAGTCTTCTCTCTCAATCTCTCTCTCTCTCTCTCTCTCTCTCTCTCTCTCTCTCTCTCTCTCCACCCCAATTTTCGGAATTTTCTCTCTCCTCCCCATTTACCTCTCATTAACTCCCCTCCCCTCATTCAATCACCTTCCCAACCACCCCATCTCCCACCTACCCCATTTAAACCTCTCCCCTTCCCCATAACCATCTTTATTCCACCCCCTAGTCCCAAGAGAGCTCCACCCAATCCCTACTCCACCTTCCAACCCCCAACTACCCATTTCCCTTCCCCAAACCTCACTCCAACTTCCCAAGACACCTCTTCCCATCCCCAAGACCACCATTGATCACTCCCCATCAAAGAAAATTCAAACTCACATTCCCTCCACCCACTTGTGCCTCCCTCACCGCCCAAATTCGTAGCTCCTCTCTCACCCTCTGAAAACACCTCATTCTAGACCCCATTCTCCCTCCCCCACACCTTAGAACACCCCCTCCTAGGCCCCCTCACAACTAGGGGTCACTCCCACACCTATTCACCCCCATTTCCACTTCCACTTACCCCATTTCTCCCACCACCTTCCACCTACAGTTCGCAGGTTACAGGTGGCAGAAGTCTAGCGACTTGCAGAAGGTGTCACATCGTCATCCTGAGGCTTCTGAAGGTGCTTCATACATCGTTGGAATCGTCTTTGAGTCCTCTTTCCAACAGAGGTGGTCCCGCATCCATCCGAGCTCAGAGCTGTGCGGTGGAGCAGATCTTGTGCGACTGTGCAATCTACCCCAGGCTGAAGACCAGAGAGTATTTGGAAGTTTCACCACGACCAACCTAGCAAGAATAAGAGCTCAATTTCTTCATCAAAATTCTTCTTCTCTAAATCTCTTTCATCCCCAGAAAGCGGAGCTCCATTTGGCATTCGAATCTGGGAGATATCATTTTTCTCCCCCGAAGTATACGTTCTGTCCTCCCACAGTCTGCAGCGACCCTTCACCGGTGATCTGAGGCTACCGGCCAACCTTGGCATAGGTTGGCTTCCCCGTTAACATTGCTGCGTAGAAGACTCGACATCCGAACCAACGGCTTTGACGGCGCTCGATTTGGAGTTCGGGAGCGGTCGTGGCATTGCTGTCAATCTACTGCTGGGAAACTGTTCTTGTCCGAACCATAGACAGAGCTCCTGTTCAACTGTTGACCTCGGCCAGCTCGTGAGGGATCTGAGCGCCAATTTTGGAGGGCTGAAACTATTACCCGTCAGCTGTCATCTCCAAGAAGAAGGACCTCATTCGGCCTCCGAAGCTTCCAGTTACCATTTTCTTTGTCGGGGTGTGTCATCTGCCCCCTGTGGGTCCAGGTTTGACCTGCCCCTGCTCATCCGGCTACCTCGTTCTTCTCCGACCTCCGATTGGGGCCCCGTCGATTCCTGCTCGAAGCTACTCCGACGACGATCACGTAACCTCCAGGCTCGTCTCATTTTGAGTTCAGGAGCATCCGTGGTGCCTTCTGCAACTCGTTGTACCTGTTCTGCACCAGCCAGAAGAGGAAATTGCTGACCTGTTCCAGTCGCCGGTCCGACCAGCCCTGAGTTCCAGAGCTCCTGCCAAAATTCAGACACCATCCCTGTCTTGTTGGGGAACTTTTGGCGCAGGTTTCATCAAGATCCAAGCTCCGTGGAATTTTTGGTAGCATCAACACCGCCCCACTGTCCGACGAACCTGCAGATTGGCAGAACCGGCGGGATTCAACCAGTCGGGTTCCTTCGCTTAATTCCCCCACCCCGCTTGGCCGGCTGAAGGCTCCTCCCTGTGTGGAGGTAGTTTTGAATGTAATAAGCCTAATCCCCACCCCAAGATCACCCCTCCTGCGTGAGGCGTAGTGTTGTACATCTTTGTATTTTCAGGTCAAGCGACACCGCCGCGGCGATCGGGTGTATACCCTCGCCTCCCCGCTCGCCCCCGTCTCCGGCCGGAGTCGGCGTCTTCACGCTGGCTAGGTGAGCTCCTGAACATCCCTCATTGCTGTATTGGACTTGCTTAGCTTAGTATTGCTATAGTTACTCCGTCGGCGGTAAGAGAGTGTCCGATTTTACATTGCCACCAAATTGAGTGACCACCGCGGGCGAGTTGAGAGTGAATCCACTTAACCCACACCCTTGGTGTGTTGGCCGCCCATGATTTGGGCATCCTAGACCCATTTTGGGTTCTCCCCAAGCTTGCCAACCCTTGGAGCCTCATGGTCCCACCTCGGACCCTCTCCAACATCGCCTAGTTGCCTTCGGGCCCTAGTGTGTGCCATATGGGTGAGCTCGCTAGTGTGAGTCCGTTGCTCAAACTTGAATGCTTGCAACATAGGTCATAGGTCGGTGTCATATCAAACTTGCTCACGCCACGCAGTGTGCTGCGGAGGCAGAAGAGATGCTCTGTATACAAGTAAAAGTTTCAGTGTTGAGTTCTCTTTGTTTACGCCTTATCGCGTATCTGAGATGGTACACTCGGCAGGAAAAGGAGACGGAAGAAGTGCTTGCCCAAGCTGCGCAGAGGGAGGCTAGGATAGCAGAACTGGAGAGGGAACTGCGGCGTCATCCTGATGACGACTCTTCCAAGGATGCTATGGAACTGAGGATCACTCTCCAGTTGGAGAGGGAAGACCGTGAGAGAGAACGGGCAGAGAGAGAAAGAGACGCAGAGAGAGAAAGAGCCAACAGATTGACTGAAAGGGAGGAACGAAGGGCCATGGAGGCCCAGTTGTTCGAACTCCGAACCAGCCTTGGTCTTGCTTAACAGTGGCTGAGAGATGGTGAGGAGCGCTACCGAAGAGCACGAGAGCGTGGCTTTCGTGTTGGTAGCTTCTCTTCTGCTCCCGTGGATCAACGCCGGGGTGTGGGAATAGGAAGGGGAGTACAGAGCGGTAGGAGTACCACTTTTCGTAGTTGGGTAGCACCTTTGAGAGCATTTTGCCCGGAGAGTAGTGGGACGAGTAATGCAGAGAGAGAGGGCGGAACTTGATGTAATTTTTTTGTTTTTGGAATAAAATACAAGGTTCGGTTTATTTGGTTTTCACCTTTGCTTCTGTTGCCTGAATCCCTGCACACATCACTGAAACAAACAAATCAGAATTTTTGTTCTGACTTGGCCCCTTGCTCAATAAGCAAATGGTCACATTGACTGTCCTTGATAACTGGTCAAGGGGCCAAGCCTTTATTTAAGGAAGGTAAGAGAAAGATGCAGTGATGATAAATGCGACAGGCAAGCACACGAATGCAAGCGGTATTAAAAGTGAGATGCTGCACGCAAATGCAATCATGCAAAATTGATTTGTTTTCTTTTTTATATTTGGCATTTTTTTTGTTTTATCATAAAAAAGATTTTTTTTTGTTTGCAAATATGTACATTTTCTCTTTTCCATTTTTTTTGCTTTTATTATAAAAAATTTTTGTTGCTAATGCCTGTCAAGCACCCAAATGGCACCCAACCTATACAAGAACAGGGGTTTATTACTAACCTCCCAAGTATCCTAATTGTACATCTAGGTTGATTTGGGCCTCTGGACCCCTCGAATGATGATCCCGCCAGCTAAGACTTACCCTGATGACAATACCGTCATGCCATGCTTAGGCTCCCAGTCGCTTCCGACCACAGGGATTCACCCAAAAGGTGTTTGAGGTAAGAGATTTGCCCGACCCGGGTCTGTTTCCTCACAACTCTAGATGGTATATGATGGAACACCCTGGAACCCCAATGACCAACCGCGCGATGCTGACCCGGAATCAGACGCCGTCGCACCCATAGGTGACGTGCTTGCATTGGCCTAAGCCCGAGGTTAAACAAGAAGACATCAAGGTGGTAAATAGGGGTCTTGACCAGCCAGAAACACGGAGACTCCTTCGCAGCGATAGCTTTTACTTTTCAAAGTAGGCAACCAAATGTGTATATTAAAATAAGGTCACAGACCGTGGGCAATTTTCACCCTTCAGAAACTCCATCGAACCTTCATCTTTAGAGGGAGAAGGAAGAGTGTAGGGGATAAACCTCCTGAGAGGACCGGCAAAGCCGTTAACCCGGTGAGCGAATAAGGGCCCATTAACTCTTTCCTTTCGGACAACTTCGGACCAAATCTCGAGCATTTACATTCCATAGCCCCCCCCCCCTTTTTGTGGATTCGAACTTTTACTTTGAGGGGTTCCATTTATCGCATCAGGCACGGTCACGATCAGGCTCTTGATTTTGATTTTGTATTTCTTTTTGTGAGGGAGATATAGTCGTTTGACGTTTGTGGGCTCTCTTTCGTATGCCTGCAGGGACACTGCCCTCTTCTCGTGCTCTGATCGATGCTCGAGGAAATGGATCCTACTCTTGCCCTTGGGGTTTGAGTTTCGGTTTCTCATGCTCAGCGTTTTAAGGGAGCCGACTGTCTCATTTGGTCGAAGATAAAAGAATAAAGATTACAGCTTCCGGAGATCTTCTGGGTGGGGCCCCACCGTAGGTGATGCTACCGACTTTTTTTTTGAATAAAATACATAAGTGAGCACATGTTAGCTTCCTTCGAGCGAACATAGGCCGACGTGGCCAGACAGGGAGCTCCACGGTTCTGACAAACCAAGACCCGGTGCCTACCAAGTCTTAATGGGCCCTATCCTAACATGAAGGTTAGCTGCAGTGACTTGACTACATGGTGACCACCAGGCATTGCCATTTTGAATTTTCCATATTTTTAGTGGTTTTCAATATTTCTTTGTTTTTGATGTTTTCTATCTTTTCATCATTTTTTTGTTTTGTGCTAAGGGTAGTATTTCTTAAGATAAAGCCCATTCCAAGGGTGGGATAACTCGGTCCCTTCGGCGTTGATTAGCTTGTAGGCGTTGCCAGGGTACACGGCTTGAATTACAAATGGTCCTTCCCAATTGGGTTGGAGCTTAGAACGCGGACCTCCAGGTTTGACAAAAATTCTTTTTACGACCATCTCACCGACTTTAAATTTTCTCTCAACAACTTTCTTTTGGTAAAAGCGAGCGAGTCTATTTTGATACACACGCGCGTGTTCGGCAGCGGCCAGCCGCTTCTCATCCAAGAGTTCCAACTGGGCGAGGAGTGAATTACGACGATCGTCGAGGGGAAATTCCTCGTCCAATTGTACCCTGAGAGAAGGGATCAGAATCTCGTACGGGACTACCGCTTCCATACCATAAGTAAGGGCAAATGGAGTCTGCCCGGTGGGGGTACGGATTGAAGTGCGATAGGCCCATAGGGCTTCAATAAGTTTTTCTAGCCAGTCTGAAAACTTACTAGACTCGCAGGTTTTTTTGATGATTTTGAGCAATGTTTTATTGGTGGCCTCCGCTTGGCCGTTACCTTGTGGGTAATAAGGCGATGAATGATGCAATGCAATTGCGTACCTTTTGCAGAGGTCGTATAGGTCCTGAGAAATGAACTGTGGCCCATTATCGGTGACGATTGTGCTTGGGACGCCGAATCTGGCGAGGATGTTCTTCACGATGAACTTGCAGACTGTTGACGTCTTGATTTCCGCGTAAGCTTCGGCTTCGGCCCATTTGGTGAAGTATTTCGTCGCAGTAACGATGAAAGATTTCTGCTTGGTGAGAGAACTGGGATCACCTAGGGGACCAATGATGTCAAATGCCCACATGGAGAAAGGCCACGGGGAGGATATTGGATGAAGTGAGGAAGATGGTGAATGGATTTTATTGGCGTGAAGTTGACACTTGACACACCTACGGACATAGACAGCACAATCCTCTTCCATAATGGGCCAATAAAAGCCTTGGCGAATGATCTTCTTGGCGAGCATCTGACTATTCACATGGCCACCGCACACACCCGAGTGCGTCTCCTCTACACATTTCTAAACCTCATCGTCACCAAGACATCTTAACAGAATACCAGTAAGGCGCCTCCTATAGAGTAGACCTCCAACCAATGTGTATTTCTGAGCCACCCTTCTTATGGCTTTCTTATCCTCTGTGGTGGCCCCTTCAGGATAAGACTGATCTTGGCTGTATTTGACGATTTCATAGAACCATGGTTTCTCTTCATCAGCCAGTTCTTCTTCGGCCTCTGCCAACATGATTTCCCTCTTCTCAAGGATATCTTCCTGCAGGATCTTCCTTGCTATCATGTCTTTGATATTTACGTAGGAAGCATCATCGATTGTAGGGGCGTGAAATTTGTAGATGGAAATGGACTCAAACCATCTTCCTAGAGGGAACCTTATGGATGATGCCAACGAGGCGAGGGCATCGGCGATAATATTCTGATGACGAGGGACATGAACAAAGATCAGTTTGGTGAACAGCTTGGCAAAGGCAGCAGTGAGTTCTTGGTATGGCTTGAGTTTGGGATCGCGAGTGCGATATTTAGTCAGTTCTTGGTATGACTATCACCTACGACTCGCAACTCAGTGATACGAAAAGAATGAGCGAGTTCTAGGCCAGCTAGAAGAGCTTCATATTCGACTATATTGTTGGTAACTGAAAATTTGAGCTGGTATGCCAATGGGAATGTGAGGCCTTCAGGCGACAGGAGGGCGACGCCGATTCCTCTTCCTTGAGAATTCAGAGCTCCATTAAAATATAGCGTCCACATTGGCTCATCTGATTGGTTGACGGACATTAGTTCTTCATCTGGAAACTCTGATTGGACGGGATCGAACTTGGGAAGAGGATGGTGAGCGAGATGCTCGGCTATGGCATAGCCTTTAACCACCTTTTGCTGGATGTAGGTGATGTCGAACTGAGAGAGAAAACTTTGCCAGTGTGCTAGTCTATCCGTAAGGACGGATTTCTCCAGAAGGAATTTGATAGGATTCATTCGAGCAATCAAGTGGATCTCATGAGCCAAGAAGTAGTGCTTCAATTTCTGCACTACCCAAACGAGGGCAGCAAAGGTTTTCTCCATGATGGTGTACTTCTACTCACAGGGATTGAGAAGTTTGGACAAGTAATAGGTTATCCGTTCCTTGCCTTCTTCATCAGCTTGTGCGAGGACGGCTCCCATGGAGTCATCCAAGACCGAGACGTAAAGGATCAGAGGTTTTTCTGGTTTGGGTGGAATGAGAACGGGTGGACTAGCCAGATATTCCTTCAACCCTTCAAAAGCTTTCTGACATTTAGAATTCCAGTGAAATTCTACTCCTGGCTTGGTCAACTCGTAGAGAGGTCTACACCTTTGTGAATGTTGGGACACAAACCGACGAATAAACTACAACCTCCCGATTAAACCTCGAACTTCCCTCAAATTATTGGGAGGCGGCATATCCCTGATGGCCTTAGCTTTGTCGGGATCTAACTCGATCCCTCTTTTACTCACAATGAACCCCAGCAATTTACCCTACGACACACCAAACACACACTTTTTCGGGTTCATTTTCAATTGGAACTCCCTTGACCTCTGCAAGACCTTAGCCAAAACTTCTGGATGTTCCATCCTGGTCCTTGATTTCACCAACAAGTCATCCACATACACTTCCAGGTATATGTGCATCATGTCATGAAATATGGCCATCATAGCTCTTTGGTAAATAGCCCCAGCATTCTTTAATCCGAACGGCATGACCACGTAACAATATGTTCCCCAAGGGGTAGTGAATGACGTCTTTTCCTGATCCTCTTCTGCCAAACGAATTTGATTGTATCCTGAAAATCCATCCATGAATGAGAGGGTTTCATAACCTGCCGTGTTATCGATCAACACATCAATGTGAGGCAAGGGAAAATCATCCTTTGGACACGCGCGGTTAAGGTCCCGGAAGTCGATACAAATCCTGACTTTCCCATCTTTCTTCATGACCGGGACAATGTTCGCCACCCATTGAGGATAAAGGACGACTCTAATGAACTTGACTTTGTGGAGCTTATCGACCTCTTCTTTCATTTTCAAAGCCATCTGAGGGTGGAAACGCCTTAACCTTTGTTTTACCGAGACGGACCCTGGTTTTAGGGTTAAACGGTGTTCGACCAAGGTTGAATCAAGACCCGGCATATCCTCGTAGCTCCATGCAAACGTGTCCTTATATTCTTTGAGAACTTCAATTAATATCTTTTCTTCAGAGGGTGGTAGATTGTCACTTATGAGGATGATCCTAGGGTCTTCCTCAGTTCCCAAGTTGACTTCTTTGGTGGATTCTTCTACGGCGGTTGACGGCTTGTCGAATCTCTTTATTCCACTAGCGTATGCGCCCGCCGCATCCTCATATTCTTCATCCTCATCGTCAGTGGGGCATTCTTCATCCGTGATCTCGCAGACTCCATACCCTTCATCAAATGCATAGTCGCCCTCACATTCTATTTCCGGTAGCCGGATGGGATTTTCTAACAACTGGGGGATGGCAAGGAGGGCTTGACACCTGGCGGCTAAATCCAGAAGGAATCGATGAGGGATCTGCCTACCCTTGGATTTCTTCCTAGGTACTACCCTTGACCTATCATTCCTAGATTGACTGATAATATTTACAGAAGAAGAGGAAGACGAAGAGGATGGTGTAAAATGTACAGGAGAAGACCCCTCAGAGGAGGGGTAGAAAAGGTCGCTCATCGGACCTTGGACGGGTGGTCCGCAGGGCGGGACGCACCCGTGGGAGATGTAGGAGGTTTCCTCAACGAAGATGTGTTGTTGAGGAGTTTAAAAATTGACGTTTTTTTTTCATTTTCATTTTTGATGACAAAACAGTGAAAAGAGATCAGAGGAGAGAGAAAAGTGGTTATGGCTAGAGAATTGGGAGGCTCGTAGAGCAGATCGTGATTGAAAGCCTGGCGTGGGTTGAGAAGACCGCGTAGATATGTAAGCAGAGAAGGGGACCTGGGAAGATCATCAGACAACCGTCTGGCCCAGGAAGAAGATATCAGTAAAGGCTGAGATTAGTGAATGGAGAAGATGGCGGCTAATGAGCCGTCGACGGTAATGTTGATGACGGATGAAGATCCGTCGGTGATAGAGTCCTTCTGGCAAGGACGAGGATAGTTTGGAAACTTAGCAACAGTGGTGATATTCTCTGGTATTCTGGAGATCAATGGCGGTCCTTCAAGCTGCGGAGACGAGAACATCATTTCCAGTGCAACAGAAATGTCCCGTATGTCGAACCATTTGTCCCACTCGCAATCTGGATCTTTGATCTTGCCTCTTTTGGTGATCCTCGGACATCTTTTAGCCGAATATACAGCATGTGATCCCCCATATGCTTCTTGTGGGTAATCTCCCATCTGAACAACGGGCCCTCTGTTGAAGTGGTTTGATAGAGTCCATGTGAGGGGCTTCTAATCCGCCTTGAATGGTCCTTTGAAGCCTAGGCCAAACCTGTGGTTCGGCCTAATTTCTTTTGGCGGTTTGAGCCTACCCTGTAACTGTGCGCCCAGACCTTTACCCTGTTGGTAGCCGATGTTCCTCATAATCTCCCATCCTTTGGAGTGAAAAGGGAGATATGATGTTGCGGTTGCCCTGACCGGCTCCTTTGGTGCTAGTGGAACGTGAGATAGATCACGCACGTCCAGCAATGATAATATAGGCCGATTAGATGGCCAAACAGAGGGCAGAGAGGTGTTGATAGTATCCACTGTGTGAAGGACAGGTGTGCTGACCACTTTAATAATCCTCCCATTGTAAGGAAACTTCAGGCACTGATGGTTGGTGGAAAGCACAGCGTCCATGGTTTCAATGTAGGGGCGACCCAGTATAGCCTTGAATGTGGGGTCCATGTCGAGGACATGGAATTCCGTGGGGACTGACATAGGGCCTAGCTCTGCCTTTAGAACAATCATCCCTTGCGGCGGCCTTTTGCTATTGTCATAGGCCGTGACTATGATCGAGGACGGTCTTATTTGTTCCTCGTCGACCCCACACAACTGAAGGGTGTCCATGGAAATCACATTTATGGATGCACCCGTGTCTACAAGGCACGGGTTTATGGATACCCCATTAATTTTTATTGAAATGCATAGTGCATATTTTCGAGCTTCCTTGGGAGCGAGCTCGTAGTTGTGGAACATGATGGCCGGTTGTGTGTCCGTTGGGGTCAGGACGGTAGATATCTTTTCTACAGGGAGGTCCTCATTCACCATGACCCTTTGAAGGTACTCCATTAAGGCTGCCTGGTGGGATGTGGATCTTTGAAGTAGCTCCAGGATGGAGATCCGAGCAGGCGTCTTGTCCAAGTGTTTCAATAGATCATACTGTATTCCAGGGATAGCTCTTTCCAGTTGTTCTCTATCATCCTTCTCTGGCTGAGATTGCTCAGGATTCTGACTGTTGTGGGGGAAAACCCTGTGGAAAATTCTTCCACTCCGGAGCACCATTGCCTGCGGCTTTTGTACCTCTGTGGGGGTAGCAGTGGGTTTTAACAGAGGTTTGAGGGGTAGTGGTGGAGGAATGGTCGATGAAGCAGGGGTGATGACGGGAGCAGGGATTCTGATGAGGGGTTTGTTAGGTGGAGGCATGGTGGAGGTAGAGGGGATATCACACGGATTATGAAGGATAAGGGGTCCGGAAGGTGGAGGTGGAGACGAAGTAGAAGTGGGTAGGGCTTGAAGCGGGCAATGATTTTGAGGTGGGTGATGGGTAATGAGTGGTTTTGAAGGCATTAGTAGTGATATGGTGGAGAAAGACGGGGTCATGTATGGTTGACGGATGATAAGGGGTTTAGAAGGCATAGGGGTAAATGTGGTAGAGGTGGATGGTAAAGTAGGGGAGTGAGAGAAGATGAGAGGGTGTGAAGGCGTAGTGGAGAGTGTCGGTTGATAGGAGATCGGGGTGCGGATGAGAGGGCGTAATGGTAGTGGAAATGGTGAAGGCGATACTGACGCGGGTTGATGAGAGAGAAGTGCTACCCGGGCAAGGCAAGGGTGTTGCGTGATGATAGGATTGGCGGTAGAAAGAATGGAGGTACTTTCCAGGTGCCACACCTGCTCTCTCCCGACTTCCGGGAAGGAGGAGATGGGGTTAACCTGATGATTGGGCTGTTGGTGCTCCGGTAATGGATTCTGGATTATGCCCATGTTAGGCTGTTGTTGTGGGGCCTGCTGAGGCTGCTGTTGTTGTTGTGGTTGCTGCTGCTGCTGCTGCTGTTGTAACTGCTGTTGTTGTAACTGCTGCTGTGGCCTATGAGGAGGTCTCCTAGTCTTGAGAGTGGCGACGTATCGTCTCATTTCATCCCAATCTATTTGATGTTCATCATTCATATCGTGGATGTAATCTTTGAAATGGAAGCAGTAATCTACTGTGTGTCCTGGCTACCTGTGGTAGACGCAGTATTTGGAGGTATCAACATTCGGGGGCCACACGGGCCTTTCCCTGGGTAGCACAAGTATGTTTGAGGCCATGAGGGCGTTGAAAATATCCGCCAGAGTTTCTGGCAACGGTGGATAGTAGGCTCTCTTGGGACCGATCGGCCTCCTTTGTTGCTGTTGGGGACCATAATTCCCCGGGGGTGGAACTTGGTTGTACTGAAGTGGTGGTTGTTGTTGCTGAGGTTGTGGTTGTTGTTGCTGGGGTTGACGTAATGGAGGCATATTATCCTGGGGTGGATTATTTTGGGGTGGAGGACGAAGAGGGAAAGGACCTGGTTGGAGGGGAAGTTGGGGCATTTGTGGAGGCCTTGGGTTGACTGTATAATTGACATTGTTGACCGCACCCACTTGCTCATTTGTCACGACCCCTTCTGTGGCTCCGCCCGGGACACCAGCGCCGGTCTTTCTGACCACTTTGGGCTTCGGTGACTCAAACATGTTCATAATGGGGGAGTATTTTAACTGGGTTTGGATGTACCGGGCCCTTTCATAGAGTTCCTCCATTGTAGTAAGTTTATTCATGGCCAGGACGTGTCTGAACTGTGGGGTTGCATTAGACATAATCATCTTCACTTGTTCGGGCTCGGAGAGGGTATCCCTTATTCTTTCCGCCAGAGACCTCCATCTATCAGCATAGCGGACAAAATCCTCGTCGGGCTTCATCTTTTCGGCCACTAGGTCGGTAATGGAGAGTGAGGGACCGACCATATCCCTATATTTCTGCAAGAACCATCTCTGGACTATTTCAAAATTCTCGACCTCGCGGGGCTCCAAAGAATAGAACCACTCTAGCGCGGGACCATCCAATGATCTCCGAAAGAGGTATGCCAGGGACCTCTGATCGTTTTGCCAATAGGAGGACTCATACATGAAATCCTTGAGGTGAATGAAGGGGTTGCCGGTACCATTGTATCTGCGGTACGTGGGTATTTCGGAGGGAGGAAGATGAATGACGGGAAGGATTGGCAAAGCAACCTCCGGGGTGGCTTTCACGTCCACCATTCTTCTCAGATTTTGAAACTGCTCGTCCATGCGATTGAACCTATTGAGGAGCGATTGGGCGAGCTCCTCTGGAGGTGAAGGTGGCACTTGCCACTGGGGGAGAAACTGTCTCCCGGAGACTTGAGGGGGGAACCCCGAATGAGAGGGAGCTGTCGGACCGCCGACAGTTGGCCCTGGCTGAAGCGGTATGTGGGGAACAACGGGGGTTTGAGATTGTGACGGGAACTGGAATGAGGGTGGTTGTTGGCTCGCTTATCCTTGAAGCGAGGGAGACTGGATGGCTTACGCCAATGAAGGAGATGGAATGGCCTGCACGGACTCTTGGAGAGGTGCGATGGCCGGAGTTGATTCCTGGGGCGTGGGGGAAACAGATTTCCCCTTCTGAATGGCCTGGAAGGCCCGGAGCTGTTCAGAGGTAAGCTCCGTGTTGGCGAGGACGCCCAGTAAGGAAGAGATATCCTGTGGTGGGGACGTGTCCCCGGCAATAACATGCACCTCATGCGAGGGCTCATGAGAAGGACCCGAGTCCATAGCATAGACTCGCGGGTCGGCTGACAAACCACGACTAGGGTGGTTCTCCTCAAAAGACTCGTGAGCCATGCTCACAGTTTTTCCAGAACGCAAAAACATACACTAGCAAGCATGTAGCAGAGATTATCAAACAAGTGGATGCCTTTACGCCCTTTTTTTTGTGTTTTGATTTTGATGATTTTTTTGTTTTTTTAGCGAGATCCGAAGTTCACACAAAATAGGGACCCTAGTTTATTTTAGTTTCACCGCCGTGTCAGCTAGGGTCTCTCATCTCACCATGAATGGGATGACTAACTCCGGGGAACTTCAATGGTACAACCAGCCCAGTGAACGAAGAGGAGATTCTTCGATGTCGGGGACTTACGGAGGTCCCAGTGGAGGAGATTCTAGTCCGTTGAGAGGAATTCTCAAACGGAGAGTCCTTCCTTCACCGGGAAAGGGTGATCCTTAGAAAAAATGAAAAAGGATATAAAAGAGGGATGGATGTATGCAATGGAATGCTGACAGAGATATAGAGTAAGAAAACAACAGAAATAACAAACATATAATAAACACCCAACCAATCACAACTGACAGTGCTGCCGTGAGCACAACGGGGGCGCGCGAGGGCGCCAAGGTGGAGAGGCACGGACGGTGCCGAACTTGCAAGGGTAGCCAAAAGGAAGCAGTAGACGTCCCACCGTGATCGCCAATCTGTGAGCGACGTCACGCGGTTCGGGGAGCGAAGAAGACGCGGAGCGCGCGGGCTCCTCTTGTTTGCTGCAACACATAAATAAGAGAAAAGAGAAGGGGCCACCACGGGAGATTGCTCCGGCGGGGCGAGTGGGACAAATGTAATATAGCAAGATATGGGGGTTAAACGGCCATAGCGAAAAGTGACTCGCCGCGGCCTCGGGGGACAGGAATGGTGCAGAAATCAAATAGTAAGAATTGAAACGGCCATTGGGGAAGTGACTCGCCGCGGCCTCGAGAATATGAGCAGATAAGAATATAACAGAATATAAGGAGAATATAAAGAACGGGAATTTAAACGGCCATTGGGGAAGTGACTCGCCGCGGCCTCGAGAATATGAATAGATAAGAATATAATAAAATATAAAGAGAATATAAGAACGGGAATTTAAACGGCCATTGGGGAAGTGACTCGCCGCGGCCTCGAGAATATGAGCAGATAAGAATATAACAGAATATAAAGAGAATATAAGAATGGGAATTTAAACGGCCATTGGGGAAGTGACTCGCCGCGGCCTCGAGAATATGAGCAGATAAGAATATAACAGAATATAAAGAGAATATAAGAACAGGAATTTAAACGGCCATTGGGGAAGTGACTCGCCGCGGCCTCGAGAACATGATGTGATCGCCAGGGGCCAAATGACCCCAAAATAAAGAAAGTGGTCGCGCCTACCTCAAGAGCGGGAGATGGCGGGTTGCTTCTTCCTCCCCCTTCGGCTGGCCGACGGAGAGGACTTTCCTTGGGTACCCTTGTAAAACAACGACAAACAAGTAACGAGTGGATTAGAAAGATGAAGGTGTAGTATTCAAATCCTTGCGATAGAAATAACAAAATGATGGCAAGACACACACCTGGTTGGTGTTGTCTTTTAAACCCCTCTCGGACTCGAGTAGGAGGAAAATGCGATGATGGATGCAAGAAGTATATAAGAAGAGGCGCCCTTATGAAGGGGGATAGAGGATGCGAGATGATGAATGCAAAAGAACTACGAAGAAAAGGAAAGGATTGACTTATTGGATGTGCCGATGGCGAAATCCGGCGGAGCTCCGGCAGCGTAGGGACGACGTGGAAGTGCGGTGGATGAAGACGACCTTCCTCTCGCGAGCGTGGGTACCCGAGAAGCCGGCAGAACCTCCACCTACAAAAGACCCCACGGGTTAGAAATGACTCCGGTAGCCTCTGGGCTCCGGCAGCCTATCAGATCTCTTCTTAGCTCCCTCAGAACTGAGGGGGGGGGCCTCTATTTATAGGGCTCCGGAGGGTGGAGGCGTCCAGGACCCTGGACACCTCCATCAGGGCCGAAGTAATATTTTATTCTATTTTTATTCATTTTTTTTTGAATATTTTCGTGGAGGCGTCCAGGGTCCCGGACGCCTCAATAAGGTCCACCAAACTCCACCGAAAGTTGTACGTGGTTTGGCACAACACGTGGTTTTGTGAGCGGCGCCTCGTGATTCAGAAATGGGCGCGTCCAGTTGTCTGGACGCTTCCACAATTGGCTTTTTTCACACACGACAAACCGTCGGACGGTGGACGGGGCCCGGTGGGCAAGTTGATGGAGACGTCCAGGGCCCTGGACGCCTCAAAAAAATATATATTTTTTATTTTTGTTTTGTTTTTATGCCAAAGCTGACATTTTTATATTTTTTATATTTGTTTTCATGGAGGCGTCCATGGGCCTAGACGCCTCCATTAATATATCATTTTTATGTATTTTTGGCCTTAAGAAATAAATTAAAGTAATGGAGGCGTCCAGAGGACTGGACGCCTCCATTAAGACCCCCCCCCCCCCCCCGGTTCCGCTGAAAAGGTGTCGGCAGCTCCCCGACAGGCACCCTTCTTGGTTTCGGAACCTTCCGGTGCATCCGATTGGTGTTGATGTCGTCCGAATGCCGCAACGAGATGATTTCCGGATGCCGAAAAGGCGGAAGAAGACTCAAGAATAGGAAACACTCGAGCGATTCAAAATGCGAAAGCCAATGCGGGGCGTCGTATAGTAATATAAGACTTTCTCAAGAGACGTCAGGAATGGCGTGTCTACAGCGTGGAACTAAGGTAAGGAAGCATTATTTGAGGTAAGTTCTTTATAAAATTTCGTTCATTATAGTAAGGTCTAACTTCCCTTAAAATTTCATTCTAGGAGATCAAGCCTACAAGAAGTTAGAGGCCTGCAAAGACGCTGGTTCAGTGCAAGTAACACAGAAACTTGTGCGAACGACCTAGGAAGATCAGCAGATTAGAAGTCCTAAACAAGGTAATTAGAAAAGGGTTCTTTAGACTTATTTGTTCACCTAGTACCCTCCAATTTTCGTTATCATAGGTGAAGGGAATCAGAAATTAGAAAGGCAAGAAGTTGCTAGTTCAGTTCTGAACGAGCAGAAATTAGGGTCGACTTCCAGAAATTCGAAGTCTAAAGCCCAGACCAGAGGTAGGTTATCTCATGAATGACTTAAATATGATCTTAGGAGTAAAAGTCCTCAAGTTACAATCGATTTCATGCATTGTACTAGGAGTGCTTACTATTTTATTGGGACTGCCCATCTAGTTTTATTTTCCATACATGAACTTAGCCCTAATGCAATTAAGATAAAATATTCTTGTCTATTTCAAGTAAACCCATGTATGCACCTGGTCTATTTCCTTTCTAGCATAATTTTACAGCATGATTTGAGGAATTCCATGCATAACTTGTCCTAAGTTTAACATTTATTTATTTGTTTTATAGCTTCTACCAGACAGGCAGAAGGCGGCCTAAAAGGGACCGCAAGGGGACCTTTGCGGTCTAGTAAATGACCGTTTATACCCCTTCATTGTAGTCTATCGTAAGATCGTTTATTTCATTTTGACGGCTTGTCTCTGACAATTTTCTGATTCTGAGAACTAGTCCGAGCCTAGTTGAACCTTACATATTAGTAACCCTATAATTATATTATTTTGCACTCAAAATCATGTTTTATTTTTCCTGATTAATACCCAGAATTCAGCATGAGCATGATTAAGACTTTATTTTGACTATTATGTTAATTTCCTGTCAAAATCATATAATTTTGTATTTATCTTAATTTCATGTGGTTCATGGACTTATCTAGTTTGATATGATCGTTGTTTTGCCACGATCCTTTCTTATCTATGAGTCTTTTCTTAAGTACATGGCATGTATTCCGGTACGATGCCATTAGATACACTTTGCACATTAAGCACACAATCTTGGACTTGTGATCCTCTCGGTTGGATATTCCTTTCACCAAACTAGGTGATCTTGTTTCAAGGTCTCGGTAAGACTCCGGAAGCCTGGGATTCCCACTAGGACACCGAGCTTGTTGTACCCTTAAAACCCAATTGTTAGAAAGCACTTAACCGGTATTTTTAGTGTTATGGATCTTAGCGGTCTGTTGACGACCGCCACAGGTACTTAGTGGCCCTTTATCTGACCACCAAGGACTCCTAGCAGCCCTGTCTAGAGCGCATGGTTCCGATTCATTCGTTTCATCGACCTTGTTTCTAAACGGTCCTGACTAGACTACATGCCTATCTTAAACGGTCATATCTAGACCGCTTGAGTATGTAAACGGTCCAGTAAACGATCGATTGGTCCTTAACCCCGTCTAACCCGAGGTTTGACCTTTGGGTTGGGTTTTCCAAGTTCCTAGATGGACGGGTGATTGCTTGGAACTTAACACTTATCAAATAAGGTATTGATAACTTATGGAAATTAAAGAATGTACCGTTATGCTGCCGATTGTTCTCCATGGCATAACCTAGTTCTAACTCAAATCTTTGAACTCGGATATTCTTAATTGAAGCGTTCTTACTTTGATATGTGTCATCAAGGAACCATAGTTTGAACTTGTTACATTATTGGTCATATTTATATTTTTCGTGGAAATAGCTTGATTTATAACTTGACGATGCAAGAGTGTGCACGGACAGTGTCCAAGGGCTCTACTCTAGTCACATTGCGCTAGGAGTACTTTTTTTATAAACTGGCGAAATCCATGGATTCTCACGAGGCAATCTTGTGAAATTACATGCTTGCTAGTACATTCTCGTTACATGACTTTCTAGTGCATAGCCTTTATGGTTATGAAAAGTACATTCTTTTGCATTAAATATCAAACTTACATTCTTGTTATATATCTATTCAATCTCATATCTCAATCATGATCTTACCATGTTACTGGTGTTACTTTGGGTTTTCACCACATGTTCTATCGTCTTATTTCGTTTATCTTTATTCTAGAGCTAAAATGTTAATTACTTGAACATTGCCTTCATGTTGATACGAAGATACCTACTAGGCATGTGTGCTCATTCCCTACTTTTTCAATCTTTTTTCAGAAAATTCTAGTAGGTCGGATTTGTTGTGCCCCTGCGGTCATTTGACAATTTTTAGTTTTGATAATGCCTAACATTATGAGTCATTTAACTCCATGACACTATGAGTTCGCTTATGAGTCTCATTCTTAGATGGTTGATGCGTTCTCTTGACAGATAAATCCATAGGAGAAAGCCTTCCAAGGTTGAAAGTCACTCAAGATGTAAGTGCACGGAAGACAAGGCAAAAGTCACTCAAGATGTAAGTACACGGAAAATAAGGCAAAAGTCACTCAAGATGCAAGTGCACGAAAAACAAGGCAATGATGAAAATCTCTTCAAATCGCTTCTTTCATATGTGAAGAGTCACGGCTATCAGAACAACAGGCTAGCTTCAAGAAGTGCTGACACTTCTCACAGAAGTGCTGACACTTCGCACATAAGTGTTGACACTTCGCACAGAAGAGCTGACACTTCAGACACCCTGGCACCCAGAAGTGTCGACACTTCATCTTGAAGTGTCGACCTGTCTGCCAAACAGAATGCATTGTAAACACAGTGACGGTGAGAAGTGTCGACACTTCATCTCGAAGTGTCGACCTGTCTGCCAAACAGAAGCATTGTAAATGCTGTGAAGCTGAGAAGTGTCGACACTTCATCTCGAAGTGTCGACCTGTCTGTCAAACAGAAGCAGCTATTGTTGACTTCGTGTTTCTCAACGTGGGCAGCCCCTTTTCTTAGATTTGTTTAATCCTAAAGTCACCCAATTCCCCATGATTTGTGGATCTGATCTGGGGCTTGTCTATGGACCATTCAAAGAGATATAAAAACAACACAAAGTGATTAGAAACCCTAATGGATCAAGGGAGATCAAAGAGAGGCTAGAGGAGGCTGTCCAAGGGAAGAAGAAGATGGTACTGTAGCCGTGAACAGTACTTCGTGCAGAAGTTCTTCATCCATTCCAAGGTGTTTCAAGCTCATATCCAAGCTAGCAACCTCCAAGACAGTGTAGAAGCAAGCAAGGTTCTCAAGGGAGATCAAAGCTCTATCCATAATCCACTTCATCAACTCAAGAGGATCCAAGGAAGATCACTTCGCGAAGAAGAAGAAACCATTGTTACTGAACCAAGAGGAGGCTTTGCAAAGAAGAAGAAGCCTTTGCTGCTGATCTACATCGCATTTCAGACAAGATCTTTTCGATTCTAGCATATCTCCATATCTTGTTTGAACATTTTCATCTTGTTCTCTTTTCATTTTGTTCAAGCTACTGAAATTGAGAATCGTCCCTACCGCGGTTAGTAGGAAGGCAATTGGAAGGTGATCCAATCTGCAGTGTTGTCGTCCCTACCGGTGGTTAGTAGGAAGGCAATCGAAAGTTCTCCGATCTGTGGTTTGGTGCGCTGCACTAGTGAAGCCTCACCGGGTTTGGTGAGGGGTGGACATAGGACTGGGGATTCAGTCCGAACCACCTTAAAATCTCGTGTGTTGTGGTTTACTTATGTGATTACTTTATGCTAGATGCATACTTAGGTTCAATCTTTACTTTACTTGTGCATTCTGCTAAGCCAACCGTTGTGTGCTACGCTAAGCTAGTTGTATTCCGCTGCTATCCTTTTTATCTAGCTTTAAAGAGGGGTGTTCTACGAAAAGAGGGACATATCTATTCACTCCTCCCCTCTAGATCCGCCATCCACTACTCAACAAGTGGTATCAGAGCCTAATCTCTCATTATGGGGTCCAACGACCTTGAGAAAAATGGTGGATTATTATCCAAGGGTTTATTACCTGAAGGACATTCTGTGAATAGGCCTCCTTATTTCACTGGAACTAATTATCCTTATTGAAAACAACGTATGCAGGTGTTCATTTGCGCCCAAGATTACGAACTCTGGCGAGTAATCAGCAAAGGTTCGTATGAGCTTACGGATGATGAGGAATTGTGGACCAAAGAACAAATAAGAAAATCCACTGTCAACTGGAGTGCTAGACACTTCATTCAATGCTCACTCCATCTAGTAGAATTCTCAAGAGTGGCTACCTGCGCAACTGCAAAAGAAATGTGGGACAGGTTAGAAGTGATTTATGAAGGAACCTCTCAGGTACGAGAAACAAAAGTCAACATTTTAGTTTCTGAATAGGAAATGTTCAGGATGAGGCTTGATGAGTCAAGTCAAGACATGTATGCTCGCTTAACTGTGCTTACTAATAGTCTAACTGATCTTGGAAAGAAATATTCAGAGCAGGAAATTGTAAGGAAGATTCTCAGATCACTGACCCCAGCATGGCACACAAAGGCTACCGTGGTTGAAGAATCCAGAGATCTCGCAACTACTAAGGTAGATGAACTCATTGGGTCATTGATGACCTATGAGATCAACTTAAAGAACAAAGAGGCCGAGGTACCTAAGAAAGAGTCCCTAGCTCTTAAAGCAGGACCCAGCGGTCAAAGCACTTCTGATGAAGGTGAGGCTTCTGCAAGTGAGCGAGATGAGGATGACGTAGCCATGCTCACACGTAAGTTCATAAAATTTCTGAGAAAAGAAGGTAAGAGCTTCATAAGAGAAAGGTCACAGGTAAGGAAAGGTTTCAAATATAATTCTGAAAACTTTAAGAAAGCTGACAAGATCATTTGTTATTCTTGTAACAAACTAGGGCATTTCAAGACTGAATGTCCGGAAAAATTCAGAAAACTGACAAATGGATGGGCAAGAAGAAGAACAAGACCATGGTGTCCACATGGAGTGACGAAGAAGAAAGTGGTGATGGAACCAGCTCCTCGGACAAGGAAAAAGAAGATCTATATCTCATGGCCAGAGGTGACGAAGAAACTAAGGTAAAATCTCCATTTGAAAATTTTACAATTGATGATTGGGAGGAAGCATATATACAGCTCATGGATAAATATGACATGTACAAAAAAGAGAATAAATCTTTGAAAAAAAAATTAACTCATTTGTGCATGATCATGATATGAATCATAAGACTGCTTCACTTAAAACTGAAATTAAAGACCTTAAGAAAATGATTGAGAACTTGGAAGAGGGAAGAAAAGAAATGGCTGACTTGAAAATTGAAAATGAAGACTTAAGAAATGAAATTGATAGTATGAAGCTAAAAATGCAAACCTATGAAAATGACATCAAATTGAGTAATGAGAAGTATGAAGCTGTCAAACAAGTCAACATTCAACACCTTCAAAACATTGAAAACGTACAAAAAGAGTTGAAGGATAAACAACATTCTTTAGAAAAGTTTGTAGATGGAAGAGAAAACCTAGATGCATTGTTAGATACAAGAATGAATTTCAGCAAGGAAGGGTTGGATTTTAATCCCACAAACAAAAGGTCAATTGGGTTAAAAACGGTCACATTTGTTTCCTCTTCTGATGCTTCTACCTCAAACACAACACCCAAAGGAAAAGAAAAGGTTGAAGAGGAAGCCACTGAAATTCCTAAAAAGATTGCTCAAAAGCCTAAGAAAAGTCAACCTTCCCCACAGCACAGGTCAACACTTCCTTGGCCATCCCCCGCTCAGCCTTCTAGATGCCACTATAACTGGGTTGCACGTAGGACAGGTCAACACTCACATTCATACAGGTCGACACTCCCATTCATACAGGTCGACACCACCTTACTTTTAGTGCAATTTTGATTCCTTTGTGCATCAATCCTATAAGTCTCAATCCCCTAGGTGGCAAAACAATCACTTTCAACCCAAAACCAACCAGTGGCCTCAATGGTTTAAGAAGCAAACTTCCTCAAACATCCACAAAATCCAACAAAGAGCCTCTAAACAGAAAGTGAATGTCAAAGCTGAAAAGAAAAATCAAATCCCTGCACCAAGCAAAGAAAACATGAATACAAGGAAGGTTTGGATTCCAAAAGAGAGTGTCATGTTTTAAAAATCTGAAGAAGTTGGTGGGACCCAAATTTTGCTGGGTTTCAAACTCTATTGCTTAATTTCTTGCGCAGGAGTGTCTTGCAGCCATGCATAATCGGTGGTACCTTGATAGCGGCTGTTCAAGACACATGACTGGAGACAAAATAAAATTTTGCCTCTTGGAGAAAAAGGAAGGAGGACACGTCAAATTTGGAGGGAACAACAAAGGAAGAATCACTGGAACATGTAATGTAGGTAAGAACCTCTCCAACTCCATCGGAAACGTGTTGCTAGTTGAAGGTTTGAAATACAACTTGCTCAGTATAAGTCAATTGTGTGATAAAGGTCACAAAGTGTTGTTTGACTCTCATGAATGTAGAATCCTTGAACCAAAATCTGACAAGGTAAAATTTTCTGGTAAAAGAGTCAACAATATTTACATGATTGACTTAGATGATCCTGCTCACATAAACCTCTGTCTTGCTATACCAAAGCCTGAGCTTGCATGGTTATGACATCGTAGACTAGGACATGCTAGCTACAATGTCTTACATAAACTTTTGAAGCATTCAATGGTGAAAGGTTTGCATGAACTATCTTTTAAACAAGAAAACAAATTGTGTGATGCATGTGCCCTAGGTAAACAAACAAGAAAATCATTCAAGGCTAGATCTGTAAATATGCCATCCAAACCACTCGAGCTGATTCATATGGACTTGTTTGGTCCATCCAGAACTGCTAGTTTAAGTGGTATAAAATATGGATATGTCTTAGTGGATGATTTCTCTAGGTTCACATGGGTTTTCTTTCTCACACATAAAAATGATACTTTTGATGAGTTTCAGGCACTCTATATGAAGATAAAATAAATCGGTGAGTTCAAAATCTCCAACCTTCAATCTGATCATGGTGGTGAATTTGAAAATATTGAATTCTATAACCATTGCAGTGCTGAAGGTATTTTACATCGATTTTCATCACCAAGAACCCCTGAGCAAAATGGTGTAGTTGGAAGAAGGAATCGAACACTCAAAGAGATGGCTAGAATAATGCTTGTCGAACGACAACTCCCAAGGAAGTTTTGGGCTGAGGCGGTAAACATAGCTTGTTACATTATCAACCGATCTATGGTAGGGCCACACACTAAAAAGACTCCTTATGAGTTGCTGAAAGGTAATAAGCCCTCTCTCTCACACATGAAAGTGTTTGGGTCTAAATGCTTCATCCACAATAATGACAAAAGAGAATTAGATAAATTTGAGCTCAAGAGCGATGAAAGTATATTCCTTGGATATTCTGATAGATCTAGAGCTTATAGAATTTATAACATTAAGAGTCAAACTGTGGAAGAATCACCCCATGTCTCCTTTGATGAATATCATGATGATTCTAAAAATGATAACTATTGCAGGAAAATGATGAAGACGGGAAATTCCTAAGCATGAAGGAAAAGAATGATCCTCCACAAGAAGAAACAAGAGAAGATGGTAACCTAGTTGAATCAAGCAATGTAAGGGATCAAGCTACATGAGAAGGTAATGATTTTACATACATTAGAATTCTTAAGGATTATCCTTTAGAAAATGTCATTGGAAGCTTGAATGATCCACCTAGAACTCGGTCACATTTTAGAATTGTGGAAGAATTAGATCATCTTGCTCTTGTCTCCCAGATTGAACCCAAGAATATTGATGAAGTATTAAAAGATGAAAATTGGATAAACTCAATGCAAGACGAATTAAAACAATTTGAAAGAAACAAAGTTTGGCATCTTGTTCCTAGACCATCATCACAATCTGTCATAGGCACTAAATCGGTCTTTAGAAACAAACTCAGTGAGAATGGTAAGATAATAAGAAACAAGTCTAGATTGGTGGCTCAAGAGTATAATCAAGAGTTTGGGGTAGACTTTGAAGAATCTTATGCCCCAGTAGTCAGACTTGAGGCCATCAGAATTTTACTTGTCTTTACATGCTGTAGACACGCTATTCCTGACGTCTCCTGAGAAAATCTCATATTACTATGCGACGTCCCGCAGCGGCTTTCGCATTTTGAATCGCTTGAGTGCTTCCTATTCTTGAGTCTTCTTCCGCTCCTTCGGCATCCGGAAACCGTCTCGTTGCGGAAATCATGCGGCATACGGACGACATCACCACCAATTAGACGCATCGGAAGTTTCCGAAACCAGGAGAATGTCTGGCGGACGGCTACCGACGCCATTTCGGGGAATCCGGGGGGTCTTCATGGAGGCATCCAGGCCCCTCGACGCCTCCATAATTTTCAAAATTACAAAAAACATAAAAAACATATAATAAAATAATAAAATCATGGAGCCGTCCACCTGTCTGGACGCCTCCATCAATGCAAAATATAAAATAATAATAATAATAATAATAAAACAAAATATAAAAAATAATTTAATGGAGGCGTCCAGGCCCCTGGACGCCTCCATCAACTTGCCCACGGGCGCCCTCCGTTTGCCGGTGGGTTTGGCGTTGGAGAAAAAATCCAAATTATGAAGACGTCATGCCAACTAGACGTGCCCATTCATGAATCACGGGCGCCGATTAAAACCACAAGTTGTGCCAAACCCCGTGCGGCTTTCGGCGGGGGTTCGGTGGGCTTTTATGGAGGCGTCCAGTTTCCTGGACACCTTCGTGAAAATATTCAAAATAAAAAAATAAAAATAACATAAAATATTATTTTTGCCCTGATGAAGGCGTCCAGGGTCCTCGACGCCTCCATCCTCCGGAGCCCTAGAAATAGAGACCCCCCCCCTCAGTCCGGGAGAGAGCTTTTTAAGAGGTCCGATAGGCTACTGGAGCCCAGAGGCTGTCGGAGCCCTTCCTAACCCGTAGTTTCTTTTCAGGAGGAGGTTGTGCCGGCTTCCCGGGTGCCCACGCTCGCGAGAGGAAGGTCGTCTTCATCCACCGCGCTTCCACGTCGTCCCTACGCTGCCGAAGCTTCGTCGGATCTCGCCATCGGCACATCCAATAAGCCAATTCTCTCCCCCTTCTTCTCCGTAGTTCTTTGCATTCATCATTTCGCATCCTCTATCTCCCTTCATAAGGGTGCCTTCTCTTATATACTTCTTGCATTCATCATCACACTTTCCTCCTACTCGAGTCCGAGAGGGGTTTAAAACCACAACAACCAGGTGTGTGTTCTGTCACGATTTCGTTATTTTCTTCGTAAGGGATTGATACTACACCGCCATTTTCTAATTTTGTTTACCTACTGTCTGTTATTTTGCAAGGGTAACTGAAGAAAGCCCTCTCCGTCGGCCGGCCGAAGGGGGAGGGAGAAGCAACCCGCCACTTCCTGCTAGTGAGGTAGGCACGATCACTCTTTATTTTGGGGTCTCTGGCCCCTGGCGATCACATCATATTCTCGAGGCTGCGGCGAGTCATTTACCGCAATGGCCGTTTGAATTCTGCTTCTTTTTTTATCTTGTTAGATCTCTTATCTGCTCATATTCTCGAGGCCGCGGCGAGTCACTTCCCGCAATGGCCGTTTGAATTCTGTCCTCCTACTTGTATATCTTGAACTGCTTCTATATCTGCTTGCTATATTCTCGAGGCCGCGGCGAGTCACTTCCCGCAATGGCCGTTTGAATTCTATCCTTTCGTTTGTATATCTTGAATTGCTTTTATATCTGCCTGCTATATTCTCGAGGCCGCGGCGAGTCACTTCCCGCAGTGGCCGTTTCAATTCATGTTATTTAATTCTCGCACCATTCCCATCCCCCGAGGCCGCGGCGAGTCACTTCCCTCTATGGCCGTTTAACCCCCATATCTTGCTATATTGTATTTGTCCCGCTTTCCCCGCCAGAGCAATCTCCTGTGGTGGCCCCTTCTCTTTTCTCTTATTTCTATGTTGCAGCAAACAAAACGATCCCGCGCGCTCCGCATTTCATTCCTCAACCGCGTGACGTCGCTCACAGATTGACGATCACGGTGGGACTACAGTTGCTTTCTTTTCAGTTACCCTTGCAATTTCTTGTGATTGGCTTTACTATCTCTTGTGTGTTGTTATATCTTGGTTATTTTCTTGTTCTTTTGTGCCCCATATCTCTGTCAGCATTCCATTGCATACATCCACCCCTCTTTTCTATTCTTTTTCATTTTTTTCTAAGGATCACCCTCTCTCGGTGAAGGAAGGACTTCACGTTCGGGAATTCCTCTCGACGGACTAGAATCTCCTCCACTGGGACCTCCGTAAGTCCCCGACATCGAAGAATATCATCTTCGTTCACTGGGCCGGTTGTACCATTGAAGTTCCCCAGAGTTAGTCGACCCATTCGTGGTGAGACGAGAGCCCCTAGCTGACACGGTGGTGAAACAAAAATGAACTAGGGTCCCTATTTTGTGTGAACTTCGGATCTGGTTAAAAACACAAAAAAATCATCAAAATCAAAACACAAAAAAGGGCGTAAAGGCATCAACTTGTTTGATAATCTCTGCTATTTGCTTGCTAGTGTATGTTTTTGCGTTCCAGAAAAACTGTGAGCATGGCTCACGAGTCTTTTGAGGAAAACCACCTTGGTCGTGGTGAGTCAATCGAGCCGCGAGTCCATGCTATGGACGCGGGTCCTTCTTATGAGCCCTCGCATGAGGTGCAGGTTATTGCAGGGGACACGTCCCCACCACAGGACATCTCCTCTTTGCTGGGCGTCCTCGCCAACACGGAGCTTACCTCTGAACAACTCTGGGCCCTGCAGGCCATTCTGAAGGGGAAATCTGTTTCCCCCACTCCCCAGGAATCAACTCCAGCCATCGCACCTCCCCAAGAGTCGGTGCAGGCCATCCCATCTCCTTCACTGGCGCAAGCCATCCAATCTCCCTCGCTTCAAGGGCAAGCGAGCCAACAACCTCCCTCATTCCAGTTCCCTTCACAATCTCAAACTCATGTTGTTCCCTATATACCACTTCAGCCGGGGCCAACTGTCGGCGGCGCGGCAGCTCCCTCTCATTCGGAGTTCCGCCCTCAAGTCTCCGGAAGATATTTTCCTCCCCAGTGGCAAGTGCCACCTTCACCGCCCGAGGAGCTCGCCCAATCGCTCCTCAATAGGTTCAATAGGAAGGACGTACAGTTTTAGAATTTGAAGAAAATGGTGGACGTGAAATCCACCCCGGAGGTTGCTTTGCCAATCCTTCCGGTCATCCATCTTCCTCCCTCCGAAATGCCCACGTACCGCAGGTACAATGGCACTGGCAACCCCTTCATTCACCTCAAGGATTTCATGTATGAGTCCTCCTATTGGCAAAACGACCAGAGATCCCTGGCATACCTCTTTCGGAGGTCATTGGACGGTCCTGCGCTAGAGTGGTTCTATTCTTTGGAGCCCCGGGAGGCCGAGAATTTTGAAACAGTCCAGAGAAGGTTCTTGCAAAAGTATCGGGATAGGGTCGGTCCCTCTCTTTCCATTACCGACCTAGTGGCCGAGAAGATGAAGTCCGACAAGGATTTTGTCCGCTATGCCGACAGATGGAGGTCCCTGGCAGAAAGAATAAGAGATACCCTCTCAGAGCCTAAACAAGTGAAGATGATTGTATCCAATGCCACCCCACAGTTCAGGCATGTCTTGGCCATGAACAAGCTCACCACCATGGAAGAGCTCTATGAAAGAGCCTGGTACATCCAGACCCAGTTAAAAGACTCCCCCATTATGAACATGTTTGAGCTGCCAAAGCCCAAGGTGGTCAGAAAGACAAGCGTTGGTGTCCCAGGCGGAGCAACAGAAGGGGTCGTAATAAATAAGCAAGTGAGTGCGGTCAACAACGCCAACTATGCCGCCAACCCAAGGCTTCCACAAATGCCCCGACTTCCCCTCCAACCAGGTCCTTTCCCCTCTCGTCCTCCACCCCAAAATGATCCACCTCAAAACAACATGCCTCAACTACTTCAACCCCAGCAACAACCTCGACCCCAGCAACAACAACCACCACTTCAGTACAACCAAGTTCCACCCCCAGGAAATTACGGTCCCCCACAGCAACAAAGGAGGCCGATTGGTCCCAAGAGAGCCTATTACCCACCATTGCCAGAAACTCTGGCAGATATTTTCAACGCCCTCATGGCCTCAAACACACTCATCCTACCCAGGGAAAGGCCTGTGTGGCTCCCGAATGTTGATACCTCCAGATACTGCATCTATCACAGGCAGCCAGGACACACAGTGGACAACTGCTTTCAGTTTAAAGATTACATCCACGATACGAATGATGAAAGTGGGATTGACTGGGATGAAATGAGGCGATACGTCGCCACTCTCAAGGCTAGGATACCTCCTCCTAGGCCACAGTTCCAGCAACAACAGCAGCAGTTACAACAGCAGCCACAGCAACAACCACAACAACAACAACAGCCTCAGCAGGCCCAACCACAATAGCCCAACATGGGCATAATCCAGAATCTATTACCGGAGCACCAACAGCCCAATCATCAGGTCAACCCCATCTCCTCCTTCCCGGAAGTCGGGAGAGAGCAGGTGTGGCACCCAGAAAGTACCTCTATTCTTTCTACCGCCAACCCTATCGTCATGCAACCCCCTCGCCTTGCCCGGGTAGCACCTCTCTCTCATCAACCCGCATCAGTACCGCATTCACCATTTCCACTGCCATCACGCCCTCTCATTCGCACCCCAATGACCTATCAGCCAACACCCTTCATTACGCCCTCACACCCTCTCATCTTCTCTCACTCCCCCACTTTACCATCCACCTCTACTGCATTTGCCCCTATGCCTTCTAAGCCCCTTATCACCCGTCCACCGTACGTAACCCCGCCTGTCTCCACCATACCACCGCCAATGCCTTCAAAACCACTCATCACCCACCATCCATCTCAAAACCATTACCTGCTTCAAACCCTACCCACTTCTACTTTGTCTCCACCTCCACCTTCCAGACCCCTTATCCTTCATAACCCATGTGATATCCCCTCTACCTTCACCATGCCTCTACCTAACAAACCCCTCATCAGAATCCCCCCTCCCATCATCGCCCCTGCTTCATCGACCATTCCTCCACCACTACCCCTCAAACCTCTGTTAAAACCCACTGTTACCCCTATAGAGATACAAAAGCCATAGGCGATGGTGCTCCGGAGTGGAAGGATTTTTCACAGGGTTTTCCCCCAGAACAGTCAGAATCCCGAGCAGTCTCAGCCAGAGAGGGACGATGGAGAACAACCGGAAAGATCTATCCCTAGAACACAGTATGATCTGTTGAAACACTTGGACAAGACGCCTGCTCGAATCTCCATCCTGGATCTGCTTCAGAGATCCACATCCCATCAGGCAGCCTTAATGGAGTATCTTCAAAAGGTCATGGTGAATGAGGATCTCCCTGTAGAAAAGATTTCTGCCGTCCTGACCCCAACGGACACACAACCGGCCATCATGTTCCACAACTACGAGCTCGCTCCCAAGGAAGCTTGGAAATATGCATTGTGCATTTCAATAAAAATTAATGGGGTATCCATACACCCGTGCCTTGTAGACACTGGTGCGTCCATAAATGTGATCTCCATGAGCACCCTTCAGTTGTGTGGGGTCGACGAGGAACAAATAAGACCTTCCTCGATCACAGTCATACCTTATGACAATAGCAAAAGGCCGCCGCAAGGGATGATTATTCTGAGGGCAGAGCTAGGCCCTATGTCAGTCCCCACGGAATTCCATGTCCTTGACATGGACCCCACATTCAAGGCCATACTGGGTCGCCCCTACATTGAAGCCATGGATGCTGTGCCTTCCACCAACCATTAGTGCTTGAAGTTTCCTTACAATGGAAGAATTATTAAAGTAGTCAGCACACCTGTCCTTCACACGGTGGATGCTATCAACACATCTCTGCCCTCTGTTTGGCCGTCTCATCGGCCCATATTGTCATTGTTGGACGTGTGTGATTCATCTCACATTCCGCTAGCACCAAAGAAGCCGATCAAGGTAACAACGCCATATCTCCCTTTTCACTCCAAAGGTTGGGAGATTATGAGAAACATCGGCTATCAACAGGACAAAGGTCTGGGTGCACAGCTACAAGGTAGGTTGAAATCACCAAAGGAGATTAGGCCGAACCGCAGGTTTGGCCTAGGCTTCAAAGGACCATTCAAGGCGGATTGGAAGCCCCTCACATGGACCCTATCAAACCACTTCAACAATGGGCTCGTTATTCAGATGGGGGATTATCCGCATAAAGCACATGGGGGGTCGCATGTTGTGTATTCAGCCGAAAAATGTCCGAGGGTCACAAAAAGAGGCAAGATCAAAGACCCGGAATGCGAATGGGACAAATGGTTTGATATACGGGACGTTTTTGTTACACTGGAAAGGATGTTCTCGTCTCCATAGCTTGAAGGACCGCCATTGATCTCTGGAATGCCAGAGAATATCATTACTGTTGCCAAGGTTCTAAACTATCCTCGTCCTCGTCAGAAGGACCCTGTCACCAGCGGATCTTCATCCGCCATCACCATCACCACCGACGACTCATTAGTCGTCATCTTCTCCATTCACTCGTCACAGCCTTTGTTGCTGTCATCTTCCTGGGCCAGACGGTTATCTGATGACCTTCCCAGATCCCCCTCTCTACTTACATACCTGCGCGAGTTTCTCAACCCGCGCCAGGTCTTCAATCATGATCTGCTCTACGAGCCTCCCAATCCTCTAGCCATAACCACTTTTCTCTCTCCTCCGATCTCTTTTCACTGTTTTGTCATCAAAAATGAAAACGAAAAAAAAACGTCATTTTCCAAACTCCTCAACAACACATCTTCGTTGAGGAAACCTCCTACATCTCCCACGGGTGCGTCCCGCCCTGCGGACCACCCGTCCAAGGTCCGATGAGCGACCTTTTCTACCCCTCCTCTGAGGGGTCTTTCCCTGTACATTCTTCACCATCCTCTTCTTCTTTTTCTTCTTCTGTAAATAATGTCAGTCAATCTAGGAATAATAAGTCAAAGGTAGTACCTAGGAAGAAATCCAAGGGTAGGCAGATCCCTCGTCGATTCCTTCTGGATTTAGCCGCCAGGTGTCAGGCCCTTCTTGCCATCCCTCAGTTGCTAGAAAATCCCATCCAGCTACCGGAAATAGAATGTGAGGGCAACTGTGCAATTGATGAGGGGTATGGAGTCTACGGGATCACGGATGAAGAATACCCTACTGAAGATGAGGGTGAAGAATATGAGGATGCGGCTGGCGCATATGCTAGTGGAATAAGGAGATTCGACGAGCCGTCAACCGTCGTAGAAGAGTCCACCAAAGAAGTCAACTTGGGAACTGAGGAAGACTCTAGGATCATCCTCATAAGTGATAATCTACCACCCTCTGAAGAAGAGGCATTAATTGAAGTTCTCAAAGAATATAAGGACACGTTTGCATGGAGCTACGAGGATATGCCGGGGCAGGATTCAACCCTGGTCGAACACCGTTTAACCCTAAAACCAGGGTCCGTCTCGGTAAAACAAAGGTTAAGGCATTTCCACCCTCAAATGACTTTGAAAATGAAAGAAGAAGTCGACAAGCTCCATAAAGCCAGGTTTATTAGAGTCGTCCTTTATCCTCAATGGGTGGCAAACATTGTCCCGGTCATGCAGAAATATGGGAAAGTCAGGATTTGTATCGACTTCCGGGACCTTAACCGCGCGTGTCCAAAGGATGATTTTCCCTTGCCTCACATTGATGTGTTAATCGACAACACAGCAGGATATGAGACCCTCTCATTCATGGATGGATTTTCAGGATATAATCAAATTCGTTTGGCAGAAGAGGATCAAGAGAAGACATCATTCACTACACCTTGGGGAATATATTGTTACGTGGTCATGCCGTTTGGGTTAAAGAATGCTGGAGTTACTTACCAAAGAGCTATGATGGCCATATTTCACGACATGATGCACATATATCTGGAGGTGTATGTTGATGATTTATTGGTAAAATCAAGGACCAGGATGGAACATCCAAGGGTTTTGGCTAAGGTCTTACAGAGATCAAGGGAGTTCCAATTGAAAATGAACCCAAAGAAGTGTGTGTTTGGTGTATCATCTGGCAAATTACTGGGTTTCATTGTGAGTAAAAGGGAGATCGAGATAGATCCCGACAAAGCTAAGGCCATCAGGGATATGCCGCCTCCTAAGAATTTGAGGGAAGTCCGAGGTCTAATCGGGAGGTTGTAATTTATTCGTTGGTTTGTGCCTCAGCACTCGTAAAGGTGTAAACCTTTCTATGAGTTGACCAAGCCAGGAGTAGAATTCCACTGGGATTCTAAATGCCAGAAAGATTTTGAAGGGTTAAAGGAATATCTGGCTAGTCCACCTGTTCTCATTCCACCCAAACCAGAAAAACCTCTGATCCTTTACATCTCAGTCCTGGATGACTCCATGGGAGCCGTTCTCGCACAAGCCAATGAAGAAGGCAAGGAACGAGCAACCTATTACTTGTCCAAACTCCTCAATCCCTGTGAGCAGAAGTACACATCTATGGAGAAAACTTATGCTGCCCTCGTTTGGGTAGTGCAGAAATTAAAACATTACTTCTTGGCCCATGAAGTCCATTTGATTGCTCGCATGAACCCTATCAAATTCCTCCTGGAGAAGTCCGTCCTTACGGATAGGCTAGCACGCTGACAGAGTTTCCTCTCTCAATTTGACATCACCTATATCCAGCAAAAGGTGATCAAAGGCTATGCTATAGCCGAGCATCTCGCTCACCATCCTCTCCCCAGGTTTGACCCTGTCCAATCAGAGTTTCCAGATGAGGAATTAATGTTCATCACCCAGTCTGACAAGCCAATGTGGACATTATATTTTGATGGAGCTCTAAATTCCCAAGGGAAGGGTATCGGCATTATCCTTCTAACGCCTGAAGGCGTTACCATCCCAGAGGCATTTCATCTCGCGTTCCCAGTCACCAACAACATTGCTAAATACGAGGCTCTTCTAGCTGGTCTGGAACTAGCCCGTTCTTTCTATATCACTGAGTTGCGAGTCGTGGGTGATAGTCAACTTGTTCTCCGCCAGGTGCTTACCAAATATCGCACCCTCGATCCCAAGCTCAAACCCTATCAGGAGCTGGTCTCCGCCTATGTCAAATTGTTCACCAAGCTGATCTTTGTTCATGTTCCTCGCGAACAGAACATTCTGGCCGATGCCCTCGCCTCCTTGGTGTCATCCTTCAAATTCCCTTTAGGTGCATGGTTTAGATCCATCATTCTCTACAAGCATCTTGTCCCTGCCATCCATGACCCTTACCTCCTAAAGATCAAGGAACGAGTCCTACAGAAGATCCAGAAGGGAGAAATTCTTGAGAAGAGGGAGATCATGCTGGCAGAAGTCGAAGAAGAGCTGGCTGACGAGGAGAAACCATGGTTCTATGAAATTGTCAAATACTGTAAAGATCAGTCTTATCCTGAAGGAGGCACCACAGAAGATAAGAAAGCCATAAGAAGGGTGGCTCAGAAATACACATTGGTTGGAGGTCTACTCTATAGGAGGAGCCTTACTGGCGTTCTGTTAAGGTGTCTTGACGACAATGAGGTTTGGAAATGCGTAGAGGAAGCACACTCGGGTGTGTGCGGTGGCCACGTGAATAGCCAGATGCTCGCTAAGAAGATCATTCGGCAAGGCTTTTACTGGCCCACTATGGAAGAGGATTGTGCCATCTATGTCCGTAGGTGTGTCAAGTGTCAGCTTCACGCCAATAAAATTCATTCACCATCCTCCTCACTTCATCCAATATCCTCCCCATGGCCCTTCTCCATGTGGGCATTCGACATCATCGGTCCCCTAGGTGATCCCAATTCCCTCACCAAGCAGAAATCTTTCATCCTTACTGCGACGGAATACTTCACCAAATGGGCCGAAGCCGAAGCTTACGCGGAAATCAAGGCGTCAACAGTCTGCAAGTTCATCATGAAGAACATCCTCGCCAGGTTTGGCGTCCCAAGCACAATCGTCACCGACAATAGGCCACAGTTCATTTCTCAGGACCTTCAGGACCTCTACAAAAGGTACGCAATTGCATTGCATCATTCATCACCTTATTACCCACAAGATAATGGCCAAGCGGAGGCCACCAATAAAACATTGATCAAAATCATCAAGAAAACCTGCGAGTCCAGTAAGTTTTCAGACTGGCCAGAAAAGCTTATCGAAGCTCTATGGGCCTATCGCACTTCAATCCGTACCCCCACCGGGCAGACTCCGTTTGCCCTTACTTATGGGACGGAAGCGGTAGTCCCGTACGAGACTCTGATACCTTCTCTCAGAGTACAATTGGATGAGGAATTTCCCCTCGACGAACGTCGCAATTCACTCCTTGCCCAGTTGGAACTCTTAGACGAGAAGCGGCTGGCCGCTACCGAGCATGCGCGTGTGTATCAAAATAGACTCGCTCGCTTTTACCAAAAGAAAGTCGTTGAGAGAAAATTCAAAGTCGGTGAGATGGTCGTAAAGAGAATTTTTGTCAAACCTGGAGGGCCGCGTTCTAAGCTCTAACCCAATTGGGAAGGACCTTACGTAATTCAAGCCGTGTACCCTGGCAATGCCTACAAGCTAGTCAACCCCGAAGGGACCGAGTTATCCCACCATTGGAATGGGCTTTATCTTAAAAAGTACTACCCTTAGCATAGTGTCAAAACAAAAAAAACAAAAATAAAAACAAAACAAAAAACAAAAAAATATTGAAAATCACTAAAAATATATAAAATCTTAAAATACCGATGCCTGGTGATCACCATGTAGTTAAGTCGCTGCATCCAACCTCCATGTTAGGATAGGGCCCATTAAGGCTTGGTAGGCACCGGGTCTTGGTCTGCCAGAACCGTGGAGATCCCTGTCCGGCCACATCGGCCTATGCACACTCAAAGGAAGCCAACATGTACTTACTTACGTATTTTATCCAAAAAAAGTTGGTAGCATCACCTAAGGTGGGGCCTCACCCAGAAGATCTCCAGAAGCTGTAATCTTTATTATTTTCTCTTCGACCAAATGAGACAGTCGGCGCCCTTAAAACGCTGAGCATGAGAAACCAAAACTCAAACCCCTTAAGGTAAGAGTAGGATCCATTTCCTCGAGCATCGATCAGAGCACGAGAAGAGGGCAGTGTCCCCGCAGGCATACAAAAGGGAGCCCACAACGTCAAACGACTATATCTCCCTCGCAAAAAGAAACACAAAATCAAAATCAAGAGAAAAGCCTGGTCGTGACCGTGCCTGATGCGATAAATGGAACCCCTCAAAGTAAAAGTCTGAATCCACAAAAGGGACCATGGAATGTAAATGCTCGAGATTTGGTCCGAAGTTGTTCGAAAGAGGAGAGTTAATGGGCCCTTATTGACTCGCCGGGTTAACGGTTTTGCCGGTCCTCTCAGGAGGTTTACCCCATGCACTCTTCCTTCCTCCTCTAAGGATGAAAGCTAGATGGAGTTTCTAAAGGGCGACGCCCGCCAAGGTTTGCGACCTTATTTTAATATACACATATGGTTGCCTACTTTGAAAAGTAAAAGCTATCGCTGCGAAGGAGTCTCTGTGTTTCAGGCCGGTCAAGACCCATGTTTACCACCTTGATGTCTTCTTATTTAACCTTGGGCTTAGGCCAATGCAAGCGCGTCACCTATGGGTGCGACGGCGTCTGATTCCGGGTCAACGTCGCGCGGTTGGTCGTTAGGGTTCCAGGGTGTTCCATCATATACCACCTAGGGTTGTGAGGAAATAGACCCGGGTCGGGCAAACCATTTACCTCGAAAACCTTTTGTGTGAATCGCTGTGGTCGGAAGCGACTGGGAGCCTAAGCATGGTATGACGGTATTGTCATCAAGGAAAGTCTTAGCCGGCGAGATTATCATTCGAGGGGTCCAGAGGCCCAAATCAACTTAGATGTGCACTTAGGATACCTGAGAGGTTAGTAAGAAACCCATGTTCTCATGTAGGTTAGGTGCCATTTGGATGCTTGCCAGGCGTTAGCAACAAAAAAATGAAATGATAAAAAAAAAGAGAAAATGTACATATTTGCAAACAAAAAAATGCCAAATATAAAAAGAAAAATAAATCAATTTTGCATGATTACATTTGTATGCAGCATTTCACTTTTTAATCTCGCTTGCATTCGTGTGCTTGTCTGTCGCATTCATCATCACCACATCTTTCCCTTGCCTTCGTTAATAAAGGCTTGGCCCCTTGACCCGTTATCAAGGACAGTCAAAGTGACCATCTGCTTATTGAGCAAGGGGCCAAGTCAGAGCAGAAATTCTGATTTGTTTGTTTCAGTGATGTGTGCAGGGATTCGAGGCAACAAGAGCAAAGGTGAAAACCAAACAAAACCGAACTTTTTATTCTATTCCAAAAATAAAAAATTACATCAAGTTCCACCCTCTCTCTCTGCATTACTCATCCCGCTACTCTCCGAGCAAAACGCTCTCAAGGGTGCTACCCAAATACGAAAAGCGGTACTCCTACCGCTCTGTACTCCTCTTCCTATTCCCACACCCCGACGTTGATCCGTGGGGGCAGCAAAAAAGCTACTAACACGAAAGCCACGCTCTCGTGCTCTTCGGTAGCGCTCCTCACCATCTCTCAGCCATTGTTCAGCAAGACCAAGGCTGGTTCGGAGTTCGAACAGCTGGGCCTCTATGGCCCTTCGTTCCTCCCTTTCAGCCAATCTGTCGGCTCTTTCTCTCTCTCTCTGTCTCTTTCTCTCTCTGCCCGTTCTCTCTCACGGTCTTCCCTCTCCAACTGGAGAGTGATCCTCAACTCTATGGCATCCCTAGAAGAGTCGTCATCTGGACGGCGTCGCAGTTCCTCCTCCAACTCTACTATTCTAGACTCCCTTTGCGCAGCTTGGGCAAGTGACTCGTGCATCTCTTTTTTCCTGCCAGATATACCATTTCAGATATGCAGCAAGACATAAACAAGGAGAACTCAACACTGAGACTCTTACCTGTATAGAGAGCATTCCTTCTGCCTCCATGGCACGCTGCGTGGCACGAGCAAGTTGCTCGTGAAGCAAGTCAAGTTGTGAGGTAGGGATCCATAAGCTGGAAGAGACTCCACCGGCCCCCATCGCCGATGAGGCCGCGTCAATCCGGGCGCGTTGTAATCATGAGATGATAATTAATGGCCGAACACCATGAATCTAGGGCCGTGATTCGGAGTGTGCACTGTATACACCTACCGAGGCACTCAAGACTCCACGTGTGTCACCCAATTATTGCTCCGTCTCTGCCAGGCGAGATCGCAAGCTCGCTATCATGGTATCACGGACATTCTGCAGCCATAAGAGTCAGCATTTCCACAACAAAAACCAAAAGAGAGAGGGAAAAGAGGAAAGGGAGAGATCTACCTCCACAAGTCCCCGGGATTGGAGCAGCTCTACGTACATTGTCTTATACAGACGCAGGTAATCCTCGCTATCCTGCGCATGCGATTCCACAATTATGCCACCCCGTTGCCAATCTTCATACTGTTCGGGGAACTGCACACGCTAATCAATGCAGGTTGTCGGTCCCTGTGTCTTTCTCCCGACGCGAGGTGGCGCAGCCGTATCCACCCATTCCTGAGCCAGTCCTAAAGTCCTCATAACCAATCGTAGCCGAAGCGGCTCGATTTCATTCAGGCAGTGCATCCATAGTTCCCGTCCGAACCGGGCACGACTTGTTAGAACCCATGGTTGGTCGACATCGACCATGCCTGAGTAGGGTCTCCAGTTTACCTAGGTTATGTTGTACATACCCGTTTAGCCGGTCAAAGCCAAAAACAAAATGAAAATGATTCCAAAAAAAAAAAAGAACCCCACCATCGCTGCAGGGAACTCCTGTAGCTCCCGCCTTAGCACCATCAGTTGGTAGGTTAGGGGTGCCGCACTCATTATGGGTTCCCACCGCCTGGCTAACGGCACCATCACTGGTCGCCAATGTCGAGCTCTCCCCATCGGGAGGTAATAATAGCTCCACAGCTGCATTAGCACATGCCATCAGTACCTTAAGTGGACTATTACAAAAACAAACAAACAAAATACAAAACAAAACTAAACTAAAAAAATAAAAAAAAATACCTGGATGAATGGTGTGAAACCACTCGCAGTCATCTCACGGTCTGCCTCTTGGAATAGACCTGTAAACAAATGCGCCAGCATGGCAGCTCCCTGTGGACGCGGGATTTTTCTTCCGCTATCTTATTTAATTTTATTTGTTTATTTATTGATTTATTGGCGTGCCAGTCACCATGGTGACAATTTTTATTATGCGCTCGACTTGACTTGGTCAATCGATTGTGAAGTTCGAGTCGGGACCAAAAGCCCGCCATACCATAAAGGCTATGACGTTAATTACGCCCTTCCTAAGAAGGACAACCCTTGATTAAACGCCAAAATAGGAGGCCGCTCGGGGCGGTAAAAAGAAAAATAACAGTGCGTGATATTGAAGATATTGTTATTCTGGGCAGACAATTTAGTGCACAGTAGATTACTACACCGACATGACCATCTCTTATGTGGGTCGTGCCGGGTAGGAATAGGACACCGTTCACGCAATGGCGGGACGGAATCCGGACCATCATCGGGGAGATGTCCCCTTTCATATTTCTCATCCAGCCAAGGGCCTCGCAGCATACATATTCCCAGGAAGATTGAGCCGGACGAGGGGCGTGTGACATGCACCTCCCGGGACTTATCGGGGTTTTAATATCTATCGACATTTCGACAGCATCTCCCCACAATCTGGATTATGCCCAGGGGAGAATAGGCTATCACCCACGGAATGCCGGGATGAAAGCCGCGAAAAAGGAGGGAGCAAACCTCCCACATTGTACATGTATGCCCTGGGGCAATGTTCGATTCTTCCCTTATAGGAGCCGGTGACACTCGTGCAGTGGCAGAGCTCACCTTAGCTAAAGGGGTTGCTCATAAACCCGATACGGATCAGTGGAAAGTAAGGGAGCCTGACTCCCTTTGATTTTATCCTCGGGACAGCTCTGGTGACTCATGAACATCCCTAGGTGAGTTTGATAGAAGTGTTGGAGGCTCATTGGGTGGCAGGACAGCCTCTCGGCACGGATTTGACTGGATATATGGGTTCTCGGCATGAAGACCACTGCACCGAGAAGGGTTCTTTGCAAGGCACCATTTGGGGCGCCGGGAAGCTGGCGTTAGTGGAGTTCTCGGCGCAGGCAAGCAGGGAAGCCAAGGGGGTCTCACGGCGCCAAGGCAGAAGGGTGAAGGTGTTAGGCTCCCGGCGCAAGCAAGGAGGCCAAGTAATTAGGGCTCTCGGTGTCAGAAGGATGCCAGAGGTGAGTGTTCTCGGCGGGTTCAACATGGAGAGCTCCCGGCGCGACGAGGAAGAGGCCAGGATGTAAGCTCTCGGCGCAAGGGCCAAATGGCCAGAGGAGGTTCCCGGCGCGCAGGGGAGAAAGCCATTGGATGGCTTCCCGGCGCGATGCAAAACATCCAAGGGAGCTTCTCGACGTGGCCAAGGTGCAAGGCTCCCGGCGCGAAGGGCAATTGTTAAAGGGGGGTCTCCCGGTGCGGAGGCCAGAAGGCCAAGACGGTTCTCGGCGCCTGAAGGATCGTGCCGAGAGCTATTCATCCAGTTTACTGTATGCGGGGCCGCGAGTTGTGAGGGCGCCGGGTAAGAACAGAGGTTTACGGTACTCTGTTCTTGAATCTGTTGAGGATCCAGGGGTTTTCCTAGTGATTCAGGCCAAGATAGACGGGCCTTAGGAAATCAAAGGGCTCAATTCATCAGACTACAATTGGCTTTGGCTTGGATTTCAAAGGGAAGGCCGGAGGTGGAGAGCTATTTGGGGGAAACGCGGTTTAGGGTATCTCTGTCACCAGCGTTCCTCATGATCCGTGAGGATGATTTCAGTATACTCACCATCATCTGGGGGCCAAGAGATGACTGTCTCTGGCCCCAGGGATGACTTCGGCAAAGCCGATGAGCATGAATGCAACATCTAAGACCGAGAGGCAGTTGCTATGTATCCATGCTTTGCTTCAGAGGCCAAGGGATAGTCTATCCCTGGCTCAGAAGCAAGCGTGAGGAGCGCTCGGGAAACGGGCGAATAAACAGGCGATCGATCGACCTGGGGAGGGGGATAGCATGCTATTGAATGTTAAGAAGAGACAGACAACACGGGGGATGAACATAGAGCTTCAGAGAAAACCAAAGCAGGGATGGACTGCAGCCCACCATATTTATCCATTCGATAACATTCATTGGGTGAGATACATAATGAGGAAGCAGGGGGAATACATCACTGCATCGGTGTGAAACCGGCTACGGCATTGCAGGCCACATCAGAAGAGGAAAGAAGAGAGACCATCGAAATAAAAAAGAGACGAACTATAGAAATGGGGGGGGAGGGCGGAGCATTGACTCCTCTCCCTCCCCGTTGCCCACCTTCGCTCAGCTTTTGGGAGATCTCTCTCTCTCTTCCCTCTTTTCTTCTTCAGCTCTCTTTCTCTTCTTGTGGACGAGGTTGTAGGTTTCTTCGGTGTGTCTCCCCCGATCACCTTGTGTGCTGTGTCTTGTCTGTTCTCTTTGAATGAGGGGGTTTTATATCCTTCGTTGGTGTCCTCTCGGCAGGCTCGTCCCAGCGCGCCTCAACTGTAGGCGGAGCTCCCGGCGCGCGGGGCTCAAGCTTCTCGGCGCGGCCTGTTGGCCTTGACAAGGGGATCCCGGCGCCACTTTTATAGGCCCACTTAGGTCTTTTAGACTAGGCCTCTTATTGGTCCTTCAAGTACATCAGCACCCGAAAGGGCCCTCCATTGGTGACATAGTTTCTATTGAGATCATTCATAGGTTTTCATCAGTCGGTAGACTGGGGTTTCATCGGCATTGCCATCTGAATGACGACAAAGTTGGACATCATCGTATCGGTATCGTCACTTGAACGGTGACAAGACCGGACATCAGCTTTAGCCTGGAAAGACTTCAGCCAGGTGACTGCTATTTCATCAGTGCCGCCGTCTGACTGACAATGGCATCGGACATCAGCTTGGCCGGGAAAAGGCTTCAGCCGGGTAGATGGTTGACGAACTTCGTCATTGATCTTTCACTATTGGTCTGATCTTCCTTTCAATTCTGTCTCTGCCCTTGCTCATTTTCAAGGTGTCAACAAATGCCCCCCACCTGCGGGCGGCGTAAGCGCAGCATAAGGGGCACGGGGTCTGCAGGTGCCTTTCATCATTCGAGGGTATCTTCCTCCATTTCTCTTTGACATTGTTCTTCGGCTTAATCATTTTGCTGCAGCAATATTATGCACATGTATCTTTCATTTTCATGTTTTTCATTTCCATATTTTCTGATTTTATTGTCAGCACTTTGGAGCCTTCTTGGCCTTGCCTTGGGCTTCTCGGCGCGAGGTAGGACCCTTCTCGGCGCGGGTGCTTCTCGGCGCGACTTGTTGTCGGTGCGGGCTTCTCGGCGCGGCCTTCTCGGCGCGGGCCGTCTCGGCGGGGTTCTCGGCGCGGAGGTCTTCGACAGACTTCTCGGCGTGGGCGTCTCGGCGCGCTTTTCTTCACGCTGAGAAGTCCCTCTTTTCTTCTTCTTTTTAACCCCCCCCCCCCCCCGAGAGGGCTTTTTACTTCATTTCTTACCTCTACCTTCTCTCTCTTCATCTCGGCGGCGGTGGTGTGCTCCCCCGAGAGCCTTACTTCATTCTCCCCCCCTTTTTGACCCGTTCATTCTCGGGTAAGTTCACTATGTGGGATTGAGTCCCATTTTATGCTCGGGATCACTCCCTCTTGGTGGGTGACTCCCTATTTTTCTTGGGCAGACCCCGGACAAGAGGAGATGCTGCCAAAATTTAATTGGAACTATTTATTTAATCATCACATGCTCCTTCATCTTTCCGATGCTTATTTTCATCTTTTCTTGATTGCAGTCACTGACATGGCTTCCGACTCTTCTGCTGCGGCTTCCATGACTGTGGGAGCGAGTTCATCGGCTCAGTCGGACATATCTCGGGCTTCAGTCAACTGGCTGAATGTGAATAGTCTAAGCTTCGGCTATAACCAGATCGCCACTGTTGACGAGTCCTCTGATTCTGAGACTGACACAGTGCCGTCTTCCGGAGTCTATTCTTCCACAGAAGGGATTGATTTCAGAAGGGCTGTCGACTACTGTCCGGACCTGCCGAAGGATCGTCATCTGCTGCCATTTATCCGGACCTTCACCATAGGCGGAATGAGGGATTTCTTGCTTGCTCGGTCTATGGAAGCGGCAATACTTGCTGACAGAGACAACATGAAGGGTTCTGTCTATCGCGCCCGAGCTATATATCTCCCGGGTGAGCAGAGGGACTGGAATGCCGTGATGGGCATTTCTGAATTAGAGCCGGAGAAGAAGATGCTGACCCGGGCTCCAGAGTTTACCCCGGCAAGGTGGGACCATGCAGCCGGTCACGTCCATCGGGAGAAGCCCAACTTTGGACTTTTTCTAGCTCCTGTGAAGTGGGGTTACAGGGATGAGCCATTTATTCTGAACTGTCTGGCCGTTCAATTTAAATATCAGCTAGCTGCCGGCTGGTTTGGAGATGCTAAAGTGACAGACGCCCATCTCTTCAGGGTAGGAGCCGTGGAGTTTACAGAATTTGTTTTGAAGGAATACGCCCCTTTACTGATTAGAGCTGGGGTATATCATAGTGTATTTGCCTCCAGGTTCCGCTATCCCATCTCTCGGGGATTATGTTGCGGCATGCTTGAAGTGTTCTGCCCACAGTTTAATACATTCTATACAGTAAAAGGCGAGACTTCTCTCGATCTTTGGAGTCTTGTGCAGCTTTCAGGCCTGCCTATAGATGGGGAGCCATATGAGGAGGTCTGTCTAGACGACTCTGTAAAGGACGCCTCTGATGGAGAGGGCAGATATTCTTTTGGCTACGCATACCGGTACTTGATGATGGCTTATCGGATCATTTGTCTGGCCTATAGCAGAGGATCTTCTAAAGGATATCAACCCCGGGAAAAGAGCAGCAGGTTGAGAGTCCGTGTAGGACAGTGGATACAGTACTTCTTCGGGGGTCCCTTGAAGTATACAGACTTTCCTTCCGTGGGACCGACTCCTGGTAAGCAGATCAGAGCCCCTCGTTACAAATCGGCATTGCCGGCTTCACTGCGCCGAGCCGGTGTAGACGGCCCGAACCCAGCAGGGGTTGACCCCATTACTCATTGTGCAGCTTATCTGACCTTCTGGCTGTGCACTTTCGCTCTCCCCCAAGGGGACGAGACGACTATCAGACCGGAGGCTATATATCCGGCCTGTCAGATGGCCTGGGGGATGAGACTGTCTCTGTGCCCGGCGGCTTTGTGTTTAGTTTACAAATCGCTGGGAGATTTGCACACACATCGGGTTCCCCGTTCCTTACGGACTGTAGGTCCATTTCATTTCTTCAATGCTTGGGTTTGCAGCATTTTCCCCGAGCTGGCCCCGAGAACTTTGCATTCAGACACACTGCTCCCCCGGATGATTGAGTTTGCTAGCGCCGAACCCGGTCTTTTCTCAGAGTAGCTGTTTAAGATAAGGGGTAGGTTGACAAAGGTGCATGTAGATGCTCCTGGCAGCATTCACTTTTGGAGCTTGGCAGCAGGTTCGGCTCCTTTAGTAGATCCTCAGAGGGAATGCAGAATGGAGGAGGTAGAAGTTTACGTCCATCCTGTTTCGGGGGCCAATGCCACCCGGCCCATATTAAAACCAGAACTGGTAAGGTGGGCTATGGCTATCCGACCCAGTGTATTGGTCTTCAGGAAGGGAGGCTTGCTCATTTTGGAGCCCTATTACCCATTCCGTTTTAGTAGAAACTTTGGCTACGATCAGCATATTCCTTCATCAGCTGCTCAGTTTCCTTTGGACAGCCGTGCTAAGCATGGGTCCTCCATTGCCAGTGACGGTCGGATATGGTGGGATTTCTTTCATCGCCGAGAGGGCGTAACTTTCAGGGTCCCGACCGTTTCTAATCGTATTCCCCGTGTCACCTCAGAATATATTAAGTGGTGGAATACCCGTACCAATTTCTATAAAGATGGCAGAGGCGCCTTTTGGGATGTGGCCGAGCGCTCTTTCTTAAAGCGGTAATCAGGGCCTGTATTTGAAATTGATGAGGTTCATCTGAAAAGGCTCTATTCACAGCATCCGAGGGAGGCGAACACATATTGCCAAGCGTCGATCCTTAAAAGAGGAAGGTTCTAAAATACCCACTCCTGTATTTTCTGAGATCAATGAAGATGCTTTTACAAAGAACCTGAGGCAGCTGGGCCACATAGGGAGTATTCATGTGGAGGTGCAGTATCCATTTCCCCCGGAGGAGCCTCTCCCGACAGCAGCCCCCTGGAGGGGCCCGGTGGACAGATTTCATCCTTATAGGACGTTTGTGCGGAGGGAAGACCGCACCCAGACATATTATCAGCACACTTCTTGGCTTTTTGTGATAAGTACAATATGAAGTGATCTAGAAGGGGAGGGGATGAATAGATCACTATTTTTTCGTAGAATTAAAAAATACTGTAGAGTATATCGCTAAACGCAAATAACCTCGAGCTCCGACTATCGAAAATGATGCAATGCAGTTAATAGCTCAAGCAAATAGAAGGCATACCACAATATTACCACAATCGATCACACAAGGACTCAGAGGATTTTAAGGTGGTTCGGTCCTTCAGACCTACATCCACCCCACACTCAAACCGAGTGTGGCTTCACTAAAGGCTGGGCAACACAGCTTGCCAAACAACTGTTGATACACAGCTTCCCAGGAGAACAACCTCTCCTCTTCCTCCTACCAGGAGGGAACCTCTAGCGACCAGCAGTCACTAGAACCCAGAGACTCTCGTCTCTCTTCCTCTTTACCAAGAGGGAACCCCACTAGTAGCAGCCTTGCTACTAGTGAACCAGAGGTCGAAGACCCCTCTTCCTCCCAACCCGGAGGGAACCTACAAGCACCCACCTGCTGCTTGCAGACTGGAGATTGACTCTCCCTTCTCCTGATCTCACAGGAGGACCCCGACCTCAGTCCAGAGGATCGGAAACACAAACAAGAACAGTTGAAGAAAGGCAAGAACAATAAACGAAAAATACGATCGAAGGAAATCAAATGCCAGAAAATGGAAACAATGTAGCTCAGTACATAGCAATAGACTTCGGATTTGATCCGCAAGTCAGAACAACTCTTCTGATCACTCTTCTGCTCTCTCTCTTTTTCTCTCTGCTATTCTTTCTTCTTTCTTTTCTTTTCCTGGATCGAAGGGCTCTCTATTTTCTTGCTTTTTTCTTCTATGCCACTCTTCTTCGATCACCTTCATCTGAGGACGAAGGATTCTATTTATAGCAGTAACAGCAGGTGGATAGGGCACAGAACGCGTGTGCCTCCCACGCTCGATCCAGAATCTTCCTGCCACGTGCCTTTATCAGATTGGTTCCTCTTGTCTCGGATCACGTGCAGCCCAGAAGTGTGGAATGTTCTTCCTCGGACCTGTAATGAGATTAAATCCATTAATACGCTGCATGGCCACAAAAACCAAAACTGCATGAGGTATATAGTAACAGCACAACGTGACTATTACTCGAAATGACACAAGAATGACACGAGATACTCTGTAACAGGTCAGACACACAGAAGGAAATGACACGAGGTGAGGTTATAAGCCAAAAGAGACACGAGGTCACGAAAGCAAAAACAACACGAGGACAACACGGGCTAACGACAGAAACTGACACGAAGTGGTTGCAAATATTCAAGACACGAGGTCTACGGAAGGCAACACGATGTGTGGTCAAGGCGAAAACGACACGAAGTCTAAAGCGAGAAACCAACACGAAGACAGAATATAAAGAAACGACTCGAAGTGAAAACAACACGAAGTGAAGTTTGACACGAAGTGAAGACAACACGAAGTGAAGTTTGACACGAAGTGAAAAACAACGACACGAAGTATAGTGGTGACAAACACACACTACACAGAAAGCGACACGAAGCCAGTAAGAACAGCACGAGATGAAAACAACACGGGCTGACCACAACTTAAGGACGAAAAATAGAAACCGACACGAAGACAGATGAACACGAAGATGTAAACACAACACGAAAACATGGACAACAGTAACCGTCACGAAGACAGATGAACACGAAGATGTAAACACAACACGAAAACATGGACAACAGTAACCGTCACGAAGTGTGGTTACTAAGTAGGAGCGACACGAGGTCTACAGGAAAACTACTCGAAGTTCATCAGAACTTTTAGAGCAGCTTCAGGAAAACGACACGAAGACATGAGAAGAGAAAACAACACGAAGTGAAATGAACACTTGAACTTAGACTGACTTAGAGACTCAACGAAAATAGACTCGAAGACAGGAATACAAACGGATGACATGAGCTAAGGATGACACGGAAACAACACAGTAATCAAAGACTGCACGAGGTGAAAGACAACACTCAATCAGACGACAACATGGCTAACTCGACACGAGGTAAAAATGCGAAGTAAGAATGACATGAGGTTTAAGGAAAACAGCACGAAGACCGAACTTGTACGAACACACGAAGTGTTACCTCTTAGCAACTTTTTCATATAAAACCATGGATAACTCAAGTGCAAGATATCTGATCAAAAATATCAACAACAATTAACATAGTGTTGCTCATCATCAAAACACTTAGGGAAGACACAAAATCTAACAATCTCCCCCTTTTTGATGATGGCAACACTATATTAAGTATAAGAGATAAGTTCAAAAGAGATCATTTCAAGAGATTTAATGCAGACAAATTAAAGCAGACTTTCAACGCACTAGCTTCCTTGCTTCCTCTGATGACACCAGAACACTCCCCCTGAACACAGCAACAGATTACCTCAGACTTGATAACTAACTCCCCCTCAACACTATGGCATGCCACAAAAACTCTGAAACTGAAACCACACAATTCTCTCCCCCTTTGACATCATCAAAAACTAGGGGCAAATCTGAAGATACAGAGAAAGGAAAATTGCTGACTATAGAGAGAAAAACAGGACAGAGTAAGGCAGATAAATGGAGGTTATTGAGATGTTTAGTCAATCAAGAAAGCCATTAATTTTATGTGAGGATTTTTGTAGATCAGTTAGTCAGACTGTGCAAAAACTGTGAATAAGGATTCGCTCCATACACAGAACCAGATTCTAAGCAAGTGAGTTACAAGATACCAGTTTGATCAAAGTAAGTCTTTACGGAGAGAGTATAAAGTAAGACAGTCTGAAGACAAAGATCTGTGGTATTGAGAACAAACAAATCAAGAGCTATACTTCAAGTGAGCAGGATCTTTAAAGATAGTCAAGATCAAAGGTAAGTCTGTCAAGTACACCTTTGACATTAGGGAGACACCTTGTTTAGAGGCATGAAACCCCAGTTACTCGGTGGCAGGACCACATTACCCCTTCTGACAAGAAGACAGAGATAGTATTCTAACTGGTGTTGACATTAAGATGACACCTTTATCAGAGGCCAGACACCCCAGTTACTAACCAGATATGTACCATAGCTCTGTATGATCAAGACAATTAATAAGAAACCAGATAAGTACTGCCATCTCATGACATGGGATGTTTTTTTTTTTCACTTCATTGATGAAAATCCCAGTTTCTCAATGAGCAGTTAACAAGGTTGACAACAATTTTATGAAATTTTTTGTTTTTATTAACCAGCTCTTAACACCTTGTTAATTAAGCTTGAGTCCGTTTGAGAACAATACACCAGATCCAAGGTGATTCAGACTAGAGCACAAAATACCTCATTTCGGACTCAACATTGACTAAGTAGGTATGCTGTACTGGTTAGATCAGAAGACAGTTACCGTGTAGGAAGATAATCTTTGAATACAGATTTTGATCTCAGTGGGACTAACAGCTGAAATTCTAACAAGAAATTAGATGAACAGTCTTAAAGGATAAAGCATCCAACACTTTCTTTTATACACCTAATCAACCTGATTCTCTTTTGATGTCAGCAAGATGTCGTTCGGAGTATGTTCAAATTAGGCCAAAGACCAAAGCACCTATTATAAATCTAGCTCCCCCTGAGACCTTGACCCCAACACAGACTTAACCAAGACAACCCTCAAAACACTTCAAAGAGAACACCATGAAGTTTGAACAGACTATTCAATCAAAACGGAGTGAGTCACCAAACACTCATAATGAAGTTATTTCTTCAGCAACAGACAATGAATATGATAAGCACAATAACACATGACATGGTATTCAGAAATCAAATGTTCAATCATGAAATTCTGTAAATACCTAGTTCTCTGCGCAAAGTGCTAAATTTTTCAGTATCCAGTGGCTTAGTGAAGATATCTGCAATTTGTGAGTTAGTGCCAACATGGATCAACTCAAAAGTCCTCTTAGCTACTTCATCTCGAATAAAATGATGCCTGATTTCAATGTGTTTAGTTCGGAAATGAAGTACAGGATTCTTTACAATATTTATTGCACTAGTATTGTTACAAAAGATAGGAGTACAACCTAGCTCAACCGAGTAGTCCAGAAGCTGGTGTTTTATCCATATAACATGTGTGCCACAGCTCCCCGCTGCTACATATTCAGCTTCAGCAGTAGAAAGAGCCACAGAGTGTTGCTTCTTGGATCCCCAAGAGACTAAGCATCCTCCTAGATATTCACAGTGACCACTAGTACTCTTCCTGTCCAATTTACATCATGCATAATCTGCATCAGTGTATGCAATGAGATCTAACTTACATGATGCAGGATACCAGAGACCTAGATCATGTGTGGTAGATAAGTATCTAAAGATTCTCTTTACAGCTGCCAGATGCAATTCAGTAGGCCTAGCCTGGTATCTGGCACACATCCCTACACTAAATCGAATGTCGGGCCTGGATGCAGTTAAGTAGAGGAGTGAACCGATCATACCTCTATATAGTTTAGCATCCACCTCTTTACCTTTTTCGTCTGAATCCAGTGAGGAGCTGGTACCCATGGGTGTTGAGATTGTCTTGAGGTTGGTCATTCCAAACCTTTTCAGCATCTCCAGAGTATACTTGGTTTGATTTATGAAACAACCATCCTCCATTTGTTTGACCTGCAGTCCAAGAAAATATTTTAGTTCGCCAACTAGACTCATTTCAAATTCTTGGGACATAGACTCAGAAAAATCTTTACATAATTTTGAATTGTTAGATCCGAAAATGATATCATCAACATATACCTGGACCATAATTAACTCCTTTCCGAGACTTTTGGTGAATAGGGTTTGGTCAACCTTACCTCGAGTGTAGCCCTTGCTCACAAGGAACTCAGAAAGTCTCTCATACCAGGCTCGGGGAGCCTGCTTCAATCCATAGAGGGCTTTATTCAACCTAAAAACCATGTTAGGCTGAACAGAGAAATTAAACCCAGGAGGTTGTTCAACATATACTTCTTCCTTCAATAGCCCATTTAAAAATGCACTTTTGACATCCATTTGCTGTAGCCGAATGTTTCTAGAGCATGCAAATGTAAACAGAATTCTTATAGCTTCCATCCTAGCTACTGGTGCATAGGATTCATCAAAATCCACACCAAATTCCTGACTGTAGCCTTGAGCTACAAGTCTTGCTTTGTTTCTAGAGATAGCACCATTTTCATCAATCTTATTTTTGAAAACCCATTTAGTGCCAATGACATGAGTGTTTTCAGGTCTAGGAACTAGTTTCCATACATTATTTTTCTCAAATTGATTTAATTCCTCACCCATGGAGGATACCCAAGAATCATGCTTTAAAGCCTCTTCCACAGTCTTGGGTTCTACCTGAGATGTCAAAGCAGCTAAGTCATGTTCTTGGACAGTTCTAAAATGAGACCTTGTCCTAGTGGGATCATGCAAATTACCTATGACATTTTCACTAGGATGATCTTTGTGAAATATTACCTCACCTGAGGGTTCACCTACCTCAGTTGCTCCTTCTTGTTGTAAGTTTTCTGGTTGAGCAGTTTGCTGCATCTCTTCTTCTTCAATTTTCTCCAAGAAATCTCCCTCATCAGGTGACTCCCTGTCATCATTTATCTTTTTGTCAGATAGAACATTCTCATCAAACACTACATGAGGTGTTTCTTCAACAGTTTGCTCATCTTTATTGAAGACTCTGTAAGCCCTAGAGGTTTCTGAATATCCGAGAAAAATTCCAGGAGAGCTTCTTGCTTCAAACTTATCCAAACCATTCTTACCATTATTGTGGATGAAACATTTGGAACCAAAGATTTTAAAGTAAGAAATGTTTGGCAGCTTACCCTTGAGGAGTTCATAAGGAGTTTTCTTATGAGTAGGTCTTACCAAGGCTCGATTTAAAATGTAGCATGCTGTATTTGCAGCTTCTGCCCAAAATCTCCTTGGAAGTCCACTCTCAATCAGCATAGTCCTGGCCATTTCAATTATTGACCTGTTTCTTCTCTCAACAATTCCATTCTGCTCCGGTGTCCTGGGAGAAGAAAATCTGTGAGTCACTCCCTCTCTTGAGCAAAATTCAGAGAATGAAGAGTTTTCAAACTCTCCTCCATGGTCAGACTGAATTGTAATGATATTATGTTCACCTTGCAGTTTGATTTTATTAAAAAGTTCTTCAAAGTGAACAAAAGCATCATTTTTATTTGCTAAACAGAACAACCAAGAAAATCTAGTGAAGTCATCAACTATGACTAGACCATATCTCTTACCTGACAGGCTTTGTATTCGAGTAGGACCAAAGAGATCCATGTGCAAGTGCTGTAGTGGTTTAGATGAGAGACCTTCAGTTCTCAACTTAAAAACTGCACGAGTCTGTTTACCTTGAGCACAAGCATCACAGAGCTTGGACCCTAACTGGAATTTTATTTTGGGCAAACCTCTGACTAGGTTATAATTAGACAGTTTATTCAAAGTAGACACACTAGCGTGGCCTAGACGCCTATGCCAGTCAAAAGTAACCTGTTCAGAATTAGCAGACAGACACAAGTTTGTTTCAGAATTATCATCTAGATCAACGATGTACACATTATTTACTCTATGACCTTTGAACATGATGTTATCAGAGTTCAGCTCAAAAACAGTGCACGAGTTGTGGTCAAAAAGTACCTTGTGTCCTTTGTCACAAAGTTGACTTATACTTACCAAGTTGTGCTGAAGTCCTTCTACAAGATACACATCTTCAATGGAGTTAGTGGAGGACTTACCAATCGTACCAATTCCAATTATTCTACCTCTGTTATTTCCTCTGAATTTGACCAAGCCCCCAGACTTCATTTTTAGTTTGCTGAATTTGGACCGGTCACCTGTCATGTGCCTGCTACAGCCGCTGTCAAGATACCACTTGTTATGCTCAGCTGCCAGGCTGACCTGCAAAAAATTCAGACAGAGTAATGTGGGACCCAATTCAAATTGGGTCCAGAACCAGTTTTCAGATTATGCAAAAAACACTTGGGAATCCACATTTGTTTTATAGTTCTCTTCAGTGGTTTTATGTGGGTTGATTCTTCCCTTTTGTCGTTTCTTGGTGGGTGTTGAGTAAGCTTATTCCTATTTGAACTATGCTGTTTCTGAACAAAGACATTGTTGGTTGGCCTCTTAGAGGATACGCGTGTGTGTTGAGCATAATTCATGTAAGCATTTTTACTCCAATAAAATTTGTGCTGAACCTGGTGAACGTTGCCATGTTCTACTTGATAATTAGCATGATGAGCTTTCTTAACAAAACTTTTCACCCTTTTTGTGACATCAATAGGACTGGTTCTGTGAGAACCTTTGTTCCCCACCTGTTGCACATGAGTAGTTCTTATTTCAGGATTTCCCGACTTAGGTTGCTGACCAGTGGATTGAATGAATTTGCCGGTCGAAAACTTCATTGTAGAGACAGATTTGGAACTGGATGGTGTTTCCAGTTTCTCTTTGCCTTTGGCGGGGCAGAACGTGGTAGTCTTAAATTCAAAGGGTTTTTTACTAGTAGGATTGTATCCTAATCCCTCCCTATTGAAGTTTACCCTCGACCCCAGAAGGACATTCAGGTTGTTTCTCCCCTCTGTAAACTTCTCAAGCACTTTTTCTTTGTCCTCAATCTCCTTCTGAAATTCATTGCATTTGTCCTGGAGTTCCTGATTAACTTTTCTAACTGCCTCATATTTTTCAGCCATCAGTCTAATCTCTCCTTTACACTCTTCAGCTTTACACTTCAGCTCATCCATTCTAGCTAGACTCTCCTCTCTTTCCATTCTCAACCTCTCAATCTCACCTTTAACCTGGTCTAGCTCAATGGCCATCTCCTTGGTTTTCATGCTATCAGTGACAATAGAAGAGTGTTCTTCATATAGAGAATGAAACTTACGTCTAAGCATTCTGTGCTCCTTGTTTAAACAATTATATTTACTTAACAGGTTGCCATAGGCGTCCTCCCAATCATCCAAGGTAAAATTCTCAAATAAGTTTGTTACCTCTTTCTCATGGTCGGCCATGAGGCAGATCTTTTCTTCATTTTCACTGGACGAAGTGGCTTCTGGGTCCTCCTCCTCATCGCTCCATGTGCACAGCATGGCCTTCTTCTTCTTGTGCACCATCTTCTTCTGGTGTCCTGGAGCCTTAGCTTGTAGCTCTGGACATTCACTTTTCATGTGACCGGGTTTCTGACAATGATAGCAAGTGATCTTCTTAGCAGACCGGTTCTTCTCAAATCCTCGCTCAGGAGACTTCATTGCAACATTAAATTTCTTCCTCCTGTAGAATTTTCCTTTAGTTCTCAGGAACTTTCTGAATTGCCTGGTGAGCATAGCTCGCTCGTCCTTGTCCAGGTCTGAGAATCCATCAGAGCCTTCGCTGCTATCATCACTGCTGCTGCTGCTGCTGCTGCTGTTGTTCTTCTTAGCATGTCGTGAGACCTTCAGAGCAACATTCTTTCCCTTTCTGTCATGCCCATCGTTTCCATGTTTGAAATTCATTTCATGGGTCATGAGGGATCCAATCAGCTGGGTTACTGTCATGATGGATAAATTTCTTGATTCCTCTATTACAGTCACCTTGGTTTCCCAGACGGGAGTTAGAGACCTAAGGATCTTCCTGACTATGTCTTCTTGTTGAATATCATTTCCAAGGCCCTTCAGACTGTTGATGATCACAGATAATCTGGCATACATTTCTGTGATCGGCTCCTCTGGCTTCATCTTAAATAACTCATATTGAGTTGTAAGTATGTTGATCTTGGTAGCCTTCACCTGAGATGTGCCCTCATGAATTAACTGCAAATCATCCCACATGTTCTTTGCAGTCTTGCACGCTGAGATCCTCGAATACTCTTCCGGGTGGACGGCGCACTGTATGATGTTAAGAGCTGTCCAATTCAGTGCGGAGAGTTTGACCTGATCTTCTGTCCACATATCTTCATTCGGTGGAAGGGTGTATGGACCATCTGTAATAACTTTCCATAGCTTGTGGCTTTGGGCCCTGATAAAGACTTCCATCATGTTCTTCCAGAAGAAGTAATTATTACCATCAAAGAAGGGGGGACGGGTGATAGACTGCCCATCAACTATGAAACTGCGAGGACCAGTGGATCCGTTTCCCTGGCCGTTGGACCACATTCTGGGAAAAACCTGCTCTGATACCAACTGATAAGTACAATATGAAGTGATCTAGAAGGGGAGGGGATGAATAGATCACTGTTTTTTCGTAGAATTAAAAAATACTGCAGAGTATATCGCTAAACGCAAATAACCTCGAGCTCCGACTATCAAAAATGATGCAATGCAGTTAATAGCTCAAGCAAATAGAAGGCATACCACAATATTACCACAATCGATCACACAAGGACTCAGAGGATTTTAAGGTGGTTCGGTCCTTCAGACCTACATCCACCCCACACTCAAACTGAGTGTGGCTTCACTAAAGGCTGGGCAACACAGCTTGCCAAACAACTGCTGATACACAGCTTCCCAGGAGAACAACCTCTCCTCTTCCTCCTACCAGGAGGGAACCTCTAGCGACCAGCAGTCACTAGAACCCAGAGACTCTCGTCTCTCTTCCTCTTTACCAAGAGGGAACCCCACTAGTAGCAGCCCTGCTACTAGTGAACCAGAGGTCGAAGACCCCTCTTCCTCCCAACCCGGAGGGAACCTACAAGCAGCCCACCTGCTGCTTGCAGACTGGAGATTGACTCTCCCTTCTCCTGATCTCACAGGAGGACCCCGACCTCAGTCCAGAGGATCGGAAACACAAACAAGAACAGTTGAAGAAAGGTAAGAACAATAAACGAAAAATATGATCGAAGGAAATCAAATGCCAGAAAATGGAAACAATGTAGCTCAGTACAGAGCAATAGACTTCGGATTTGATCCGCAAGTCAGAACAACTCTTCTGATCACTCTTCTGCTCTCTCTCTTTTTCTCTCTGCTATTCTTTCTTCTTTCTTTTCTTTTCCTGGATCGAAGGGCTCTCTATTTTCTTGCTTTTTTCTTCTATGCCACTCTTCTTCGATCACCTTCATCTGAGGACGAAGGATTCTATTTATAGCAGTAACAGCAGGTGGATAGGGCACAGAACGCGTGTGCCTCCCACGCTCGATCCAGAATCTTCCTGCCACGTGCCTTTATCAGATTGGTTCCTCTTGTCTCGGATCACGTGCAGCCCAGGAGTGTGGAATGTTCTTCCTCGGACCTGTAATGAGATTAAATCCATTAATACGCTGCATGGCCACAAAAACCAAAACTGCATGAGGTATATAGTAACAGCACGACGTGACTATTACTCGAAATGACACAAGAACGACACGAGATACTCTGTAACAGGTCAGACACACAGAAGGAAATGACACGAGGTGAGGTTATAAGCCAAAAGAGACACGAGGTCACGAAAGCAAAAACAACACGAGGACAACACGGGCTAACGACAGAAACCGACACGAAGTGGTTGCAAATATTCAAGACACGAGGTCTACGGAAGGCAACACGATGTGTGGTCAAGGCGAAAACGACACGAAGTCTAAAGCGAGAAACCAACACGAAGACAGAATATAAAGAAACGACTCGAAGTGAAAACAACACGAAGTGAAGACAACACGAAGTGAAGTTTGACACGAAGTGAAAAACAACGACACGAAGTATAGTGGTGACAAACACACACTACACAGAAAGCGACACGAAGCCAGTAAGAACAGCACGAGATGAAAACAACACGGGCTGACCACAACTTAAGGACGAAAAATAGAAACCGACACGAAGACAGATGAACACGAAGATGTAAACACAACACGAAAACATGGACAACAGTAACCGTCACGAAGACAGATGAACACGAAGATGTAAACACAACACGAAAACATGGACAACAGTAACCGTCACGAAGTGTGGTTACTAAGTAGGAGTGACACGAGGTCTACAGGAAAACTACTCGAAGTTCATCAGAACTTTTAGAGCAGCTTCAGGAAAATGACACGAAGACATGAGAAGAGAAAACAACACGAAGTGAAATGAACACTTGAACTTAGACTGACTTAGAGACTCAGCGAAAATAGACTCGAAGACAGGAATACAAACGGATGACATGAGCTAAGGATGACACGGAAACAACACAGTAATCAAAGACTGCACGAGGTAAAAGACAACACTCAATCAGACGACAACATGGCTAACTCGACACGAGGTAAAAACGCGAAGTAAGAATGACATGAGGTTTAAGGAAAACAGCACGAAGACCAAACTTGTACGAACACACGAAGTGTTACCTCTTAGCAGCTTTTTCATATAAAACCATGGATAACTCAAGTGCAAGATATCTGATCAAAAATATCAACAACAATTAACATAGTGTTGCTCATCATCAAAACACTTAGGGAAGACACAAAATCCAACATTTTGTACTGCTGAATGTTCACGGGCTGTCAGTAGAGAACCCGATAGCTGGCATTTTGAATAAGCCGCTTTTCATTTCTTTTCATTATGTCGACGGTTGGTGCATGGATTATCTCGGCCTGTTTCATTGCCTTGACTTCCACGGACATAAAGATTTAGCTGCCTTGACGGAGAAGTGCCAGACCATAGGTGACGTATGCTGGCTCGTGAAGGAGGCTACTTCCCGCTCGAAGGAGGTGGCTTATCTGTATTGGCCGCTTTCTACCTTCTATGACGGCCCAGCAGGTATGACCCTTCCTGTGCGCTCATGGCGTCTTTCTTTTGTTGTTATGTTTTGCATCTGTCGACTATGACTGCCTTTCTTGTGTCTTGCACAGATCGACCGGACATAAAATGGCAGGGACTTTACTGGAAGATTATTGCTCAAGCTGAGAAGCCTGCTTACTTTGAAATTCCTGCAGCGGCACCTACGACCACTCCCTTGTCTTCAGGCAAGAAGAGGAAGCCTTCTGTGGTGAAAGCTGCAGTTGTCAAGGCCAAGAGGGCCAAAGTTGTTCGGGTCCAGCAGTCAGCTCCAGTCGCGATGGACGCTGGAACCCCTCTTCCAGACATCCCCTCTTTTGACGAGTTTAGGTCTCAGAGGGAGGCTGCTCAGGAACCTGCCGAGAGTGGCGGTAAATATCTTGCAGATGCAATCTTCATTGTTTTCTTGACTGATCTTTTAAGGCGTCCTTCTAGACTGAGCTTCTCTTTATCTGATACAGCCCCGGAGCAGGTTGCAGTGCCTATGGAAAGGGACACGAGGCTGCCTTCTCCTACCCCGGCTGGCGAGGAGGAAGGTAAATGTGCTTTCTCATCTTTTCTCTTTATACTTTCGTTGTTGTTCTTTTCCATTATATCCCTCAGAGTTCCCCTTTTGTTGAAGTGACAGTCAGGGAGCAGACTGAGGCCATGATAGCAGCGGGAGAGTCACCTCAGTCGCAGGAGGGTCACAGGATTCAAACACAACGGAGTCCTGTCCCGGCCAGACGTATAATCACCCGGTCCGCATCCGGCATGCTCTAGAGGTGACCTCGCAGCATATAGCTAGTGTGGAGGTATCCTCGAGCAGCTCTGAGACCGTCCCTGATAATGAGGAGGAAGTGACTTTCAGCGACAGCGAGGAGGAAGTCCTAAAATCAGAAGCCTTGCCCGTATTTGCAAAAGGTCTTCCGCCTTTTCAGCCTCCTAAGCTGCTGATGCTGTCTTCTGAGGAGGAATTGCAAGAGGAGTTTGCTGGGCTCGATACCGAGGTCGACATAACCCCTCCATTTGTTGCTTCAACTGTGGAGCTTTCTCCCCTTTTGTCTCATTTTGAGGATATAGTTCCCACTTTAAAGGTAAGCTTCTCCTTTTGTCTGCTGTTCTATTTACTTTCTTTCATTCATTGCTGAAGCTCATCCTGCTTTGTCCTCAGGACCCTGCCATTACCAGCTCAGACACGGCCGCAGTTTCTATGGACGTCTCATCTACAGATTTGGTCATCATCCCCGCTTTACCTTCAACTTGCATGGGAATTTCTGAGGTTATTCGCCCCGTGCCAGTAAGAATACAATCTTCAACTGACTTAACATCACTGGACTTGAGATCATCAGGAGAGATTTCCATCCCTGTGAGGGCCTCAGAGTTTAGAGCCGAAGCAGACCCAGCCAGAAGCTCCGCCTTTATACCGGCCGCCGTACTGTCAATTGCGCCCGAGTCAGCAGTCCCTGCCACAGTGGCTATAGAGACTGGACTTCTGTCTCTACAGACTAGGGACCCTTCGTCCCCATTATCAGAAAAAGCAGCTGAAGATGAAGCCCTTATTCAGAAGACTCATGAAGAGATAGCTCCATCATCTATTGGTTCTCCCTCCGCAGATGTTCAAGCCATAGCTCCCGAGACAGCGGTAGAGGAGGAGTCTTCAGCTCAACAGGAGAGCACAGAGAGGGACCTGCCAGTTCTTCCAACAGATTTGTCGTCTTCGTCCTCTCAGCCGGATGTTGCACTGTGGGCAGACATTGACGGCAAGGTGACTTTCGAAGTAGCTCCAGTTCCTTCTCCTGGCTTCGCTTCATCCGAGAGTTTTGTCTGGCAAAATCTGGACATGCTGCGCCAGCTGGTGGAGTCCCAGCCCGGACTGACTTATCTGCGGCTGAAGGAGATAGCCGAGCGTTTCACTGCTGGTCTACAGGCGATGGGCTGTCCCATGGAAATATGGGCCCAGCGGGTTCTATTGTTGTTAAAGTTCATACATCGCCGGGACTTCTTGGCACATATTATGTCTGACAGACTGGCAGCTTTGAAGTTGCAAAGGAAGGAGTGCAAATCTGAGCTGGAGAAGACGGACTCTGTTCTTCAGGAGCGCCAATGCCAACTGCAGTCTCTGGCGCAGCGCGAGCAGTTCGTGCGCAGCCGGATAACCATCCTGGAGGCTGAACTGTCTGACCTCCGGGCTGAACTACCGCAGATAACAACTTCTCGGCCGTAGCTTACGGAGGAAGTAGCTCTGTTGGAGGGGCAGGTGGCATCCTTTCAGGACGAGTCTGCTCGGCTACAGGAGGAGGAGGCTCGACTTCATGAGCTGGGGGCTGCCCCGCATGTAGGGCTTCTGGCCTTCGAGGACATATTCCGGCGCCCGTGAATATCTGTTTCCCCCTTTTTGTAATACAATTCCCCCCTCAGGGGCCCTTCTTGTATTCCCTTTTTTATTCAATGGAAAGGAATCTTTATACCAGTCTCATATGTGGTTTGTCTTTTCTATGTGGTTTCATCACTTTGGGAAGTGGGGTAGTGGTTCTAGCAGTCCCTCATACGAACGGCTCGTATCTGGCAGGAGAGCGTCCACCCCTTCAAAGAAAGGATGGGGAACTCGCTCCACCGCGTGACGGCCTCCGGGGGGGTGCTTTAACCCGAATTCTGTTGTTGGTAGCAAACGTCCTTCTTTCGCCATATGTGCCGCAAGGGAGACGGTTTGCAGGAATGTGAACGAAGAGGCTCAGAGCATTATCCGGAACTGGTGAATGGTCCATCCCGGGCAGGTTTCAAAGCTAGTCGGGGCAATGTGCCAATCGACCAGTATATGATTTCATCATCGATATTGGGTTTATATCGATGCAAAGGGGTTTTATAGGTTTCATTAGAGTAGACGTAAGGTCTAGACTGGGTAGAGGTTATCGCAGGTGGGATATTGAAGGGTGCGCGGTTTTCATCAGGACAGACGTAGGGTCTGAACTGGATAGGATTTCATCATTGATCGGGCGAGGTGCCGGTCGATCAATAGCTAGTTTCATCATCGATATTGGGTTCATATCGATGCAAAGAAAGTGTTATAAGTTTCATCAGAATAGACAAAAGGTCTAAACTGGCAGGGTTTTAATTGGACATGGTTTCATCACTGATCGGGCAAGGTGCCAGTCGATCAGTGGTTGGTTTCATCGTCGATATGGGGCTTATATCGACGCAAAGAGTTTCATAGGTTTCATCAGTATAGTCGTAAGGTCTAAACCGGACAGAGGATTTCATCATTGATCGGGCGAGGTGCCGGTCGATCAACGGTAGGACGTATGTAGAGGTGTAGGTCTCGTCAGGACAGACGTAAGGTCTATTCTAGCATATTTTATGGCGGGTGGGACTTTGCCAAGAAATACGTAGGTTTCATCAGGATAGGCGTAGGGTCTATCCTGGTAGGGTTTCATCGTTGACCGGGCAAGGAGCCGATCGATCAAGGGAAGGTTTTAGGAGCTTGATCAGGATAGACGTAAGGTTTGAACTGGCCATGCTTTATCAGAATGGTGACGGGTTTTATTGTCGGTGGGACATGTGAAAGAGGGTATGTAGATTTCATCAGGGTAGACGTAAGATCTACCCCGGAAAGGCTTTATCATCGGCGGGGCATAGAGCCAGATGACCGACGGAAGGCCTCATCAGCGAAGGGGAGTTGAAGGCAACGTGCCGGTTGGCATGGAACTTCTAAATTACCATATTACCGACCCAAGCGCCCTTTCAGGTTTTCGCCGGAGCCAGCCCCCTCTTGCTTTTGCCCACGCGTCCTTTCGGATTTTCACGTGCTGGGGTACCCGATTTTGCCTGCAGTGCCCTTTCGGGTTTTCACCACAGCTGGGTTTTAGCCATTTTTTCCCTTGTCCAAAATGCCTGAACAAGTCTGGCGGGGTATCTCTATTTTTAACCCCATTTCTATATATGTACTTTTTGTCGTTTTCTTTCTCTTTTCTTTTTCATTGTCTTTTCTGGGATCAGAACTTTCATCCTATGGACCATGGCACCATATGTTTATTGTGGACACACGATCATTGATGTGGGTGTCAACATCAATGCAAAGGGAAGTAGGGTTTCATGATCTATCCAGACGAAAGGTCCGAATTGATTTAGAGGATATAGATAGCAGCTCGGGCACGAGGCCGTTTGCTGAAAATATGAGTTTCATCGTTAATGTGGGGTTTAACATTAACGCAAAGGAATAGAGTTTCATGATCTATCCAGACGGAGGGTCTGAATCGATTCAAAGAGCAGTGTTGTGCTATGTCAGAGCGGACGGAAGGCCCACCCTGGATGGATTTTAGCGTCGATCAGGCAGCGTGCCAATCGATCGATAGCAGGTTTCATCATTGGTATTGGCTCATACCAATGCAAGGATTTCATATGCTTCATCAGGATAGACATAGGGTCTAAACTGGGTAGGGTTTTATCATTGATATTAGGCGAGGTGCCAATCGATCAATGGCGGGTTTCATCATCGGTATTGGATTTATACCAATGCGAGGAGTTCATGGATTTCATCAAGATAGACGGAAGGTCTAAACTAGATAGGTTTCATCATAGATCGGGCAGTGCGCCAATCGATCAACAGCAGGTTTCATCACGGCGGGTCGTAAAGAGACCGGTAGACCTAGTCGGAATAGACGTAAGGTCTAAGCTGGATGGGTTTAATCGTGGTGGGTCTTAGACAGAAACAAGTGGAAGTGTTTTATCAAAACAGACGAAAGGTCTATCCTGAGGTGGGCTTATTATTGAGGGAGATTTTTTTTTTTGAGCAATACATGAAGGCTTCAACAGAATAGACGTAAGGTCCATTCCGGATGGGTTTAATCGTTGATCGGGCAAGGCGCCGGTCGATCGACGAGGAGTTTTATGGTGGGAGGTGAGGCTTTCTTTGGAATCACCACATTACTGACCCAAGCACCCTTTCGGGTTTTCGCTGGAGCCAGCCCCCTCTTGCTTTTGCCCACGCGCCCTTTCGGGTTTTCACGTGGCGGGGTACCCGATTTTGCCTGCAGTGCCCTTTCGGGTTTTCACCACAGCTGGGTTTTGGGCCATTGTTGCACTTGTCCCTAATATAGGGGCAAGTCTGGCGGGGTATCTCTATTTTTAACCCCATTTTTATTTTCTTTTATTCTCTTTCTCTCCCTTTTTGGGAGGGTGACAGGTCGGAATGCCACCAGCTCAAGATGAGGGTAGCTTGGTTAGGGCGGAGCGCCGCTAGACCGGGAAATGGCTGCAGCTTGGCTAGGGCGGAGTGCCGCTATACCAAGAAAATGGTGTAGCTTGGCTAGGGCGGAGTGCCGCTAGACCAAGGACAGGGGTAGCTTAGTTAGGACGGAGTGCCGCTAGACCAAGGAAGGGCGTAGCTTGGCTAGGGCGGAGTGCCGCTAGACCAAGGAAAGGGCAGCTCGGCTAGGGCGGAGTGCCACTAGACCAATGAAAGAGTAGCTTGGTTAGGGTGGAGTGCCGCCAGACCAAGGAAAAAGTAGCTTGGTTAGGGCGGAGTGCCGCTAGACCAAGGAAAGGGTAGCTCGGTTAGGGCGGAGTGCCGCTAGACCAAGGAAAAGGGTAGCTTGGTTAGGGCGGAGTGCCGCTAGACCAAGGAAGGGTGTAGCTTGGCTAGGGCGGAGTGCCGCTAGACCAAGGACAGGGGTAGCTTGGTTAGGGCGGAGTGCCGCGATACCAAGAAAAGGGTAGCTTGACTAGGGCGGAGTGCCGCTAGACCAAGGAAAGGTAGCTTGGTTAGGGCGGAGTGCCGCTATACCAAGAAAAGGGTGTCTCGGTTAGGGCGGAGTGCCGCTAGACCAAGGAAAAAGTAGCTTGGTTAGGGCGGAGTGCCGCTAGACCAAGGAAAGGGTAGCTCGGTTAGGGCGGAGTGCCGCTAGACCAAGGAAAATGGTAGCTTGGTTAGGGCGGAGTGCTAGACCAAGGAAGGGTGTAGCTTGGCTAGGGCGGAGTGCCGCTAGACCAAGGACAGGGGTAGCTTGGTTAGGGCGGAGTGCCGCTATATCAAGAAAAGGGTAGCTTGACTAGGGCGGAGTGCCGCTAGACCAAGGAAAGGGTAGCTCGGTTAGGGCGGAGTGCCGCTAGACCAAGGAAAAGGGTAGCTTGGTTAGGGCGGAGTGCCGCTAGACCAAGGAAAAGGTAGCTCGGCTGGGGCGGAGTGCCGCCAGACCAAGAAAAGGGCGTAGCTTGGCTAGGGCGGAGTGCCGCTAGACCAAGAAAAGGTAGCTTGGTTAGGGCGGAGTGCCGCTAGACCAAGAAAGAGTGTAGCTTGGCTAGGGCGGAGTGCCACTAGACCAAGGAAAGGGTAGCTCGGTTAGGGCGGAATGCCACTAGGCCAAGGAAAGAGTAGATTTTGCGCGATTACTCGGGGAATGTCGGTTGTGCTATATGATACAGCTTCAGATGTCTTCCGTTGAGTGGTGAGAATTGGATTTCCCCTCGATGGTTAACAACCACATAGGCCCCTCCTTCGTAGACCCTCTGTATTACATAAGGACCTTCCCAATTAGCAATCAGCTTTCCTTTTGGGTTGGACGCCATGACTTCTTTTTTCTTGACCATGACGAGGTCGCCTTTCTTGAATTTTCGTCCTTTTACGAGTTTGTTAAATGCAGTGGCCATGCGGGCCTGATACATTTGGATACTCTTCTGAGCTCGGAGGCGCTTCCCTTCCAATTCAGCCAGCTCTTCTAGTCTTTTTTCTGCATTGGTCTGTTCGCCACGGGCCAGGCCATATTGGACTGCCACTCTGAGTGACGGGACTTCCAGCTCTAGCGGAACCACTGCCTCTGAGCCGTATACCAGCGAGTATGGTGAGCACCCTGTAGGTGTCTTGAAGACAGTGTGGTATGCCCACAGAGCTTCATACATTTTCTCTTCCCAGTCCTTCTTATTAGAACTGACGACCTTGGCCAGCAAGGTGCAGAGGGTCTTGTTAAAAGCTTCTGCCAATCCGTTTGCCTGCGGATTGTAAGGAGTGGAGGTCCTCCATTCGATCTTATATTTCTCAGCAAGCCGATAGACCTTCTGATTTCTGAAATGACTTCCATTATCGGATATTATTCGGCTGGGGATCCCGAACCGGAAGATAATGTTCTGTTTGATGAATCTGGCGACCAATTCACCAGTCACTTCTCTTAATGCTATAGCCTCCACCCATCGGGAGAAGTAATCTGTTATGGCCAGTATGTACTTATGTCCGGCCGAGGAGTCGGCAGTGGCCCGACTACATCGGTTCCCCATTGTGCAAATGGCCAGCTGGGAACTGTAGGGTGCAGAGTTGTAGGAGGCCTTCTAGGCACAGTAGCATGCTCCTGGCATTTCTGGCATGATTTTGCATATTTGTAACAGTCTTCAAACATGGTGGGCCAATAGTAGCCCAGCTTCTTGATTTCTATCTTCATCTTGGGACCAGCCTGGTGGGCACCTGCTGTCCCAGCATGTGTTTCTTTCATTGCTTGCCAGGCTTCCTCAGTGGACAGACAGCGGAATAGAATCTTCTTGCGTGCATCTGCCATTATTCGGAACAAAATTCCATTCCTGAGTTCATAAGAATCTTTGATTCTTAAAAGTTTCATCTTTTCTTCTCTTATCTCTGGCAGTTGTCGGTGTAGAAACCACTGCAGCAAGTGTTGTCTCCAATCAGACGCTTGTTCTGTGCTGATGGTGGCAACCTCGTCTTCTTCGGGGCACTCTTCTAGCATACTGGGGACTTGCCGCCGGTTCATAACGACAATGTTCAGTGTCTTATTTGGTGGGACTGCTAGTGAGCTGGCCAGTTTCGCCAGTGCATCAGCGTGGGCATTGTGTCTACGGCCCACATGCTTGAGCTCAATATGGTAGAATTTCGCCATGAGGCGCACAACTTTTTGGTGGTAGGGATTCAGTTCTGGCTTCCGCACTTCGAACTCCCCTTGGATCTATTTTATTATCAACATCGAATCCCTGAACACTTGTGTTGATATGTTATTCCTCCTCGAGTTAAATAATATTGAAGAGATAAAAAAAAAGGAGGAAAGATGAAGCTGTTGACCGTGATCGCCACCCGGTGAGAGCGCCGGGACTCGGAAGCTGCGGGAGAATGCGGGTCCGTTCCTCCACTCCTCCTGGCCGGCCGGAAGGTGCGGGCCTCGTGCTTTTGGTTGCTGACCTGAAAGCAAACGGTGAAACACACAGATAAACGGAGATTAGCTAAATGATAGTGTAGTAGGTGTACTAATTGAAATAAAGCAAAGGAAGAACATGGCCCGGCGATACCTGGAGGTTTTGAAACCCCGTTTAGGGCGCCGGAAACAATAGGAAAGATAATAAATGCCAACGAAATGATGTATGTGATGTGTGATGCAGTGGAGAAAAGACGTGTGTGTGGTGAGCAAACAGAGAAGAACTAGAAACACAGAAACATGAAGCGTGAAGTTCCCTGCACCGGGGGCCTGCGAGGGATGTAGAAGGCCCCCACTCCCTGACGAACGGGCGGATGCTGTATGAGATTTGGCGATGGAATTCGACAGCACTTCGTGATGGTCCCCCTCTGTCTCAGAACCCGTGAGCTATATATAGAGCCCAGGGCTTCGAGCTTAATCAGGGATTAACACTTAATGATGTCGGTCAAGGACCGGTATATGATAGCATCGTGTCAATATTGCCAACGACATTCTCCTCTTAATTCGCCTGGAACCACGGGGTCTAATCTGGGTGGCCGTAACAATGACGGTCGTAAGGAGGCCGCCAAACAACTATGACGGTCTGGGAGAGGCCGTCCAATAACTATGACGGTCCTGTAAAGACCGTTATGCTTAAAGGCGAGTCAATGCCCGGACAAACAACTTTTCGTGAAGCACGTGGTTATGACTGACTGGCGGGCCTCTAACCCCTTTTCTTGTCGGCAAATAATGACGGTCCATAGACGACCGCTATATTTACCATAACGGTTGTCATGGAGCCGTTGTTCAAAGCATATCACGAGATACAAATAACCCGGGGCAGCGTAACACAACGGCCCAATGGGGACCGTTCTATTGAAAAAATGGTTTATAACAGACCGTTAAACACAATGAGAGGGAGGGAGGCCTTCTTTGCTGGGAAGAGCCCAAAATACTGCCAGAAGAATAATCTCTCATGTGATTGACTGCTTGGGACAATAATTGAGGCGAAGGAAATGATTCGATTTATCGGTTAAAAAACGGGTGTCAACAGATGCCCCTCCTTAACGTCCGCCTTGCAAGGGAACGAGCGGAGGTGTAGTGAAGGCGTCATGGAACATGGAGTTGTAGCGGAGATGAAGCGGAGTGGACTGCAAAAGCGGGCGTTAAGGCAATACGACACCCGTTTCATACCAATAAGCCATAGAAATCTTCGGGCAACCTTCAAACCAATTTGCAAGGTACTGTGGGACTGAGTGTTAAACCTGAATTTGGAGGAACTAAGGTAAAAGAGCAAGGAGCGGCCTCGTCGGCGGAAGTTGTGGTCCTAAATGAGGCGATATAGAAGCTGGCAATAGCGAAATTAAAAGGATTTTAAAACTCCAGATGAGGGAAACACTTAATTCATCAGAACCGAACAATTAGGTCCAAAGAAACACCTTCTAATTTTGGAGTGGAATTATTCCTTCGGTGGGACATGGAACACAGAAAGCAGTCAATCACACGCAAGATCATTTCTCAGGCAGACCGTAGGTCGTGAATGCTCAAAAGGTGCTTGTGATGCATGCTGGGCTAAAAGAAAGAACCATGTAAAATCGAATGCAAACCAAGGATAAAAATATAAAATACTCGAGAATATTATTGCAGAACTGAATGAGTCAGGGTCAGGACACTTCTTGCAACCACAGCGTGCAAGAGAGAACCGTCGTCCCCTGACTTCTTCCAACTTAGCGGCCTTTCCGAAGATTAGACACGCATACCTAGATCATCATGTGTTTTTGTTGACGGGGAACGTCAGATCCTGGGATGCGTGAAGAATCGACTGGTTCTCGAGATAGATATTTATTACCATATAGTAATGCAATAAGAGTTTTGAGGGATTGAGGGCCATACCTGACTTACCTGTGCAGGCGTAACGGCGGGACATTGACGTTGTTTAGCTTTAACTGCAATCAAAACTCATTGGCACATGAATTTCACAACAATGATACATTCAACAGTTAAACGGCTCAGAGGGGACCGTGCTTAAGTTGGACGGCTCATGGTAAACCGCCATATGGATTTATTAACGGTCATAGGAAGGCCGTTATTTGGTGCTAGAACGACGGTCCATGGTAGACCGCGGACATGAGAATAGCGGTCGCCATTGGGCCGTGCTTACATGAATGACGGTCTATCGTACGACCGCCAATCAGCACGATCTTATAAGCCAAATTGAATTCCCTTTAAGCCCATTCAATCCTGGTGTGCTCTCGTGCATCATGCGTTCCAGTGGAGCGAAACACGGGATGAGACCTCCTATAAGTAAGGGGTGCTCTGCCTTCAGCCTGAACCCAACCTCTTCTTCTTCTTCTTAAGTTTCTTCCCTCTAAATCACCACCAAATCATCATGAAGAGGAGTTTTGGTGAGCATTCTTTGGGTGAGGGAAGCTATTCAGGCCCGAAGGCTGCGAGGAAGGAGCGAGAGGAGATTACACGTTTGGGTTCTATTCCTCGACACCTCAGTTCAAATCCTTCTAGAGAGGTATGTTTAAATCACTTCCAACTTGGTTCATTTGATTCTATTTCAGCTGATATCTCTTCTTTTCTGCATTATTCTCCTTGTTTCCTCCTTTTTAGCTCCTTCCTGGCTCTCGCCGATACTCTTCTCTTAAGTGGGTGGCTCCCATGGTTCGTGCCTTGCCCCTAGGGGTAACCCATATCCTTAGTTTTTGGCATTTGCAATCCTTGCTGTTCTTAGGTCGTAACTTCCAAAAGATTTCCTTTGACCGGCACAGTATTTCAGCCCTTGTAGAAATGTGGCACCCACAGACCCACACTTTTGTCTTTCCATCCTTTGAGGCCACTGTCCTTTTAGAGGAAGTAGAGGCTTATCTGTCTCTCCCTAAGTCTAGGGTTGGGGAGGAGGATCTAGTGTGTCACACAGTTGCCCCTATAGATCCAGTTGCCATCTTTAGCGAGTTCATAGAAGACCCGAGTGAGATCAAGACCTTTGTGGGACCCCGTCATGTTCACCTTCTTCCTCTCAGCCAGTGGGTGGTGGCACATTGTAAGAACAAATGCGGGTGGCATGAGGCTATTGCCAAGGCTGCATCCATTTGCTTGTGTGGTGCTATCCTTTTTCCGTCAGCCGACCACGTGTTAGATCTTCCCGTCCTTAGCACCATCAGTGGTTTATGGAGAGGGCTTTCTATTTCCCAGGCTATCTTAGCCTATTTTTATGAAGGGCTTAGCTCTGCTGCCCTGAGTGGTCCACTGTTTGGTTCTATGATTCTCTTAGAGTGTTGGGTGGGCGTGAGACTGAAGTTTATCCCTAGGGCAGGCATAGAGACTGAGAGTAGGATCTTCGGGAGCCATCCACTTTCCTTTATCGGTGGCGGGTTTGGTTTCTCTTCGCAGGTGGAGTGCCGTACGGGGGATATGCGGACCAGAGAAGAATGGCGCAGGTACCTGAGTCGGCTACCCGTGGAGAGGTTCGTGATGCGGCCTAACTTCTTGGTGACTACGGAGGTCAGACTGCCCAGAGGACAGGGTCTGGATTTGAGGCTAGTGAGTGATACCGTACTGGCCGTGTATTATCCACACAGGTGCCATTTGCAGGTCGGTGTACCGCGGACCCTGCTTCCTCCGTTGTCGCACTTCCCTTCTCTTCAGGCTAGACAGATTGGCACTGAGCACGATGAGCAGAGTGTGAGGAGTGCACTAGCGATGTGGGGAATCAGCAAGGTGCGTGCCTTGCCAGCAGAGGTGGAAGAGGCGACCGAGACTCGTCAGGCGTATATCAGAGAACTGAGAGAGATGTGCCCCTGCGGGAATGCCCAGGGGAGGATTGAGTGATTGTACTTTCCCTTCCTTTTTATGATGCTTGATAAGTGAGAGTGACTTGTTTGAGAGTGAGAATTGTTTGTATCAGGAATAAAAGTTGGAGTGACCGATTTTGCCCCTTGCAGTTGTTCTGTTGTTACTTCGTCTTCTTGCTCCATCGTCCTGCACACTATTAGCAATGAAACAGGTTAAATCTGTTTTAGGCTTAGCCCCTTGCCTTGTGACAAGTGCGGAGGTAACCAGTGCTTGATTTTTGGTCAAGGTGCAAGCCTTATTAAATAAGCAAAGGAAAAGAGAAATGATAACAATGCAATGCATGCATGCCATGAATGCAAGTCATGAATATTTTTGGATTTTTTTTTTAATATTTTTGGATTTTGAAATATTCAATGTTTTTGGGTTTTAAGTTTTTTTTTTAAAAAAAAAAAATATTTGTTGTTTTTGGATTTTGAAATATTTGTTGTTTTTGGATTTTGAAATATTTGTTGTTTTTGGATTTTGAAATATTTGTTATTTTTTGGGTTTTGAAATATTTGATTTTTTTTGGATTTTGAAATATTTGTTGTTTTTGGATGTTGAAATATTTGATTTTTTTTGGATTTTGAAATATTCAATGTTTTTGGATGTTGAAAACCGATGCTTCTGTAACAAGACATGCCTCCCTCGTAACCTGAGGATTCCTCCTGAGATCGGCGTGTGATTGAAGGGACCCTCCTGGCCCGAACTTTTATTTGCCTGACGGTGTTCTGCCAGGGCCACCCCCAGGGTACTCAGCTTTGTCCTGAAAAGAAAAAGAATATGGAGACAAGCTTACACCCGTCATGTGAGTTTTTAAGACTTGAATTCTTTCCTGGGTGCCCCTCAAAGCTTCGGTCTGTTGTGTCGGGGTTTTGGTGTTCGTCATCGAACCTTAAGCCACCACATTTGTCATTCTTGCTATGCCTAGTTGTTCCAATTTCCCAAATATTTTCATTCATTCATTTTTCCTTTTTGTTCTTCTTCTCTCTTTTTCTTTCTTTTTCGTGTGGCTTCAGGTCATAACGAACTGCCCCTATTTGAGACTTATCTCGTATTAGGGTACCCAGGTCAGGCATCGCCTCCTTATTTACTCCTCATTCTTGGGTTCAGCCGAAGCAAGAAACGTACAGGGACTACAACTTTCCTCCAGAGTGTGGCCCCGGGAAACGGTGTTTGGCGGAACTGGGGACAGGACCAAAGGGTCGTGTTTGTGTGTTCAGCTTCTCTCAGTGATTCTTATGAACAGGGGAAGCTTGCATTGCTAGGGAAGCACGTGGTTAGACTCTTTTTTAGGGATAGAAGCGTTTGAGATATAACCCGTTCCACGGATTTGCCAGTTCTTCTCCTTCTGAGTTCGTCAACCGATAGGCATTACCTGGATAGACTTCCTTGATGACGAACGGCCCTTCCCAGTTTGGCTGCAACTTAGCCCTTGGACCACCTGTTCGGATGAATTTCCTTTTCAAAACCATATTACCTATTTCAAACTTTCTTTCGATTACCTTCTTTTGAAAATGACGTGAGACCCGCTTTTGATAAACAGAAGCGTGATTGGCCACATTTAACCTCTTCTCATCTAACAGTTCCAGCTGTGCTAGTAACGCCTCTCGACGCTCGTCGAGATTAAGTTCCTTATCTAGCTGCACTCTTAGGGAAGGGATGAGAATCTCATACGGGAGTACCGCCTCCATCCCATAGGTGAGAGCAAAGGGAGTCTGCCCTGTGGGAGTTCGGACAGAGGTGCGATAAGCCCATAGAGCGTCTATCAATTTATCAGCCCAATCAGCGTGCCGGTGGGATTCACACGTTTTCTTGATGATTTTAAGAAGGGTTTTATTGGTGGCTTCGGCTTGACCGTTGCCTTGTGGATAATATGGTGATGAATGATGCAATGCAATACCAAATTTCTTACAGAGGTCCTGGAGTTCTTGAGACACAAATTGTGGCCCATTGTCGGTGACAATGTCGCTTGGTACCCCGAACCGCGAGATGATGTTCTTTGTGATGAAGCGGCAAACTGTGGTAGCTTTGATCTCTGCATAGGCTTCAGCTTCCGCCCACTTCGTGAAATACTCTGTAGCGGTGAGGATGAAGGATTTCTGTTTTACTTGGGCGTTAGGGTCACCTAACGGACCGACAATATCAAAGGCCCACATGGAGAAAGGCCATGGGGCGGATAGTGGGCGAAGAGATGAAGCAGGGGCGTGGATTTTGTCAGCATGGAGCTGGCACTGAAGGCACCTACGGACGTAGGTAGAACAATCTTCCTCTAGGGTTGGCCAATAGTAGCCCTGCCTAAGGATCTTCTTAGCCAATGCATGTCCATTCACGTGACCTCCACATTCACCGGAGTGAGCAGCTTCCACTACTTTCCAAGCTTCATTGTCGTCTAAACACCGCAATAGAACTCCATTGAGAGCACGCCTGTACAATTCTCCTGCAATGATTGTATACCTCGAGGCGACTCTTCTGATAGCTTTCCTTTGTGTAGCATTGGCTTCCTCCGGGAAAGAACCATCCCGACAATATTGCTCAATCTCATGGAACCACGGCAATTCGTCTTTGCCCAATATTTCTTCCAATTCTGCTAAGGATACTTCCTTAACCTCTTCTTTAGCCGCCTTCTCTTCCACAATCTTCCTAAGGTTAGCAAACCAAGGATCTTGCAAAGAGGGAGCGTCCATCCGCTGGACCACAATGGTCTCAGTGGAACGACTAAGGGAGAAGGATAAAGAGGAAGCGAGAGATGCTAATGAATCAGCAAGAATATTTTGAGATCGGGGAACATGAACGTAGATGAGTTTGCTAAATTGTCTAGCCAAGAGTGTGACCAAATCTTGATATGGCTTCAGTTTGGGGTCACGGGTGCGATAAGTTGACAGAACTTGACGCAGCACCAATTGAGAATCTCCCATGATGTTGAGGTATCGTGCGCCTAGGAGGTAGGCGTGCTTTAGTCCAGCTAGGAGAGCCTCATACTCGGCTATGTTGTTGGTGGCAGAGAAAGAGAGCTGGTAGGCAAAAGGGACGGTGATACCTTCGGGAGTAAGGAGGACAGCGCCGATGCCACGGCCCTGGGAATTGAGCGCACCATCGAAATGTAGAGACCAAAAGGGAGGCGGATGAGAGATAACTGCAAGGTGTTCATCAGGGAATTCGTCCTGGATTGAATCAGTGTAGGGGATAGGAGAATGAGCAAGATGCTCAGCAATAGCATACCCCTTTATGGCCTTCTGGACGACGAAGGTGATATCAAATTGAGAGAGAAAGCTCTGCCAGCGAGCTAATCGACTAGAGAGGACGGGTTTCTCGAGGAGGTAGCGGATTGGGTTCATTCTAGAGATCAGCCTTACCTCATGGGCTAGGAAATAGTGTTTTAACTTCTGAACTACCCATACCAATGCTGCACTAGTCTTCTCCATGGCAGTGTACCGGGATTCGGCAGAATTGAACAATCGGGAGAGATAATATGCTGCCCTCTCTCTTCCTTCATCATCGACTTGTGCCAGGACAGCACCTAGGGAATCCTCAGCGACAGAAATGTATAGGATCAAAGGCTTTCCGGGGACAGGAGGTTGCAAGACAGGAGGGTTGGACAGATAAACCTTAAGCTCCTCATAGGCCTTCTGACATTGTTCGTTCCATTTAAACTCGGCCCCCGCCTTTAATAAGTCGTAGAATGGGCGGCATCTTTGAGAGTGTTGAGATATGAATCTTCTAACGAACTGCAAACGCCCAATCAGACCACGAAGCTCCTTAAGATTCTTAGGCGGTGGCATTTCCATTACGGCCTTTGCCTTATTATGATCAATCTGAATCCCTCGTTTGCTAACCATGAACCCAAGTAATTTCCCGGATGCGACTCCAAAGACACATTTCTTAGGATTCATCTTCAATTGGTATTCCCTAGCCCTTTGCAGCACCTTGGCTAAAATGGCGGGGTGTTCTTCTTTTGTCCTCGACTTCACCAGAATATCGTCCACATAGGCTTCCATGTAGACGTGCATCATGTCGTGGAAGATGGCCACCATTGCCCGTTGATAGGTAGCACCTGCGTTCTTCAATCCAAATGGCATGACGACATAGCAGTAGGTGCCCCAAGGCGTGGTGAAGGAGGTTTTCTCTTGATCTTCTAGAGCAAGACGGATTTGGTTGTATCCTGAATACCCGTCCATGAATGAGAGAGCCTCAAACCCAGCGGTATTATCTACCAAAACATCGATGTGAGGAAGCGGGAAATCGTCTTTCGGACATGCTTTGTTTAAGTCCCTGAAATCAATACAAATTCTGACTTTGCCATCCTTTTTTATTACCGGGACTATATTGGCCACCCACTGTGGATAAAGCACAACCCTGATGAATCTGGCCTTATGTAATTTGTCCACCTCTTCTTTCATTCTCAAGGCCATATGTGGGTGGAATCTTCTGAGCTTTTGTTTAACAGGAATCGCCCCTGGCTTTAAGATTAACCTGTGTTCCACTAAAGCGGGGTCGAGACCCGGCATGTCCTCGTAGGACCAGGCAAAAGAATCGCTGTACTCTCTCAAAACCTTGATGAGCTCCTCTTCTACCTTAGGAGGGAGATCAGCTGCAATAGATATGGGCCTGGGATCCTCTTCGGTCCCTAAATTGATTTCTTTAGTGGGTTCATCCACTGCTGACGAGGGTTCGTCGAACCTTCTCAATCCTTGTGCGTATAGGTCAGCGATGTCCTCCACATCACTTTCCTCATCATCCGCTGGGTCTTTCTCGTCTACAATTTCATACACTCCTAGTCCGTCATTGCTCCACACCCGGCCTTCTGAATCCTCATCCTCTTTTAAGGAGACGGTGGTGGCTATGAATCCTGGGCATCTGAGGAGGGCCTGGCATCTCAAGGCCAGATCCTGTAGGAACCTATTGGGAATGGAACGGAAGTGACATGCCAGTGGCGGCGTTGCAGAGGTGGATGGGCTATCTAAGGGGGAACATGCTTCTACCCTGACTGACTCGACTAACCTAGGAGACCCAACTACCTGTACATCTACCCTAGGAGACAGAAAATCTAGTGGAGAAGGAGCAGGGGTTTGGTGCCCCTGGGGAGTGGATGAGCAGAAGACAGCATAGTCTTCGACTGAAATGTAAGTTTGAAAGTTGACGTTTTTTTTTGGGTATCTTCTACTACCAGAAGAGAGCAAGAAGAATCAGAAGGTGGAGGCAGAGGAAGGAGTTTTTTTGTGAAGAATTGAGGAAAGAGAGAGAAGAAGGTATCGGGGGAGAACCGCATCCCGCGAACTCGGGGGTTAGGAGAAGGAGGTGAAGATAGATCGAGTAGATCAATGGGCAGACAGTGCCCGCAATTGGAGGGAATGAATAGAATTTTTGACGGTCTCCCCGTAAAACACGGTTTGACCAGTATTGGAGGGGATCGAATCACAAAGTTTGGGTAAACTGTTGAGGCCAAATGAGCAGGAGGAATAAAGAAGGAAATGTCGGAGCTTCCTGCCTCTTGTATCTTCTGTGGCCTTATCAGAGCATGCCTAACCATGGGCATCTCTGTCTCCTTCATTTGAGTGGCTGGATCAGTAAACAGACTTGACATTTCAGCAAAATAATCTTCAAGATCTCCCACCAACCCCTGCAGAGGCGGCGGTGGGTCAGCAACAATATTAACAATGGGAGCATCTTTCTTTTCTTCCTTGGGTTGTGGCTTATTTGCGGTGCCGGGCTGTAGTGGACCCTTTACAAAGTGTTGCCGGTAGTCCCAGATTAGTGGCCCAGAATCTGCCTGAATGGTAGTGTTATGATAGCCTAAGCCCTGACGACCCATCTTCTTGCTTTCAGAGATGGGTTTGGTCTTTCCCTGTAACCGCGCGCCGAGACCAAGGCCTGGCTGATAGCCTAGCTTCATGATCATGTCCCAGCCTTTAGAATTTTTGGGTTTAGGCTTAGCTCCGGCATTCTTGCGTGTTGTAATGGGTTTGCCTGCCGCATAAGCCCATGGGTAATTTATGTCCATGACTGACAATACTGGCCTATTGCTCGGCCATAGAGTGGGGAGAACCTGGTCAGTGATGGCGTCCACTGCCTGGACGGTGGAAACACTCTTGACTTTGACCACCCGCCCCTGGAAGGAGAATTTCAGGCACTGATGGGCGGTGGAAGGTACCGCTTGCAGAGCATTTATCCATGGACGACCCAGAATAGCCTTGAACATCGGATCTATGTCTAGGACGTAGAATTCCACCTCTATTTGTAACGGCCCTAGCTCAGCCTGTAATGTGATGACCCCGTGACATGCCCTTCTGGAATTGTCATAGGCGGCAATGGTTGTCGGTGTCGGCTTCAGCATACTTTCAGAAATGTTGCAGGCACGCAGAGTACTTAATGGACAAACATTTATTGAAGCCCCAGTGTCCACTAGCACTGAGTCTACCACTACCTGGTTCAAGGTGATGGTGACGCATAGCGGCATTTGGCGTGCTTCAGGGGGCGCGAGTTCGGCCTCAGAGAATGTGATAGCGGGCCCCTTGGTAACAGTAGCCAACACTGACGGCAAGCTGTCTACCGCCACATCTTCGTTCACTATGACCTTTTGCAGAAACGTCCTTAATGCTTCTTGGTGTAGAGGTGAACGTCTGATCAACTCCAAGACAGAGATCTTTGCCGGCATCCGGTCAAGATGTTGCAACAGGTCGTATGTGGAACCGGGCGCGGGGTCAACTTCATTGTCTTGTGCTGCTGAGGCTGAGATGGAGGGTATTTGGGGAGGTGCACTGGTAGAGGGGTAAGTCCTTTGAAATAACCGCCCGCTCCTGAGGGCAAGGTTTTGTGCTGGCATGGCTGTAGGTGGGCTCCCGCTTGACCCAGTGGGGTGAATGAGAATGGAAGGGATGGCAGTCTTGGTGATGGGGGATATGATAGGCATAGTAAGCGAAGGTTGTGGTGAAGGTAAAATGGGCGATGGGTGAGGTAAAGGGGCGGTTAGTGGACTGCAGTGATTGGTGGACAAGATAGTGGAAGGTATAGTAGGTGGGGAAGTATAATGTTGTGGGGGGATAGGCGAGAGAATATGGCTTCTCGGAGTGGTAAGTATGGTGGAAGAATGGATGACGGGGGAAGTTGTGGAAGGCATGGAAGGCCGAAGGATGGAAAAGACGGCGGGTGAGGTAGAGTGCGTAGGGATGTGGCGTAAGGTTAACAGGTATGCGGGATCGTCAATGGTCCACCCTGCGTCAGGAGCCGGGTGGCGTAACATGTTGACTTGGGCCGGTGCCGGCGGCTGCTGTTGTTGTTGAGGAGCGGGTGCATGTACTGGCATGGGATTTTGGTGGATCCCTAAGTTTGGCTGCTGCTGCTGTTGCTGTGGCTGCTGTGGCTGGAATTGCTGAGGTTGTTGCTGAAACTGCTGTTGCTGTGGTGCTGCCTGTTGCGGCCTTGCTGGCCCTCTTCTCAGATCTTCAATCAGCTTCCTCATCTGAGCCCAATCGATCCTGTGACCTTCGTGCAGGTCGTATACCAGGTCCCTAAAATGATAACACCTCTCAATGGTGTGCCCCGGCTGCCGGTGATATACACAATATCGGGACAGATCGGCGGCCGGATTCATGTTCGGGCGCTCAGGTGGCAATTGTAAATCGCCAGTATGCATCAGTGCTGCAAAGACATTAGTGAGCGTCTCTGGGAGAGGAGGATAGTTGGCTCTTTTAGCAACCGGACGAGCAGGTGCGTAGGTAGCAGGCGGGGGAGTGTTATGGTATTGCAGTGGTTGCTGGGGCTGTTGTGGTGGTGGCGGAGATTGTTGTTGAGGGTGTTGCTGCGTGGGAAAGGAAGGGCGAGGTGATGCGGAGAAATGGGGGTTGCTTTGCTGGGGGAAGTGGGAGGTGGCAGTCTGGCTAACTACCTGCACCTGCTCGTTTGTTTGGACTCCTTCGGTAACAGGGCCCTGTGGTTTTCTGGAACTCTTGGGCTTCTGGGCTTCGAAGAGAGAATGAATGGGGGAGTCCTTAAACTGGGTCTGGATAAACCGGGCCCGACTGTACAGTTGATGCATACTGGTGATGTCATTCAACATTAGGACATTCCGGAAGAGAGGGGTTGCATTAGAAACGAGCAGTTTGATCTTCTCTTCTTCCGGAATCTGCCCGGGCACACGGGAGGCTATCTGCCTCCACCTATCAGCATAGGTAGCGAAGTCTTCATCAGCTTTCATCTTCTCGGCCACTAAGTCCGTGAATGAGTATTCGGGTCCGACCCGATCTTGGAATCTTTGCACGAATTTCTCCTTGATCGTCTTGAAGCTCCCAACCTCCTCCAGTGGCAGAGCGTAAAACCATTCGAGTGCCACCCCGTCCAGGGATCGCCGGAATAGATATGCAAGGAGGTGATCGTCATGCTGGTATGGTCCCGACTCGTACAGGAATTCCTTGATGTGGGTGAACGGGTTGCCGTTCCCGTTGTACTTTCGGTATGTCGGGAGCTCCGACTGAGAAGGGAATCGGATGTCCCGGAAATTAGGAGTGAGAGCATCTGCGAAGGATGGTGGGCCAACCCTCTTATTGAGGAGATCGATCTGCTGTTGGAGCACTGCCAAGCGATCGTCACTTCCTTGTTGAGGTAGAGGGACTTGAGGTGGAACTGAAGGGTAGTGAGAGGCAGCTGGATGGACAGTAGAAGCCGAGGGATAATGGGAGACAGCCGGATGGATAGTGGGGGCCATGAGCCCGTAAGATGGATGTTGAGTCCAAAAAGGACCCACATCAGCGTAAGCGAGTTGAGCTATTCCGGGCTGCAGCCGAGTAGAATCCACTTGGGCCAGAGGGGCCGGTGGTGCTGATGAGACGGCCGCGTGGGCACTAGCACGAGGAGATAAGGGAATTTGACTCTTCCCTTTGTCTGCAGGAGGGTGGGCTGAGGTAGAAGCCTGGCCAGATTGATATATTGGAAACTGGAGGACCTGTGGGCGAAGAGGGGTATGGTCCACTGGGGCAACAGACGGTGCTCCGGACCTCTCAGCAGGATGGGTGGAAGAGACAGGAAGGGTTACAGCGGGCGGGACCTCTGCCCCGAGGGCTTGCTTGAATATCTGGAGTTGATCCTGGTCAAGTTGGGACATGAGTTGGAGTAGTTGGCTCGCCGAAGGGGAGCCAAACTGAGGGAGCGTGGGTGGCGCAACCTCAGCGATGGAGGAAGGGGGAACAAAGACGAACCCCTCCCCATTCAGGGAGGAGGCAACCCCGGAGACGTCCTCGAGGAGCCCCTGAGGAAGAGAATCCTCGCGGGCGGGGATGGACCCGAAAGAAGACATGCTGGATGATGATGAGTTGAATAAAGGGTTGCAATAGAGGGAGAGTAGAGAATCGCCCCTAGGAGATGATCCCGAGGGAGGGGAGCAATGCTGCATGCAATGGGATGCACAGACTAGAGAGACTTAAGACCAAAGTACACAAGTAGAAGCAAAGCAACCACACAATGAAAGGTGGAGACGAGAAGGGAGTCAACCAAGTATGCACACACTTTGAATGATGCCGCAGATTTTCAGAATTCTTTTCTCTTAGGCTTAGTGTTTTGATTAAGATGTAGAGTTCACTCGGACACTTGGGAGCCTAATAACGGCATGATGGGGGAACTGGCTGACTTTAAGGGGAAGCACTCTCCACGTATGCAGAACCTAGACACGGTGTGGCGATGGTACAACCGGCCCGGCGTCCGTGTGGGAATCCACGGCTCACGGGGGCTTACGGAGGTCCTCGGCAAGATTCCCTAGTCGGCTCCAAGGAATATGGAGACGAGAGGAAATCCTACCTCGGTAGGAAATGCAACTACAGTATGAAGTGAATGATCCTAGGTGCACCGGAGTGCATGCAAAGCCTAACCTAGAAATCTAGCAATCACATATGAAATCAAATGATAAAATCATGAAGCAATCAATAATATGATAGAAAATAACAAGTGGACAGCAGGGGGACCAATGCTGGGAACAACAATTAGGGATAACAAGTGCCAGCCGCAGACTCTGCGCCACAATAACGGTCTACTGGAGACCGCGGAAATGACTATAACGGCTCTGGAAGAGCCGCTAAAGTACAGAGCTGCAGAACGGGAATGGCGGCCTAATGATGACCGCTACACAAGTATGACGGCACTATGAAGGCCGTTAAATGAGCAGAGCACGGCAGTGATAATTGCGGAGAATACCAGATAACGACGGCTGAAAGAGAACCGTTTTACACAGAACGACGGCTGATACGGAACCGCTGAACTTCACAGAGACAGAGATTGGTCAGCAAACCAGAAGCACGACGGGCATCAGAAGTCCCACCGTGATCGCCAAAAAGGTGAGGTGTTGATATGTTATTCCTCCTCGAGTTAAATAATATTGAAGAGATAAAAAAAAAGGAGGAAAGATGAAGCTGTTGACCGTGATCGCCACCCGGTGAGAGCGCCGGGACTCGGAAGCTGCGGGAGAATGCGGGTCCGTTCCTCCACTCCTCCTGGCCGGCCGGAAGGTGCGGGCCTCGTGCTTTTGGTTGCTGACCTGAAAGCAAACGGTGAAACACACAGATAAACGGAGATTAGCTAAATGATAGTGTAGTAGGTGTACTAATTGAAATAAAGCAAAGGAAGAACATGGCCCGGCGATACCTGGAGGTTTTGAAACCCCGTTTAGGGCGCCGGAAACAATAGGAAAGATAATAAATGCCAACGAAATGATGTATGTGATGTGTGATGCAGTGGAGAAAAGACGTGTGTGTGGTGAGCAAACAGAGAAGAACTAGAAACACAGAAACATGAAGCGTGAAGTTCCCTGCACCGGGGGCCTGCGAGGGATGTAGAAGGCCCCCACTCCCTGACGAACGGGCGGATGCTGTATGAGATTTGGCGATGGAATTCGACAGCACTTCGTGATGGTCCCCCTCTGTCTCAGAACCCGTGAGCTATATATAGAGCCCAGGGCTTCGAGCTTAATCAGGGATTAACACTGAATGATGTCGGTCAAGGACCGGTATATGATAGCATCGTGTCAATATTGCCAACGACATTCTCCTCTTAATTCGCCTGGAATCACGGGGTCTAATCTGGGTGGCCGTAACAATGACGGTCGTAAGGAGGCCGCCAAACAACTATGACGGTCTGGGAGAGGCCGTCCAATAACTATGACGGTCCTGTAAAGACCATTATGCTTAAAGGCGAGTCAATGCCCGGACAAACAACTTTTCGTGAAGCACGTGGCTATGACTGACTGTCGGGCCTCTAACCCCTTTTCTTGTCGGCAAATAATGACGGTCCATAGACGACCGCTATATTTACCATAACGGTTGTCATGGAGCCGTTGTTCAAAGCATATCACGAGATACAAATAACCCGGGGCAGCGTAACACAACGGCCCAATGGGGACCGTTCTATTGAAAAAACGGTTTATAACAGACCGTTAAACACAATGAGAGGGAGGGAGGCCTTCTTTGCTGGGAAGAGCCCAAAATACTGCCAGAAGAATAATCTCTCATGTGATTGACTGCTTGGGACAATAATTGAGGCGAAGGAAATGATTCGATTTATCGGTTAAAAAACGGGTGTCAACAACTTGAAGCATTTGGAAACCCATGTTGAGGCTTATATATAGCCCGATTATCAGAGCCTCATACTCGGCCTCATTATTGGTGCAGGGCTTGTTTATAGAACAGGAAGTATGCACGACCTCCCCCTCTGGTGATTTCAGCACAATACCGGCTCCAGCCCGTATTCTGGTCTTTCCATCGAGTCTGTCTCTGTTCTGGATGCTCCATCAAAGAATAGTTGCCACATAACTGACTGAGCCTGGCAGGCCTCGAGTGTCTCATCATCGGGTAACTCGGTCCCTAGCATATCATTTTCCGGCACAGGATGCTCTGCAAAGAAATCAGCCACAGCCTGTCCTTTTATCGCCCTCTGGGGTGTGTAGGTAATATCGAATTCCATCAGAATCACTGCCCATTTGCCCAACCGGCCCTTCAGTACTGGCTGAGTCAATATATATTTGAGCGGATCTACTGCAGATATCAATCTGACTTCATGTGACAACATATAGTGTCAGAGCTTTTTGACAGCAAAGACTAGTGCCAAGCAGGTCTTTTCTATGTAGCTGTAGCTTTCTTTAGTTCTAATCAGCCTCCTACTCAGATAGTATAAGGCTTGTTCTTTGCCTTCTTCATTTATCTTTGCCAGCATTGCCCCCAGGGAACAGTATGTGGCCGCGATATACAGTATCAAGGGCCTGCCCTTAATTGGTGCCCCCAGCACCGGAGGGGTCTTGAGATATTCTTTCAGCTTATCAAAGGCTTCTTGACAGCCATCGTCCCAGAGGAACGGCACATCTTTCATCATGAGCTTGTGAAAGGGATGGCATCTTCCCGACAGATTTGATATAAATCGTTGGATATAGGCCAGACACCCTTGCAGAGATCTCAGCTCGGACAGATTCCTTGGTGGAGGGAGCTCCTGGATAGCCCTAATCTTGGATGGGTCAATTTCAATGCCCCTATGACGGACAATAAACCCGAGGAATTTTTCACTGGACACGCCGAAGGCGCATTTCATGGGATTCATCTTGAGTTCATATTTGCGTAGCCTCTGGAATACTACCCTTAGGTCTTGCAAATGGTCTTCTGTTCTGCTGGTTTTTACTACCAGATCATCAATATAGCACTCTACTTTCTTGAAGAGCAAATCATCAAAGATTTTTGTCATGGCTCTTTGATAGGTAGCGTCGGCATTCTTAAGACCAAACGGCATCCTTTTGTAGTGGAATATCCCCTTCGGGGTACGGAATGCAGTGTGCACTCTGTCTTCTTCAGCAATCCAGATCTGGTTATATCCGAATGACCCATCCATAAATGACAGGGCTTCATTATCAGTAGTCGCATCAATCATCACTTCAGTGATTGGCACTAGAAAGTCATCTTTCGGGCAAGCCTTATTAAGGTCCCGGAAATCAACACATATTCTAATCTGCCCATTCTTCTTCTTTACGGGCACTATGTTGGCTAACCATGTAGTATACTGATTTTCTTCAACAAAGCCTACATCAATCAGCTTGTCAACCTCTTTGTTAATCTGATTTATTAATGCAGGGCGCATTCTCCTGGAAGGCTGCTTTACAGGGCTAGCCTCTGGGTTTATTGCCAATCGGTGCTGCGCCACATCAGAACTCAGTCCCGGCATTTCATCATATGTCCATGCAAAGCAGTCTCAGAATTCTTTCAAGAACTGTATATACTGTTCCCTGGTAGCTGGCTCCAGCAGTGCACTGAGGAATGTCAGCCATGGCTCATCTGCGGTCCCCAGATTTATTTCCACAAGCTCATCGACGGTGGCCTGACCTCCATCTTCGACCTCGGGCGGGGCTTCTTGCAGGTCAATGAAGCCTCCCGGGATATAATCTTCTTCAGTTTCATGATTCTCTGTTTCATCATACTGGTTATCAGCGGGTGCTGGCTCATCATATACGGCCAATATTGTTGTATTCTGTTCAGTCTGCCCCGAGGACGTAACTGGATCAACAGGAAACTCAAAGATGGAGTCTTCCGCCCTTAGAGGCTCTTCTGATGCAGACTCCTTTGAGAGATCATCATTCTGTAGAGCCCGGACTTCTTCCAGGATGCGCTCAAACTCCAGGCATTCCCTCAGCTCTTTGGCTACTTGGTCTTCATCCGGGGTTCCCGTGTCAAACTTTGCTTCAGCATGGAACAGATCCTCTTTGCAAGGTAGGTCTTCCCAGCACCAATCTCTCTTTGCTTCATCAGACATCCCCATCTCCGACTGACTGTCTGGGGCTTCATTGTTCATTATGGATTGATAAATGATTTCTTCATCTTCCGAGGGGTACTTGTCATATCCCACCTCGGAAGGGCCTTCATGCTGGTAGGAGACAGAGATGACGTCCACTTCAGCTTCATAGTACTCTTGAAGGGTATAACCCAATCCCTGGTGCTGAGTGATCTTCCTCAGTTCTTTATTATCTCGGGGCGGATCCCATAGCTCCTTGAACGCCTTCTTCTGGGCAGCAGGCTGCAATGACGGCATTTGCATCTTAGAGAACATCTGCGAAACCCGTTGGGTAGTATAATCCAAGCCTGTAATCGGCACCATCCGGTTTACAGCCTCTTCAGGGACCATGCAGTCTTGATCATTTTCCTCGACTGGTTCCCCGGTGTAGAATATGGTAGGAGGCTCGCAGAAGCGAGGGATTTCCATAGTCTTCAGTGGTAGCACCGTCTGGTACTCTAGGCTGGCGATGGGCTTGACTAAACCTTGCGGAACCTCCACCTGTGTGTACTTCTCTTTCATTTCTTCATCGATATCATCCGGGTGAATGCTAGGAGGGGTGATCCGAGCAAAGTCACCAGCATAAGAGATGTGAGATACCTCATGCTTTTTAATATAGCCCTTTGGTGGCGGGGGAGACCAGTTTCTTGCCTTCGTTGCCGGCTTTTTCTGGCTGACCCCAGCCTCTTTCTCTTCACCCTTTTGCGACACCTCCGTGTAGTAGGATGCATCGAGCATATGGCACTCGAATACTTAGAAGGGATGCAGATCCGCAAACACCCTCTCTTCTTTTCCTTCATGGCAGTATTTAATGCACTGATGCAGCGTGGACGGCACTATCTGATATTCATGCAGCCACGGTCTCCCCAGCAGGGCCTTATATGTGGTGTTGGAGTCGATTACATAGAATCATACCACGGTAGTGAGATCCCCCAACATGAGGTTAAAATCAGCCACCCCAAGGGGCGTCTCACATTTCTGGTTGAATCCTGCAATTTTCATGTCTCTGACCTTGGTAAGCTACAGATTAAAGTAATATTTTTGGTAGATGCGGTATGGGAGAATGTTCACGGCAGCCCCGGGATCTATCAGTATCCTGTTCAGTGGCTGACAGTTCAGGGAGCCCCTCATATACAGCGGTCTGTTATGGCAGGAATTCGGAATCAGCATGTCATCTTCTGTGAATGTAACTATCGGCCCAGAATTCACTTCTGTCAAGAGTGCTTCATATTGTGCCGGCGACTGCAAGGCATCAACAATTGCTTGGCGAGCCTCTTCACTCAGAGAGAGGATCTCCCAGATGGAGAATCTGGTAGGGAGCTTCTTTAGCATTTTCATAATCCGACTGCCCACCCTGACATTAGACAGTCTCATTTCTTCCGCCCATCGGGGTTTTGGAGGTTCATGTGGTGCCCGTGGCCTCTACTGCCCAGTGCTGGCTTCAACCTCTTGACTGATTTCTTGGGGGGCTTCTTCTATAGCAACGGCCCCTGGTGCTGTCGGAGAGTTATCCTCCTCTTTCTCATTCTGCTTGCGGGCTACAGATGCCGACTGCTGAGGTCTCTTGCCTTTATCTGGCCCAACCTGGATCGACTGCCCATTTTCTAGACTAGACAGAAATTCCAGAAATGTTGGAGTTTGACCTCCTTTCTTCTTTTCTTAGTACAAGCTGGCAGGGGGAGGAACCTGGACACCTCGTACCTCCGGTTCGGGAATCTGGTAGGGCTGTTCCCCTCTGAACATAATGTTATGATTAGCTGGTGGTGGGCGCCCCCATCTTTTCCCAGAACGTGTTGCATGGGCTGAGGTTGAGGCCTCGGCATGGTTGGCTTCTAGCGGGGCATCTGATGTTTCATCCTCATCATTCTCCCCGGGCGAGGTAAAGAGTGCCGACAGGGTGTTACATTGTACTGTCACGACCCTCTTTCCCTTCTTGGACTTGGGCCGTCTCTTCTTTTTCTGGGCATTTGGCTTTATTGGCCCCTGCCCCCAGAAGGGTTCAGTCTCAGCTTTTTCTTGTTCTACCTATGACTGCTCTTTAATTTTCAATTCTTCGAGCAGTTCCCAGAGTATACAGTCTTTCACCAGCAGGTGCCCGGGCTTTTTCTGTTCATATTCATCGAGCCCATTAATATACTGTTGTAAACGCCTGGCTGCAAGACTTACTTCCTTATATGCAGGTAGGGGGACTTGTCTTTTCCGGTTATGAGTGGGGATCCGGATGACTGGTCCTGTCTCAGCTGTGTGCCATACTAGCTTTACTAGAGGCGGTTCAGGTCTTGGTGTGACACCGCGGATAAATGCTCTATTGGTTTTGGCTGCGGGAGTCTACTTTCTGTTCTTTATGGGTTTCATCTGCCATCCTTCCTGATCCTTTAGTGGGGTGAGGAAGCATGCTTCATAAGTATGCCTGATACATTCTTCAACGGCCTCCTTAGGCAGCTGCTGGTAGATTGAAATCATATTGGCGGCCATTCTTAATGCCGGAGGCTCATGTGGACGAGGTGGCTCTACCTGGTAATCTCCCAGATGTAGCTCACCCTTTTTGACCATGCCTTCCATAATATCTTTGAAGACGTAGCAATCTTCAATTGCGTGCCCCAGCGCACGGTGATATGGACAGAACAGTGGATCACCTTTCTTTGCCGCGTCCTCGGGTCTCTTTGGCTCAGGCAATGTTACCTTGTTGAACTTGTATGCCCAGTTGAATAGTGCGGCTGTCTTATCTTTCGGGAAAGAGTACGGCTTTCTCATTTTGTTTCTCAGAGAGACTTTATCTTTTCTTTCTGCTATGTCTGCTGGTGGGGGAGCTTCATCTGCCCCCTTCTTCCCTTTCTGTTGCTCGAAGGTTCTGAAATCGACGGTGTTAGCCTCAGAGTGCGATGGTCGTCGATCATTAGATTTCCCTTTCGGCACAGTTGGAGCATTGGCCGTCGAACGCTTAGACAGGAACGTCTCAACTTCCGCCACTATATTGTTCAGCCGGTCAAATGTCCTGACATCTGCACCAATCATCTTTTCCAGTACCTCTCTCCTGAGGCTCTGCTTACATATTTACACTGCATCTTCTTGATGAGGAGGTCTTCTGCATCTCATAGCTAAGTTCCTCCACCTTTTGATGTAGTCTAGTGCTGTTTCATCTTGCTTTTGCCTGGTTGCATATAGTTCTGCTATTGTAATTTCTCTTTCCGTGACGTGAAATCTGTCGCGGAACTTTCTTTGCATATCAGGCCAATCGGTCACTGACCCAGCTGGCAGGCTTGAATACCATTCAAAGGTTATCCCGGTGAGGGATGAGCCGAAGAACTTAAGCAGATAAGCTTCATCAGCTGCCAAGTCACCCATGATTGTAGTGTAGTAAGCTATGTGCTCCCTAGGAGAGCCCTGGCCATTAAATTTCTCAAACTTCGGCGGCTTACTGACGCCTGGCGGTAGTCTCTTAGCAGCATACTGGGGAGGATACGGTACCCTATACACATCGTAGGTACTAGCATCATCACCAGTCTTTTTAGACAGCTTCATCTCCACAATCTTTTCAATCATCAGCTTCTGGGCTATGGCTGGATCTATGTTTTCCGGGAAGAAGTGAGCTTGTTGCTGACCATAAGGAGTTGTCATCACAGTTGCGCGCAAGGCTGGCGTGGCAGGCTGCGTCTGAGATGCAGAGGGCTGAGCTACCATCTGCTACAGAACGGGTTGGCTCGGTGCTTTGCCCTTATCAGCCGGAAGAGGATTAGCTGGAATAGCCATTTCTGTTGAACTGGCAGTCTGCCCCACAGGCTCGGCTTGCTTGGAGACCGGTGTAGCTTCATGCCTCTCATTTAGCTGTCTTCTGAGAGCATTGATCTCTTGTTGATATCTTCTAAACATCATCTGGATCATGGGATCCAGGGTTGACGGGATATGTAGATCTTCTGAAGTCCCTTCAGCATCATCAACGAAGGGATTGTCTTCCTCTTCCGTTGTCACCACATTAACTGTCATAGTGGTGATCTTACAGGCTTCATCATTAGTCTTCATCTTATCTTTTGCCGCCTGGCCTCTTCTTGTGACGGGGCCTGGTCTGGTTGATAGTCTGAGCAGTTCATCTGGCTGTGTGGGTAAGATGTCCTGCCCTTCGACAAGCCCGGCCATATTGCAGGCAAAGATCTGCATCTTTTCCCTCTGCCTGTAGACTTTCCTTCTCGTCTGATCGGGGTATTTGAGCCGGTCAAAGACCGATATTCTTTCTCTAGCTTCTTCCATGTGCAGGTCCTCTTTCCTATACCCGGCTCTGTGGCCTTCCTCATAATCATTGGAATCGGAGGAGGAGACTCCGAGCATCACTTCTTGAAGGGTTTCTTCTTCTTCATCATCCATGGTGCCCAAGGCACGGGATAATCTTTGCCGCCCGAGGGCGGAGTTCCCAAGGTAGTGAAAGTAGTCTTGAGCCACTTGTTTCATCTCCTCTTGATCGTGCCATCGTGGCTCTGGTTGGAGCATCAATCTTTCCCGGCTCTTCTGCTGATAAGCCAGTCTCTCCACCTGAGCAGTCAAGTGCTCGGCTCTGCAGTATTTGAATATATCGGCCTGTTTGGCACAGGCTCTTGGTCTTCTTAGAGTGGCAGCAGCGACTGGTTCGCTTATTCTCATTTCCTCTTCCTCCCTGAACCTTCTACTCCCATCTTGGCAGCAGCTGGCAGCATAATTTCTTCTTTCCCATCTTTTGCCCCCAGCCATGGGGTGGGTGACCGTGAGGTCTTCCTTCTGCTGATATCTTCTGCCCCTCATCCTGGGGCGAATAGTAGTCAGATTTCTTCCTTCATTCTCTTCCTCATCTCTCCTACCCCGAGCTCTGGGGTGAACAGCAACAGCATCTCTTATGTCTTTTCCTTCTTCTCTTCTGCTTCCTGCCCTGAAGCGGGCAACAGTGGTATCAACAATGTTTTCTTCCTCTCGAGCTGGGACCCAGCTCTGGATTTTCTTCGGCCGCCAGATCTGTCTGAACTTGGGCGGCTTCGGTGCCAGTGGCTTTCTATCCTCCTCTTTCGTGTCGACCCTCCTGGCAGCCAGTACCCGGAACCTGTTGGTAGTAGGCACCATCGGGACGATCGTGTCTGGCTTGACCGCCCTTGGGCGACCACTAAGGTTTACTCGGACATCTCCAATCAGCATTGTCTTTCCTGAGTTGGATATCCGACGACCCGCAGTAGTGGGTCAGGCTCTCCTGTCGGATCTCCTCCTTCTTCCAGCAGCAGAGGGTGCGCCCCTTTTCGCCTCGTGATGGACGAAGCAGGCCACGACCTCAGGAGTATCCTGCATCACCTGGCTCATTTTGGGGCTGGTAGCTTGTGGCAATGTCTCGACAACAGTCTTTTGCTCCTGGTTGTCAATCTCGAGCAAGTCAGTGAAGATGAGGCCCAGGCAGTTGGGCATCCCGACAGCAGGCGGCATCGATCCGAACGAAAGAGGTACCGCCAGGTAGCCTTCTCGAACATGCACATCGACCGCTTGTTGATCAAAGCATACAGACATGATTCCAACCGTCATCATAGCTTCCTGAAAATAGAGAAAGAACGAAATCAGAAATTTGAGGGGGGGCCCACTGGGCCTCCTATTTTGGCGTAGAGATGAAGGGAGACTAAGTCCCACCGGGCGTGCCAGACTTGTGGACGCGGGATTTTTCTTCCGCTATCTTATTTAATTTTATTTGTTTATTTATTGATTTATTGGCGTGCCAGTCACCATGGTGACAATTTTTATTATGCGCTCGACTTGACTTAGTCAGTCGATTGTGAAGTCCGAGTCGGGACCAACAGTCCGCCATACCATAAAGGCTATGACGTTAATTACGCCCTTCCTAAGAAGGATAACCCTTGATTAAACGCCAAAATAGGAGGCCGCTCGGGGCGGTAAAAAGAAAAATAACAGTGCGTGATATTGAAGATATTGTTATTCTGGGCAGACAATTTAGTGCACAGTAGATTACTACACCGACATGACCATCTCTTATGTGGGTCGTGCCGGGTAGGAATAGGACACCGTTCACGCAATGGCGGGACGGAATCCGGACCATCATCGGGGAGATGTCCCCTTTCATATTTCTCATCCAGCCAAGGGCCTCGCAGCATACATATTCCCCGGAAGATTGAGCCGGACGAGGGGCGTGTGACATGCACCTCCCGGGACTTATCGGGGTTTAAACATCTATCGACATTTCGATAGCATCTCCCCACAATCTGGATTATGCCCAGGGGAGAATAGGCTATCACCCACGGAATGCCGGGATGAAAGCCGCGAAAAAGGAGGGAGCAAACCTCCCACATTGTACATGTATGCCCTGGGGCAATGTTCGATTCTTCCCTTATAGGAGCCGGTGACACTCGTGCAGTGGCAGAGCTCACCTTAGCTAAAGGGGTTGCTCATAAACCCGATACGGATCAGTGGAAAGTGAGGGAGTCTGACTCCCTTTGATTTTATCCTCGGGACAGTTCTGGTGACTCATGAACATCCCTAGGTGAGTTTGATAGAAGTGTTGGAGGCTCATTGGGTGGCAGGACAGCCTCTCGGCACGGATTTGACTGGATATATGGGTTCTCGGTATGAAGACCACTGCACCGAGAAGGGTTCTTTGCAAGGCACCATTTGGGGCGCCGGGAAGCTGGCGTTAGTGGAGTTCTTGGCGCAGGCAAGCAGGGAAGCCAAGGGGGTCTCACGGCGCCAAGGCAGAAGGGTGAAGGTGTTAGGCTCCCGGCGCAAGCAAGGAGGCCAAGTAATTAGGGCTCTCGGTGTCAGAAGGATGCCAGAGGTGAGTGTTCTCGGCGGGTTCAACATGGAGAGCTCCCGGCGCGACGGGGAAGAGGCCAGGATGTAAGCTCTCGGCGCAAGGGCCAAATGGCCAGAGGAGGTTCCCGGGGCGTAGGGGAGAAAGCCATTGGATGGCTTCCCGGCGCGATGCAAAACATCCAAGGGAGCTTCCCGGCGCGGCCAAGGTGCAAGGCTCCCGGCGCGAAGGGCAATTGTTAAAGGGGGGTCTCCCGGCGCGGAGGCCAGAAGGCCAAGACGGTTCTCGGCGCCTGAAGGATCGCGCCGAGAGTTGTTCATCCAGTTTACTGTATGCGGGGCCGAGAGTTGTGAGGGCGCCGGGTAAGAACAGAGGTTTACGGTACTCTGTTCTTGAATCTATTGAGGATCCAGGGGTTTTCCTGGTGATTCAGGCCAAGATAGACGGGCCTTAGGAAATCAAAGGGCTCAATTCATCAGACTACAATTGGCTTTGGCTTGGATTTCAAAGGGAAGGCCAGAGGCGGAGAGCTATTTGGGGGAAACGCGGTTTAGGGTATCTCTGTCACCAGCGTTCCTCATGATCCGTGAGGATGATTTCAGTATACTCACCATCATCTGGGGGCCAAGATATGACTGTCTCTGGCCCCGGGGATGACTTCGGCAAAGTCGATGAGCATGAATGCAACATCTAAGACCGAGAGGCGGTTGCTATGTATCCATGCTTTGCTTCAGAGGTCAAGGGATAGTCTGTCCCTGGCTCAGAAGCAAGCGTGAGGAGCGCTCGGGAAACGGGCGAATAAACAGGCGATCGATCGACCTGGGGAGGGGGATAGCATGCTATTGAATCTTAAGAAGAGACAGACAACACGGGGGATGAACATAGAGTTTCAAAGAAAACCAAAGCAGGGATGGACTACAGCCCACCATATTTATCCATTCGATAACATTCATTGGGTGAGATACATAATGAGGAAGCAGGGGGAATACATCACTGCATCGGTGTGAAACCGGCTACGGCATTGCAGGCTACATCAGAAGAGGAAAGAAGAGAGACCATCGAAATAAAAAAGAGACGAACTATAGAAATGGGGGGGGGAGGGCGGAGCATTGACTCCTCTCCCTCCCCGTTGCCCACCTTCGCTCAGCTTTTGGGAGATCTCTCTCTCTCTTCCCTCTTTTCTTCTTCAGCTCTCTTTCTCTTCTTGTGGACGAGGTTGCCGGTTTCTTCGATGTGTCTCCCCTGATCACCTTGTGTGCTGTGTCTTGTCTGTTCTCTTCGAATGAGGGGGTTTTATATCCTTCGTTGGTGTCCTCTCGGCAGGCTCGTCCTGGCGCGCCTCAACTGTAGGCGGAGCTCCCGGCGCGCGAGGCTCAAGCTTCTCGGCGCAGCCTGTTCGCCTTGACAAGGGGATCCCGGCGCCACTTTTATAAGCCCACTTAGGTCTTTTAGACTAGGCCTCTTATTGGTCCTTCAAGTACATCAGCACCAGAAAGGGCCCTCCATTGGTGACATAGTTTCTATTGAGATCATTCATAGGTTTTCATCAGTCGGTAGACTGGGGTTTCATCGGCATTGCCATCTGAATGATGACAAAGTCGGACATCATCTTATCGGTATCGTCACTTGAACGGTGACAAGACCGGACATCAGCTTTAGCCTGGAAAGACTTCAGCCAGGTGACTGCTATTTCATCAATGCCGTCGTCTGACTGACAATGGCATCGGACATCAGCTTGGCCGGGAAAAGGCTTCAGCCGGGTAGATGGTTGACAAACTTCGTCATTGATCTTTCACTATTGGTCTGATCTTCCTTTCAATTCTGTCTCTGCCCTTGCTCATTTTCAAGGTGTCAACACTCCCCAGGCGTAGTGCCCTACTCTTTCGAGGTCTGATAGCAGCTCTAGGAAACGACAATGGATACCGTCCCCTTTCGAGCTCAGTATCAATCTTCCCAGTAAAAAGAGGAGAAATCTCCTCAAATCCATGTTGGATCTCTCCCGATTGCCAAAATCTGTGCAATACACATCACGACATCCTCTTTCCATCCTTTCCATGAATTCTTCTGAGGACTCATCATCCCGTCGACGAGTATTAGTGAGCCCTAATGCCTCCATGATAGATGTCCTGGCTACTGACCTGTTCTTCCGACCATCTAGGTCCAAACCCAGTAGCTTCTGGGCACCTTCTCGGTAGTCCGCGTAGGTGACTCTGGTCACTGCCTCACCATCTACCTTGAGGCTCGTGATTCGGACCACATCTTCCAGACTGGGCACCATGTGCCCCCAGGGCATCAAGAATGCCCGACTCACTGGGTCCCATCTTTCACGCAAGGCTTGGATGAGGACCAGGTCGAGCTTGATCAGCTCGATCCGGAGAAAGGTGCCAAATCCCATCACGTCTAGCCTGGTCTTCTGAAAATCCAGGAGACCCCTGTATGCTGCCGCTACTAACTCCCATGAAATGTGCAATTTCATCACACTCTACGCATGCACAAGGAGTGGAGAAGGGTTTTGTCAGAAGAAAGGGAGAAAGGAAGAATGAGAAAAAGGGTAGGGGAGCTCAACTTACGAGTTGCGATTGGGTCCTTTCACTGAAGTGCCCTTCAAGGTCCGAAAGCTTCCTAGAACTGCTACCACTGGACCTGCTCCTCTTCGAGGAATGGGAAGATTCGCCCTCCATCCCGATCTCAGAACTCTAAGTTCCTTCTCCTTCGTAAGAATTTGTAATCTCCAAGTTGGCTCGATGTCCCTGGAGTAACGAAAGAGGTAGGTATTTATAGAAATGGGAGAAGTGCGGGCCAATATTTCCTCCGTCACCTTTAACGATAGCCCTCGCGATAGGGCGCCTGCCCTGCGGTCCTATGTGTCACTTCACCGCTCGCGCAGGGTGACTGTTTAGACGGTGTAATATGACGACCCGCTCCCTATGTTATCTAGGGATGCCCTATCATGCTTTGGAAGTCGTCCGCAAAGTTTGAAACATCGTCCGGGAAAAGGGACTGGAGCCGTCATTATTGACTTTGACGGCAGATTCCCGTGGAAAATAGTCACAGCAAAACGTGATCCTCCTTTTTAGGGCGGGGTTTCAGCAGACACATCACATGGGAACAGTGCAAAGGAGAAGAAGTGTAGGGAAGAAGGAACGCACAAGAGAACAAACAAGCAGCAGAAAATCAAATCACTCCATTCATAATTCTACATGAGCTGTCATAGACACCACAATCATAGAGAGGAGGCGGGTCCACTGGCTCGCCAACTCTCGCCATTATCGTCATGCTCGTCCCTCTAGGTGTCCCTCTCCTCTCCCCTGAGGTGAGGGTCCCTCAGAAGCCTTCTGGATCCCCGTGCAGCAGCATATGCCTCGTCTCGTGGCACCTACTCTACGGCAATGGCTCACTGCTCCTCCCCTGGCGTGGCGAAGAAACCACCAACAGAAAAGCGGCCAGACTGGCGGAGTCACTCCCCGAACTCTCGCGCTCTCTCGTAGTGCGTCTCCATCGCTCCTAGCCTCTGCACCACGACCTGAAGGCCTAGCTGGAGCTCCCTCACCTGGGCCTCCAAGGCCTTCCTCTTGGCCTGATCTCGCTGTCGCTCGGCCCTTCTCTCCTCTCTCTCTCTCTCTCTGCCTCTCTCCTCGTCACCTAGAGAAGGACCCTTAACACCAGGATGTCTGGAGAAGGCCTCTCATCACCACGACGCCGCAGCTCTGCTACAGTCGCTACCCAGGCATCACGTTCCTCTTTCGCCAGGGCCGCACGGGCCACCGCACCGGCGAGTTGCTCCCGGAGGGAGGCAATCTCAAGAAATGGGGCCGACGAGCTGGAAGATGCGCCGCCGGCCATTCCCACCGTCGCTGTCTGCTGGGCACGCTGGAGCAAACAAACAACGGCCGTCAGCTAAGCTCCAAATTTAAAAAAAGGAATGCAGTACTTAACTTACCAGAATCGACAGTTCCTGTTGAGTGACGGCCAGCTGCCGCCTGGCCTCTGCCAGTTGGGCACGCAAGCCGTTGATGTCGCGCGCATCCCCGGCTTGGGGAAGTCCCACATAACTCTCTCTCTGCTGCCACAGGAAGTCGGCACTATCCAGCACCAATACGCTCCCTTGCTGCCCAGGGAGACGTATACGCCAGTCCTCGAGCTTCGCCTTGCCGCGACTCTCCTTCCTGACACGGCTCGGCTCGTCTGCACTCGCCCATTCATCGGTCAAGCCCGGGGCCCTCGCCATGCCCTGCATCAAGAAAGAAGGGTCTTACGTCAAAACACGAGAACGCGTCTCCTGTCAAGGACGCGTCCATCATTTGAGTGCAACACTCGCCAAACCCTTTTCCCTCTCGCGTGGCTCGCTCAAAACTCAAAATAGATCAAAAAGGAGAAGATCGAAGGACATACCGGGCCGTGTTCACCTCCCTCTGTACCATCAGGCCCCTCGGGTCCCTCAAGTACCCGAAGGGGTCCTTCCTCCTCCATGGACGCCTCTCCGTGCTCTTGCGCGTCCCTCCTCGGGCGAGGAGTTCCTCCCCCCTCTCTCCCTTCACCACGATTTGGCCCACCGAGGTCCATCGATCGAGAGTGGAAGAAGATGAAGAGGGGCGAGCAAATCTCGACGGGAGGCGGGCTCGTTTGCGGGTAAGCCACGAAGAAAGAGAAGCCCCCTAGCGCTTTAAATTTGAATTCAAAAGTTAAGACGCGTCCCCGCGCCTAGACGCGCCCAAAAAAGAGAGAGAGAAGAAGGAAGAAATAGGTTCCTCCATGCAAAGCGTAATTCCCTACTTCTTAGGACAAGGTCTCATGAAACGTGCCTCGAAAGAACAAGTGCAAGGAAAGAAGCATGGGAGAGAGAAAGTACACACAACACAAGGAACCATTTCATTTCACATAAGTAAATAGTCAAAGTACATCATACAGTGAGGAAGGTGAGGTGTACAAGTAACTCTCTAACTCTCGCTACCACCCTCCTGATCATCTCTCTCCTCCCTCCTCTGACGGGGATCCCTAGGGGGCCTCTGCGAACCCTGAGAGGCCATGCTCGCCTCACCAGGTGGCACCATGCCAGCTTCCAAGGCACGACGACGCTCCTCAGTAAAAGAAACTAGGAAGCTGCCTATGGAGAATGAACCAGACTGACGAAGCCGCACGCCGCGCTCCTTCGCCCTCTGATACCACTCCTCGCTCTCCTGAAGCCTCCCCTCCGCCGTGCCAAGGCTCAGTCGGAGCTCCATCACCTGGGCCTCCAGAGCCCTCCTCTCGTCCCAATCTCGATGTCGCTCTGCCCTCCTGTACTCCCTCTCTCTCTCTATGCTCTCCCTATCCCTCTTCCTCTCCTCTCTTCTCTCATCGCCTCTGATGGGGACATCACCCAGAGTTCCCTCTGGCTCGACACCTCTCTCCCTTCTGGAGACAGATAGACTGCGACTGCATGACTCGATGGGTCCTCGGCGACACGGGAGTTTGTTACTATGGACATCTTGATGTATTTTCTCCTTTTCTTGAGTCATTTTGATGTACTTATCTTTATTTTGAGTCATGGTCCTAGGTCATCACGTTATTTATCTAAGTCTGCTAGGCTGAGAGGTCATTTGGGCCCAATTAGATGGGCCTGGCCCATGGGCGACCTCTTCCTTCCCCAACCCCCTTGCTTATTTGCTTTTAGCAGTTTACCCAAGGACTTTTTGTAAATGTTGGGATCCCTATATATAGGACCCCAACTCCACTTGAGTTAGCTAATGGATATTTGAAAATTCAGCATAATTGCACCCTCCCTCTCTCTCTAGCTCCTTCATTCTCTCTCTCCTTCTCCAAGGTTCGAACCCCCCTCTCTCTCTTCCCCCTTCTCTCTCTATCCCTTGGGCGAACCAGCCCTTTCACCTCCCCCTTCCCCTGCCACCTCAGCTGCCACCTCACCCTCCAACCCTTCACCTCCCCTAGGCCACTTAACTCTCATCAATTCCCTCCACTTCCCAAGCAAACCCTTCCCATTCCCCATACACCTTCCCCACCTCCAACACACCCCTCCCTCTTCCCCAAGCAACCTTCCCACTCCCCCATTCATATCCCTAGGGCGGATTAACCCCCCCCCCCCCATACCCTGCTGGTTGCGCACCCACCACCATAGCCCACCCCCATTCCCTTGGCCGACCCCCACCACCCCTTGGATAGCTTCGGCCCCCCCACTCCCCTCCACCCTCCAACACCCCATTCCACCTACTCCGCCCCTCTCCTCACCCCCACCACCCCTTTCCCCCATCTGCAAACACCCCCATTTCCCTCCATTACCAAAACTTCAACCCCCCTTAACCTAATCCCACCTCCATCCCCTTCCCTAGATCACATCTGCAGGTGACAGAAAAAGGTCCATCTTGCAGAAGCTCCCCCGCGATCATACGGAAACATCAAAGGGCGTATCTTACCATTCTGGAAAGGTCGTCCAGCCCACTACGCAGGTGAGGAAGAATCGTCCCAATCCGAGCTCAGGACTGCCCAGGGGAGCCATTCTCCTCCGACTGCTCCAGGATCCATCTGCAGAGTACCTGAGTCCGACCAGAAGCAGAACCACGATCTACAGAGAAGGATCCAGACTGAAGTTCCTTCTTCAAAGATATTCCTCCCCCTGTTCCCGACCAGAAGCAAGAAACAGAAGTACATTCGGCATCCGGGAGCTCCAGTTCTGATTTTTCTCCTGCAGTCACGCGGGACTGCCCTCACCAGTCTTCTGCGACCAATAGTCACTCTTCGGCGTCCCCCAGGACATCCCGACCTCCGGCAGCCTCCCTGCCAGTTTTTCTGCAACGAGGGCCCGACCACGGTCCCATAACTTCTAACGGTTTGAGATTCGGAGCTCGGGAGCCCAAGGTACAACCTCTGCATCCTACTGCCTCAGATCTGAAGTCGCCAGCGCCAGATTCCTTCATCCTGTTCGAGCTTCCACCACGACTAGCGACGACATCAGAAGAATTTGATAAAAATCAGAGTTGTCCCAGCCCCTATTACAAAGAAATCCCCTCTGGTTTCGTCACCGGAAAAATTCCTGAGGATGAGCTACGACTGCAACAGCGGCATCCTGTCCCTTCTCACAGCAAGTGGGCAGATCCACGTCGGCTTCCGTTCCGTCATCCTCGGCGAGTTTTCCCCTCCCGCCTGGCCGGCTTAGCGCCCCTCCCTGCGTGGAGGTAGTGTTTGATGTAAGTTTGATTTCCCCCACCCCTAATCCAACCCTCCTGCGTGAGGAGTAGTTCATGTACTAAACAGCTCAAGTGACATCGACGCAGTGTGCGGGATCCACACTTCCCCGCTCGCCCACGTCTCCGAACGGGGTTGATTTCTTCAAACCAGCCAGGTGAACTCTAAACTTTGCTCCATTATTCTTAGTACTTGTTTGTTTAATATCCGTAGATATATCCCCGTTGTGCATGCGAGCGAGTGCCCGATCCCGGCTCCACCTTCATAGTGTGGTCACCGTGGTGAAAGTAAGCGAGTGGGACCTAGTGCCCCAATTGGCACCGGCCAGCCCCATAAGCGTGGGCTACGTATCCTCGGGAAGGCAACCCTAGCTCTGCTGGCACTCTACCAGCAAGGGTCTTGATCCATCACCTCTCCCTAGCATCCTTTAGTCACCCCGGGCTCTCGTGTGTTCAACGGCGTTTTGGCCCCGATTTATCAACTTACTTGTTATGTGATTGTGAATGCGGAATAGGTCCTAAGAATACTTTTGGCTTGCTGCATACCCCGTAGCGGTGTCACATCAGCCTCTCTCCTAAACAGCTCGAGGGTGATCCGTAGATCCAGCACATCGCGAGGGAGCTCCTCAGCCTCCCGTCGTCGCTCCTCCTCGAGCTCCGCTATCCGGGCGTCACGCTCTGCCGCCCAGGCGTCGCGCTCCTGCTCGGCACGGACCGCACGGGCCAGGACATCCCGAATCTCCGCCACCTGCCATGGGCAAGAGCAATTGGAAAGAGAGTCGGGGTCAGGCAGACACTCACTCGAGCCTCGCGGTCACGCTCGGCCTCCTCAGCCCGGGCCACCGCGTATGCCAGCTGCTCCTGAAGGGCAGAAACATCCGGAGGAGGGCCCCATGAACTGGAACCCGCTCCACCAGCCATCCCGGCTGCCGCTACCTGATGGGCCCTCTAAAACACGGAACAAACGACAGTCAGAGGCTAAGCATCGAAATCCAGGTCACAAAACAAAAAAAATGCATTGCATAGACTCACCGGGATCTCCAACTCCTATCGGATGGCCACCAACTACCGCTTGGCGTCTGCCAGCTGGGCCCGCAGGTCAGCAATCATGTTATCACAAGCATCCTGCATTGCATATAGGTTAGTGTCACATATGTATACATATAGAAAAGGAAAACATTATCGTTTCACGCTTACCGCTGCCGCACCACCGAGGAAGAGGCGCTCCCCGTATGTGGCCCGGTACCATCTCAAGTAGTCAGTGCTGTCCTGTACATGGGACACCACTAGGACCCCGCCCTGCTGCCAGTCCTGGTCCTGTGCAGGGAAGCGCGTACTCCAGTCCACGATCTTTACCTTCCCCTTGGTCTTTCGCCCGACACGGACCGGCTCATCTACGTCGACCCACTCCTGGGCTAGCCCCACGTCCTCATGACCAGCCTGAGCCGCAGTGGCTCGATCTCGTTCAGGCAATGGACCCACACGTCCCGCCCGAAATGAGGACGGCTGGCTACGACCCAAGGCTGGCCAGCATCGGCCATGCCCAGGTAGGGCCTCCACACCACCTGCATCACCATACATGCGTCATGCTAGTTGCCATTTTACTCAATTAAGTCACATGCATAAAAACATAAAAATCATACGCATCATACCATAGCCTCGGGGTACTCGCTCAGCTCCCGATGAAGCGACGCCAGCTGGTAGCCATGGGGTGCCGCGACCATGACCGGCCTCCACCGTCGTGCCAGAGGCACGACTCTCCTGTTCCCCTGTCTGGCTCTTCCCATCGAGAAGTAGTAGTAGCTCCACACCTGCATCCATCATACATCATTAGCACGAACAATTACATATTTAACTACGGTAAAATGCATAAATAAAATGTTTACCTGGAGAAAAGGTGCAAAGCCGCTGACTGTCGTCTCCCTCTCTGAAGTCTGGGAGAGATCGACGATCAAATGGGCAAGCAGAGCCGCTCCCCACGCATAGTTCCCCACTCTGTCCAGGTCCGCCAAGATCCTGAGGAAGCGGCAGTGGATGCCGTCCCCCTTAGTCCCCAGCAGAAGGCGGCCCAGGAAAAAGAAAAGGAACCGCCGGAGGTCTAGATCCACCAGCTCTCGCTCGCTCGGGTCCTGGGTGAAAGCTGCACGAGCGTCTCCCTCCAGTCGTGCCAAAAACTCAGCTCCAGTCTCGCTGACCCGCTGGCGCGGGTCACCAAATCCGAGCGCCTCCATAATCTCTACCCGGCCAACTACCCTGCTGTCTCTATCAGTCGCACTCGTCTCTAGCCACAGCAGGCCCAAGGCACTCTCTCGGTAATCGGGGTAAGTGACCCCGCTGACTGCCTCTCCGTCAACTCGTAGCCCCGTGATCCGAGCTACGTCCTCCAGTGTCGGCACCATGTGCCCCCAAGGCATCAGGAACGCCCGGCTCGGCGCATGCCACCGCTCCCTCAATGCCTGGATGAGAGGAAGGTCAAGCCGGAAGGGCTCGATCCTCAGGAAGGCTCCAAAACCCATGGTGTCCACCCGCGCCCTCTGGAAGTCCGGCAGCCCCCGATACACTGCTACCACCAGGGACCAGCTGATCTGGCTCTTCATCACGCCCTGCACACCACAAAACACGCAAAAAAGGGGAAAACATCAGAGTCATGAATAATAACAACAACACTGTACATAATATTTACTTATTTATTTTCTATTTTAAAAATACATATATATATATATATATATAGTTTTTTTAAGGCGTCCAGCCCACTGAACGCTTTCTTGTTTATCTTTTTATTTTACAAAAAAAATAATAAATAAAAAAAATCATGAAGGCGTCCACATATGTGGACGCCTCCATATTTTTCATTTAATTATTTATATAATAACCCCAAAAAAAGTATATAAACAAAATAAAAAAAAGAAAGGATGGAGGCGTCCAGGCCTCTGGACGCCTCCTTTCCTCACACTCCCCACACCTTCTGAACGCTGTCTCTCGCCCCGTTTTACGCCTAATAAAGTAACAGAGTGGAAGTCTAAGGGGCTTACCGGGTCATGCTCATCTTCCCCCGCGTCGCCGGGGCCCTCATGACCCTCCACGGCCAAGGGAGGTGACTCCTCTTCCGCGACAACCTCCTCCTCCACGGTAGCCTGCTCTGTATGATCCCTTGACTTCCTCGGACGACTAGCAAGTCGTTTCCGCTTCTCCCCACCCTGGCTCGGGCCTCCTTGCTCCATTAGGAATTGAGAATGGGTTGGTCAAAGTAGAATGTTTCGTTGGAATGAACCGTGGAGGGGGTGAAGCCCCCTTTTATAGAAGATGCCCTTTTTTAGGGCGTCGAGACGCCTGGTCGCCCCCATAAAAAAATTTTTAAAAAAAAATATTCAAAAATATTGGGGCGTCCAGCTGCGTGGACGCCCCCATAAAATTTTTTAAGATAAAAAAATATTCAAAAATGTTGGGGCGTCCAGTTGCCTGGACGCCCCCATAAAATTTTTTAAAAATAAAAAATATTCAAAAATATTGCGGCGTCCAGTTGCCTGGACGCCCCCATAAAATTTTTTTAAAAATAAAAATTATTCAAAAATATTGGGGCGTCCAGGCCCCTGGACGCCCCCACTAAAAAATAAAAAAATGTATATATATATATTAATAATATATATATATGATCATAATATGAGTAAATAAAAAAAAGAAGAAGAAAAAAAAATCATAAAAATGATAACAGAGGAGAACAATGGTCCAAAATGCCAATTCCAGATTTTATTCCATCAGAAAGCAGAGTGAGCTACATCAGGGACTTAGGCACTCTAGGCCTTAACTTCCCCAGTTCGATTACATAAGCTCTCCACAGCTCACATTCTTCCCCTACATGTGCTAAGGCATTTCCCGCAACACTTGTCTTCCAGGGCGCTTTAATGACCTTTGCTTCCTTCGCGTCCGCTTCCGCGCCCAACTCCCTCTTCTTCAAAGGAACGATGCCGGTTAGCAGTGGGAACGTGTCACGCCCCGAGTGCGGAAGATACCCGGATATGCGCGACGAGTTTATATCAATCATGTCAATCAGAGTGGTCGTGTATTCGACACAAAGACAGAGATGCGCAAAATAGCAAGATAACCCAATCCTTATTATTAATAGGCTATTCCAAATCCAATACTCTGTTTAATAAAAAGGAAAAGAATACATATTTCACTCAAGAAACTATAGAAAAGACTAGATGACACTTGAGCAGCTCTATCACTTTCACTCTTGACCATTCCCATCCGATTCAGTCTCGTCATCGGACTTACCTGAAAAGTAAAAAGGGACAAACGGAATGAGCGAACGCTCAGTAGGAAATTATATCTCAAGTACTAGCAAGGGGTTTAAGTAATTACATTTTCATGAATGCAATAAAGCTATGCATGCTCGCATAAAACGACAAGATAGAGAAAATGTAATATCAAGGAATTAAGATGGACAAATCATGAACTTTCAATAAGATAACAAGACATTTGAGATATTCAAGCAAGTACATTTAACAAGTCATGTCAAGAACTTTGGCTATCATGTATCAAGCAAGTAAATTACCCTTTTTCGGGCCACGCATTTCATGTCAAGTCAAGTACGATTTCAAGCACAAGATTTATGTGGAATGTCCAATCTAGAAAGTAAAGTACTCGGTATAATGTCAGATACCTTATCATTTTAACTCCCATGGGCACAAGTACTTTCGGGTGCTCCTCCCAGGACCAGATCGGGCCCTATATGCGCAGGCATTTATCATGTGTTTTTGACATCCACTCTTATATATATAGCCAATTTTTGAATTTCAATAATCAAGCTTGTAGACATGTATGACAACTTTGACAGAATGGAGTCCAAAAATATGACAAAGGACATAGAATGGCGATAATAACGGTATAATCACGATATCGATAAAACTAGGTAGAATATGGTTCCCTTAACTTGGGTACCATGACAAATCAATATGGACATTCTTTATATAGAATTGAGGTCCACATGAACAGTATATCAAAGGTAAGATACCCTCATTCTTATCATAGAATTGAGGTTTACAAGAATGACATGATATGGCATGATATCATCATCCCATTAAGAATTTCTTATGATATACTCTTTGTATAATCATAAGGGCCGGTATACCATGTTTCTTTAGAGTGACATGGCATCAATGGTGTAATGGGTTTTTAGGGTACAACCAGCTCAGTCGGCCTTGAGGGAATCCAATGCTACGAGGAGTCTTACGGAGGTCTCTATGACTAACTCGCTAGTCCAAAGGAACGGAATGTCCAATGGAGAGCTTGTATGTCAATGAGAGTTGAGTGTGACCGATAAAACAATCGTGAAACGTGGGACTATACTCACGGAGTGGAGAATAGTGCCGATATATATTATAAATATATATTGAAACAATCGTTTAACAGTAACGGGTTAAAAACAGTTTACAGTAAAATAACGACTTAAGTAAAGTCCTTTCTCAAGTAATTAACGCCTAAGATAAGGGCGTTTATCTATTTTCCATTTTTACAGATTTTCCATATTTCAGAAATTTGCCAAAAAAGCGCCCTGATCAGGGGCGTTTCTTTAAGTTTTGACGACTACACCAGAAGGCGTCCTTTTCTTGTCACTGTTTGACAGAATATCAATAATTTCAGGAATTATCAAAAACGCGCCCTAGGAAGGGGCGTTACTCTTTAATTCTTTATTTTTACAGAATATATTTTTCAGGAATTTAACAGAAACGCGCCCTATGAAGGGGCGTTACTTTTCATTTTACGCCTTAGTGTCAGGCGTTAGTCTAGTGGGAGATGACCTAGTCTAGGTCGTGAATTCAAGAAATTTCAGAAATTATCGTGAACAGGAAGAAATAAATTTCAGGATAACAATCATATCATCATGACAGGAAAATTGGCAGGAATTCACAGGTAGAGTCATGCAGTATATTAGTTTTGATATTCCATATAAAATGAATTTTTAAACCGTGAACGATTATTAATTTCAGGTAATTTCATAGAATTAACGCCTGTGTTTAGGGCGTCAAATCTAGAATTGACGACCTGGTCAGGGTCGTGCCTTGTAAAATAGCGCCCTTGACAGGGGCGTCTCTTTCAAAATATTGCAGAAAAACGCATTAAAACTATAATAAACCGTATGCATGTCATGCTAATATACATATATCTTAAATTATTTTATTTGGGCTACAGTGACTTGAGAAAACCTACCTTATGATAATTTGATGATTTGAACCGTGAGAAGAGGAGCTCTTGTTCTTCGGTCCTGTAATTCCTACGAGAACAGAAGAAGAAATATTAGTATTTCTTCATACTTCCTGACCGAAGGTAAAAGAAAGAAGAACATCACCTTTGTTCTTCACGCACGTAGGTGCTTTTCCTAACCTGTAACAGAAGAAGATGAAGAACTGTTAGTTCTTCATGTAACAGACGTAGGGAATTAAGGAAATAAGAAGAAATATTCCTCTCACGTACCTTGTAGTTTTCCAAACGCCAAATAGCGTTTAAGGTTCGATCAGTAGGTTATTTATAGGGATTTTTGGGAATCCTATTAGGGCTAGAGTTTGATTAGAAGTAATGTTTCTAAGATAGAGTTATTGCCACATTAGAACTCTTTCTCGTAGTTATCACTTACCCTGGATAAGCTCCCGTGTCGAATGGAACTCGAATGGAATTAACGACTTTGGTCAGGGCGTCGATTCTTGAATTGACGACCTGGTTCAGGTCGTTTCTTAAGAAGCGCCTTTCGTTAGGGCGTTCCTTTGTTTAAAACACGCCCAAGATAGGGGCGTTTCTTGACCTTACCGTTTTTGACGTTGGAATTTGACGCCGTGTGGTCAGGGTGTCACTTATTGAATAACGCCTTATCTAGAGGCGTTTCTAATTTGAATAGCGCCTTTATCAGAGGCGTTATTTTATATTGTTTTATTTATCTATTTATTTGATTTAAAATCTTTATTGTTATTAATATTTTATCAGGGTTGCTACACCCTCCCCCACTTAAAAGAATTTGGTCTCCAAATTCAATTGCATAATATGTATATACGTGGAGAGTGTAGATCATATACCTCTTAGAATAACTCGGGAAATCGTTTCTTCATAGATTCCTCGGTCTCCCATGTTGCTTCATGTTCAGAATTCTTGTTCCATTGCACCTTGAGCATGGGAATAACCTTATTCCTTAGAGCTCGTATTTCACGATCTAAGATCTTCATAGGCTTCTGTTCATATGTGAGATCTTTCTGGATCACCAGATCTCCATGTGCAATAATATGAGATGGATCGTGTACATACTTCTTCAACATAGATATATGAAATACATTATGTACCTCGGACAATTGAGGAGGCAACGCGATGCGATAAGCAACATCGCCAACTCTTTCGAGTACCTCAAATGGTCCGATGAATCTTGGCGTAAGCTTGCCCTTAACACCAAATCTTCGTATGCCACGTCCAAGCGATATTTTAAGAAATACATGATCTCCAACCTGGAATTCAAGATCTCTTCTCCTTGTATCAGCATAAGCCTTTTGTCTGGTCTGAGCAACTTGTAATCTTTCTCTGATTACTTGTATCTTCTCAGTTGTATCCCTTACCATGTCTGGACCTAACAGTTGTTTCTCTCCAACTTCGTTCCAGCATAAGGGTGATCGGCAACTCCTTCCATATAAAGCTTCGAAAGGTGCCATTTGGATACTAGCTTGGTAGCTGTTGTTATATGCAAACTCAATTAAAGGTAAATGATCATGCCAGCTTCCACCAAAATCAATGATGTAAGCTCTTAGCATATCTTCCACTACTTGGTTTGTTCTTTCGGTCTGACCATCCGTTTGCGGGTGAAAAGCAGTATTAAAGTTAAGCCTTGTTCCCAACGAATGTTGTAATCCCTTCCAAAAATGAGAAGTGAAACGGGGATCTCTATCAGACACGATTGAGACAGGAATTCCATGTAACCTGACTACTTCCTCGATGTATAGTGCAGCCAATACATCTACTGACCACCGGCTCTTTATTGGTAAGAAATGCACCGATTTAGTCAAGCGGTCAATAATAACCCATATTCCATCATGTCCTCCTTTTGATTTAGATAAACCCATGATGAAATCCATACCAATATCCTCCCACTTCCACTTAGGAATATCTAGAGGATGTAGCTTTCCAGCAGGCTCTTGGTGTTCTGCCTTGACCTGTTGGCATGTGAGACAGCGTGATACATAATCTGCTATTTCTCTTTTCATATTTGGCCACCAAAAGTTTCTCTTCACATCTTGGTACATTTTGGTAGATCCTGGATGAATAGTGTACCTTGATCTATGAGCTTCATCTAAGATCTTCTTCTTTAATTCTGGGCAATCTGGTATACAAGTTCTATCTTTGAACAATAATCTTCCATCAGAAGTTAGTTGAAAATCAGATTGTCCTTCTAATCTGCCTTTGATTTCCACTAATATAGGATCATCATCCTGAAGTGCTTGTATCTCAGATAATAAATCTGACTGTATGCTTACATGAGATAATGTGACAAATTTGGCTTCCTTGTCCAAGCTTATATTGAGCTCGGAGAATTGTTCTAGCAACCTCCATTCTTGTATCATACAATTGGCTATCATTGCTCTCGGCTTTCGACTAAGGGCATCAGCAACATAATTACCCTTTCCGGGATGGTATTGTATATTGAAGTCGAAGTCCTTGAGATATTCCAGCCAGCGTCTTTGTCTCATGTTTAGCTCCTTTTGTGAAAATAGATATTTGAGACTTTTGTGATCGGAGTATACAGTAAACTGCACTCCATATAAGTAGTGTCTCCATATCTTTAGGGCAAATACCACCGCGGCCAGTTCTAAGTCATGGACGGGGTAATTCTCCTCATGCTTCTTCAGTTGACGAGAAGAGTATGCTATGACCTTCCCTTGTTGCATTAAGACACACCCGAGGCCAATGCCAGAAGCATCGGTGTAAACCTCGAATTTCTCTCTTTCTATTGGTAGAGCTAAGACCGGAGCTGTAGTAAGATGATCCTTGAGAGTTTGGAAGCTTCTTTCACATTCCTCACTCCATTCATATCGGATCTCCTTGCGAGTTAACCTTGTAAGGGGCACGGCGATCTTGGAGAAGTCTTTGATGAATCGCCGATAATATCCTGCAAGACCTAAGAAACTTCTGATCTCGCTTGCATTAGTGGGTCTTTCCCAGTTTCTTACAGCTTCAACCTTTGACGGATCTACAGATAAACCGTCCTTGGATATGACATGTCCGAGAAAAGCCACTTCTTCAAGCCAGAATTCACACTTGCTGAGCTTTGCATATAATTGATTTGTCCGTAATATTTGTAAAGCAATCCTCAAATGTTCCTCATGCTCTTCCTTAGTCTTGGAATATATCAATATGTCATCAATAAAAACCACCACGAATTAATCTAGATAGGGCCTGAATATGCTATTCATTAACTGCATAAAGGTAGCAGGGGCATTTGTTAGTCCAAAAGGCATAACAACGAATTCATAATGGCCATACCTGCTTCTGAATGCGGTCTTATGAATGTCATCATCTTTGATCCTTAACTGATGATATCCTGATCTGAGGTCAATCTTCGAAAAATATTTGTATCCAGAAATTTGATCAAATAATTCATCGATTCTCGGCAGTGGATACTTGTTCTTGATAGTGAGATGATTCAACTGTCGATAGTCGGTGCATAGCCTCATGGATCCATCTTTCTTCTTTACAAACAGTACAGGTGCTCCCCACGGGGAAGTACTTGGTCTAATGAACCCTTTTCGAATTAGTTCCATTAATTGCTCTTTTAACTCCTTGAGTTCAGCAGGTGACATTCTATAAGGTGCCTTTGAAACCGGACCAGCACCAGGGACTAAGTCGATGGTGAAGGCCACTTCTCTTTGTGGGGGTAATCCCGGCAACTCTTCCGGAAACACGTCCGGGAATTCCTGCACTACTGGAATGTCTTCTAGCTTGGTTTTCCTTAGCTTCTTTAATTGTGACAAAGGCAAGGAAAGATGTACATCCTTTCCTGATGAGCTTGCTAACTCGGAGGGCCGAAATAAGAGAGGAATTGCTCCGACTCTTGGGGCGAGTAAAGACTAATTCTGGAATATCTTTGAAAGTAATTTGGCTATTGCGGCAATCAACCGTTGCCTGGTATTTGGATAACCAGTCCGCTCCTAGTATAACATCATACTCCTTTAGATCGAGGCATATGAGATCTATAGGTAAATTCCTACCTTGAACTATTACCTCACAGTTTTGCTAGTGATGAGTAATATCATTTTCACTTCCAAGAGGAGTAGTTAGAACTATTTTTATCCATTCTGGTTCTAACGGTAACGGGTCGGCAAACTTCTTAGAAATAATGGAATGCGATGCACCCGTATCAAATAAGACATAAGCACTTTTGGAACAAACTGTTAATGTACCTTCTACCAGTCCACCTTCTTCTTGCTCGGTCTCCTTTATTGCATGAAGTCGAGCGTTCTTTGTCACCGGGCGTTTACCGTCACCGGCTTGGTCATTCATTAATGGACAATCGGGAATCCGATGTTCGCGACTCCCACAACGGAGACAAGCTCCTAATTTCCTCCAGCATTCTTCTGTCTTGTGACCAGCCTTGTCACAATGCTTGCATACTGTATTAGAAGGGGTAGTTGTGATAGAGAAAGGCTTGGTCTTTTTGAACTTATGGTCTTGAGAGGAAGAACCTCCATTATTGGGCCTCTTCTTGAAGTTGGGTTTGAAAGAACCCGAACCTGTGACTTGCTCCTTCTTGTCTTTTCCACGGATCCTATCAGATAGTTCCGTGGCATCTTCAAGTAATTGAGCTCGGCGCACTATTTCAGAATAAACTTGTATGTCCATAGGCGCCAGTTGAGTAATATAGTGGGGCCTAAGCCCATTAAGAAATCTACGGGCTTTCATCTTCTCCGTGCTAATAAGATGCTTAGCATATCTAGACAACCTGGAGAACTGAGCTTCATAATCTGCTAATGATAAAGATCGTTGCTTTAATGCAGCGAATTCTGCAGCCTTCTTTTCTTGGACTCGGTCCGAGAAATATTTAGTATTGAAATATTCTACAAATTCTTCCCATGTAACTTGATTAGGATCGATGGTTGCTTCAATAGACTCCCACCAGCATCTAGCATCCTTTTCTAACTGGAAAGTAGCTAGTAAGACTTTGTCCTGATCCGTGCATTGCATAACACGGAATATACATTCAGTCTCCCGAACCCAATGCTCGGCATCGTCCGGATCGGTCGATCCCATAAACTTCGGGGGATTCATGCTCTTAAAGGCTTGGTGTAAGCTTCCAGCTCGTGGAGCATCACCTTGTGCTACCTGTTGTAGCACTTGAGTCATTCCTTGAAGGGTACGCTGCATGTTACGCCATTGAGCACGTTCGGTAGCCATTATCCTACAATTACAATAGCTACGTTAGTATTATATCACTGTGATCTTATTAAAAGACTCATTGACTCTTAACCCTTGGTTCTACCCAATCTCACTTGGTTAAACGTTCAACTTATCCTTGGACTTGGGTTTTTCCTAGGAATTGAATACCCTATGCTCTGATACCACAAAAACTGTCACGCCCCGAATGCGGAAGATACCCGGATATGCGCGACGAGTTTATATCAATCATGTCAATCAGAGTGGTCGTGTATTCGACACAAAGACAGAGATGCGTAAAATAGCAAGATAACCCAATCCTTATTATTAATAGTCTATTACAAATCCAATACTCTGTTTAATAAAAAGGAAAAGAATACATATTTGACTCAAGAAACTATAGAAAAGACTAGATGACACTTGAGCAGCTCTATCACTTTCACTCTTGACCATTCCCATCCGATTCAGTCTCGTCATCGGACTTACCTGAAAAGTAAAAAGGGACAAACGGAATGAGCGAACGCTCAGTAGGAAATTATATCTCAAGTACTAGCAAGGGGTTTAAGTAATTACATTTTCATGAATGCAATGAAGCTATGCATGCTCGCATAAAACGACAAGATAGAGAAAATGTAATATCAAGGAATTAAGATGGACAAATCATGAACTTTCAATAAGATAACAAGACATTTGAGATATTCAAGCAAGTACATTTAACAAGTCATGTCAAGAACTTTGGCTATCATGTATCAAGCAAGTAAATTACCCTTTTTCGGGCCACGCATTTCATGTCAAGTCAAGTACGATTTCAAGCACAAGATTTATGTGGAATGTCCAATCTAGAAAGTAAAGTACTCGGTATAATGCCAGATACCTTATCATTTTAACTCCCATGGGCACAAGTACTTTCGGGTGCTCCTCCCAGGACCAGATCGGGCCCTATATGCGCATGCATTTATCATGTGTTTTTGACATCCACTCTTATATATATAGCCAATTTTTGAATTTCAATAATCAAGCTTGTAGACATGTATGACAACTTTGACAGAATGGAGTCCAAAAATATGACAAAGGACATAGAATGGCGATAATAACGGTATAATCATGATATCGATAAAACTAGGTAGAATATGGTTCCCTTAACTTGGGTACCATGACAAATCAATATGGACATTCTTTATATAGAATTGAGGTCCACATGAACAGTATATCAAAGGTAAGATACCCTCATTCTTATCATAGAATTGAGGTTTACAAGAATGACATGATATGGCATGATATCATCATCCCATTAAGAATTTCTTATGATGTACTCTTTGTATAATCATAAGGGCCGGTATACCATGTTTCTTTAGAGTGACATGGCATCAATGGTGTAATGGGTTTTTAGGGTACAACCAGCTCAGTCGGCCTTGAGGGAATCCAAGGCTACGAGGAGTCTTACGGAGGTCTCTATGACTAACTCGCTAGTCCAAAGGAACGGAATGTCCAATGGAGAGCTTGTATGTCAATGAGAGTTGAGTGTGACCGATAAAACAATCGTGAAACGTGGGACTATACTCACGGAGTGGAGAATTGTGCCGATATATATTATAAATATATATTGAAACAATCGTTTAACAGTAACGGGTTAAAAACAGTTTACAGTAAAATAACGACTTAAGTAAAGTCCTTTCTCAAGTAATTAACGCCTAAGATAAGGGCGTTTATCTATTTTCCATTTTTGCAGATTTTCCATATTTCAAAAATTTGCCAAAAAAGCACCCTGATCAGGGGCGTTTCTTTAAGTTTTGACGACTACACCAGAAGGCGTCCTTTTCTTGTCACTGTTTGACAGAATATCAATAATTTCAGGAATTATCAAAAACGCACCCTAGGAAGGGGCGTTACTCTTTAATTCTTTATTTTTACAGAATATATTTTTCAGGAATTTAACAGAAACGCGCCCTATGAAGGGGCGTTACTTTTCATTTTACGCCTTAGTGTCAGGCGTTAGTCTAGTGGGAGATGACCTAGTCTAGGTCGTGAATTCAAGAAATTTCAGAAATTATCGTGAACAGGAAGAAATAAATTTCAGGATAACAATCATATCATCATGACAGGAAAATTGGCAAGAATTCACAGGTAGAGTCATGCAGTATATTAGTTTTAATATTCCATATAAAATGAATTTTTAAACCGTGAACGATTATTAATTTCAGGTAATTTCATGGAATTAACGCCTGTGTTCAGGGCGTCAAATCTAGAATTGACGACCTGGTCAGGGTCGTGCCTTGTAAAATAGCGCCCTTGACAGGGGCGTCTCTTTCAAAATATTACAGAAAAACGCATTAAAACTATAATAAACCGTATGCATGTCATGCTAATATACATATATCTTAAATTATTTTATTTGGGCTACAGTGACTTGAGAAAACCTACCTTATGATAATTTGATGATTTGAACCGTGAGAAGAGGAGCTCTTGTTCTTCGGTCCTGTAATTCCTACGAGAACAGAAGAAGAAATATTAGTATTTCTTCATACTTCCTGACCGAAGGTAAAAGAAAGAAGAACATCACATTTGTTCTTCACGCACGTAGGTGCTTTTCCTAACCTGTAACAGAAGAAGATGAAGAACTGTTAGTTCTTCATGTAACAGACGTAGGGAATTAAGGAAATAAGAAGAAATATTCCTCTCACGTACCTTGTAGTTTTCCAAACGCCAAATAGCGTTTAAGGTTCGATCAGTATGTTATTTATAGGGATTTTTGGGAATCCTATTAGGGCTAGAGTTTGATTAGAAGTAATGTTTCTAAGATAGAGTTATTGCCACATTAGAACTCTTTCTCGTAGTTATCACTTACCCTGGATAAGCTCCCATGTCGAACGGAACTCGAATGGAATTAACGACTTTGGTCAGGGTGTCGATTCTTGAATTGACGACCTGGTTCAGGTCGTTTCTTAAGAAGCGCCTTTCGTTAGGGCGTTCCTTTGTTTAAAACACGCCCAAGATAGGGGCGTTTCTTGGCCTTACCGTTTTTGACGTTGGAATTTGACGCCGTGTGGTCAGGGCGTCACTTATTGAATAACGCCTTATCTAGAGGCGTTTCTAATTTGAATAGCGCCTTTATCAGAGGCGTTATTTTATATTGTTTTATTTATCTATTTATTTGATTTAAAATCTTTATTGTTATTAATATTTTATCAGGGTTGCTACAGAACGAGTGGCGTGGAATGCCGATCTGGAGGCAGCACCGATGCGCGTTGTAAAGGACAAACTCAGTCGCGTCGATCAGTTGGAGTTCAACTTCGGGAGAAGACCTCATGAGGAGTTCAGGTGAGAGTAGACATGCCGGCGCGCAAGTGAAGAAGCTTTGTGTCATGGTTCGAAAGTGAGACCGCCAGTCTTCACGCTTCTTCAGCCACGGAACACGGTTCGCCACGGTGCCACCGAAGCCTAACACATCGGCTATGTGATAAAGGGGGCTTTGTTGGAAGAGCTTCGAAGCAGTCGGCATACCCTCACGGTGGTCAAATTTGAAGTGCAAATCAATCCAGCAATTCAGAATAAGTGCACAACCGAAAGAAGGCTTATCCATGCTCGAGGCAGTAAGGCTGCTGTAAAGGTAGGCAAGGACGGTGGGTCCCACCCTCTTTCCACTCCAAATCCCGCAGATGGCACTCAGTTGGTCCTCCTCCACTATGTTGTCGATATAAGGAAACAAGAGAGCACCCGCCAGACAAATAGTGAACCCTTTCATAATTCCTTCCAAGTGGTCATCATCTGGTGATCCTCTCAGGGCATCCATAACCCATTCCGCGAGCCTTTGCAAATCAATTCCCTTTTGAGTGCGGACCTTTCTGGCTGCGTCGGGCGGCACGAAGCTTCCAAGGACGCTCTCGGAAGTCCCCCTTGTCAACATCTGCATAGCCTTTACCTTCCCGTCACTCTTGAATTTCTTCAATCTGAGCAGAAGTTCCACCTCCTCAAGGAGGATGGTCGCCTCGAAGGTCGGGAAGATGAAAGTGTGGGTCTGGGGATGCCAGATCTCCACTAGTGCGCCCATAGCCGCCCAGTCCATGCGAATCCTCTCATAGTGGTTGGCATGAATAAGGAGCCCCTGAAGATGCCACCTCGAGAGTATGGCCCTCATGCCAATGAAGATGTTGGAAGTCAACTTTGAAAGCCATGGCAGTTTGGAAAACTTCCTTGGGCCTGAGAAGAGTGGATATGGCTGGAAAGATGAAGAGAAAAGAAAATAGGTGAAAGAAGGTTCACACGGAGAATTTGAAATGAATCAGCTTACCGTATGCGACTGGATTGTCCCACTCAGATGACCCTCGAGGTCGGAGAGTCGCCTGATCTCGCTACTAGGCCTGCTCCTCTTCGTAACGCGGGAAGACTCTCCTTCCATCATGAAATCCCTAGATTCTCCTCTCCTTCTCCTCCTGAGCTTTCAAAGCTCTCCTTGGTGCATTTTGATGAACTAGCCTAAGGGGGGTACTTATAGGAAGGAGAGGCGCTACAGGATGGAACACGTCACATCAGTGTTCAGTCGTCAGAGTTTTATCTGGATCTCCTTGTACTGTGGTGCGATTCTCTTGTAACTCTGCTATTTAATCTATGCTAGTCTGTACAGGTTTTACTAACAGACGTCATTGTCCCATCTACTGTCCCACCTTTCGGTAATTGGTCCCACCATGTCATGCATCATACTATACGATATCTACGCTATTAGAACGCGTCAAGGACCTTGCGACCCGAACGAATCTGGAGTTTGAGTTCCCCTTCAACAAAACCGGTGATGATTTTGGAAGAATTTGGGTTGTGCGGATAGGCCGTTAATTTGTGGTAGCGTGGGGACAACGGTTCCGTTCAGTGAGTTGGTGCGTGGACAAACGGGCCCCGGCTCAGTATCAGCTCACCGAACGGGTATCCTGACCCATTCTTAACGAGTTGACAATATTATCCTTGGCTATTTTCTATTTTAGTTTGTTTTAAATTTTTCTTTAAACCCAGCATGCATTCATATATGACTTTGAATTTATTACGGAAGATCATTCGAGTGATTCGATTGTGAAAGCCGTTGTGCTTCAATTCTTACAAATATGAGATATTCCACTCCGAATGAAATACTGAGTTTCCTTGAAACGGCCCTACGCTGCTCTTCCAAAGGAGACCCTTGTTTTGACAGACCCTCAGATATTCCTTTACTTTTTACCTTGTTTGACCCACCTTGGCCGCAACACTTCCACATTGGCTGGTAACCGCTCCCCAAAGGTGAAACCTGCAGGTTTACGACCCAGGTACTTCCACACCTAGAAGTTGGTCTCCTTTATTTTCGTGCCTGAGCGCACATCTCACCCTCCCTTATTTGATCTCCGTCCAAGCAATCGTCAAAATTTGAAAGACCTTCTTCAAGGTCGCCTCATTGAAACCATAGGAAAGATTCCAAACAGTAATGTCAAAAGCGTGTCTCATCACACCTTGGCACCAACTTATCAGTCTGTTCCCACTCCATTTCACTCCACTTCGATACCATTCCATTACGTGTCACTCCCTTACAAAACAGACGCCAAGGCGGGGCAGCTGTAGACACGCTATTCCTGACGTCTCCTGAGAAAATCTCATATTACTATGCGATGCCCCGCAGCGGCTTTTGCATTTTGAATCGCTTGAGTGCTTCCTATTCTTGAGTCTTCTTCCGCTCCTTCGGCATCCGAAAACCGCCTCGTTGCGGAAATCATGCGGCATACGGACGACATCACCACCAATCGGACGCATCAGAAGTTTCCGGAACCAGGAGAATGTCTGGCGGACGGCTACCGACGCCATTTCGAGGAATCCGGGGGGTCTTCATGGAGGCGTCCAGGCCCCTGGACGCCTCCATAATTTTCAAAATTACAAAAACACAAAAAACATATAATAAAATAATAAAATCATGGAGGCATCCACTTGTCTGGACGCCTCCATCAATGCAAAATATAAAATAATAATAATAATAATAATAATAAACAAAATATAAAAAATAATTTAATGGAGGCGTCCAAGCCCCTGGACGCCTCTATCAACTTGCCCACGGGCGCCCCCCGTCCGCGGGTGGGTTTGTTGCTGGAGAAAAAATCCAAATTATGAAGACGTCCTGCAAACTAGACGCGCCCATTCATGAATCACGGGCGCCGATCAAAACTACGCGTTGTGCCAAACCGCGTGCGGCTTTCGGCGGGGGTTCGGTGGACTTTTATGGAGGCGTCCAGTTTCCTGGACGCCTTCTTGAAAATATTCGAAATAAGAAAATAAAAATAACATAAAATTTTATTTTTGCGCTGATGAAGACGTCCAGGGTCCTGGATGCCTCCATCCTCCGGAGCCCTATAAATAGAGACCCCCCCTCAGTCCGGGAGAGAGCTTTTTAAGAGGTCCGATAGGCTGCTGGAGCCCAGAGGCTGCCGGAGCCCTTCCTAACCTGTAGTTTCTTTTCAGGAGGAGGTTGTGCTGGCTTCCCGGGTGCCCACGCTCGCGAGAGGAAGGTCGTCTTCGTCCACCGCGCTTCCACGTCGTCCCTACGCTGCCGAAGCTCCGCCGGATCTCGCCATCGGCACATCCTATAAGCCAATTCTCTCCCCCTTCTTCTCCGTAGTTCTTTGCATTCATCATTTCGTATCCTCTATCTCCCTTCATAAGGGCGCCTTCTCTTATATACTTCTTGCATTCATCATCGCACTTTCCTCCTACTCGAGTCCGAGAGGGGTTTAAAACCACACCAACCAGGTGTGTGTTCTGTCAAGATTTTGTTATTTTCTTCGCAAGGGATTGATACTACACCGCCATTTTCTAATTCTATTTACCTACTATCTGTTATTTTGCAAGGGTAACTGAAGAAAGTCCTCTCCGTCGGCCGGCCGAAGGGGGAGGAAGAAGCAACCCGCCACTTCCTGCTAGTGAGGTAGGCGCGATCACTCTTTATTTTGGGGTCTCTGGCCCCTGGCGATCACGTCATATTCTCGAGGCCGCGGCGAGTCATTTCCCGCAATGGCCGTTTGAATTCTGCTTCTTTTTATATTTTGTTATATCTCTTATCTGCTCATATTCTCGAGGCCGCGGCGAGTCACTTCCCGCAATGGCCGTTTGAATTCTGTCCTCCTACTTGTATATCTTGAATTGCTTCTATATCTGCTTGTTATATTCTCGAGGCCGCGGCGAGTCACTTCCCGCAGCCGCGGCGAGTCACTTCCCGCAATGGCCGTTTGAATTCTGTCCTCCTACTTGTATATCTTGAACTGCTTCTATATCTGCTTGCTATATTCTCGAGGCCGCGGCGAGTCACTTCCCGCAATGGCCGTTTGAATTCTGTCCTTTCGTTTGTATATCTTGAATTGTTTCTATATCTGCATGCTATATCTGCCTGCTATATTCTCGAGGCCGCGGCGAGTCACTTCCCGCAATGGCCGTTTCAATTCCTGTTATTTAATTCTCGCACCATTCCCATCCCCTGAGGCCGCGGCGAGTCACTTCCCGCTATGGCCGTTTAACCCCCATATCTTGCTATATTGCATTTGTCCCGCTCGCCCCGCCGGAGCAATCTCCCGTGGTGGCCCCTTCTCTTTTCTCTTATTTCTGTGTTACAGCAAACAAAACGAGCCCGCGCGCTCCGCATTTCATTCCTCAACCGCGTGACGTCGCTCACGCATGCTCCCTTAGAATAAAGTTGTATCAAATGGATGTAAAAAGTACCTTCTTGAATGGTTTGATCAAAGAAGAAGTCTATGTGGAGCAGCCCCATGACTTTGAGAACTCTAACCATGAAGATTTTATATACAAGCTAGACAGGGCGTTTTATGGCTTGAAGCAAGCACCAAGAGCTTGGTATGAGAGACTAAGCTCGTTCCTTATTGAGAAAGGGTACACACGAGGTAAGGTAGACCAAACACTTTTCACCAAGAAGCAAGGTAAGAACATATTGATTGTTCAAATTTATGTTGATGATATTGTGTTTGGTTCTACTAAATCTGAAATGTGTGAGGAATTTGCTAACCTCATGACTAGCGAATTCAAAATGAGCCTAATGGGAGAACTCCAATTTTTTCTCGGTTTGCAGGTCAACCAAGGAGAAGATGGGTGATTCATAGTCAAGTCAAATACATCAAGGAGCTGCTGAAAAGATTCAACATAACAAGCTGCAAAATAATTGCAACTCCTGTGAGCACCACAACATCATTGGATTCGGATGAAAATGGCAAATTAGTGGATGTAAAAATCTATAGAGGTATGATCGGCTCCTTACTTTATTTGACTGCATCTCGATCACATATCCAGTTTAGTATTTGCCATTGTGCTAGATTTCAAGATAGTCCTAGAGAATCCCACTTGACTGCCGTCAAACGTATCATTCGATATCTTACCGGAACTCAAGATTTGAGATTGTGGTATCCGTCGTCATGTGATTTATCTCTTACTTCTTATTCTAATGCGGACTACGCTGGATGCAAGTTGGATCGCAAGAGTACTAGTGGCTACTGCCAGTTTCTGGATGGGTGTTTAGTTTCTTGGGCTTCCAAGAAATAACACTCGGTTGTCCTCTCAACTGCAGAAGCAGAATATGTTACTGCGGGGAGTTGTGGCACCCAAGTGTTGTGGATTAAACACCAACTCCAAGACTATTTAGTGGATCTTGGTTGTGTCCCAATTCTGTGTGATAACACCAATGCTATCAATCTTGTAAAAAATCCAGTCCAGCACTCTAGGATCAAGCATATTGAAATTAGGCATCACTTCATTAGAGATGAGGTCTTTAAGAAAAACTTTGAACTACATTTTATTGATACACTAAATCAGATTGCTGACATCTTCACCAAGCCATTGTGTAATGACATGTTTACAACACTCAGAAGGGAGCTTGGTCTTTGCAGACCTCAGGCTAATTAAAATTGAAATGATGATCTTCTTCAATTTAGTTGTGTGTTTTTGCAGATTGATTTCCATGCATTGTTTATATGTAAATATATCATTCTGCATGTGGTGTAGCATTGCATGTAGTTGCATAATAAAGTTGAATTCATGTTCACGATGCATTGCATGTAGTGTAGCATCATTCTTGCATGGTCATGGTATATTAAATGATGAAGTGTGGAAAGGCAGGTTATGCTTGTCTAGAAGCACTCACCATGTGTGAGGATACACCTCCACCAAGTACCATGCGTCACTGTCGCATGTAGGCCATACAGTAAGGGGGAACTATTTCTTTGAAGCATTCATGCATATGTTTCATCTTTATTCTGTTACCATCCTTGAATGCATCCACTGCATATCCTTAGGGGGAGTCTTGCTGCTACTATTACTCTCTTGCATCTGAACTTCAATGGCTTCCAGTCTGAAACTGAGATCATGAAACAGACAAAACTTTGGAGTAAGATCTTTCTATTATATGAACTGATGATTGTCTATCCCATAAAAATGGTTCAGATTTAATGATTTCCTTGAAGCTCTGATATTTTTTTTTGAAATCATCTATGTTCTGTGGTGTTAATAGACTTTAACTAGAGATTGCATGTTATGCCTTGAATGACTATCCTGAAATCTGAAAATTCAAACGTCATAGCAATGTTGGTTGAGATGCTAAAACTTAGTATTATTGTTAAATACCTTGATGAGCTGGAATTCCTGACAGTAAATTTGACAGAGCAATGATATTGTTGCACGGAGAAATATGTCACGTCCTCAAAACAAGTGACGAATGATATGTCATGATGTGTCCCTGTTATCTCTGTCTTAATTAAATCGGACTCTAGGCAGAGCAATGGCATAATTAATGAGAAATATATCTCCTCATCAAAGAAATGTGGTCAGATATGTCATGAGGTGACATTACTATCTCTGTTCATTTCGAAGCATAACAGTCAGTCTTACCAAATACCTAGGAATACTAGCGTCTAAACAACGTGTATTCTTATGGATAGGAGGCATGTACTCGACTCGATTGCTCGTAAAATACGAGTCATATGCATACAAATGCAAAAGATCATGAAAATAGTGCTGAAATCATAAAATTCCATGCTTTAGTCATGCTTGTTTAACCTCGATACCAGTTTGAGCTATTCCCGACGAAGTTATTGAATGTGAATGTGCACGATAAAGGAAGGTTGAACATGGTTATGATATACAACTCTGGTTCACTTTTATTAAAACATGGATGTGGATGGTTTTCAACTTCTGTTCGTGATCTCAGATCTCATTAGTTTTAAACCATGTAAGTTGATCAACACAAGCTTCAAATTTGTATAATGGGCGGCTCTATACTTCTGTCATTTTCTGAACTATGAGATACATCAGACTGTGCTCCTTCAATCCTCTCCATCTCTAGAATTGGTTTAAAACCTTTTTTTGTTGATGTCAAAGGGGGAGAACACCTTTGTGAGTCCTAAGCTTGAGCAGCTGCATGTGTCATGAAATTGCCTACCTTTACCTTATGCATTCATGCATCACCACACTATGCATTCATGCATGTGTCATGAAATTGCCAAGTTTTTGTGCTATGTTGCCATATAATGACTCACAGTGTTACCATCATCAAAAAAAGGGGGAGAATGTTGTGCCCCTGCGGTCATTTGACAATTTGTAGTTTTGATAATGCCTAACACTATGAGTCATTTAACTCCATGACACTATGAGTTCGCTTATGAGTCTCATTCTTATATGGTTGATGCGTTCTCTTGACAGATAAATCCATAGGAGCAAGTCATCCAAGGTTGAAAGTCACTCAAGATGTAAGTGCACGGAAAATAAGGCAAAAGTCACTCAATATGTAAGTGCACGAAAAACAAGGCAAAAGTCACTCAAGATGCAAGTGCACGGAAAATAAGGCAATGATGAAAATCCCTTCAAATCGCTTCTTTCATATGTGAAGAGTCACGGCTATCAAAACAACAGGCTAGCTTCAAGAAGTGCTGACACTTCTCACAGAAGTGCTGACACTTCGCACAGAAGTGTTGACACTTCGCATAGAAGAGCTGACACTTCAGACACCCTGGCACCCAGAAGTGTCGACACTTCATCTTGAAGTGTCAACCTGTCTGCCAAACAGAATGCATTGTAAACACAGTGAAGGTGAGAAGTGTCGACACTTCATCTCAAAGTGTCGACATGTCTGCCAAACAGAAGCATTGTAAATGCTATGAAGCTGAGAAGTGTTGACACTTCATCTCGAAGTGTCGACCTGTCTGTCAAACATAAGCAGCTATTGTTGACTTCGTGTTTCTCAACGTGGGCAGCCCCTTTTCTTAGATTTATTTAATCCTAAAGTCACCTAATTCCCCATGATTTGTGGATCTGGTCTGGGGCTTGTCTATGGACCATTCAAAGAGATATAAAAACAACACAAAGGGATTAGAAACCCTAATGGATCAGGGGAGATCAAAGAGAGGCTAGAGGAGGCTGTCCAAGGGAAGAAGAAGAGGGTACTGTAGCCATGAACAGTACTTCGTGCAGAAGTTCTTCATCCATTCCAAGGTGTTTCAAGCTCATATCCAAGCTAGCAACCTCCAAGGCAGTGTAGAAGCAAGCAAGGTTCTCAAGGGAGATTAAAGCTCTATCCATAATCCTCTTCATCAACTCTAGAGGATCCAAGGAAGATCACTTCGCGAATAAGAAGAAACCAGTGTTGCTGAACCAAGAGGAGGCTTTGCAAATAAGAAGAAGCCTCTACTGCTGATCTACATCGCATTTCAGACAAGATCTTTTCGATTCTAGCATATATCCATATCTTGTTTGAACATTTTCATCTTGTTCTCTTTTCATTTTGTTCAAGCTACTGAAATTGAGAATCGTCCCTACCGCGGTTAGTAGGAAGGCAATTGGAAGGTGATCCAATCTGCGGTGTTGTCGTCCCTACCAGTGGTTAGTAGGAAGACAATCGAAAGTTCTCCGATATGTGGTTTGGTGCGCTGCACTAGTGAAGCCTCACTGGATTTGGTGAGGGGTGGACATAGGACTGGGGATTCAGTCCGAACCACCTTAAAATCTCATGTGTTGTGGTTTGCTTGTGTGATTGCTTTGTACTAGATGCATGCTTAGGTTCAATCTTTACTTTACTTGTGCATTCTTCTAAGTCAATCGTTGTGTGCTACGCTAAGCTAGTTGTATTCCGCTGCTATCCTTTTTATCTAGCTTTAAAGAGGGGTGTTCTGCGAAAAGAGGGGCAGATCTATTCACCCCTCCCCTCTAGATCCGTCATCCACTACTCAACAGGATTCAGACTATTCAAGTGATGGATCCGAGAGTGATTAAAGAAGGAGCGAAGCCTTATATTGTCATTAGTGATAGTCAAGAGTCAATTATGTAATTTTCTATTTTATTGAGTCCAGTTAGTCAATGAATCAACATCATGTACTAGATTGTTATTATCAATAAAAGTTAGATTTTTTGATCAATCATTATGTCCATTCATCTTATGTGTGAATGATTTGCGCTCTGATTATATTGCTCGCTTGAGAGGTACTAGCCGACTGTTCATGTTCCCGATTGTTTCTGCTGTACATAAATCTTGGGACGTGACACGACCTCTGTGACTCGTAGGTGACAGGTCAAAATTTGGATCGTGCCGATTACTTTTTGATACTAGAATCCTTGGTCGTTACACGGAGAGACCCCCTCCAGGTTTCCTCCTCTCTCCTTTCTCTCTCCCTCTCTCAAATTTAAAAAAAAAGGAAGGGAGGGAAGAATACCCGTAGGGACCACTTCTGGGTCTTGCAAACCTGGAGGGAGGCCTAGGTTCCTTCCTCTCTCTTCTCTTTTCTCCCTTGTCTCTCTCTCAAATTGAAAAAAAGGGTAGGGGGAGAGTAATACTCGAAGGGACCACCTCTGGGTTCCCTCCTATCTCTTCTCTCTCCTCTCCTCTCTCTGACAATTAAATTTAAAAAAAATGAAGGGGGAGAGGAATACCGAGAGGGACCACCTCTAGATCTTGCAAGCCGAGAGGGAGTCCCTCTAGGTTCCTTCCTCTCTCCTCTCGATCCCTCTCTCCTCTTCTCTCTAAATCCCTCTCTCTCCTTTATCTTTGCACAGAGAAGACCCGGAGGGATCCCCTCCAGGTGTTATGCACCTGGAGGGAGCCCCTCAGGGTGTGGCAAACCTAGAGGAGTTTCCTCCGAGTCATGCGTAGACCAAGAATGAACCTCCTCCGATCCTCCTCTGACTTCTCTCTTTATTCTCTCTCTTAAATAAAAAAGGGAGAAAAGGAAGCAGAAAAGGAGGGTATATCTGGAGTTACCTTCTCGACCAACACGCTCGGAGGAACCCAATTCTTTAAAGCAATTAATGCACAATATGTGAAGGTACTCCCTCCAAGTGTCCTCTCTTATAATCCATGTGTCATGTCATGTAAATAGGAGGGTTTGACCATTCAAAAAAAATGCATCTCTCGCTCTCTTGGAGAAACTTGGAGCCTTGAAGACTTGAGGAGCTAGCGCAAGTAGCCTAAGACTTGAAGTTTCTTATTTTGAAGACTTAGCTAAATTTGTGTAAAACAATAACTCTTAATCAAGAGTATGGATGAGAAAAAGATGTTTCATGTCTTAGCAAAATTTGTGAAAACTTCAGAAAAAACGACGTGATGATCAAGCATGCGTAAAGTTTTGGGAAATTATTGAAAAATTATAGAAAAAACTCTAGTTTGTTCAAAACTTATATTTTTATCTCAAAGTTTTGTGAAATTGTGAAAATATATAAAAATATGAAAAAATCTAAAAAATTTAAAAAGTGATTTTTACATATGTACACCCATAAAGTTCGATTTTATCAAATATACCTCTCCTCTGAGCATATTATCATGAATATCTTTCATTTAGATAAAAATATTACGGTTATATCCCTTTAATTTACTGTCGTCGACGGAGGAGAATATTCCATGAAATATGTCATGTAGGGTCATTAGATCTAGAGTATATTTGACAAAATCGAACTTTACAGGGATATATATACAAAAATCTTACTCTTTAACTCACACTTAACTCGAGTTAAACATACGGGAGTTAGGACGAGGGTAAAATCGTGACATTACCTGTATTTTGAGGATATTCATGATAATATACTCCGACGAAGGGTATATTTGATAAAATCAAACGTTATAAGGATATATATACAAATCATTTTCAAAAAGTACATAAAACTTTTATTGCTACCCAAAAATTACAATTTTACATAGTAACTTGTCACAAATTGTAAATAAATCAACTGCTCAAGAAAAAAATACAAATAAACTCAAAAAAAGATTTACATTTATAGATAAACTCAAAAAAGATTTAGAGTGTAAATATGTCAAAAAATGGTTTGAAATTGTAAATATACTCAAAAAGAATTTGAAAGTACAAATATACTCAAAGATGGTTTTAAATTACAAATATGTCCAAAAAAGATTTAAAAATATAAAAACATCCTCGAGGTGAAAATTATAGAAATACCCGAGGTGACGACAGAGAAGTTATAAAAATATCCCATGTTTATGAAATTATATAAATGTCCTTACCTTCTTAAGAGAAGTTGAGAATTGTAACTATACCCCCCGCCTTGCGCGAAAATGTTCTTTATAGACATCAAGTCAACTTAGTGGTTCTATCTTGATATGGAATAAATCCGATCAATGGTCAAATCATAATTGGAAGTCAATTTGATGATATGGTCGTGGTCATATTGGCGATACAACGGTCCAATCGGAATAAAATTTAAATTCAACGATCGTAGTTTGATTTGGAGTAAATCCTACGATCGAATCTTGACCAAATTTAAATTTAATGGCTAGATCATGATGTAGAGCAAATTCAACTGTCACATCTTGACCAAACTCAAGTCTACAGTTAGATCTTGACTTGGAACCAATTTAATGGTAAAATTGATCAGAAGCAAATTGAATGGCCCGATTGCGGTTGGATACAAAATCCACGAGTGATATTGTAGAGAAAAATAAATAAGATGATTTAATTTTGACTGGATATAAAATTTAACGATCAGATTATGACCGAATATAGAGCCATTAGTGGATTTATGGTCGATTATAAATCAAATGACCTGATCATATAATCGGAGTTTCATATACTATGTATAATGGATCCAAGGAATAGAATATATAATTTTCTCGTGCAGATGTGTATCTCTAATGGATGATCCCTTTGATCGAATCTATTAGATAAAATCCTCAATATCACGATAGATATTATAGAGATTAGAGGTGTCTTTGACAGTTAATCAAAAATATTTGAATTTTTATGTCGATGTAAATAAATATCAAATATAGTTGGTGAGAAAATGTCCAACATACGAATCTTAAATAGTCTAATAATTTAAAATTATGAAATTAATAATATGTATGTTAATCAATTAGTTAATATATATATATATATATAATAAATATATATTAAATTAATTTTGTACATGTAAACAAGGTAGGAAAGATAGTAATTAATGTAAAAGAAGAATTTATAATATCTGAAAAACTAAAAAACTCAATTCTCTATATCTTAAAGGTTAATAGGGCATTGAAACTAGGCCTGTCAACGGAGCGGATACGAAGCGAATATATGACTATCCGTATCCGCTCCGTTTTAAAAATCGAATTATCCGATTTTGATCCGCTCCGATTTAAATTCGGATACGAAACGAATATATGACTATCTGTATCCGCTCCGTTTTAAAATTCGAATTATCCGATTCGAATTCAAAAGTATATAAATATAATTATAAAATATTAAAAGTATATAAAATAGAACTATAAAATGTCTAAATTTATCTATAATATTATTTAAAAATATGTATTATATGATATATAATATTTCGAACGGATATTTTTCGAAGCGAATATTATAATATCTGTATTCGCTCCGATTCAAATTAAGATATTATTCGTATCTAAAAAAATAAATATGAATTTTAATATTATCCAATAATACGGATTCAAATTCGAGACGAATCTGAATAATATGCGTATCCATGGACAGGGCGTCAGTCCGCTTCAGACGTCAGACGGAGCCGTCTTCTTTTTATTTTGTTGCCTGGCAAGGTCACGGGAGCCCAGCCATGGTCAACCCGCAGCCGCAGAAGGGGCCAACAAACAAATCGCAGGTCCAATAACAGCAGATGCTGCTACTGGCGGCGGCTGCTGCTGTTCTGGGCGTCGCCTCTTGTCTCCTTCCTGGGTCAGTCGACTCCATCCAGCCCCCACCCCCGGTCGAGAAGAAGAACAACGCCACGTTTTCCTCACTCCGTACGACACCGCTGCCAACGCCGATGGCGGTGAGCGGCCGCGGAAGTGAACTCCATCCAGGGTCCAGATGCTGCATCACCGGCGCGTAGAGATCAGGTAGCACCTCCGTAGCTTTGTTGTGTGGGTGTGCGGGGGGTGGGGGTGGCACGATGATGCTCCCGGTGATGAAGCTCGGGGTGCTCGCGCTGAAGACCATCAGCAAACCCGCCGCCAACAGGCTCAAGACGGAGGCCGGCCGCCACCCCAAGTTCCGCCGCTTCATCATCTCCATCGCTCAGGTGAATCCCCCCCTCTGTCCGTCCGTCTGTCTGTCTGTGTGTGTGCTTGTGTTCAGTGGAAGGAGGGGGAGCGCGATAGAATGTAGGTTCTGAAAGCGTGTGATTTTGTTTCCTATTGTGATATCTGGAGTCATGTTGATGTGCACCTTTTTTGTCGCAATATGGATTTGTTCACCTTTGAAGTTTGAACAACGAACAAAAAGGAAATAACTATTGTCTCTCCCCTTTTTGCTCTTTGGGTCATGCGTTAGTTTGGCTGCCTGTCAGCCAATGCAGATGATATGAATTTGACTTCTATGGAAGTCTAGCGACGGGCAATCGATCAGTCTTAGAGGCTAATTGATGGTCCGTTCTGGTCAACTTAGAGAATGTTCCATCCAAATGTCTAAGATGACATGACGGGCTCCTTTTGATGACTCTATGAGCAAAAGGATGTGTTGGTTTGATGGATTTGCTAGTGTCGTCTTTATGGTTTAGGTTTGATTTTCTTGTTACGTTCAAAAGGTGCTTTCTTTTTTCTACTACATTGTGCTTCAAGCATCATGATTTTTGCATAACGGGTAGCTAGACTGACCCACGTATTACAAGTTAATTACCCAGTGAAGCGGTAAAGAAAAAAGCTTTCACAAGGTTGAATTTATTATTGTGTTAGGTGTTTGATTTTGTGATACTAGAGAAAGATGTGGCTATACTTAAGTGTACCTATTCTTCTGAACTTTGATATGATTCATACAGGTAGCTTTTCTTCATCTGGTCAGCAATCTCACCAATGATTGATCACTCTTAACAAGGGCCTAAAAACTGGATTTTGGATCCAAAATTTTCTTGGTCATTTCTAGTCTGGTTCTTTTTGGAGTTGGAACCTTCATTCCCATTCATTTTTTTACTTTTTTTTTTGAGAAATGGTGGGATTTCCTATCATTAATAATGACCAAAGAGATCATGCAGTCTATTAGGGAAGGGAGAGTTGTCTCCCTGAGAAAACAAACAAAAGAGAAGGAAACCAAAAGAGTGGGGGCCCAAGAAAATACACAGAGTTAGCCCCCTCGTTTGAAAGGAAGTGCCTCAAGGCACTGTTCGAACTAAAAAAAAGGGAGAGAGAGAAAACAAAAAAGGTGAGGAAGAGTCCATCTCAGACCCCCATTTCTGGGAAACCATGTGAGAGAGGGGAGTCCAACAAACAAAAGATATCTTTCTCTCACCTGCGCAAGAAACAAGGGAGAGACTAAGAGTCCATTGGACTCTATCTCTCTCCTTCCCTATTTTTCCTGCGCCACCTTATTTCCCTCTCTCACCTGGTCTCTCCCTTCCTCCTATTTAACAGGGTTTTCAGAAGAAAAAGAGAAGGGAAGAAGAGTCTGATTAGAACTCTTAATTGCTACGCCCACCTTCCCTTATTTCTCTCCTATATCCTCTCCCTCCTTCCTAACTAATGGAGGAATTTAATCTGGCCCTTAATTCCCTGTACCCTTATTTTCGCTCTCTCTCAAACAGGCCGATGAGGGAGGAAGAGTCCATATCTGATTCAAATTCTCAGCGGTTACCTTCCCTTGTTTCTCTCTCTTTTAGTATTTTCCCCCCATATTCCCTCTCTCTCTCACCTTCCTAATTAATAGGAGAGTTAATGCATGTTTTAATAAATTTTGTTTGCGGAAGGAAAACGCAAAGAGAGAGAGTCCGATTGGGACTCTTAATGAGCCTGCCATTCTCTCTCTCCTGCCTAATTAAGAGGGGGTTTAGAAAAGGGAAAAGGGGGTATGAGAGGAGTCCAATGACCTGTGCCCCTATTTTCTCTCCCTCTCAAACAGCCTGATGGGCTGGGGAGGCTACGAGTGGGGATAAATGATCATTTTTTAAGGGACTTTTATGAAAATTTCTCCAAGAGACAAAAACCACCCAATGGCTTGCCTCTTACTTGCGCCCTCTCCCTCTCACCCTCTTAAATGCTGCCCGGTGGGGGTAGGAGCTCAGAGAGGTCATAAAACTCCAATTATCAAAGGGTTTTTTTGAAATATTACATGACTCGATTCCATCTCACATGAATGACCCAATGGGGTCTGAGATTTAGTCATCATTTTGACAGGGGTTTTTCTAAAAATTCTCTACTCACACTCTTGAATATGACATGATGGTGGTCCATGGTAGAGAGAGGATAGTTGTTTAATTATCCAAGCGGTTTTATGAAAAGGTTTGAATCCCTACTCGCATGAATGACCCAAGGGGGTTTGAAACAAAACATTTGTTTTGTGGGAGGGACTTCATAATAAAAGTGAAGCCCACCACACTCCAAAAAAAAGGAAGAAACCACCCGATGGCCTCCCCTATTTCAACCGCCTCTTTCTTTCTCTTCTTTAAAAAGAGGACATAGGCCATTGGGTGGGAGAGAGAAATAAATAGTTAAAGTCCCAGGGGTTTTCTTGCAAAAATCCCTGATCAACCCTCACTCTCAAAGTCAGCCCAATGGGGTTTAAAAAAATAGAGAAGACGGTGAACAATATTTTTTTTTGAACTCAACTGAAAATAGCCCGTTAGGGGGGTTGTGTATGTAATTTTCCCAGAGCCTTTGGAGCCTATAAATACCCCCACAGGGACTCCATTTGAGAAAGAGAAAACCCATGGCAAGGTGGCTGCTTTCTCCTCACTCAAGTGAGAGGAATGGCCTAGTTGGTTAAGTCCTGCCCATGGTCCATGTGGCTCAAGCCACTTGACCATTAAGACCATAAGGTTAAATAGGCCCAATTAGCCCAATTGGCTCAGACCACTGAGTATATTATGTCGAATTGGCTCATCATAGGCCCAATAAGGCCAAATTAGCCTAATTGGCTCGGACCACTGATCCATTCTGCCCAATTGACTCATATAGGCCCAATTAGGCCCAAGTGGCCCAAGTGGCTCGGACCACTGAGTCCATTATACCCAATTGACTCATCGTAGGCCTAATTAGACCTAATTAGCCCAAGTGGTTTGGCCTATTGAGTCCATTATGCTCAATTGACTCATCGTAGGCCCAATTGATTAGCCCATTAAGCTCAATTGGCTGCGGTTCTCAGTCCGATAAGCCTAATTGGCCTATCATAGGTCCAATTGATCGGACCATTCAGCCCATTAAACCCAATGGGCTAGACTTACAGTCTGATGTGCCCAATTGGCCCATCATACGTCTAATTGACTGGATCATTAAGCCCATTAAGCCCAATTGGCTGGACTTCTTAGTCCGTTATGCCTAATTGGTCTATCATACATCTAATTGGTTGATCCAACGGCCTGATCGTGATCATATGTTAATCCAATGGCCGATCTTGATCATAAGCCAATACAACAGTGGATTTTGATCATAAGTCGATCCTACGGCCCAAACATGATTATATGTTGATCCAATGGCACAATCGTTATCATATGTTGATCCAAAGGCTCGATCATGATCGTACATCGATCCAACTGCTCGATTGTGATCATATGCCGATCCAGCGGTATGATCGTGATCATATGCTGATCCAACAGCGCGATCGTGATCGTATGTCGATCCAACGACCAATGTTGATCATAAGTCGATCCAACAACATATTTTGATCATAAGCCTACCCAACGGCCCAAACATGATTATATGCTGATCCAACGGCACAATTGTGATCATATGCCAATCCAAAGGCTCGATCGTGATCGTACGTCGATCCAACTACTCGATCGTGATTGTATGCTGATCCAACAGTGTGATGGTGATCGTATGCTGATCCAACAGTGTGATCGTGATCATATGTCGATCCAATGACCAATCTTGATCATTAGCTGATCCAACGGCAGATTTTGATCATAAGCTGATCCAATGACCTATCATGATCGTATGCTGATTCAATGACCCGATCATGGTCGTATGCCAATCTGACGGTCTGATCATGATTATATGGCGATCCGATGTCTGATTGTGGTTATGTAGCGATCTGATGGACCAAATGTGATCATATTGGCGATACGACGGTCCATCACGATCATATCTCAATCCGACGGTCCGGTCGTGATCATATGACGATTCGACGATCGATCATGGTTATACATTAATCCGATGGACCAATCATATGATCATTTGGCGATCCAACGGTTCATCGTGATCATACCTCAAATCTAACAATCCGATCATGATCGGAAGCAAATTGAATGGTCCAATCGTGGGTGGAAGCAAATCCAACGGTCCGATCGAGACCGGTTGTAAATCCAACGGTCCGATCGTGACTAGAAGCAAATTCAATTATCCGATCAAGACCAAAAGCAAATTCAATGGTTTGATTGAGACTGGATACAAATCCAACGGTCCGATCGAGGCCAAAATCAAATCCAACGGTCCGATCGTGGCCAGAAGCAAATCCAACAGTTCGATCGAGACTAGAAACAAATCCAACAGTCCGATTGTGGTCGAAAGTAGATTCAACCGTCCGATTGTGATTGTATGTAAATCGAAGGGTCTGATTACATAATTGGGACCAAATGTATGGGTCTATTAAGATCAATTGTAATTCGGATTACATGTATTCAAGGAATAAAAATCCTCAATTTTCTTATAAGAGTGGGCGATCATCATGATCATAATCATTAGATAGAATCTTCGATGTCAAAACGGATATTGACAGAGGCTCAAGGATGGCAGTGTCAGTTTCAGACTCGGTTTCAGTCGGGTCCGAAACCGAAATGACTCGGTTTCGGTTTCGGCCGAAACCAGTTTAATAAAATTAAAAAATCAAGAAAAATCAGAAAAATCAGAAAAAATAAAAAAAATTATAAAAAATCAGAAAAAAAAATCATTAGACATGCATTTGATTGTAAAGAAATTGGATTAAGTGCAATAAACATGACGTAGGCATTGGACATGTTAACCTAATATTCGCTACATATTAAACATGAAGTAAGTTCAAGTAGTACATAAACATTACAAAAATAGTAAATGTTATAGAAATAAAATGATCCCTACTATGAATAATAGATAGAAGAACCTTCTCCCTCATCGTCTGGCTTCTGTTGTTGAGACCCATAGAAAGGCTGCATATATTCTGTATATTCACTGTAACCAAACAATGATGCAGCCAAGTCCTGCATCCCTCTTTGGGTCCCTTTTGGAGTATAAGGTTGTTGGCTTGATTGGAATCCAGAATCAGCATGAGAAGCGGAACCTTGAGGATTAGAAGAGGATGTTGACCCATAACCGCTACTGACTGGAACTGGATGGAATTGAAATTCTGATTGATGACCCCACCCATTCATGCCTGCTTCGTGTTGGCCACCTCCATAACCTGTTGAATGTCTATATTGACTCTGTGAATCATATCTTCTTTCACTATGATTGTATTATTTGGCCGTGTCAGCGTGGAAGGAGGAAGTAGGTGCGTACATGCCACTGCCAGTAGTAGCACCTGCAGCTACACTGGGATCATCACTTGGTGCATCATCATCATCAGAACCATAAGAAACCAATCGCCTTCTAACCTTTGGCTCTGTTTTTTTCTCTTTTGGTGTGATAATTTCATTCATCTTTGAAAGGACTTCTTTTCCCCTTGGCGTGTGTCTCACATAAATTTGTTTCAATTGCTCAATTATCGGGTCCTCTCGAGCAGCAGCGCTAGACCTCTCAAACATCCCATGCACTGATGTATTTCTTCTTAAGGATGGAGGTGGCTTGACCATTCTAGGAGTGACTGGTCTGCTATCTGATTTTGAGTGTCTAGCTGGCTCAAACTCAGGTTGCTGTTCGGTGTCGTCAACAAACAAAGGTGTTTCCTCTCTTTGGTACACATTAGTCTCTCTGACCCTCTTTGTTGGTCTTCTGAATTCTGGATCCCTTAGCTCATCTTCATCTAATATATCCTCTGCCCATGTTTTGTCATCATCATAAAAAACGGGCTCATTAATCTGCGCTCGTACCTCAACCCAAGACTACAAGGGATTGTCATCATCAAATAATGCGTCCACATCAATTTCTGAAGTTGTATCCTCTGCGACGCATTTGTCCCTCAGCTGTTGTCTCAGCTTCATGTTCTTTATTCTCAGTCTCATCTTGTAGTGACAGTAAACCAATTTTTCTAGCCGTTCAACCTTTAGCCGATTGCGAACCTTTGAGTGTATGAGGCTGAATATGTTCTAATTCCTTTCACACTGACTTGCTGATGTTGTTTGACTCAGCACCCTAATTGCAATGTAAGCCAATGCATTACTGCCCAAATCCCTATTGTTCACCATTATCCACCAGTCAGCTGTTCCACCAACCATAAATAAATAAATGTAAGATGTAAATGAAGATCAATTCTTCATGATGTATAAATACATATTGACTCAATCTAAGCACAAAGATTTAGTATACTTGGGCTCACTCTTCTCACAGCGTATTGTAATTGTGAGTCAGAATATGTCTCAGTCCTCAATCTATAACTGTCCATCTATAAAGATAAAGTAACAATTAACATAAGTAATTAAGTAAATTCTTTTCCTCTTATTGATAAAATCAATAAAGGCCAACCTGTAGTTCAGCTTGAAGTCTCTTTTATGGTGTCTTTGATAAACGACCAATGACTATTAAGGTGTCTTGCAGCACCTCACGATCAACGTTTGCATTGACATTGTACATAAATCGAGGGTTGAGGAAATAACTTGCATTTGTGTATAATTAAGTAAATGTAAGATGTAAATTAACTTAAAAAATAATGAACTTTATATCAGTACAAGTATGGACTCACCAGCTGCATGCAATTCATGGTGTAATGTGTTGTCCCATCTATTGTCAACAATTTTTCACCACTTTGCATACTCTCTAGGAAGGGATTTATGCAACTTTAACTTGGCACCGTCCATGGCCTCGTACAGATATCCCATGTCATTCTTCTCATCGCCATCCACCATTCTTAGGACCTTCACGAGAGGTGTGACAATTTTTATGTACCGTGAGACCCTGACCCAGAATTTGTTGTCTTCCACGATGTGGCAGACATCCAAATAATCCATCTGAGCATCAACATTATATTTGTCTATGTATTCCCACAGGGCATTGTAGTACATGAAAGATTTGAGCTTATTCTTATACTTGTGCAAAAACTCTAAAGAAATGAAATTTGAATCAAATATAGACGATATCTATAAGGATAAAGTAGAAATAATTGAGCTCATTTTTATACCAGTGCAAAGACTCCAAAGAAATGAAATTTGAAACAAGTCTGGTTGGCCCTGTACGGATGATATCTTGCCCTCCACTTGCATGTTTTCTGAAAATGTTCATAAATATATTGAGTGATTTTTTGTGCCCTCTCAATTGTCTTCTTCACATTATTTTCCTTTCCAATGTCTTCGAGTATCAAATCTAGACAATATGCTGTACATGGGAGCCAATATAAATGCTTGCGCTTCTATATCAACTTCTTCCCTTACAGCCTTATAACTGACTTCATTATCAGTGACTATTTGCACAACATTTTCCTCTCCAATTTGGTCTACCATCTTATCTATCAAATGACATAAATAATTTGCATTCTTTTCATGATTTGATGTATCAATTGATTTCACAAAGACTGTACCTTCGATGCAATAAACTAGAAGTTGATCATGGGCTTCTTCGTGGTACCAGTCCAGCCATCACACATGATGGTACATCCTCTCTCCAGCCATATATGCTTGAAACTTTCAACCCACTGATGGAGCTCCTCAACCTCTCTCTCAAGGCCACGCCTGTATATGTCTCGACGTGACAGGGTCACCTGCATAGAAAAATCATTTGCAAATACTTTTAAATGTATGCCCTACAACTTCAGCTGATTTTTTGACCCCTCTCAATGCTTACTTGATTTTTTGTTGTATAGCACTTTGCCTTCTGTACAGATAGCTGTCCATGGGGCCTACTCTCTGCGGGGTTGCACCAGTGTCAGGACGTCGTGCAACTCGTGCTACACCAGCTGTACTGGAGTATGTCCCTGAACCTATTGGTGCTTTTTCTTCCTTCGAACCGCTTGTTCACGCTCTACTACTTCAGTCAGCTCTGGATTTGAATCCTCAATCTCTTCCTCATCATCATCATCTCTCCTTCCCCTTCTACCCGAAATCTCCAAAGTAATTTTAGCTTGATCTTCAGTCCTTTGTTGCATCATCTCTTTTTTGCCCAGAAGGCACTGGCGCATTTCTTCTCGGACCTCTCGGGGACATCTATCCCATTGTTTGACCTCTCCTCTTATCCCTGTCAAATGTTACTTTCCTCTAGTAATTCCGCCATGTATCTCCTTACCACAATAATTACATTTCACTTTTCTTCTTCCAGCATCAACTAAGGAGAGGTGGGCCCACCCCGGATCGTCCTGCCCTTGCTGCTCCTGACCTTGTTCACATCTTCCTATGATGCTGCATTAAGACAATCAAAGACAAATGGTTGTAAGTATAATGAAAAAATATAATGAAGCATAATTGAGCTTCAAATTATGCTGAATTGAGATAATTAGCCAAAAGCCCCAATTTTTAACTGTTAATTAAGGTCACCTTTGGGGATTTTACCTAATCACTCCTCATTAAATACAATTAACAGCATATTCCCGCCCTACATTATTCAATGAAGTTTAATTGAGCTTCAATTGACCTTAACTTAACCTAATCTAACAAAAGTCCCAAATTTAAATAGTTAATTAGGCCTTAATTTGAAGATTTACCCTAATCACCTTTTATTAAATACAATTAACAGCATGCTTCCGCCCTAAAATATTCAATGAAACTTAATTGAGCTTCAATTGACCCTAACTTAACCTAATCTAACAAAAGTTCCAAATTTAAATAGTTAATTAGGCCTTAATTTGAAGATTTACCCTAATCATCTTTCATTAAATACAATTAACAGCGTGCTTCCGTCCTAAAATATTCAATGAAACTTAATTGAGCTTCAATTGACACTAAATTAACCTAATCTAACAAAAGTTCTAAATTTAAATACTTAATTAGGTCTTAATTTGGAGATTTACCCTAATTACTCGACATGTAATATAATTAGCAGTATGCTCTCACCCTAAAATATTCAATGAAACTTAATTGAGCTTCAATTGACGTAAAATTAACCTAACTAGACAAAAGTCCCAAATAAAAAATGTTAATTAGGCCATAATTTGGGGATTTACTCTAATTACCCGACATCTAATATAATTAGCAGCATGCTCCCGCACGAAAATATTCAACGAAGTTTAATTAAGCTTCGATTCATGCTAAACTTATCTAATTAGACAAAAGTCCCAAATTTAAATTGCTAATTAGGTCATAATTTGAAGATTTAACATATTTAACATATGAAACCGAAACGATTGAAGAGAACCTTACCTACAACAAAAAAACTAGCAAACCAAGAAGTAAAAACAAAAACTTACAAGATCTTTGAGGAATCTACGCACTCGACACAACAAGAAATGGCGGCGGCTGCGGCTAAACACCGTAAACAACAAGAAACGGCGATGGCGGCGGCGGGCAGCAAGCTCCTCCACCTGGCCTGCGGTAGCAACCTCCTGGATGCAAGGACCTACAACCTCTCAGATTCTCAGATCTGAGGGGAGGGCGGAACTGAACTCCCCTCTTAAGGGGAGTTCGCGTCCGATTTCGGCCGAAACCTGGCTGTTTCGGACCGAAACGAGCGAAAAGGGGCGAAATTGGTATCGGTTTTGTCCGAAACAAATAAAAATTATTTTTTTTAAGTTTCGGACCTGCTATAGTCAGTATGTCCTATCTCGTATTGGTTCGGTCTCAAACCGATACGTTTCAGCCGAAACGTATCGGTTTCGGCCGAAACTGTCAACCTTGCAGAGGCTAAAGGTTTTCTTTAACAGTTAATCAAATGTGTTCGGACTTTCTACCGATGTAAATTAACACTAACTGCGGTTGGTGGGTAAAGGTCCAGTACACGAACTCAAATCGTTTGATCAATCTAAAATCGCGAAGTCAATAATGAAAATAAACAGGTTGATTATATCATAATTTATTAATTTTATTCATGATCAGCGTGTTGCATTTTTCGCGTTCAACCGACACTTAAGCCATGTACATGTGCCTAATGCATTACTTGAGTAGATGAGGCGGTGGCGTATGCTTTGAGGTGGACCTGAGGCTTATGCCTATTTTATTGTCTTTAAAGCATGATTAAATGATGACATTTTTATTAAATAAACAAAATAAAGGACTCGAGTTGAACCCAAATTTCTACTTCCATTGGCAAAGGAGAGGACAACAACTGTGCCACCTATTGCTTCAATGACAATTATGACTATCTTGCATGTCTTTGATGGTATACAAAAAAGTTATAGTTTTCTGTTCTTCCCCTCCTTCTTTTCCTCTATTTATTTATTTATTTTGTTCCTTCAAGATAACCCCCACCTCGTCACCGTTTCTTTTCATTAGTTCAATTCTCTCATTCTCTTCCCCTCCACCTCCAATTCTTTTGTCCCTTTCCTCTTTTCTGCTAGTCCATGGCTTTCCACACCTGGTTCATTCATTTCTACCTGCTCTATCATTCAGTTAAAAGTAAAACAATATTAATACATGGAAAATCACCATTAACTTAGCTTTCCTAATAGTTTTTTCTTTTCGTAAACTAGTAAGGCTTACGCCTCATTGTGCCTCAAGGCATTTGCCTTGTGAGCTTTCACGAAGTGCCTTGTGACGGTCTCAATCTTTCTATAATTACAGTCAGCCCTCAAGGAACTAGTACCAGACAAGGAATGTTGTATCGGATCTCAGTTTTATCTTGGGAGGGATGGAGAGAAGAGATCTTAGAGTGATATCGAATAAATCTGGGGAGATTGGGAATGGTAGTAGAGATTATGATAAGTGTATTTTTTTAGTGAAAATTTATAATGGCATTCACTTACGTGCTGTTTGGTGTGCTGTAAAATGCTGTAAAACACGGTACACCATCGTTTTTCAGCATTTTCCTAACATTTACTGTACTGTAAATAGCCGCATTTTAAAATCAGATAATCCCATGTGGAACTTAGTTTCCTGAGTTTTGGTTTACAATGAAAGGCCACTGGAAACCAAAATCCATGGGTTTGGTTTTCCACTGTGGTGAGCTCTCGTTACCTAGGAAGAGACTCTAAAGTGGTATTATTTCTACATCGATTATAACATCCACAAGTAAAATAATGGGTGGACTTGGGGTAACTTCCCTCTCAAAATCGGAGTTAAAGTGATTCAAAACTTCAACAAACCAAACAAAAGCACTGGTTTTAGTTTTACAGCAGAGCACGCAAAGTAACATCAGTTTTAAAATCTCAAAATTTCACCAGTTTTAAAAACCAATGATTTTAAAACCAGATGATTATGGCATTTTACAGCACAGCAAACAGCACCTTAGCCAGTTAAATAAGGCAAAATTACATGAGGAAAAAAGTCACCTGCAAGAGGGGTGACAGCAAGAGGGAGTGCAGAGTACCTGGTTGGGGGGGGTGCATTAATCCTCCTATCTAGCTTGCAGGTGGTTGACAGTCACTGGGCAGGTTCACCATGGCCAGGATCCTGTCATGGGACTTGCCCAAACCTTGTGTATCTTTGGCTTGGTGTTTCGGGCATTTCGAACCTTCGCCAAGCCAGAGAGATAGAGGTTCTCAAGAGATCTTGAGAGATTCTCAAGATATGAAAAGAATAATGTAAAAAATGCCAATCTAGCACAAAGAGGAACAAGGTGTCCAAAAGGAGGTAGCTCACTGCTGTGTTCAATACACCAAATTAGCACAACAAACTGCAAATTATGTTTTTGTTCACCTTTGTACAATGGCTTACCCAAGAATAAGCTTTACCTGTGGTCCTATCAACAACCTCCAAAATCAAAGGAGAGCCTTGGTTAAAGATTCCTGCATTTCTCACCCCGAAATATTCCATAAACTGAGTAGGACATTTTTTTTCAAAGGTGTTATGGATTACACCCGCTATTTTCTTAAAGATGAGGTATTATCAATGATGAAGAGGAGATATTCTTCTTCAATACAATAACCAAACCAAAAGTAAACAAATAATCAAAGAGCAAAAACTGCACTGCTCAAAAAGCTTTGGAGACTCCAACATGAACACCCAGAATAATTTGGCTACAATTGTAGAGAAACATCAAGGCCCAATACACTACTTCCCCGAAAGATTTCGTCATTCCACTTCTTCCATGTACTCCAGCAGATAGCATGAGGAAGTAGAATCTTATAGATATCCCTGGAAGACTGCTTGCCGTGAAGATCCAGAACAGCCACACGTCCAGGGAACTGGCGAAGGATAAACAGGAAAGCCTGTGAACTGACTGAACACTTACCACACCTGTCTGCTGGAGACTGGAGTGGCACATAATTATTCTAAGTTCATGGGTGCTCTCCCCCCATCCCTTGTCCAATGAAGGGTGGAGTCAATGGATCAGACTTTGCAATTGCAACAATTAAGCAATACCATTCGCATCCAATACCTGTTTGTCTAGACAAACAAACAAAGAAAAGATGTTCATTGTTTTCTGTGGCTCCCT